>OU824200.1:23476678-24076678 GCA_917499995.1 Ichneumon xanthorius | reverse complement strand
AGCCAAACAAGTCCCAAACGAATGCAAAGTCGCTTTATAACGAAATCGTATATTTGATTTTTGCGCTCGCTGAACGCGTTCCAGCTCGTATTATAAGATCAAAAACCCTTCATTCTATGCAAATACACAAGATTAATCCGTTTCTAGCCGCCAAACAAGCCTCAAACGAATGCAAATTCGCTTTATAACGAAATCGAATGATTGAGTTTGCGCTCGCTGTAGGCGTTCCAGCTCGAATTATGGGATCAAAAACTCTTCATTCTATGCAAATACACAAGATCCATGCGTTTCTAGCCGCCAAACAAGACCCAAACGAATGCAAAGTCGTTTTATAACGAAATCGCATATTTGAGTTTTGCGCTCGCTGTAGGCGTTCCAGCTCGTATTATAAGATCAAAAACCCTTCATTCGATGCAAATACACAAGATTCATGCGTTTCTAGTAGCCAAACAAGTCCCAAACGAATGCAAAGTCGTTTTATAACGAAATCGCATATTTGAGTTTTGCGCTCGCTGTAGGCGTTCCAGCTCGTATTATGGGATCAAAAACTCTTCATTCTATGCAAATACACAAGATTCATGCTTTCTAGCCGCCAAACAAGCCCCAAACGAATGCAAAGTCGCTTTATAACGAAATCGAATGATTGAGTTTTGCGCTCGCTGTAGGCGTTCCAGATCGTATTATGAGATCAAAAACCCTTCATTCTATACAAATACACAAGATTCATGCGTTTCTAGCCGCCAAACAAGCCCCAAACGAATGCAAAGTCGTTTTATAACGTAATCGCATATTTGAGTTTGCGCTCGCTGTAGGCGTTCCAGCTCGTATTATGGGATCAAAAACTCATCATTCTATGCAAATACACAATATTCATGCGTTTCTAGCCGCCAAACAAGCCACAAACGAATGCGAATTCGTTTTATAACGAAATCGCATATTTGAGTTTTGCGCTCGCTGTAGGCGTTCCAGCTCGTATTATAAGATCAAAAACTCTTCATTCGATGCAAATACACAAGATTCTTGCGTTTCTAGCCGCCAAACAAGACCCAAACGAATGCAAAGTCGTTTTATAACGAAATCGCATATTTGAGGTTTGCGCTCGCTGTAGGCGTTCCAGCTCGTATTATAAGATCAAAAACTCTTCATTCGATGCAAATACACAAGATTCATGCGTTTCTAGTAGCCAAACAAGTCCCAAACGAATGCAAAGTCGCTTTATAACGAAATCGTATATTTGATTTTTGCGCTCGCTGAACGCGTTCCAGCTCGTATTATGAGATCAAAAACCCTTCATTCTATGCAAATACACAAGATTAATCCGTTTCTAGCCGCCAAACAAGCCTCAAACGAATGCAAATTCGCTTTATAACGAAATCGAACGATTGAGTTTGCGCTCGCTGTAGGCGTTCCAGCTCGAATTATGGGATCAAAAACTCTTCATTCTATGCAAATACACAAGATCCATGCGTTTCTAGCCGCCAAACAAGACCCAAACGAATGCAAAGTCGTTTTATACCGAAATCGCATATTTGAGTTTTGCGCTCGCTGTAGGCGTTCCAGCTCGTATTATAAGATCAAAAACCCTTCATTCGATGCAAATACACAAGATTCATGCGTTTCTAGTAGCCAAACAAGTCCCAAACGAATGCAAAGTCGTTTTATAACGTAATCGCATATTTGAGTTTTGCGCTCGCTGTAGGCGTTCCAGCTCGTATTATGGGATCAAAAACTCTTCATTCTATGCAAATACACAAGATTCATGCTTTCTAGCCGCCAAACAAGCCCCAAACGAATGCAAAGTCGCTTTATAACGAAATCGAATGATTGAGTTTTGCGCTCGCTGTAGGCGTTCCAGATCGTATTATGAGATAAAAAACCCTTCATTCTATACAAATACACAAGATTCATGCGTTTCTAGCCGCCAAACAAGCCCCAAACGAATGCAAAGTCGTTTTATAACGAAATCGCATATTTGAGTTTGCGCTCGCTGTAGGCGTTCCAGCTCGTATTATGGGATCAAAAACTCATCATTCTATGCAAATACACAATATTCATGCGTTTCTAGCCGCCAAACAAGCCACAAACGAATGCAAATTCGATTTATAACGAAATCGCATATTTGAGTTTTGCGCTCGCTGTAGGCGTTCCAGCTCGTATTATAAGATCAAAAACTCTTCATTCGATGCAAATACACAAGATTCATGCGTTTCTAGTAGCCAAACAAGTCCCAACCGAATGCAAAGTCGCTTTATAACGAAATCGTATATTTGATTTTTGCGCTCGCTGAACGCGTTCCAGCTCGTATTATGAGATCAAAAACCCTTCATTCTATGCAAATACACAAGATTAATCCGTTTCTAGCCGCCAAACAAGCCTCAAACGAATGCAAATTCGCTTTATAACGAAATCGAACGATTGAGTTTGCGCTCGCTGTAGGCGTTCCAGCTCGAATTATGGGATCAAAAACTCTTCATTCTATGTAAATACACAAGATCCATGCGTTTCTAGCCGCCAAATAAGACCCAAACGAATGCAAAGTCGTTTTATAACGAAATCGCATATTTGAGTTTTGCGCTCGCTGTAGGCGTTCCAGCTCGTATTATGGGATCAAAAACTCTTCATTCTATGCAAATACACAAGATTCATGCTTTCTAGCCGCCAAACAAGCCCCAAACGAATGCAAAGTCGCTTTATAACGAAACCGAATGATTGAGTTTTGCGCTCGCTGTAGGCGTTCCAGATCGTATTATGAGATCAAAAACCCTTCATTCTATACAAATACACAAGATTCATGCGTTTCTAGCCGCCAAACAAGCCCCAAACGAATGCAAAGTCGCTTTATAACGAAATCGCATATTTGAGTTTGCGCTCGCTGTAGGCGTTCCAGCTCGTATTATGGGATCAAAAACTCATCATTCTATGCAAATACACAAGATCCATGCGTTTCTAGCCGCCAAACAAGACCCAAACGAATGCAAAGTCGTTTTATAACGAAATCGCATATTTGAGTTTGCGCTCGCTGTAGGCGTTCCAGCTCGTATTATGGGATCAAAAACCCTTCATTCTATGCAAATACGCAAGATTCATGAGTTTCTAGCCGCCAAATAAGCCCCAAACGAATGCAAAGTCGCTTTATAACGAAATCGAACGATTGAGTTTTGCGCTCGCTGTAGGCGTTCCAGCACGTATTATGGGATCAAAAACTCTTCATTCTATGCAAATACACAAGATTCATGCTTTCTAGCCGCCAAACAAGCCCCAAACGAATGCAAAGTCGCTTTATAACGAAATCGAATGATTGAGTTTTGCGCTCGCTGTAGGCGTTCCAGATCGTATTATGAGATCAAAAACCCTTCATTCTATACAAATACACAAGATTCATGCGTTTCTAGCCGCCAAACAAGCCCCAAACGAATGCAAAGTCGCTTTATAACGAAATCGAATGATTGAGTTTGCGCTCGCTGTAGGCGTTCCAGCTCGTATTATGGGATCAAAAACCCTTCATTCTATACAAATACACAAGATTCATACGTTTCTAGCCGCCAAACAAGCCCCAAACGAATGCAAAGTCGTTTTATAACGAAATCGCATATTTAAGTTTGCGCTCGCTGTAGGCGTTCCAGCTCGTATTATGGGATCAAAAACTCATCATTCTATGCAAATACACAAGATCCATGCGTTTCTAGCCGCCAAACAAGACCCAAACGAATGCAAAGTCGTTTTATAACGTAATCGCATATTTGAGTTTTGCGCTCGCTGTAGGCGTTCCAGCTCGTATTATAAGATCAAAAGCCCTTCATTCGATGCAAATACACGAGATTCATGCGTTTCTAGTAGCCAAACAAGTCCCAAACGAATGCAAAGTCGCTTTATAACGAAATCGCATATTTGAGTTTTGCGCTCGCTGTAGGCGTTCCAGCTCGTATTATGGGATCAAAAACTCTTCATTCTATACAAATACACAAGATTCATGCGTTTCTAGCCGCCAAACAAGCCCCAAACGAATGCAAAGTCGTTTTATAACGAAATCGCATATTTGAGTTTGCGCTCGCTGTAGGCGTTCCAGCTCGTATTATGGGATCAAAAACTCATCATTCTATGCAAATACACAAGATCCATGCGTTTCTAGCCTCCAAAAAAGCCCCAAACGAATGCAAAGTCGCTTTATAACGAAATCGAACGATTGAGTTTTGCGCTCGCTGTAGGCGTTCCAGCTCGTATTATGGGATCAAAAACCCTTCATTCTATGCAAATACCCAAGATTCATGCCTTTCTAGCCATCAAATAAGCCCCAAACGAATGCAAAGTCGCTTTATAATGAAATCGAACGATTGAGTTTTGCGCTCGCTGTAGGCGTTCCAGCTCGTACTATGGGATCAAAAACTCTTCATTCTATGCAAATACACAAGATTCATGCGTTTCTAGCCGCCAAGCAAGCCCCAAACGAATGCAAAGTCGTTTTATTACTAAATCGCATATTTGAGTTTGCGCTCGCTGTAGGCGTTCCAGCTCGTATTATGGGATCAAAAACTCATCATTCTATGCAAATACACAAGATCCATGCGTTTCTAGCCGCCAAACAAGACCCAAACGAATGCAAAGTCGTTTTATAACGAAATCGCATATTTGAGTTTGCGCTCGCTGTAGGCGTTCCAGCTCGAATTATGGGATCAAAAACTCTTCATTCTATGCAAATACACAAGATCCATGCGTTTCTAGTAGCCAAACAAGTCCCAAACGAATGCAAAGTCGTTTTATAACGAAATCGCATATTTGAGTTTTGCGCTCGCTGTAGGCGTTCCAGCTCGTATTATGGGATCAAAAACTCTTCATTCTATGCAAATACACAAGATTCATGCTTTCTAGCCGCCAAACAAGCCCCAAACGAATGCAAAGTCGCTTTATAACGAAATCGAATGATTGAGTTTTGCGCTCGCTGTAGGCGTTCCAGATCGTATTATGAGATCAAAAACCCTTCATTCTATACAAATACACAAGATTCATGCGTTTCTAGCCGCCAAACAAGCCCCAAACGAATGCAAAGTCGTTTTATAACGAAATCGCATATTTGAGTTTTGCGCTCGCTGTAGGCGTTCCAGCTCGTATTATGGGATCAAAAACACTTCATTCTATGCAAATACACATGATCCATGCGTTTCTAGCCGCCAAACAAGACCCAAACGAATGCAAAGTCGTTTTATAACGAAATCGCATATTTGAGTTTTGCGCTCGCTGTAGGCGTTCCAGCTCGTATTATAAGATCAAAAACCCTTCATTCGATGCAAATACACAAGATTCATGCGTTTCTAGTAGCCAAACAAGTCCCAAACGAATGCAAAGTCGTTTTATAACGAAATCGCATATTTGAGTTTTGCGCTCGCTGTAGGCGTTCCAGCTCGTATTATGGGATCAAAAACTCTTCATTCTATGCAAATACATAAGATTCATGCTTTCTAGCCGCCAAACAAGCCCCAAACGAATGCAAAGTCGCTTTATAACGAAATCGAATGATTGAGTTTTGCGCTCGCTGTAGGCGTTCCAGATCGTATTATGAGATCAAAAACCCTTCATTCTATACAAATACACAAGATTCATACGTTTCTAGCCGCCAAATAAGCCCCAAACGAATGCAAAGTCGTTTTATAACGAAATCGCATATTTGAGTTTGCGCTCGCTGTAGGCGTTCCAGATCGTATTATGAGATCAAAAACTCATCATTCTATGCAAATACACAAGATCCATGCGTTTCTAGCCGCCAAACAAGACCCAAACGAATGCAAAGTCGTTTTATAACGTAATCGCATATTTGAGTTTTGCGCTCGCTGTAGGCGTTCCAGCTCGTATTATAAGATCAAAAGCCCTTCATTCGATGCAAATACACGAGATTCATGCGTTTCTAGTAGCCAAACAAGTCCCAAACGAATGCAAAGTCGTTTTATAACGAAATCGCATATTTGAGTTTTGCGCTCGCTGTAGGCGTTCCAGCTCGTATTATGGGATCAAAAACTCTTTATTCTATGCAAATACACAAGATTCATGCTTTCTAGCCGCCAAACAAGCCCCAAACTAATGCAAAGTCGCTTTATAACGAAATCGAATGATTGAGTTTTGCGCTCGCTGTAGGCGTTCCAGATCGTATTATGAGATCAAAAACCCTTCATTCTATGCAAATACACAAGATTCATGCGTTTCTAGCCGCCAAACAAGCCCCAAACGAATGCAAAGTCGTTTTGTAACGAAATCGCATATTTGAGTTTGCGCTCGCTGTAGGCGTTCCAGCTCGTATTATGGGATCAAAAACTCATCATTCTATGCAAATACACAAGATCCATGCGTTTCTAGCCGCCAAACAAGCCCCAAACGAATGCAAAGTCGTTTTATAACGTAATCGCATATTTGAGTTTTGCGCTCGCTGTCGGCGTTCCAGCTCGTATTATGAGATCAAAAAGTCTTCATTCTATGCAAATACACAAGATTCATGCGTTTCTAGCCGCCAAACAAGCCCCAAACGAATGCAAAGTCGCTTTATAACGAAATCGCATATTTGAGTTTTGCGCTCGCTGTAGGCGTTCCAGCTCGTATTATAAGATCAAAAACCCTTCATTCTATGCAAATACACAAGATTCATGCGTTTCTAGCCGCCAAACAAGTCCCAAACGAATGCAAAGTCGTTTTATAACGAAATCGCATATTTGAGTTTTGCGCTCGCTGTAGGCGTTCCAGCTCGTATTATAAGATCAAAAACCCTTCATTCGATGCAAATACACAAGATTCATGCGTTTCTAGTAGCCAAACAAGTCCCAAACGAATGCAAAGTCGTTTTATAACGAAATCGCATATTTGAGTTTGCGCTCGCTGTATTCGTTCCAGCTCGTATTATGGGATCAAAAACTCATCATTCTATGCAAATAGACAAGATCCATGCGTTTCTAGCCGCCAAACAAGCCCCAAACGAATGCAAAGTCGTTTTATAACGAAATCGCATATTTGAGTTTTGCGCTCGCTGTCGGCGTTCCAGCTCGTATTATGAGATCAAAAAGTCTTCATTCTATGCAAATACACAAGATTCATGCGTTTCTAGCCGCCAAACAAGCCCCAAACGAATGCAAAGTCGTTTTATAACGAAATCGCATATTTGAGTTTGCGCTCGCTGTAGGCGTTCCAGCTCGTATTATGGGATCAAAAACTCATCATTCTATGCAAATACACAAGATCCATGCGTTTCTAGCCGCCAAACAAGACCCAAACGAATGCAAAGTCGTTTTATAACGAAATCGCATATTTGAGTTTTGCGCTCGCTGTAGGCGTTCCAGCTCGTATTATAAGATCAAAAACTCTTCATTCGATGCAAATACACAAGATTCATGCGTTTCTAGCCGCCAAACAAGACCCAAACGAATGCAAAGTCGTTTTATAACGAAATCGCATATTTGAGTTTTGCGCTCGCTGTAGGCGTTCCAGCTCGTATTATAAGATCAAAAACCCTTCATTCGATGCAAATACACAAGATTCATGCGTTTCTAGTAGCCAAACAAGTCCCAAACGAATGCAAAGTCGTTTTATAACGAAATCGCATATTTGAGTTTTGCGCTCGCTGTAGGCGTTCCAGCTCGTATTATGGGATCAAAAACTCTTCATTCTATGCAAATACACAAGATTCATGCTTTCTAGCCGCCAAACAAGCCCCAAACGAATGCAAAGTCGCTTTATAACGAAATCGAATGATTGAGTTTTGCGCTCGCTGTAGGCGTTCCAGATCGTATTATGAGATAAAAAACCCTTCATTCTATACAAATACACAAGATTCATGCGTTTCTAGCCGCCAAACAAGCCCCAAACGAATGCAAAGTCGTTTTATAACGAAATCGCATATTTGAGTTTGCGCTCGCTGTAGGCGTTCCAGCTCGTATTATGGGATCAAAAACTCATCATTCTATGCAAATACACAATATTCATGCGTTTCTAGCCGCCAAACAAGCCACAAACGAATGCAAATTCGATTTATAACGAACTCGCATATTTGAGTTTTGCGCTCGCTGTAGGCGTTCCAGCTCGTATTATAAGATCAAAAACTCTTCATTCGATGCAAATACACAAGATTCATGCGTTTCTAGTAGCCAAACAAGTCCCAACCGAATGCAAAGTCGCTTTATAACGAAATCGTATATTTGATTTTTGCGCTCGCTGAACGCGTTCCAGCTCGTATTATGAGATCAAAAACCCTTCATTCTATGCAAATACACAAGATTAATCCGTTTCTAGCCGCCAAACAAGCCTCAAACGAATGCAAATTCGCTTTATAACGAAATCGAACGATTGAGTTTGCGCTCGCTGTAGGCGTTCCAGCTCGAATTATGGGATCAAAAACTCTTCATTCTATGTAAATACACAAGATCCATGCGTTTCTAGCCGCCAAATAAGACCCAAACGAATGCAAAGTCGTTTTATAACGAAATCGCATATTTGAGTTTTGCGCTCGCTGTAGGCGTTCCAGCTCGTATTATAAGATCAAAAACCCTTCATTCGATGCAAATACACAAGATTCATGCGTTTCTAGTAGCCAAACAAGTCCCAAACGAATGCAAAGTCGTTTTATAACGAAATCGCATATTTGAGTTTTGCGCTCGCTGTAGGCGTTCCAGCTCGTATTATGGGATCAAAAACTCTTCATTCTATGCAAATACACAAGATTCATGCTTTCTAGCCGCCAAACAAGCCCCAAACGAATGCAAAGTCGCTTTATAACGAAACCGAATGATTGAGTTTTGCGCTCGCTGTAGGCGTTCCAGATCGTATTATGAGATCAAAAACCCTTCATTCTATACAAATACACAAGATTCATGCGTTTCTAGCCGCCAAACAAGCCCCAAACGAATGCAAAGTCGCTTTATAACGAAATCGCATATTTGAGTTTGCGCTCGCTGTAGGCGTTCCAGCTCGTATTATGGGATCAAAAACTCATAATTCTATGCAAATACACAAGATCCATGCGTTTCTAGCCGCCAAACAAGACCCAAACGAATGCAAAGTCGTTTTATAACGAAATCGCATATTTGAGTTTGCGCTCGCTGTAGGCGTTCCAGCTCGTATTATGGGATCAAAAACCCTTCATTCTATGCAAATACGCAAGATTCATGAGTTTCTAGCCGCCAAATAAGCCCCAAACGAATGCAAAGTCGCTTTATAACGAAATCGAACGATTGAGTTTTGCGCTCGCTGTAGGCGTTCCAGCACGTATTATGGGCTCAAAAACTCTTCATTCTATGCAAATACACAAGATTCATGCTTTCTAGCCGCCAAACAAGCCCCAAACGAATGCAAAGTCGCTTTATAACGAAATCGAATGATTGAGTTTTGCGCTCGCTGTAGGCGTTCCAGATCGTATTATGAGATCAAAAACCCTTCATTCTATACAAATACACAAGATTCATGCGTTTCTAGCCGCCAAACAAGCCCCAAACGAATGCAAAGTCGTTTTATAACGAAATCGCATATTTGAGTTTGCGCTCGCTGTAGGCGTTCCAGCTCGTATTATGGGATCAAAAACTCATCATTCTATGCAAATACACAAGATCCATGCGTTTCTAGCCGCCAAACAAGCCCCAAACGAATGCAAAGTCGTTTTATAACGTAATCGCATATTTGAGTTTGCGCTCGCTGTAGGCGTTCCAGCTCGTATTATGGGATCAAAAACTCATCATTCTATGCAAATACACAAGATCCATGCGTTTCTAGCCGCCAAACAAGCCCCAAACGAATGCAAAGTCGTTTTATAACGTAATCGCATATTTGAGTTTTGCGCTCGCTGTCGGCGTTCCAGCTCGTATTATGAGATCAAAAAGTCTTCATTCTATGCAAATACACAAGATTCATGCGTTTCTAGCCGCCAAACAAGCCCCAAACGAATGCAAAGTCGCTTTATAACGAAATCGCATATTTGAGTTTTGCGCTCGCTGTAGGCGTTCCAGCTCGTATTATAAGATCAAAAACCCTTCATTCTATGCAAATACACAAGATTCATGCGTTTCTAGCCGCCAAACAAGTCCCAAACGAATGCAAAGTCGTTTTATAACGAAATCGCATATTTGAGTTTTGCGCTCGCTATAGGCGTTCCAGCTCGTATTATAAGATCAAAAACCCTTCATTCGATGCAAATACACAAGATTCATGCGTTTCTAGTAGCCAAACAAGTCCCAAACGAATGCAAAGTCGTTTTATAACGAAATCGCATATTTGAGTTTGCGCTCGCTGTAGGCGTTCCAGCTCGTATTATGGGATCAAAAACTCATCATTCTATGCAAATACACAAGATCCATGCGTTTCTAGCCGCCAAACAAGCCCCAAACGAATGCAAAGTCGTTTTATAACGAAATCGCATATTTGAGTTTGCGCTCGCTGTAGGCGTTCCAGCTCGTATTATGGGATCAAAAACTCATCATTCTATGCAAATACACAAGATCCATGCGTTTCTAGCCGCCAAACAAGACCCAAACGAATGCAAAGTCGTTTTATAACGAAATCGCATATTTGAGTTTTGCGCTCGCTGTAGGCGTTCCAGCTCGTATTATAAGATCAAAAACTCTTCATTCGATGCAAATACACAAGATTCATGCGTTTCTAGTAGCCAAACAAGTCCCAAACGAATGCAAAGTCGCTTTATAACGAAATCGTATATTTGATTTTTGCGCTCGCTGAACGCGTTCCAGCTCGTATTATAAGATCAAAAACCCTTCATTCTATGCAAATACACAAGATTAATCCGTTTCTAGCCGCCAAACAAGCCTCAAACGAATGCAAATTCGCTTTATAACGAAATCGAATGATTGAGTTTGCGCTCGCTGTAGGCGTTCCAGCTCGTATTATGGGATCAAAAACTCTTCATTCTATGCAAATACACAAGATCCATGCGTTTCTAGCCGCCAAACAAGACCCAAACGAATGCAAAGTCGTTTTATAACGAAATCGCATATTTGAGTTTTGCGCTCGCTGTAGGCGTTCCAGCTCGTATTATAAGATCAAAAACCCTTCATTCGATGCAAATACACAAGATTCATGCGTTTCTAGTAGCCAAACAAGTCCCAAACGAATGCAAAGTCGTTTTATAACGAAATCGCATATTTGAGTTTTGCGCTCGCTGTAGGCGTTCCAGCTCGTATTATGGGATCAAAAACTCTTCATTCTATGCAAATACACAAGATTCATGCTTTCTAGCCGCCAAACAAGCCCCAAACGAATGCAAAGTCGCTTTATAACGAAATCGAATGATTGAGTTTTGCGCTCGCTGTAGGCGTTCCAGATCGTATTATGAGATCAAAAACCCTTCATTCTATACAAATACACAAGATTCATGCGTTTCTAGCCGCCAAACAAGCCCCAAACGAATGCAAAGTCGTTTTATAACGAAATCGCATATTTGAGTTTGCGCTCGCTGTAGGCGTTCCAGCTCGTATTATGGGATCAAAAACTCATCATTCTATGCAAATACACAAGATCCATGCGTTTCTAGCCGCCAAACAAGCCCCAAACGAATGCAAAGTCGTTTTATAACGAAATCGCATATTTGAGTTTTGCGCTCGCTGTAGGCGTTCCAGCTCGTATTATAAGATCAAAAACTCTTCATTCGATGCAAATACACAAGATTCATGCGTTTCTAGTAGCCAAACAAGTCCCAAACGAATGCAAAGTCGCTTTATAACGAAATCGTATATTTGATTTTTGCGCTCGCTGAACGCGTTCCAGCTCGTATTATAAGATCAAAAACCCTTCATTCTATGCAAATACACAAGATTAATCCGTTTCTAGCCGCCAAACAAGCCTCAAACGAATGCAAATTCGCTTTATAACGAAATCGAATGATTGAGTTTGCGCTCGCTGTAGGCGTTCCAGCTCGAATTATGGGATCAAAAACTCTTCATTCTATGCAAATACACAAGATCCATGCGTTTCTAGCCGCCAAACAAGACCCAAACGAATGCAAAGTCGTTTTATAACGAAATCGCATATTTGAGTTTTGCGCTCGCTGTAGGCGTTCCAGCTCGTATTATAAGATCAAAAACCCTTCATTCGATGCAAATACACAAGATTCATGCGTTTCTAGTAGCCAAACAAGTCCCAAACGAATGCAAAGTCGTTTTATAACGAAATCGCATATTTGAGTTTTGCGCTCGCTGTAGGCGTTCCAGCTCGTATTATGGGATCAAAAACTCTTCATTCTATGCAAATACACAAGATTCATGCTTTCTAGCCGCCAAACAAGCCCCAAACGAATGCAAAGTCGCTTTATAACGAAATCGAATGATTGAGTTTTGCGCTCGCTGTAGGCGTTCCAGATCGTATTATGAGATCAAAAACCCTTCATTCTATACAAATACACAAGATTCATGCGTTTCTAGCCGCCAAACAAGCCCCAAACGAATGCAAAGTCGTTTTATAACGCAATCGCATATTTGAGTTTGCGCTCGCTGTAGGCGTTCCAGCTCGTATTATGGGATCAAAAACTCATCATTCTATGCAAATACACAATATTCATGCGTTTCTAGCCGCCAAACAAGCCACAAACGAATGCGAATTCGTTTTATAACGAAATCGCATATTTGAGTTTTGCGCTCGCTGTAGGCGTTCCAGCTCGTATTATAAGATCAAAAACTCTTCATTCGATGCAAATACACAAGATTCTTGCGTTTCTAGCCGCCAAACAAGACCCAAACGAATGCAAAGTCGTTTTATAACGAAATCGCATATTTGAGGTTTGCGCTCGCTGTAGGCGTTCCAGCTCGTATTATAAGATCAAAAACTCTTCATTCGATGCAAATACACAAGATTCATGCGTTTCTAGTAGCCAAACAAGTCCCAAACGAATGCAAAGTCGCTTTATAACGAAATCGTATATTTGATTTTTGCGCTCGCTGAACGCGTTCCAGCTCGTATTATGAGATCAAAAACCCTTCATTCTATGCAAATACACAAGATTAATCCGTTTCTAGCCGCCAAACAAGCCTCAAACGAATGCAAATTCGCTTTATAACGAAATCGAACGATTGAGTTTGCGCTCGCTGTAGGCGTTCCAGCTCGAATTATGGGATCAAAAACTCTTCATTCTATGCAAATACACAAGATCCATGCGTTTCTAGCCGCCAAACAAGACCCAAACGAATGCAAAGTCGTTTTATACCGAAATCGCATATTTGAGTTTTGCGCTCGCTGTAGGCGTTCCAGCTCGTATTATAAGATCAAAAACCCTTCATTCGATGCAAATACACAAGATTCATGCGTTTCTAGTAGCCAAACAAGTCCCAAACGAATGCAAAGTCGTTTTATAACGAAATCGCATATTTGAGTTTTGCGCTCGCTGTAGGCGTTCCAGCTCGTATTATGGGATCAAAAACTCTTCATTCTATGCAAATACACAAGATTCATGCTTTCTAGCCGCCAAACAAGCCCCAAACGAATGCAAAGTCGCTTTATAACGAAATCGAATGATTGAGTTTTGCGCTCGCTGTAGGCGTTCCAGATCGTATTATGAGATAAAAAACCCTTCATTCTATACAAATACACAAGATTCATGCGTTTCTAGCCGCCAAACAAGCCCCAAACGAATGCAAAGTCGTTTTATAACGAAATCGCATATTTGAGTTTGCGCTCGCTGTAGGCGTTCCAGCTCGTATTATGGGATCAAAAACTCATCATTCTATGCAAATACACAATATTCATGCGTTTCTAGCCGCCAAACAAGCCACAAACGAATGCAAATTCGATTTATAACGAAATCGCATATTTGAGTTTTGCGCTCGCTGTAGGCGTTCCAGCTCGTATTATAAGATCAAAAACTCTTCATTCGATGCAAATACACAAGATTCATGCGTTTCTAGTAGCCAAACAAGTCCCAACCGAATGCAAAGTCGCTTTATAACGAAATCGCATATTTGATTTTTGCGCTCGCTGAACGCGTTCCAGCTCGTATTATGAGATCAAAAACCCTTCATTCTATGCAAATACACAAGATTAATCCGTTTCTAGCCGCCAAACAAGCCTCAAACGAATGCAAATTCGCTTTATAACGAAATCGAACGATTGAGTTTGCGCTCGCTGTAGGCGTTCCAGCTCGTATTATGGGATCAAAAACTCTTCATTCTATGTAAATACACAAGATCCATGCGTTTCTAGCCGCCAAATAAGACCCAAACGAATGCAAAGTCGTTTTATAACGAAATCGCATATTTGAGTTTTGCGCTCGCTGTAGGCGTTCCAGCTCGTATTATAAGATCAAAAACCCTTCATTCGATGCAAATACACAAGATTCATGCGTTTCTAGTAGCCAAACAAGTCCCAAACGAATGCAAAGTCGTTTTATAACGAAATCGCATATTTGAGTTTTGCGCTCGCTGTAGGCGTTCCAGCTCGTATTATGGGATCAAAAACTCTTCATTCTATGCAAATACACAAGATTCATGCTTTCTAGCCGCCAAACAAGCCCCAAACGAATGCAAAGTCGCTTTATAACGAAACCGAATGATTGAGTTTTGCGCTCGCTGTAGGCGTTCCAGATCGTATTATGAGATCAAAAACCCTTCATTCTATACAAATACACAAGATTCATGCGTTTCTAGCCGCCAAACAAGCCCCAAACGAATGCAAAGTCGCTTTATAACGAAATCGCATATTTGAGTTTGCGCTCGCTGTAGGCGTTCCAGCTCGTATTATGGGATCAAAAACTCATCATTCTATGCAAATACACAAGATCCATGCGTTTCTAGCCGCCAAACAAGACCCAAACGAATGCAAAGTCGTTTTATAACGAAATCGCATATTTGAGTTTGCGCTCGCTGTAGGCGTTCCAGCTCGTATTATGGGATCAAAATCCCTTCATTCTATGCAAATACGCAAGATTCATGAGTTTCTAGCCGCCAAATAAGCCCCAAACGAATGCAAAGTCGCTTTATAACGAAATCGAACGATTGAGTTTTGCGCTCGCTGTAGGCGTTCCAGCACGTATTATGGGATCAAAAACTCTTCATTCTATGCAAATACACAAGATTCATGCTTTCTAGCCGCCAAACAAGCCCCAAACGAATGCAAAGTCGCTTTATAACGAAATCGAATGATTGAGTTTTGCGCTCGCTGTAGGCGTTCCAGATCGTATTATGAGATCAAAAACCCTTCATTCTATACAAATACACAAGATTCATGCGTTTCTAGCCGCCAAACAAGCCCCAAACGAATGCAAAGTCGTTTTATAACGAAATCGCATATTTGAGTTTGCGCTCGCTGTAGGCGTTCCAGCTCGTATTATGGGATCAAAAACTCATCATTCTATGCAAATACACAAGATCCATGCGTTTCTAGCCGCCAAACAAGACCCAAACGAATGCAAAGTCGTTTTATAACGAAATCGCATATTTGAGTTTTGCGCTCGCTGTAGGCGTTCCAGATCGTATTATGAGATCAAAAACCCTTCATTCTATACAAATACACGAGATTCATGCGTTTCTAGCCGCCAAAAAGCCCCAAACGAATGCAAAGTCGTTTTATAACGAAATCGCATATTTGAGTTTGCGCTCGCTGTAGGCGTTCCAGCTCGTATTATGGGATCAAAAACTCATCATTCTATGCAAATACACAAGATCCATGCGTTTCTAGCCGCCAAACAAGACCCAAACGAATGCAAAGTCGTTTTATAACGAAATCGCATATTTGAGTTTTGCGCTCGCTGTAGGCGTTCCAGCTCGTATTATAAGATCAAAAACCCTTCATTCGATGCAAATACACAAGATTCATGCGTTTCTAGTAGCCAAACAAGTCCCAAACGAATGCAAAGTCGTTTTATAACGAAATCGCATATTTGAGTTTTGCGCTCGCTGTAGGCGTTCCAGCTCGTATTATGGGATCAAAAACTCTTCATTCTATGCAAATACATAAGATTCATGCTTTCTAGCCGCCAAACAAGCCCCAAACGAATGCAAAGTCGCTTTATAACGAAATCGAATGATTGAGTTTTGCGCTCGCTGTAGGCGTTCCAGATCGTATTATGAGATCAAAAACCCTTCATTCTATACAAATACACAAGATTCATGCGTTTCTAGCCGCCAAACAAGCCCCAAACGAATGCAAAGTCGTTTTATAACGAAATCGCATATTTGAGTTTGCGCTCGCTGTAGGCGTTCCAGCTCGTATTATGGGATCAAAAACTCATCATTCTATGCAAATACACAAGATCCATGCGTTTCTAGCCGCCAAACAAGACCCAAACGAATGCAAAGTCGTTTTATAACGAAATCGCATATTTGAGTTTTGCGCTCGCTGTAGGCGTTCCAGCTCGTATTATAAGATCAAAAACTCTTCATTCGATGCAAATACACAAGATTCATGCGTTTCTAGCCGCCAAACAAGACCCAAACGAATGCAAAGTCGTTTTATAACGAAATCGCATATTTGAGTTTTGCGCTCGCTGTAGGCGTTCCAGCTCGTATTATAAGATCAAAAACCCTTCATTCGATGCAAATACACAAGATTCATGCGTTTCTAGTAGCCAAACAAGTCCCAAACGAATGCAAAGTCGTTTTATAACGAAATCGCATATTTGAGTTTTGCGCTCGCTGTAGGCGTTCCAGCTCGTATTATGGGATCAAAAACTCTTCATTCTATGCAAATACATAAGATTCATGCTTTCTAGCCGCCAAACAAGCCCCAAACGAATGCAAAGTCGTTTTATAACGTAATCGCATATTTGAGTTTGCGCTCGCTGTAGGCGTTCCAGCTCGTATTATGGGATCAAAAACTCATCATTCTATGCAAATACACAAGATCCATGCGTTTCTAGCCGCCAAACAAGACACAAACGAATGCAAAGTCGTTTTATAACGTAATCGCATATTTGAGTTTTGCGCTCGCTGTAGGCGTTCCAGCTCGTATTATAAGATCAAAAGCCCTTCATTCGATGCAAATACACGAGATTCATGCGTTTCTAGTAGCC
Organism: Ichneumon xanthorius; assembly: GCA_917499995.1. Classification (NCBI taxonomy): domain Eukaryota; kingdom Metazoa; phylum Arthropoda; class Insecta; order Hymenoptera; family Ichneumonidae; genus Ichneumon; species Ichneumon xanthorius. The sequence goes on along the minus strand of OU824200.1, from coordinate 24,059,709 downwards.
AAACAAGTCCCAAACGAATGCAAAGTCGTTTTATAACGAAATCGCATATTTGATTTTTGCGCTCGCTGAACGCGTTCCAGCTCGTATTATGGGATCAAAAACTCTTTATTCTATGCAAATACACAAGATTCATGCTTTCTAGCCGCCAAACAAGCCCCAAACGAATGCAAAGTCGCTTTATAACGAAATCGAATGATTGAGTTTTGCGCTCGCTGTAGGCGTTCCAGATCGTATTATGAGATCAAAAACCCTTCATTCTATACAAATACACAAGATTCATGCGTTTCTAGCCGCCAAACAAGCCCCAAACGAATGCAAAGTCGTTTTATAACGTAATCGCATATTTGAGTTTGCGCTCGCTGTAGGCGTTCCAGCTCGTATTATGGGATCAAAAACTCATCATTCTATGCAAATACACAATATTCATGCGTTTCTAGCCGCCAAACAAGCCACAAACGAATGCGAATTCGTTTTATAACGAAATCGCATATTTGAGTTTTGCGCTCGCTGTAGGCGTTCCAGCTCGTATTATAAGATCAAAAACTCTTCATTCGATGCAAATACACAAGATTCTTGCGTTTCTAGCCGCCAAACAAGACCCAAACGAATGCAAAGTCGTTTTATAACGAAATCGCATATTTGAGGTTTGCGCTCGCTGTAGGCGTTCCAGCTCGTATTATAAGATCAAAAACTCTTCATTCGATGCAAATACACAAGATTCATGCGTTTCTAGTAGCCAAACAAGTCCCAAACGAATGCAAAGTCGCTTTATAACGAAATCGTATATTTGATTTTTGCGCTCGCTGAACGCGTTCCAGCTCGTATTATGAGATCAAAAACCCTTCATTCTATGCAAATACACAAGATTAATCCGTTTCTAGCCGCCAAACAAGCCTCAAACGAATGCAAATTCGCTTTATAACGAAATCGAACGATTGAGTTTGCGCTCGCTGTAGGCGTTCCAGCTCGAATTATGGGATCAAAAACTCTTCATTCTATGCAAATACACAAGATCCATGCGTTTCTAGCCGCCAAACAAGACCCAAACGAATGCAAAGTCGTTTTATAACGAAATCGCATATTTGAGTTTTGCGCTCGCTGTAGGCGTTCCAGCTCGTATTATAAGATCAAAAACCCTTCATTCGATGCAAATACACAAGATTCATGCGTTTCTAGTAGCCAAACAAGTCCCAAACGAATGCAAAGTCGTTTTATAACGAAATCGCATATTTGATTTTTGCGCTCGCTGTAGGCGTTCCAGCTCGTATTATGGGATCAAAAACTCTTCATTCTATGCAAATACACAAGATTCATGCTTTCTAGCCGCCAAACAAGCCCCAAACGAATGCAAAGTCGCTTTATAACGAAATCGAATGATTGAGTTTTGCGCTCGCTGTAGGCGTTCCAGATCGTATTATGAGATAAAAAACACTTCATTCTATACAAATACACAAGATTCATGCGTTTCTAGCCGCCAAACAAGCCCCAAACGAATGCAAAGTCGTTTTATAACGAAATCGCATATTTGAGTTTGCGCTCGCTGTAGGCGTTCCAGCTCGTATTATGGGATCAAAAACTCATCATACTATGCAAATACACAATATTCATGCGTTTCTAGCCGCCAAACAAGCCACAAACGAATGCAAATTCGATTTATAACGAAATCGCATATTTGAGTTTTGCGCTCGCTGTAGGCGTTCCAGCTCGTATTATAAGATCAAAAACTCTTCATTCGATGCAAATACACAAGATTCATGCGTTTCTAGTAGCCAAACAAGTCCCAACCGAATGCAAAGTCGCTTTATAACGAAATCGTATATTTGATTTTTGCGCTCGCTGAACGCGTTCCAGCTCGTATTATGAGATCAAAAACCCTTCATTCTATGCAAATACACAAGATTAATCCGTTTCTAGCCGCCAAACAAGCCTCAAACGAATGCAAATTCGCTTTATAACGAAATCGAACGATTGAGTTTGCGCTCGCTGTAGGCGTTCCAGCTCGAATTATGGGATCAAAAACTCTTCATTCTATGTAAATACACAAGATCCATGCGTTTCTAGCCGCCAAATAAGACCCAAACGAATGCAAAGTCGTTTTATAACGAAATCGCATATTTGAGTTTTGCGCTCGCTGTAGGCGTTCCAGCTCGTATTATAAGATCAAAAACCCTTCATTCGATGCAAATACACAAGATTCATGCGTTTCTAGTAGCCAAACAAGTCCCAAACGAATGCAAAGTCGTTTTATAACGAAATCGCATATTTGAGTTTTGCGCTCGCTGTAGGCGTTCCAGCTCGTATTATGGGATCAAAAACTCTTCATTCTATGCAAATACACAAGATTCATGCTTTCTAGCCGCCAAACAAGCCCCAAACGAATGCAAAGTCGCTTTATAACGAAATCGAATGATTGAGTTTTGCGCTCGCTGTAGGCGTTCCAGATCGTATTATGAGATCAAAAACCCTTCATTCTATACAAATACACAAGATTCATGCGTTTCTAGCCGCCAAACAAGCCCCAAACGAATGCAAAGTCGCTTTATAACGAAATCGCATATTTGAGTTTGCGCTCGCTGTAGGCGTTCCAGCTCGTATTATGGGATCAAAAACTCATAATTCTATGCAAATACACAAGATCCATGCGTTTCTAGCCGCCAAACAAGACCCAAACGAATGCAAAGTCGTTTTATAACGAAATCGCATATTTGAGTTTGCGCTCGCTGTAGGCGTTCCAGCTCGTATTATGGGATCAAAAACCCTTCATTCTATGCAAATACGCAAGATTCATGAGTTTCTAGCCGCCAAATAAGCCCCAAACGAATGCAAAGTCGCTTTATAACGAAATCGAACGATTGAGTTTTGCGCTCGCTGTAGGCGTTCCAGCACGTATTATGGGATCAAAAACTCTTCATTCTATGCAAATACACAAGATTCATGCTTTCTAGCCGCCAAACAAGCCCCAAACGAATGCAAAGTCGCTTTATAACGAAATCGAATGATTGAGTTTTGCGCTCGCTGTAGGCGTTCCAGATCGTATTATGAGATCAAAAACCCTTCATTCTATACAAATACACAAGATTCATGCGTTTCTAGCCGCCAAACAAGCCCCAAACGAATGCAAAGTCGTTTTATAACGAAATCGCATATTTGAGTTTGCGCTCGCTGTAGGCGTTCCAGCTCGTATTATGGGATCAAAAACTCATCATTCTATGCAAATACACAAGATCCATGCGTTTCTAGCCGCCAAACAAGACCCAAACGAATGCAAAGTCGTTTTATAACGAAATCGCATATTTGAGTTTTGCGCTCGCTGTAGGCGTTCCAGATCGTATTATGAGATCAAAAACCCTTCATTCTATACAAATACACGAGATTCATGCGTTTCTAGCCGCCAAAAAGCCCCAAACGAATGCAAAGTCGTTTTATAACGAAATCGCATATTTGAGTTTGCGCTCGCTGTAGGCGTTCCAGCTCGTATTATGGGATCAAAAACTCATCATTCTATGCAAATACACAAGATCCATGCGTTTCTAGCCGCCAAACAAGACCCAAACGAATGCAAAGTCGTTTTATAACGAAATCGCATATTTGAGTTTTGCGCTCGCTGTAGGCGTTCCAGCTCGTATTATAAGATCAAAAACCCTTCATTCGATGCAAATACACAAGATTCATGCGTTTCTAGTAGCCAAACAAGTCCCAAACGAATGCAAAGTCGTTTTATAACGAAATCGCATATTTGAGTTTTGCGCTCGCTGTAGGCGTTCCAGCTCGTATTATGGGATCAAAAACTCTTCATTCTATGCAAATACATAAGATTCATGCTTTCTAGCCGCCAAACAAGCCCCAAACTAATGCAAAGTCGCTTTATAACGAAATCGAATGATTGAGTTTTGCGCTCGCTGTAGGCGTTCCAGATCGTATTATGAGATCAAAAACCCTTCATTCTATACAAATACACAAGATTCATACGTTTCTAGCCGCCAAACAAGCCCCAAACGAATGCAAAGTCGTTTTATAACGAAATCGCATATTTAAGTTTGCGCTCGCTGTAGGCGTTCCAGCTCGTATTATGGGATCAAAAACTCATCATTCTATGCAAATACACAAGATCCATGCGTTTCTAGCCGCCAAACAAGACCCAAACGAATGCAAAGTCGTTTTATAACGTAATCGCATTTTTGAGTTTTGCGCTCGCTGTAGGCGTTCCAGCTCGTATTATAAGATCAAAAGCCCTTCATTCGATGCAAATACACGAGATTCATGCGTTTCTAGTAGCCAAACAAGTCCCAAACGAATGCAAAGTCGCTTTATAACGAAATCGCATATTTGAGTTTTGCGCTCGCTGTAGGCGTTCCAGCTCGTATTATGGGATCAAAAACTCTTCATTCTATACAAATACACAAGATTCATGCGTTTCTAGCCGCCAAACAAGCCCCAAACGAATGCAAAGTCGTTTTATAACGAAATCGCATATTTGAGTTTGCGCTCGCTGTAGGCGTTCCAGCTCGAATTATGGGATCAAAAACTCTTCATTCTATGCAAATACACAAGATCCATGCGTTTCTAGCCGCCAAACAAGACCCAAACGAATGCAAAGTCGTTTTATAACGAAATCGCATATTTGAGTTTTGCGCTCGCTGTAGGCGTTCCAGCTCGTATTATAAGATCAAAAACCCTTCATTCGATGCAAATACACAAGATTCATGCGTTTCTAGTAGCCAAACAAGTCCCAAACGAATGCAAAGTCGTTTTATAACGAAATCGCATATTTGAGTTTTGCGCTCGCTGTAGGCGTTCCAGCTCGTATTATGGGATCAAAAACTCTTCATTCTATGCAAATACACAAGATTCATGCTTTCTAGCCGCCAAACAAGCCCCAAACGAATGCAAAGTCGCTTTATAACGAAATCGAATGATTGAGTTTTGCGCTCGCTGTAAGCGTTCCAGATCGTATTATGAGATCAAAAACCCTTCATTCTATACAAATACACGAGATTCGTGCGTTTCTAGCCGCCAAAAAGCCCCAAACGAATGCAAAGTCGTTTTATAACGAAATCGCATATTTGAGTTTGCGCTCGCTGTAGGCGTTCCAGCTCGTATTATGGGATCAAAAACTCATCATTCTATGCAAATACACAAGATCCATGCGTTTCTAGCCTCCAAAAAAGCCCCAAACGAATGCAAAGTCGCTTTATAACGAAATCGCATATTTGAGTTTTGCGCTCGCTGTAGGCGTTCCAGCTCGTATTATGGGATCAAAAACCCTTCATTCTATGCAAATACTCAAGATTCATGCCTTTCTAGCCATCAAATAAGCCCCAAACGAATGCAAAGTCGCTTTATAATGAAATCGAACGATTGAGTTTTGCGCTCGCTGTAGGCGTTCCAGCTCGTACTATGGGATCAAAAACTCTTCATTCTATGCAAATACACAAGATTCATGCGTTTCTAGCCGCCAAGCAAGCCCCAAACGAATGCAAAGTCGTTTTATTACTAAATCGCATATTTGAGTTTGCGCTCGCTGTAGGCGTTCCAGCTCGTATTATAAGATCAAAAGCCCTTCATTCGATGCAAATACACGAGATTCATGCGTTTCTAGTAGCCAAACAAGTCCCAAACGAATGCAAAGTCGTTTTATAACGAAATCGAACGATTGAGTTTGCGCTCGCTGTAGGCGTTCCAGCTCGAATTATGGGATCAAAAACTCTTCATTCTATGCAAATACACAAGATCCATGCGTTTCTAGCCGCCAAATAAGACCCAAACGAATGCAAAGTCGTTTTATAACGAAATCGCATATTTGAGTTTTGCGCTCGCTGTAGGCTGTTACGTCCGGTGAATTTTACCAAAAAAATTCACTGACGCAACCGGCTGAAAATCCACAAATTTGGAAATAAAATAATAGTCAGGAAAGTCATAGAAAATCCATAGAAAAATTATAACACGATTATTAATTATGCGTCAGCCAGCACTGAATGATTCAATTCGGTGATTGGCATAGCAACAATTGAGTAACTAAAAAAAATATCTCAAGGGGTATATTCAGGTTGCTGGACAGGTATCATCGGCAGCGAGCATACCTTAGGCTACCTGAAGATCTCATTGTTTTAATTGAGACCGGAAAGGGCAATCCGAATCCTTAGCTAAATGCGTCGGGAGACGGAGCCTTATCGCTCCAATACATAACGCGGAGCAACGCACATACGCACACAACGGTGCAGCCAGAGAATCCGTGTGACTGTCTCGAGGCGGCTGATTGGCAAAATCACCGTCGGCGCTAACGAGTGCAGCACCTCTCAGGGCATAATTATTCAAAATATTATTTAAAGTATATTTAATTGTTTTTGATATAAACAACATCGGAATATACCAAATGTGGAGATTTCGCCAGAAAATAATGAATGAATCAATTATCTAATAAAATCACGAATGAAACGAAGTTTGGGTCAAATCGTTAATATAAAGTTGTCATAAACATTTATGACTTATTATTATGTATTATTATTATCATCGGGGAAATTAATTAACACATTAAAATCATAGTTTACTATCACTAGAATAGTCAAATAAAATAGTCAGTAGCAGAGAATTAATTATTATCATCCGAGAAAAATATTTAGAGACATTAAATAATTATCCGTTGAAAAACAGGAATTTATAAGCAATATTTGGAGTAGTTTGAATAATCAGGTGTATAACTCTGGATAGGAAAATCGTAGAAACTTCGTTCAAATTTGTGAATTCTTGTTGTTTAAATCTAAGATTGTCAAAATAATTTGTTTATCCCGAAAGTCATTGTAAAAACCAGAATTTTGAAATTATTAAAATAAGCTGCGGAAGACGCTAAAACCGATCGATATTGACCAAAGAAGGGGGCGGCTGATGCAACGGACAGCTCGGAGGCGCGGGTGCCCCCCGATCAAAACAATAAAAGAGGCACCTCCAAGGGCGGCAGGACAGTCGTCGACAGTCATCTTTTGTGGGCCGGAACCACAGTCTTTCGCGGACCGGAACCAGTCGTCTGACACATACATCTACAGTCATTATCCGCGGAAAAATTAACTATTGTCTAGAAGTCTTTGACTTCTCACTGAATATTGTACCAATACAACCGAAAATTCAATACAGTTTCGGAGTCTGAATTTTGGAGTTAACAATCGAATAAATATCCTGATTTATTATCGGATAAATAAATTGAAGTTCAACGAAAGTTATTTCATCTCCTGCATATTTCGACATCGACATTTATTCGGCTTTCTCAACATTCATCCATTATCTTCAAATTTCGCTGAACGATTTCATCAACTTTTCCTGAAAGAAGGAAGGAAGGAAGGAAGGAGGAATTCGGAATTCGGAATCAACATCTCTCATCCATTTTCGATCGTTCCATTCATAAGTGTCATTCATTGACAATCATCGTAAGTCATCGAAACACTTCATTTTCATCCCTCTTGTCTTATTTTTACTTTTCTTTCATGAGTCTTTAACTTTGTTTATTTGCCTTCATCTAACTGATCGATTTCAATAATTCGGGGATACTTAATATTCAATCCGTGATTTGGCTATTTTAACGAGGGATAGATTAAAGTAAAGAGCTTCATCGATTTTTCTTCGAGGACGTTTGTCCACCGTCTAGAGCATTGAATCCAACACTCCGCGATAACGTTAGCCTTGACTCAGTGGCAGCGGTCGCGGCCATCGCGGTCCCGTGCATCATCAGGAGTCTTATTTCACTACGCTACAACGGTATGCGAGGCGCACGCGGAGCTTCATATCAGTTCGACGTAGTAAACATCGTAGTACGCACCGAGCAGAGTTAAATATCGAGCCATAGTAAACACCGTATGGTCCCATTCGACCTATATTCTTTTCGACATGCAGACTCAGCCCATCCCTGAATAATTTTCCGAAAGGTTAGATTCAAAAGGGGCACAGTTCTGGTAAAGCGTCACATGCGATAAACGCGTAATAGGGAGAGACATCTCCTTTACCGTAGATGCAGGAAAATGCTGATCAGGACGTAACATAATTTTTGGGGGCTCAACCGGGATAATAAGAGTTTGCACGTCGAAATTAAATAAATAAATAACTTAAAATAAAATAAAACAAAATAACACGAAAATAAATAAATAAACAATTTCAAATAAAATAAAAATAAAATAACGAATGAATAAATAATTGAGAAAAATTCCAAATAAATAATTAAATAATTTCAAATAAATTAAATAAATAAATAAAACAAATAAAATCAGCAAATTCAATAATGATAACAAGGAAATAAATAAAATATAAATGCCTTACACTCGATCCAAGGGAAGCGTTTCCGATAAATGCCTCCATGAGTATCCAGGAGACAGAAAGAATTCAAAGTCGAAAAATTCAAAACCATTGCCAGTAGTGAAAACTAAAGCGTCAAAATCTACTAATACTCCAGAAAGAATTGAGGACTATATGGTGTCTGACGATTTGATACGGGATCAACAAAAAAATATAGAGCCATGTTCATCCGGAACCAAAGGAAACGGGAGTGACAGTTCTGATCTATCTGATACGGAAGAGCAAAGTGTAATAGAAAATTTAACTGAAAAAGTGAGTCAGGTTGAAGTGCTACCGCAGGGGCTGATAAGATCGCATAGTGAACCTTCGTTACTGAGTTTAGATATTACTCAACTGGCACGTAACTTGGCTAGAGTCAATATTACACCGGGTGTTCGATTTAATTCGGGAATAAGTGCATCGTCAACGCGACTTGTCAGATCTCGTTCAGTGGATACCTCAATTAAATTAAAGTCAGCTATAAAATCGTGCATGAAAGTAGGTTCAGTAAAAACGAAAAGTGCTCCGAGTATTTGTGTTGGTGATCAACTTGAGAAAAATAATAAAACAATCGAATTATCTCAAAATAATAATCCAGTTTTAAGTCCAATAAACGATACGATCGAGTCAAAATCTAGTGATAACGAGAAAAATAGTGCTTGCAAGTCAGGAAAATCTAAAGTAGGGGTTCCATTGAGCGAAAATCTGATATCTTTTAAATCCTGTAGTAAAACTTTACCAACACTAGATCAATTGCGACAAATTTTTGCCGTTTGCGGTGCTTCACGTCGACCACCTGTCAGAGTCATATCAGACGAAGTAGTTAAAAATCTTTTTGAAAATATGGACGGGAAAAATGATAGGAACGATAACACCGGAGGAGGTGGAGGAGGCGATAACGGTGAAGGTAGTCGAGGCGGTGGAAACAATATTCCCCCTCGCCGAACAAGCCCATTCATTGGATCGCATAGGTCACTTTTGGGAACGGAACAGTGGCGAGAAGCAGTAAAAATGATTCCAGAATTCGATGGAAAGAAAGGGACTTTGAGTCGTTATCTCGGGTGTTTAGAAGATGCTGCAGCAATGGTGGGACCTGAGTTCGAATTAGACTTAATGAGGGTTGCTAAAAATAAATTAGTGGGTGAAGTATGGAATCGCGTTAGTGGCAGTCGATTCAGTCACATTGCCGATTATATGGATTATCTTCGAAAAATATATGATCCTCCTAGAGACATATATCAATTACAGGGAGAATTAGGAACCATTGCCCAACTAAATAATGAGACAGTAGCTGAATATGCATATAAGATTGAGCAGTTGGTTGCAAAATTAGAGGAGGCAAGACGGTATATTGATGGATATTTATGTGAGGCTGATAAAGAGGCAATCGAAAAAATGGCAATTAATTGTTTTAACCGAGGATTAAAACCCGAAATATTGGATAGAATAAGGGAGGAGAAAACGTCACTTCAGGACGCGATAAGCACAGCATTGGCCATTGAACTTGACGTATCTGATCGATGCAAATTAAGAGATAACGCGAACTCCAAAGTTGCGCCAATAAAAGAAATAGAGAGAGGTGTGAAAAAAGTTGGCATAAAATTTGTTGAACCCGTAGAAGAAGTAACTATGGCACCATTTACTGAAAATCAAAAGATAATAATTTGTCAATTCTGTAAAGGTCAAGGACATTCTGCAGATAAATGTCCCAGAGCACCTAACAATGACGTAATCGATATTTGTCAATTTTGTAACAAACGAGGCCATCTGGCAGATAAATGTAAAAGCATGGGATGTGCAATTTGCGGTCGTAAGGGACATTGGGCTGAAATTTGCAATCAAAAAGAACAAAGTGAAAGTGACAGAACGTCTAATGAACGCTCAAATCAACAACCAGTTCAACAAAATTTCAGACAAGCTCAAAATCAAGGAAGTTTTAATTCAAATAATTATAATAACAATCGTCAAAATTATAATTATAATCAAGGTTTCAATTCAAATCCACGATATAATTTTAACCAAAACCAGAATTCCAATCAAAATTCAAACTTTAATCAAAATCGGAATTTTAATTCCAACCAAAATTTCAATCAGAATTCTAACCAAAATAAAAACTTTAACCAGAATTTTAACCGGAACCAGAATTATCAGAATCCGAATTTTAACCAAAGTCGAAACTTTAATCAAAATTTTGGTCAAAATCGAAATTTTAATCCAAATTTTAATCAGAATTATAATCAAAATCGAAATTTTAATCCGTCTTATAATCAAAATCGAAATTTTAATCCGTCTTATAATCAGAATCGGAATTTTAACCAATCTTCTAACCAGAATCGGAATTTTAATCAAAGTTTTAACCAAAACCAGAATTTTGGCTCGGATTTAAACCGCGGAAATAATCAAATTTCAAATGATCAAGGAGCAATGTCCTATGCTCAAGCCGCTAATCAGCCCTCTCAATCAAATAGTTCTAATGTAATTTGTCATTACTGTGGAATAAAAGGACATGTAATGTACGAATGCCCGCAACGCATACAATATAATAACAGGCGAGATGCGATACAGGGAAACGAGAGTGGCCAGCCAGTGAAGGGTGCGCCGGCAGAGGCCAAAGCGAATCCGCACCCAATATATTCAGTACAGACTGCACCCGAACCATAGAGGAACAATGTCGAATAATTGATGTATATTTGGTACGGCCGGAAAAAGGAATTATCCCACCTACAATTGAATTAAAAAGTAATGACCTTCAGGATTCTGTTATTATGTTGTTAGATACGGGAGCTGGTAAAAATGTGTTGAAAGAAAAATGTTTGAACGAAAATAATATGATATGTAGAGATGAAATTTTGAGACTTAGCGGAATTACAGATGAATTTGTTTATACGTCAGGATACGTAATACTTGAAACTTTGGGACGAGAAGCGGTGTATCATATTGTGGCTAATAATTTCCCTACTAAGCAAGATGGAATTTTGTCTAATGATTATTTTCGAGAAAATTTGGCTAAAATAGATTATGAATACAGTATGCTCAGGGTTCGCGATAAAGAAATAGAATTTTTTACCCGAGAAAGTATGATTTTTCCACCAAAAACGAAAAAACTTTTCTATGTGAGGATAAATGATGACACGATTCGCGAGGGATACTTGGCTCCTATGGACTTTGGTGAAGGGGTAGTTGTTGAACACAGACTGGTGCAGAACATCAATGGGAAATGTTTTTTCAATATCACTAATAATCGAGACGAACTAATTGAAATACTAATTCCTACCATGAAGTTGGCTAGAAGTCCTGCCGAAATTAAGGGAAAAACGTGGGTAAAGGAAGTAAGAGGAAAAAACGAAGAGAAATATATCATGAGTCGAACGGAAAATAATACAAAACCAGTTGAAAGTGATTCTGGGAGTGACAGGAATAATCTAAGGTTGGAAAATAAAAATATAGAAATACATTGTACGGAAAATAATGAAGAAAATATAAATGTTGACAAAAATGAATGGGTGAAAATACCGTATGAAACGTTTGAAACAGCTTTGAAGAGAGTTAAAAAAGAAAAGAAAATGGAAAGGGAAAAGAAAAAGGAAAAAGATTTAAACAAGGAAAATTCAAGTTCAGTTGAGAAAATACCAGAAAATTCAAGAATAAATCAAGAATTCGCTATAGAAAAGGATAAAGAGAAAGAAGAAAATTCAGAAATAAGTTCAAAAGAACAATCACAGGAATTAATTTTGTCAAGAGAAATGCCAGAAAATGAAGAAATGAATCGATTATTCGTTACAGAAGAAAATAAAAATGAAGCAGTAAATTCAGAAGAAAAATCAGGAAGGTTAAATGAATTACGAGATAAATCTGAGTCAATGATGGAAAAAATAGAAAATAAGAAGGAAAGTTTAACAGAAAATTTTAAATCTCATGAATTTTGTCATCCCTTGATAGGAGTTCAATTTTACGGATCAGAAAAATGTTTTTGTGTCAACGCTAAGCTCCAAGATGAGACTCGATTACCAAAAGTAATAAAATTATTACGACTAACTGGATTAGATAAAGAAGAAATAAAGGCTGTACATGAAATTATTGAGTACGGTACAGATCGATTCCATATACCGGGTGAAAAATTAGAAGCTACAAATGTAATAACACATCGAATACCAACCACTGATGATTTTCCAGTCAATTCTAAGCAATATCGTTTCCCTGAAGTTCACAAAGAAGAGATTAAAAGACAGATAGCAGAATTTCTAGAAGCAGGATATATCAGACAGTCGACGTCTCCATATAATACACCAGTGTGGGTAGTACCAAAGAAATTAGATTCACATGGAAATAAAAAGTGGAGAGTAGTTCTGGATTTTCGGCAATTAAATGATAAAACGATTGGGGATGCTTATCCCTTGCCCAATATTGTTGACATATTAGATCAATTGGGAGGAGCCCAATATTTTTCAGTTTTCGATTTAGCCTCAGGATTCTATCAGATAAAAATGCATCCGGATGATTGTCATAAAACAGCTTTTACAACTCCATATGGACATTACGAGTACGTCAGAATGCCTATGGGATTGAAGAATGCACCTCCGACATTTCAAAGAGCAATGGATATGGTTTTGATGGGCTTACAAGGTCACGAATTATTCGTTTATTTAGATGATATTGTGGTATACGCAAAAACATTGAAAGAACATAATGAAAAATGCAAACGATTAATAGACAGATTAAGGAAAGCTAATTTAACTTTACAACCTGATAAATGTGAATTTTTAAAGAAAGAAGTTGGATATTTGGGACATGTAATTGGCCGCGATGGTTTAAAACTCGATCCAAAGAAAGTAGAATCGGTCAGAAATTTTCCGAGGCCAACTAACGTAAAGAAAATTCGTCAATTTTTGGGATTAACAGGATATTATCGTAGATTCATTGAGGGCTATGCTAAATTAGCAAAGCCATTAACTAACCTTTTAAAAGATAACACACCCTTTTTATGGCAAAATAGCCAAGAAGAGGCATTTGAGGAGCTTAAAGAGAAACTTTGTACTGAACCAGTTCTGATATTCCCGGATTTTTCAAAACCTTTTATTGTAACAACCGATGCTTCAGGTTATGCAATCGGAGGAATTTTGTCACAGGGACCTATAGGGAAGGATAGACCAATAGCATACGCCTCACGGACACTTAACGAAGCTGAAACAAAATATGATACTTATGAAAAGGAAGCCTTGGCAATTGTCTACAGCGTTTTGCATTTTAGACCATATTTATACGGGAAAACGTTTACTTTGGTGACTGACCATAAGCCTTTAGTATGGTTTAGAACTTGTAAGGATGGTAACACACGGGTTCTTAGATGGAGATTGAAATTATCTGAATATGAATACGATGTAGTATATAAAACAGGGAAAACAAATGTAAATGCCGATGCCTTATCTCGAAATCCAATTGTGAGTAAAGAAAATGGGGTGGAGGAAGAAATATTTATCACGGAAGTTAGAGGACGGACGGAATGGACCGATGATGAGATGCTGAGATTCTTTGAGGATGATAACGATGAAAACGATGGTGTAAGTGATGAAGAAATAAAAGAAGAAGAAGAAGAAGAGGATCCAGAGAAATTATGGAAAGACAGTTTAAAGGTTATTCAATTAGAGGAAAATAATAAAATAAATTCATCATTGGAATCATCGGGCGATGAGGTTCAGCATTTCCATTTCGATCATTCTTCGGTCAACACCAGTGCAGAAGAGGGCTCAGCGGAGGAAGAGATACCATTAGGCAATCCGGTAAACAATGGAAGATTAGTACGTGGAGCAAAGAAGAAAGCACTCGAGAAAATCAAGGCCAATTTTCAAGCGACCAAACAAGGACAAAAAGAAATACAAAAGGCTGACAAAATAAACAAGAAAAAGAAGATGAAAATTAAAAGGAAAATTCAATCAGCACAAAATACCAAAGAAGACGATACCACGGAGGATGAAGACACGGAGACCGAGGATGAATCGGTGAAAAGGCCTCGAAGGAAGAAGAAAAATCGGAAAATTATAAAATCAGACGAAGAAGAAATAATACAGCCCCGGAGGAAAAAGAAAATCCCTCCCATACAAGACTCGGACGATAGGGAATCCTCTGCGGAAACAGCCAGGAGCGATTCTGATAAGGATGATAACGACAATAAAGACGAAAATAACGAAGAAAACAGTGACAATAATCAACAATCCGAATTCGAACTCGAATATTCTATATCGCGGAATATTATTCCTTCAAGGGAAATTTTCTTTACTCGCAAGGATTCACTTGTTTATTTTCTAAATTTAAAAGGCGAAGCATTTGACACGGGATCACAAAAATTGACTGATAGAAACGAATTGCCTTATTTTTCAAACCTTAAATTAGGAGTGGTTAGCGCAATAAAGCGAGGGAACAGATATCATATAGCTTTGCCTGTGAGTGATGACTCTGGGGAAGGAGCTTCCTTAATATTAAACCATATAAGAAATGCTATAAGAAGTTTACGAAATTTTGCAGAACAGGAAAAGATACAAAGTGTGAGTATTTCCAAATCAGATGCTGTTGGAAACGTCCCATGGGATAAAATTGCAAGCGAATTACGATTGGAATTTCTTAATAGTCCGGTAAATGTGGTAGTTTGTCATGGAATAGTTCGATATTTGAGTAGGGCAGAAAGAGAAGGAATAATACATGAAATGCATGGATCAGCTGTTGGTGGACACAGAGGGGTCACAAAAACATTTAACAGGATCAGACATAAATTTTATTGGGAAAGGATGAAAACTGATATCGAACGGTTCATACAACGATGTTTACCCTGTCAATTAAAAAAATGCGTCAGAATAAAAACAAAGCAACCAATGGTTATTACCGATACTCCGGGAATAGCTTTCGATAAAGTAGCAATGGATATAGTAGGGCCTTTGCCACGAACAAAGCGAGGTAATGAATATATTCTCACTATTCAGGATCAATTAACAAAATTTTGTCTTGCATTTCCTATTCCAAACGCAACATCGATCATGATCGCTGATACGATGGTAAAATATTATATTAGTATTTTCGGAGCACCTAGAAGTATATTAACCGATCAAGGACGAAATTTTCTTAGCAATCTAATCAAACGAGTCGCAAAAAGATTTAAAATAAAAAGAATACGAACCACCGCTTTTCATCCACAGTCAAATGGATCTTTGGAGCGATCACATCACGCACTTGGGGAATATTTGAAACAATACGTAGATAAAAAGTTCGAATGGGATGAATGGGTTGAATTAGCTATCTTCAATTACAATACTAGTGTCCATGAAGGCACCAAACATACACCGTACGAACTGGTTTTCGGAAAATTGGCAAGAACACCATCGAGTGAACCTTTGCAGATGGAGGATAGATTACCGACTTATGAGGATTATTTGGTGAAATTGGTAACACAATTACACGAAATTCGGAAAATTGCGAGAGAAAACTTAATAAAGGCAAAATTAAAATCTAAAGAACGATACGATAAAAATCTTAATGTCAGGGAATTTAAAGTAGGAGATTATGCATTTTTGAAAAGCGGGCCAAAACCAAAGAAACTAGAAAATCAACATGCAGGACCTTTTGAAATAATCGAAGTAAAAGGCAATCAAAATATAAAAATAAAGACCAATAAGAAGCCTATGGTAGTACATGCTAATCGATTGAGATATTCTCATATTAAACCTCAAATAAAATAAAATAAATAAATCAGTAAATAATATATCATTTCCATTCAACATACATTGTTGAATATTGGATAATGATGGTTTAATAATTGATCATTTATGATTAAGATTGCGTTATTTGAGTTATCAAACAAACGTTAATTTTGAAAATAAATAAATCGATAAACACATTCATAAGTAATGGTAATAAATAAATAAGGTCAAAAATTAATACATAAATTTCAATCGAGCATTAAAAATACTATTACAGATAAAATGCAAGCAAGAAATACATCCCTAGCAGGAGAAAGGTTGAGATGGCAACGAGTGACGGGAATGACAACATGGCCGAGAGAAAGCGATGTTAATTATCAGATAAGGGATGAGGTCAATTCAGAGCCTATCGGAATGAATATTCCAGTTGATAACTGTCCAACCATTAGAGGAGGAGAAGAAGTCCAGCCAAGAGGAACTGTAGGGGAAAACATAAGGAGAATTTGCGGTGAATTTGTAAGACAGACTCGGAAGAGCGAGTTGGATTGGAAAGCGACTGCGATTAGGTTGGGGAAAAATCAGATATTGAACATGCAAGAAGAGATAATAGGACGTGAAAATACAATAAGCGATGAAGATTTCTTCATATATTGGGGTGAACTCAGGGACGTTATGCGGGAATTTAATATTGATATAAGACGTGAAACTAATGAGGGACAAAACGAATACGGAGTGTGTTATGTTGTGATGTATCTAGATATCGAACCATTTGTGTGTATTGAGGTAGGAAAGCAGAAAGAAGTGATCGATTTGAAAGGTCTAGGAAAGGTATTAATAAGTATCCGAAGATATTTGACAAATAAACTCCGCAAAACATTTGAGGAGTATAGACAGCAGGAACAAAATAACTCGTAAAGAAATAAATAATCACTTGGTGAAAAAAAAAAAAAAGAAAAAGATAATAAATAATATATATATATATATACAAGGGATAAAGCATGTGAAATTTGAGGTTTCCGTTTACAGAAAATAAAAATGTCAAGCCAGGAGAAGGCGACTGCTCGACTGGAGTGTATGTATGGAAGGGGAGCTGTGTATCTAAACGTTCCCTATACTCGGAATATGACAAGCAATACACATAGGATCCAGGCTGTCTTGGGCAGGTGGAAGGATATCGGAGTCGGCCACAGCGAGGAGGAAGCGAGAGAAGCCGCTGCAGAGGCTTTAATAGAGAGAATAAGCGAAAGTAGAACACCAAGACACGATAAACATTTCGACCTTAGAAAAGAAAATGATCGGTTGATTAAACGCCTTAAGAAACTAGAGTTGACTACGAAAGAGCTGGGGGTAATAGCTATTGAGAAAATAGTAAATAAAATCCGCGGAAACGAAGATATAATCAGTCCGTTTGAGATAATAGATTTGCAATTTGAAGCCATTGAGATTTTCGCAACCTTTGGAATAGCATTGCAAGTTCGGCAATTTCAAAGAGAAAAAGAGACGGGAGTCGCAATGACGATAGATTCAGAAAAAGATAGTGCTAAAACAGTATTAGAGTTTCACGAAAACCCAAATCTTGCGGAGCTAGCAGCCTTGCTGGGGGTCCTGTATTCAGTACAGGGTAGTTTGGGAGTTCAGATAAGAGAAATGCTGCAAGCAGAAGAAATTATAAAAAAACATGAGCAGGCAGAAAAAGAAAGAGAAACTTCAAAGAGGCGATGGCGCCGAGGACAGAACAAGAAGTAAACGTAGGAAAAAATATATATATATATTACATATAACTTATATGCACTTCATGATCTTATTAGCACATTCGGGAACTATAATACAGAAGGGATAAACCCGTATTTTTTTGGGAAAAGTGCAAATTATAGTTTAGAAATGCACTATTGGGGTAGAATTAGTATATGAGTAATGTATAAACTCATAAACAATATCTATATGTAACCATTTATATACACATATATATATATATATCCACATTTATATTCAGTAGTAATAGTAAAGGTGGCACAAATTAATAATTATGTTTCAGTGCATCAAGAGCACCTCACCTATGTAATCACCAATATTATGGTTTGTTATCAATAAAAAAAATCATTCATACAAATAATAGACTTTTGTTTTGTTAAACAGATGAGTCGAGAGGTGTGGTCATTAGCGGTGATATGGGTATTTCTTCTACCCGCACCTTCCTCAGGGATGATCGGATATGAGTGTGGGTCGCCATCTTCAAATATCACAACCCTGTCTCTGCTGGATGTGGACGAGTGTGACGTATCCTCATCATCATTGAACATTTCCTCAGTTCATATTCAGTTGGTTCAGATCAATGAATACGGAACTGTGCACGTTCATCAGTGCAAAATAGAAATCGATCGAGATGTTCGGAAGTGTGGTATGTTTTCGCATACGAGTGACGTGGTTAATGGAAAGGCTTCATATATCTTTGAGGTCTCTCGAGACGTTTGTATGAAAATGCACGAGGTCGGATCTTTTCGAATGGATAATGCGGTTATCATGGGACTTTGTGGTAATCAGACGACGAGTCATCCAGTTATTTTGGCGGGACATTTGGAAGTGGATGGAGGATGCAAGGGTTCATCTTATTCGGATCCTTTCGGAAGCTGGAATGATGTGGTGGTTCTGTCCACAATAAAAATTACCTTGAGGGATTATTATGCATCAGTCGCATTAAAATCAAACAAAGTATATTTGAAGTCAGGAGTTAGATGTGAATTGAATAAGGGACAATGCATGGACATGGAGGGTGGACATACGTTTTGGAATTCAGTTCCAGTGGATGAGTGTGGCGGTAGTGAATACGGAGTATTGTACGTGGGAATGGCTGAGAAAGTAGTCGATAGGGATGCCGAGACTGTATATACCGTAACTACTTCTGATGTTATCTTCGCTCTCGTTGCTCAATCATCTATTAATGTGTGCGGACAAAATTTAATTCGAACGGAACACCCTAGACTACTCATCCACGAGATAAAGGATGGACGAATGTTTTTGCAAACGAAAAAGGTTGACGCGGTTAACATGGACATATACGCGTATGTAAACTCTAAATTCGTGTACGTCGAGAGACATGTACAAACTCAAATTCAACAAGTTTACATTGATCTCTTGACACAAAAGTGTGAGTTGGAGCGGGAAATGCTGAGAAATCGTCTGGCCATAGCTACTCAAGCACCAGATGAATTTGCTTACCACTTGATGAAGGGACCAGGATACATGGCGGTAATATCAGGGGAAGTAGTGCATGTTGTAAAATGTATTCCGACGGAAGTAAAGGTTAGACATTTGGAAGAATGTTATATGCATTTACCAGTATCTAGGGGAAATGTTAGCTATTTTCTGGCTCCAAGAACGCATATATTGATGGAAACGGGTCTACAAACTACATGTAATAGAATGGTGCCGCCAATGTATTTTATCGATGAGGAATGGTATGGAATGATGCCTGGACCAACACTTATTTATCCTCCGGGAACAATGAAGCCTAATACAAAGCCATCGTGGCAATATAACAAAATCAAATCATTAGCAAATAGTGGAATATATACAACAGCGGAATTAGAGCAATTAAGAGAATATATTATGTTTCCGGCAGAAAGGCCTGCAATGTTGAACTCAGTAGTAAGGGGAATGATGGGAAAATCTACAGTTAAACAGGGAGGATCCTTCGTAAAATTACTTGAAGGACCTGAATTGGAAAAGATAATGCAGAACGCGTGGAAAAAGATGTGGGAAAATATAATTGTATTTGGCCATATTAGTGCCGGAGTTATCGGGATAATAATGATAGTTCGAGCCATTAAATTAATAATAGACACGATTATACATGGATATGCTTTACATACCGTTTATGGGTGGTCATTATTTTTGATAGGAGCAGTTTGGGACTCAGTAACAGGATTATTGTTGCATTTAAAAAAATGGATCACCGAAGTCCTCAGGGAAATTGGAGAAAAAGAGTAAGAAATCAAAGAATACAGATATTGAATCAGAACAGGTAGAAATACAGGAACAGGTAGAAATGCGGGAACAGGTAGAACTAGGTGAGGAAGAAGTAAATGAAATAGAGCAAAAGAATAAAAATAAAAGAGAAAGTGATGTTGCAAGTCAGACAGTTGAAAAGAATGAAAATAAAATATATCCCAGAATTCCAAGAAAATTGAATTAAAAAAAAAAAAAAAAAAAAAAAAAATAAATAAATAAATAAATAAAAAAAAAATAAAAAAATAAATAAATAACAACAATAATTAAATAAACAAAAAAAAAAGTTATAAGTATACACATATACATATATATAAATATCTAAAGGAAATAACTTAAAGGAAATAGAGTAAAGGAAACTAAAAGGAAAAGTTACCGGAAAGAATAGTAAGATAGCCGTCTGGAGACGCAGCTACATGCGTACTCCCAGAAGCGGCTCACGAAAGTAAGAAAGAGAAAGATATATATAGAAAGAGAAGGAGAGGATGGCGAAAGACCGCACAAAAGGGAGCAGCCGAGAGCGGCTGTTGACATGATGTAAGGGAATGTACCCGTCCATCAATTAAAATGGGACTGACGTTACCCACTCAGGAACAGTAGGAAAAGAAACGGGTCACCTAATTATCGACAGTATGATCGTCGAGGCGAGAGCGAGATTATCGACGCAGGAAAAGAGAGAAAGAGAGAGAGAGAGAGAGGTCAGGTGCACGCGGCGGCGAACGCACTTCCGCGGGAAAAAAAAGATAAGGGCAGAGGCCGGAGCGAGCCGTAGTCACTCTGTAGAGAGTGAATCACGGCTATATTATATAATATAAAATAAAGTGGCCTCGCCACTGTTTACTTAATATAAAAAAATTGATACATTAAATTAAATTAAATTAAATTTAATTAAATTAAAAAGGAAGGAAAGAAAACTTAAAAATAGAAATAGAAGTTAATTATGTTTTATTAATAATAATAACAATAATAAGCGAATAAAAAAAAATAAGGTAAACATTTTAGCGGTAAAATGCAGAAAGCCGAAGCCCGACAGTGAAGGCCCTGCAATTCATGCAAGGCCAGCTTTGGTGTTCTTCAGGGTGACTGGTAACCTCCTTAGTTAGGGATAGAGCGAGGTACTCTTCCAGGAGATCGTCCTTAAATGGGGCCAGGAGTCTTTGGGCCGCAATTGCTATCGGCGGGTGATGTGGTAGACGAAGGGGGGCATGGGGTCGACGGAGGGCCCAGCGGTATGTTCGAGGCGGGTTAAAAAGGCCCCGAATCCCCAGGAAGTCTTCAGGGTGGTCCTGGTCCAGTTCTTCATCCCCGGTATCTCCCCATAAAATGTCGACGGTCCGACGTAGGCGGTTTCGGGAAGCCTGAATTGTACGAATTTCTCTCACCAGGGCTGATGGTCGTTGGCAGGAGGAGACGAACAGGGTTTCCTGAAAAAAAGGGGAAATAATTAAAAATAAATATCTAAAAATATATTAGAAAATAATAATAATAATAATAATAATAATAATAATAATAATAATAATAATAATAATAATAATAATAATAATAATAATAATAATAATAATAATAATAATAATAATAATAATAATGGCTTACAATTTCTTGAAACAGCGGTGAAGTTGGCAGCCCGTTGCACCTAATGATTTTAAAGCGACCATCAGCGGAAATAGAAGAAGACATTATGGATCTAGGGAAAAGAGAAACAAAAATATAAATAAATAATAATTTCAATAAATAAATAATTGAATTAAAATAGTAATATAATAATATAACAGTACTTACTTGAACAAGAATTGGACGATGAAGCTGGTAGAGATGATGTTGGCTGTCGGAACACTGAGCGGAGAATGAGGAACAAGGGCTAGAGGCGTGGGTCGCGCACCAAGAGTTTGGAGGATGTTTAGAGAAGGAAGACGATAACGCTTGAGTGTCGCTCCATCGAGGGACAAAGCCAGGGATAGTTCTTCTTAGAAAAGGATTGGTATAGTCCATGCAGAAGTATATTTGGGATATAGGAACTTTGAGAAAATAGGGTATGTAATAAGTTAAGCGAAAAACAATAATTAGGTATTGACAAGTAGGGTAGGAAACTTAATAACATTAGGAAAAAGTCGGTTAATGAAAATTAGTAGAGAAAATAGTAAAAACATTGGATCGTTAAACTTGTCGAATTCAAAGTTTCGATAAATAAATAATATACCAAATAAAAGAAAAAAAAGGAAAAAAAAAAAATATATAGTCGGTCTTTAGGTGAGATAGATTGAGACGACTGTACAGTATGGGTCAACTGTGTGGCGCTCGGTAACCCGAGGCGCAAAAATGCAGATAAGATTATCGGCAGAACGCTCCTCACAGTTGTCGAACATAGGGCCTGCTTGTACGGCGCGTGTCACGATGGGCATAGTGCTTAGAGCGGCCGTCGGACGAAATGAGTGCAGCATCTCCTGGACCGAGAATATCAATGAATGATAAATCATCGTTATAGTTCAGGGGGATCATAAATATAATCATTATTCCTTATATCATATATATATTAAAATAGTGCAATTAATACAGAAAAGGAAAAAAAGAGAGAAAAATAGATGTACAGCGAGTTGACCCAAAATTTAATTTTGAGCACTGTCTCTACCGAGACCGAGCGTTGTTCTTCGAAGCAACCCTCGTTTTGGGGGGGAGGTGTTACGTCCGGTGAATTTTACCAAAAAAATTCACTGACGCAACCGGCTGAAAATCCACAAATTTGGAAATAAAATAATAGTCAGGAAAGTCATAGAAAATCCATAGAAAAATTATAACACGATTATTAATTATGCGTCAGCCAGCACTGAATGATTCAATTCGGTGATTGGCATAGCAACAATTGAGTAACTAAAAAAAATATCTCAAGGGGTATATTCAGGTTGCTGGACAGGTATCATCGGCAGCGAGCATACCTTAGGCTACCTGAAGATCTCATTGTTTTAATTGAGACCGGAAAGGGCAATCCGAATCCTTAGCTAAATGCGTCGGGAGACGGAGCCTTATCGCTCCAATACATAGCGCGGAGCAACGCACATACGCACACAACGGTGCAGCCAGAGAATCCGTGTGACTGTCTCGAGGCGGCTGATTGGCAAAATCACCGTCGGCGCTAACGAGTGCAGCACCTCTCAGGGCATAATTATTCAAAATATTATTTAAAGTATATTTAATTGTTTTTGATATAAACAACATCGGAATATACCAAATGTGGAGATTTCGCCAGAAAATAATGAATGAATCAATTATCTAATAAAATCACGAATGAAACGAAGTTTGGGTCAAATCGTTAATATAAAGTTGTCATAAACATTTATGACTTATTATTATGTATTATTATTATCATCGGGGAAATTAATTAACACATTAAAATCATAGTTTACTATCACTAGAATAGTCAAATAAAATAGTCAGTAGCAGAGAATTAATTATTATCATCCGAGAAAAATATTTAGAGACATTAAATAATTATCCGTTGAAAAACAGGAATTTATAAGCAATATTTGGAGTAGTTTGAATAATCAGGTGTATAACTCTGGATAGGAAAATCGTAGAAACTTCGTTCAAATTTGTGAATTCTTGTTGTTTAAATCTAAGATTGTCAAAATAATTTGTTTATCCCGAAAGTCATTGTAAAAACCAGAATTTTGAAATTATTAAAATAAGCTGCGGAAGACGCTAAAACCGATCGATATTGACCAAAGAAGGGGGCGGCTGATGCAACGGACAGCTCGGAGGCGCGGGTGCCCCCCGATCAAAACAATAAAAGAGGCACCTCCAAGGGCGGCAGGACAGTCGTCGACAGTCATCTTTTGTGGGCCGGAACCACAGTCTTTCGCGGACCGGAACCAGTCGTCTGACACATACATCTACAGTCATTATCCGCGGAAAAATTAACTATTGTCTAGAAGTCTTTGACTTCTCACTGAATATTGTACCAATACAACCGAAAATTCAATACAGTTTCGGAGTCTGAATTTTGGAGTTAACAATCGAATAAATATCCTGATTTATTATCGGATAAATAAATTGAAGTTCAACGAAAGTTATTTCATCTCCTGCATATTTCGACATCGACATTTATTCGGCTTTCTCAACATTCATCCATTATCTTCAAATTTCGCTGAACGATTTCATCAACTTTTCCTGAAAGAAGGAAGGAAGGAAGGAAGGAGGAATTCGGAATTCGGAATCAACATCTCTCATCCATTTTCGATCGTTCCATTCATAAGTGTCATTCATTGACAATCATCGTAAGTCATCGAAACACTTCATTTTCATCCCTCTTGTCTTATTTTTACTTTTCTTTCATGAGTCTTTAACTTTGTTTATTTGCCTTCATCTAACTGATCGATTTCAATAATTCGGGGATACTTAATATTCAATCCGTGATTTGGCTATTTTAACGAGGGATAGATTAAAGTAAAGAGCTTCATCGATTTTTCTTCGAGGACGTTTGTCCACCGTCTAGAGCATTGAATCCAACACTCCACGATAACGTTAGCCTTGACTCAGTGGCAGCGGTCGCGGCCATCGCGGTCCCGTGCATCATCAGGAGTCTTATTTCACTACGCTACAACGGTATGCGAGGCGCACGCGGAGCTTCATATCAGTTCGACGTAGTAAACATCGTAGTACGCACCGAGCAGAGTTAAATATCGAGCCATAGTAAACACCGTATGGTCCCATTCGACCTATATTCTTTTCGACATGCAGACTCAGCCCATCCCTGAATAATTTTCCGAAAGGTTAGATTCAAAAGGGGCACAGTTCTGGTAAAGCGTCACATGCGATAAACGCGTAATAGGGAGAGACATCTCCTTTACCGTAGATGCAGGAAAATGCTGATCAGGACGTAACAAGGCGTTCCAGCTCGTATTATAAGATCAAAAACCCTTCATTCGATGCAAATACACAAGATTCATGCGTTTCTAGTAGCCAAACAAGTCCCAAACGAATGCAAAGTCGTTAAAACGACGTTATAAATAACGAAATCGCATATTTGAGTTTTGCGCTCGCTGTAGGCGTTCCAGCTCGTATTATGGGATCAAAAACTCTTCATTCTATGCAAATACACAAGATTCATGCTTTCTAGCCGCCAAACAAGCCCCAAACGAATGCAAAGTCGCTTTATAACGAAATCGAATGATTGAGTTTTGCGCTCGCTGTAGGCGTTCCAGATCGTATTATGAGATCAAAAACCCTTCATTCTATACAAATACACAAGATTCATGCGTTTCTAGCCGCCAAACAAGCCCCAAACGAATGCAAAGTCGCTTTATAACGAAATCGCATATTTGAGTTTGCGCTCGCTGTAGGCGTTCCAGCTCGTATTATGGGATCAAAAACTCATCATTCTATGCAAATACACAAGATCCATGCGTTTCTAGCCGCCAAACAAGACCCAAACGAATGCAAAGTCGTTTTATAACGAAATCGCATATTTGAGTTTTGCGCTCGCTGTAGGCGTTCCAGCTCGTATTATAAGATCAAAAACCCTTCATTCGATGCAAATACACAAGATTCATGCGTTTCTAGTAGCCAAACAAGTCCCAAACGAATGCAAAGTCGTTTTATAACGAAATCGCATATTTGAGTTTTGCGCTCGCTGTAGGCGTTCCAGCTCGTATTATGGGATCAAAAACTCTTCATTCTATGCAAATACATAAGATTCATGCTTTCTAGACGCCAAACAAGCCCCAAACGAATGCAAAGTCGCTTTATAACGAAATCGAATGATTGAGTTTTGCGCTCGCTGTAGGCGTTCCAGATCGTATTATGAGATCAAAAACGCTTCATTCTATACAAATACACAAGATTCATACGTTTCTAGCCGCCAAACAAGCCCCAAACGAATGCAAAGTCGTTTTATAACGAAATCGCATATTTGAGTTTGCGCTCGCTGTAGGCGTTCCAGCTCGTATTATGGGATCAAAAACTCATCATTCTATGCAAATACACAAGATCCATGCGTTTCTAGCCGCCAAACAAGACCCAAACGAATGCAAAGTCGTTTTATAACGAAATCGCATATTTGAGTTTTGCGCTCGCTGTAGGCGTTCCAGCTCGTATTATAAGATCAAAAGCCCTTCATTCGATGCAAATACACGAGATTCATGCGTTTCTAGTAGCCAAACAAGTCCCAAACGAATGCAAAGTCGTTTTATAACGAAATCGCATATTTGAGTTTTGCGCTCGCTGTAGGCGTTCCAGCTCGTATTATGGGATCAAAAACTCTTCATTCTATGCAAATACACAAGATTCATGCTTTCTAGCCGCCAAACAAGCCCCAAACTAATGCAAAGTCGCTTTATAACGAAATCGAATGATTGAGTTTTGCGCTCGCTGTAGGCGTTCCAGATCGTATTATGAGATCAAAAACCCTTCATTCTATACAAATACACGAGATTCATGCGTTTCTAGCCGCCAAAAAGCCCCAAACGAATGCAAAGTCGTTTTATAACGAAATCGCATATTTGAGTTTGCGCTCGCTGTAGGCGTTCCAGCTCGTATTATGGGATCAAAAACTCATCATTCTATGCAAATACACAAGATCCATGCGTTTCTAGCCTCCAAAAAAGCCCCAAACGAATGCAAAGTCGCTTTATAACGAAATCGCATATTTGAGTTTTGCGATCGCTGTAGGCGTTCCAGCTCGTATTATGGGATCAAAAACCCTTCATTCTATGCAAATACCCAAGATTCATGCCTTTCTAGCCATCAAATAAGCCCCAAACGAATGCAAAGTCGCTTTATAATGAAATCGAACGATTGAGTTTTGCGCTCGCTGTAGGCGTTCCAGCTCGTACTATGGGATCAAAAACTCTTCATTCTATGCAAATACACAAGATTCATGCGTTTCTAGCCGCCAAGCAAGCCCCAAACGAATGCAAAGTCGTTTTATTACTAAATCGCATATTTGAGTTTGCGCTCGCTGTAGGCGTTCCAGCTCGTATTATGGGATCAAAAACTCATCATTCTATGCAAATACACAAGATCCATGCGTTTCTAGCCGCCAAACAAGACCCAAACGAATGCAAAGTCGTTTTATAACGAAATCGCATATTTGAGTTTGCGCTCGCTGTAGGCGTTCCAGCTCGAATTATGGGATCAAAAACTCTTCATTCTATGCAAATACACAAGATCCATGCGTTTCTAGTAGCCAAACAAGACCCAAACGAATGCAAAGTCGTTTTATAACGAAATCGCATATTTGAGTTTTGCGCTCGCTGTAGGCGTTCCAGCTCGTATTATGGGATCAAAAACTCTTCATTCTATGCAAATACACAAGATTCATGCTTTCTAGCCGCCAAACAAGCCCCAAACGAATGCAAAGTCGCTTTATAACGAAATCGAATGATTGAGTTTTGCGCTCGCTGTAGGCGTTCCAGATCGTATTATGAGATCAAAAACCCTTCATTCTATACAAATACACAAGATTCATGCGTTTCTAGCCGCCAAACAAGCCCCAAACGAATGCAAAGTCGCTTTATAACGAAATCGCATATTTGAGTTTTGCGCTCGCTGTAGGCGTTCCAGCTCGTATTATGGGATCAAAAACACTTCATTCTATGCAAATACACATGATCCATGCGTTTCTAGCCGCCAAACAAGACCCAAACGAATGCAAAGTCGTTTTATAACGAAATCGCATATTTGAGTTTGCGCTCGCTGTAGGCGTTCCAGCTCGAATTATGGGATCAAAAACTCTTCATTCTATGCAAATACACAAGATCCATGCGTTTCTAGTAGCCAAACAAGTCCCAAACGAATGCAAAGTCGCTTTATAACGAAATCGCATATTTGAGTTTTGCGCTCGCTGTAGGCGTTCCAGCTCGTATTATGGGATCAAAAACCCTTCATTCTATGCAAATACACAAGATTCATGCCTTTCTACCCATCAAATAAGCCCCAAACGAATGCAAAGTCGCTTTATAATGAAATCGAACGATTGAGTTTTGCGCTCGCTGTAGGCGTTCCAGCTCGTATTATGGGATCAAAAACTCTTCATTCTATGCAAATACACAAGATTCATGCGTTTCTAGCCGCCAAGCAAGCCCCAAACGAATGCAAAGTCGTTTTATTACTAAATCGCATATTTGAGTTTGGGCTCGCTGTAGGCGTTCCAGCTCGTATTATGGGATCAAAAACTCATCATTCTATGCAAATACACAAGATCGATGCGTTTCTAGCCGCCAAACAAGACCCAAACGAATGCCAAGTCGTTTTATAACGAAATCGCATATTTGAGTTTGCGCTCGCTGTAGGCGTTCCAGCTCGAATTATGGGATCAAAAACTCTTCATTCTATGCAAATACACAAGATCCATGCGTTTCTAGTAGCCAAACAAGTCCCAAACGAATGCAAAGTCGTTTTATAACGAAATCGCATATTTGAGTTTTGCGCTCGCTGTAGGCGTTCCAGCTCGTATTATGGGATCAAAAACTCTTCATTCTATGCAAATACACAAGATTCATGCTTTCTAGCCGCCAAACAAGCCCCAAACGAATGCAAAGTCGCTTTATAACGAAATCGAATGATTGAGTTTTGCGCTCGCTGTAGGCGTTCCAGCTCGTATTATGAGATCAAAAACCCTTCATTCTATACAAATACACAAGATTCATGCGTTTCTAGCAGCCAAACAAGCCCCAAACGAATGCAAAGTCGTTTTATAACGAAATCGCATATTTGAGTTTGCGCTCGCTGTAGGCGTTCCAGCTCGTTTTATGGGATCAAAAACTCATCATTCTATGCAAATACACAAGATCCATGCGTTTCTAGCCTCCAAAAAAGCCCCAAACGAATGCAAAGTCGCTTTATAACGAAATCGCATATTTGAGTTTTGCGCTCGCTGTAGGCGTTCCAGCTCGTATTATGGGATCAAAAACTCTTCATTCTATGCAAATACATAAGATTCATGCTTTCTAGCCGCCAAACAAGCCCCAAACGAATGCAAAGTCGCTTTATAACGAAATCGAATGATTGAGTTTTGCGCTCGCTGTAGGCGTTCCAGATCGTATTATGAGATCAAAAACCCTTCATTCTATACAAATACACAAGATTCATACGTTTCTAGCCGCCAAACAAGCCCCAAACGAATGCAAAGTCGTTTTATAACGAAATCGCATATTTAAGTTTGCGCTCGCTGTAGGCGTTCCAGCTCGTATTATGGGATCAAAAACTCATCATTCTATGCAAATACACAAGATCCATGCGTTTCTAGCCGCCAGACAAGACCCAAACGAATGCAAAGTCGTTTTATAACGTAATCGCATATTTGAGTTTTGCGCTCGCTGTAGGCGTTCCAGCTCGTATTATAAGATCAAAAGCCCTTCATTCGATGCAAATACACGAGATTCATGCGTTTCTAGTAGCCAAACAAGTCCCAAACGAATGCAAAGTCGCTTTATAACGAAATCGCATATTTGAGTTTTGCGCTCGCTGTAGGCGTTCCAGCTCGTATTATGGGATCAAAAACTCTTCATTCTATACAAATACACAAGATTCATGCGTTTCTAGCCGCCAAACAAGCCCCAAACGAATGCAAAGTCGTTTTATAACGAAATCGCATATTTGAGTTTGCGCTCGCTGTAGGCGTTCCAGCTCGAATTATGGGATCAAAAACTCTTCATTCTATGCAAATACACAAGATCCATGCGTTTCTAGCCGCCAAACAAAACCCAAACGAATGCAAAGTCGTTTTATAACGAAATCGCATATTTGAGTTTTGCGCTCGCTGTAGGCGTTCCAGCTCGTATTATAAGATCAAAAACCCTTCATTCGATGCAAATACACAAGATTCATGCGTTTCTAGTAGCCAAACAAGTCCCAAACGAATGCAAAGTCGTTTTATAACGAAATCGCATATTTGAGTTTTGCGCTCGCTGTAGGCGTTCCAGCTCGTATTATGGGATCAAAAACTCTTCATTCTATGCAAATACACAAGATTCATGCTTTCTAGCCGCCAAACAAGCCCCAAACGAATGCAAAGTCGCTTTATAACGAAATCGAATGATTGAGTTTTGCGCTCGCTGTAGGCGTTCCAGATCGTATTATGAGATCAAAAACCCTTCATTCTATACAAATACACGAGATTCATGCGTTTCTAGCCGCCAAAAAGCCCCTAACGAATGCAAAGTCGTTTTATAACGAAATCGCATATTTGAGTTTGCGCTCGCTGTAGGCGTTCCAGCTCGTTTTATGGGATCAAAAACTCATCATTCTATGCAAATACACAAGATCCATGCGTTTCTAGCCTCCAAAAAAG
The DNA here is from genome assembly GCA_917499995.1 of Ichneumon xanthorius. NCBI lineage: Eukaryota > Metazoa > Arthropoda > Insecta > Hymenoptera > Ichneumonidae > Ichneumon > Ichneumon xanthorius. The sequence continues at coordinate 24,029,421 of OU824200.1, read as the reverse complement.
CCCCAAACGAATGCAAAGTCGCTTTATAACGAAATCGCATATTTGAGTTTTGCGCTCGCTGTAGGCGTTCCAGCTCGTATTATGGGATCAAAAACCCTTCATTCTATGCAAATACCCAAGATTCATGCCTTTCTAGCCATCAAATAAGCCCCAAACGAATGCAAAGTCGCTTTATAATGAAATCGCACGATTGAGTTTTGCGCTCGCTGTAGGCGTTCCAGCTCGTACTATGGGATCAAAAACTCTTCATTCTATGCAAATACACAAGATTCATGCGTTTCTAGCCGCCAAGCAAGCCCCAAACGAATGCAAAGTCGTTTTATTACTAAATCGCATATTTGAGTTTGCGCTCGCTGTAGGCGTTCCAGCTCGTATTATGGGATCAAAAACTCATCATTCTATGCAAATACACAAGATCCATGCGTTTCTAGCCGCCAAACAAGACCCAAACGAATGCAAAGTCGTTTTATAAAGAAATCGCATATTTGAGTTTGCGCTCGCTGTAGGCGTTCCAGCTCGAATTATGGGATCAAAAACTCTTCATTCTATGCAAATACACAAGATCCATGCGTTTCTAGTAGCCAAACAAGTCCCAAACGAATGCAAAGTCGTTTTATAACGAAATCGCATATTTGAGTTTTGCGCTCGCTCGAGTAGGCGTTCCAGCTCGTATTATGGGATCAAAAACTCTTCATTCTATGCAAATACACAAGATTCATGCTTTCTAGCCGCCAAACAAGCCCCAAACGAATGCAAAGTCGCTTTATAACGAAATCGAATGATTGAGTTTTGCGCTCGCTGTAGGCGTTCCAGATCGTATTATGAGATCAAAAACCCTTCATTCTATACAAATACACAAGATTCATGCGTTTCTAGCCGCCAAACAAGCCCCAAACGAATGCAAAGTCGCTTTATAACGAAATCGCATATTTGAGTTTTGCGCTCGCTGTAGGCGTTCCAGCTCGTATTATGGGATCAAAAACACTTCATTCTATGCAAATACACATGATCCATGCGTTTCTAGCCGCCAAACAAGACCCAAACGAATGCAAAGTCGTTTTATAACGAAATCTCATATTTGAGTTTGCGCTCGCTGTAGGCGTTCCAGCTCGAATTATGGGATCAAAAACTCTTCATTCTATGCAAATACACAAGATCCATGCGTTTCTAGTAGCCAAACAAGTCCCAAACGAATGCAAAGTCGCTTTATAACGAAATCGCATATTTGAGTTTTGCGCTCGCTGTAGGCGTTCCAGCTCGTATTATGGGATCAAAAACCCTTCATTCTATGCAAATACCCAAGATTCATGCCTTTCTAGCCATCAAATAAGCCCCAAACGAATGCAAAGTCGCTTTATAATGAAATCGAACGATTGAGTTTTGCGCTCGCTGTAGGCGTTCCAGCTCGAATTATGGGATCAAAAACTCTTCATTCTATGCAAATACACAAGATTCATGCGTTTCTAGCCGCCAAGCAAGCCCCAAACGAATGCAAAGTCGTTTTATTACTAAATCGCATATTTGAGTTTGGGCTCGCTGTAGGCGTTCCAGCTCGTATTATGGGATCAAAAACTCATCATTCTATGCAAATACACAAGATCCATGCGTTTCTAGCCGCCAAACAAGACCCAAACGAATGCAAAGTCGTTTTATAACGAAATCGCATATTTGAGTTTTGCGCTCGCTGTAGGCGTTCCAGCTCGTATTATAAGATCAAAAACCCTTCATTCGATGCAAATACACAAGATTCATGCGTTTCTAGTAGCCAAACAAGTCCCAAACGAATGCAAAGTCGTTTTATAACGAAATCGCATATTTGAGTTTTGCGCTCGCTGTAGGCGTTCCAGCTCGTATTATGGGATCAAAAACTCTTCATTCTATGCAAATACATAAGATTCATGCTTTCTAGCCGCCAAACAAGCCCCAAACGAATGCAAAGTCGCTTTATAACGAAATCGAATGATTGAGTTTTGCGCTCGCTGTAGGCGTTCCAGATCGTATTATGAGATCAAAAACCCTTCATTCTATACAAATACACAAGATTCATACGTTTCTAGCCGCCAAACAAGCCCCAAACGAATGCAAAGTCGTTTTATAACGAAATCGCATATTTGAGTTTGCGCTCGCTGTAGGCGTTCCAGCTCGTATTATGGGATCAAAAACTCATCATTCTATGCAAATACACAAGATCCATGCGTTTCTAGCCGCCAAACAAGACCCAAACGAATGCAAAGTCGTTTTATAACGTAATCGCATATTTGAGTTTTGCGCTCGCTGTAGGCGTTCCAGCTCGTATTATAAGATCAAAAGCCCTTCATTCGATGCAAATACACAAGATTCATGCGTTTCTAGTAGCCAAACAAGTCCCAAACGAATGCAAAGTCGTTTTATAACGAAATCGAACGATTGAGTTTGCGCTCGCTGTAGGCGTTCCAGCTCGAATTATGGGATCAAAAACTCTTCATTCTATGCAAATACACAAGATCCATGCGTTTCTAGCCGCCAAATAAGACCCAAACGAATGCAAAGTCGTTTTATAACGAAATCGCATATTTGAGTTTTGCGTTCGCTGTAGGCGTTCCAGCTCGTATTATAAGATCAAAAACCCTTCATTCGATGCAAATACACAAGATTCATGCGTTTCTAGTAGCCAAACAAGTCCCAAACGAATGCAAAGTCGTTAAAACGACGTTATAAATAACGAAATCGCATATTTGAGTTTTGCGCTCGCTGTAGGCGTTCCAGCTCGTATTATGGGATCAAAAACTCTTCATTCTATGCAAATACACAAGATTCATGCTTTCTAGCCGCCAAACAAGCCCCAAACGAATGCAAAGTCGCTTTATAACGAAATCGAATGATTGAGTTTTGCGCTCGCTGTAGGCGTTCCAGATCGTATTATGAGATCAAAAACCCTTCATTCTATACAAATACACAAGATTCATGCGTTTCTAGCCGCCAAACAAGCCCCAAACGAATGCAAAGTCGCTTTATAACGAAATCGCATATTTGAGTTTGCGCTCGCTGTAGGCGTTCCAGCTCGTATTATGGGATCAAAAACTCATCATTCTATGCAAATACACAAGATCCATGCGTTTCTAGCCGCCAAACAAGACCCAAACGAATGCAAAGTCGTTTTATAACGAAATCGCATATTTGAGTTTTGCGCTCGCTGTAGGCGTTCCAGCTCGTATTATAAGATCAAAAACCCTTCATTCGATGCAAATACACAAGATTCATGCGTTTCTAGTAGCCAAACAAGTCCCAAACGAATGCAAAGTCGTTTTATAACGAAATCGCATATTTGAGTTTTGCGCTCGCTGTAGGCGTTCCAGCTCGTATTATGGGATCAAAAACTCTTCATTCTATGCAAATACATAAGATTCATGCTTTCTAGCCGCCAAACAAGCCCCAAACGAATGCAAAGTCGCTTTATAACGAAATCGAATGATTGAGTTTTGCGCTCGCTGTAGGCGTTCCAGATCGTATTATGAGATCAAAAACGCTTCATTCTATACAAATACACAAGATTCATACGTTTCTAGCCGCCAAACAAGCCCCAAACGAATGCAAAGTCGTTTTATAACGAAATCGCATATTTGAGTTTGCGCTCGCTGTAGGCGTTCCAGCTCGTATTATGGGATCAAAAACTCATCATTCTATGCAAATACACAAGATCCATGCGTTTCTAGCCGCCAAACAAGACCCAAACGAATGCAAAGTCGTTTTATAACGTAATCGCATATTTGAGTTTTGCGCTCGCTGTAGGCGTTCCAGCTCGTATTATAAGATCAAAAGCCCTTCATTCGATGCAAATACACGAGATTCATGCGTTTCTAGTAGCCAAACAAGTCCCAAACGAATGCAAAGTCGTTTTATAACGAAATCGCATATTTGAGTTTTGCGCTCGCTGTAGGCGTTCCAGCTCGTATTATGGGATCAAAAACTCTTTATTCTATGCAAATACACAAGATTCATGCTTTCTAGCCGCCAAACAAGCCCCAAACTAATGCAAAGTCGCTTTATAACGAAATCGAATGATTGAGTTTTGCGCTCGCTGTAGGCGTTCCAGATCGTATTATGAGATCAAAAACCCTTCATTCTATACAAATACACGAGATTCATGCGTTTCTAGCCGCCAAAAAGCCCCAAACGAATGCAAAGTCGTTTTATAACGAAATCGCATATTTGAGTTTGCGCTCGCTGTAGGCGTTCCAGCTCGTATTATGGGATCAAAAACTCATCATTCTATGCAAATACACAAGATCCATGCGTTTCTAGCCTCCAAAAAAGCCCCAAACGAATGCAAAGTCGCTTTATAACGAAATCGCATATTTGAGTTTTGCGCTCGCTGTAGGCGTTCCAGCTCGTATTATGGGATCAAAAACCCTTCATTCTATGCAAATACCCAAGATTCATGCCTTTCTAGCCATCAAATAAGCCCCAAACGAATGCAAAGTCGCTTTATAATGAAATCGAACGATTGAGTTTTGCGCTCGCTGTAGGCGTTCCAGCTCGTACTATGGGATCAAAAACTCTTCATTCTATGCAAATACACAAGATTCATGCGTTTCTAGCCGCCAAGCAAGCCCCAAACGAATGCAAAGTCGTTTTATTACTAAATCGCATATTTGAGTTTGCGCTCGCTGTAGGCGTTCCAGCTCGTATTATGGGATCAAAAACTCATCATTCTATGCAAATACACAAGATCCATGCGTTTCTAGCCGCCAAACAAGACCCAAACGAATGCAAAGTCGTTTTATAACGAAATCGCATATTTGAGTTTGCGCTCGCTGTAGGCGTTCCAGCTCGAATTATGGGATCAAAAACTCTTCATTCTATGCAAATACACAAGATCCATGCGTTTCTAGTAGCCAAACAAGTCCCAAACGAATGCAAAGTCGTTTTATAACGAAATCGCATATTTGAGTTTTGCGCTCGCTGTAGGCGTTCCAGCTCGTATTATGGGATCAAAAACTCTTCATTCTATGCAAATACACAAGATTCATGCTTTCTAGCCGCCAAACAAGCCCCAAACGAATGCAAAGTCGCTTTATAACGAAATCGAATGATTGAGTTTTGCGCTCGCTGTAGGCGTTCCAGATCGTATTATGAGATCAAAAACCCTTCATTCTATACAAATACACAAGATTCATGCGTTTCTAGCCGCCAAACAAGCCCAAAACGAATGCAAAGTCGATTTATAACGAAATCGCATATTTGAGTTTTGCGCTCGCTGTAGGCGTTCCAGCTCGTATTATGGGATCAAAAACACTTCATTCTATGCAAATACACATGATCCATGCGTTTCTAGCCGCCAAAAAAGACCCAAACGAATGCAAAGTCGTTTTATAACGAAATCGCATATTTGAGTTTGCGCTCGCTGTAGGCGTTCCAGCTCGTATTATGGGATCAAAAACTCTTCATTCTATGCAAATACACAAGATCCATGCGTTTCTAGTAGCCAAACAAGTCCCAAACGAATGCAAAGTCGCTTTATAACGAAATCGCATATTTGAGTTTTGCGCTCGCTGTAGGCGTTCCAGCTCGTATTATGGGATCAAAAACCCTTCATTCTATGCAAATACCCAAGATTCATGCCTTTCTACCCATCAAATAAGCCCCAAACGAATGCAAAGTCGCTTTATAATGAAATCGAACGATTGAGTTTTGCGCTCGCTGTAGGCGTTCCAGCTCGTATTATGGGATCAAAAACACTTCATTCTATGCAAATACACAAGATTCATGCGTTTCTAGCCGCCAAGCAAGCCCCAAACGAATGCAAAGTCGTTTTATTACTAAATCGCATATTTGAGTTTGGGCTCGCTGTAGGCGTTCCAGCTCGTATTATGGGATCAAAAACTCATCATTCTATGCAAATACACAAGATCGATGCGTTTCTAGCCGCCAAACAAGACCCAAACGAATGCCAAGTCGTTTTATAACGAAATCGCATATTTGAGTTTGCGCTCGCTGTAGGCGTTCCAGCTCGTATTATGGGATCAAAAACTCTTCATTCTATGCAAATACACAAGATTCATGCGTTTCTAGTAGCCAAACAAGTCCCAAACGAATGCAAAGTCGTTTTATAACGAAATCGCATATTTGAGTTTTGCGCTCGCTGTAGGCGTTCCAGCTCGTATTATGGGATCAAAAACTCTTCATTCTATGCAAATACACAAGATTCATGCTTTCTAGCCGCCAAACAAGCCCCAAACGAATGCAAAGTCGCTTTATAACGAAATCGAATGATTGAGTTTTGCGCTCGCTGTAGGCGTTCCAGATCGTATTATGAGATCAAAAACCCTTCATTCTATACAAATACACAAGATTCATGCGTTTCTAGCAGCCAAACAAGCCCCAAACGAATGCAAAGTCGTTTTATAACGAAATCGCATATTTGAGTTTTGCGCTCGCTGTAGGCGTTCCAGCTCGTATTATAAGATCAAAAACCCTTCATTCGATGCAAATACACAAGATTCATGCGTTTCTAGTAGCCAAACAAGTCCCAAACGAATGCAAAGTCGTTTTATAACGAAATCGCATATTTGAGTTTTGCGCTCGCTGTAGGCGTTCCAGCTCGTATTATGGGATCAAAAACTCTTCATTCTATGCAAATACATAAGATTCATGCTTTCTAGCCGCCAAACAAGCCCCAAACGAATGCAAAGTCGCTTTATAACGAAATCGAATGATTGAGTTTTGCGCTCGCTGTAGGCGTTCCAGATCGTATTATGAGATCAAAAACCCTTCATTCTATACAAATACACAAGATTCATTCGTTTCTAGCCGCCAAACAAGCCCCAAACGAATGCAAAGTCGTTTTATAACGAAATCGCATATTTAAGTTTGCGCTCGCTGTAGGCGTTCCAGCTCGTATTATGGGATCAAAAACTCATCATTCTATGCAAATACACAAGATCCATGCGTTTCTAGCCGCCAAACAAGACCCAAACGAATGCAAAGTCGTTTTATAACGTAATCGCATATTTGAGTTTTGCGCTCGCTGTAGGCGTTCCAGCTCGTATTATAAGATCAAAAGCCCTTCATTCGATGCAAATACACGAGATTCATGCGTTTCTAGTAGCCAAACAAGTCCCAAACGAATGCAAAGTCGCTTTATAACGAAATCGCATATTTGAGTTTTGCGCTCGCTGTAGGCGTTCCAGCTCGTATTATGGGATCAAAAACTCTTCATTCTATACAAATACACAAGATTCATGCGTTTCTAGCCGCCAAACAAGCCCCAAACGAATGCAAAGTCGTTTTATAACGAAATCGCATATTTGAGTTTGCGCTCGCTGTAGGCGTTCCAGCTCGAATTATGGGATCAAAAACTCTTCATTCTATGCAAATACACAAGATCCATACGTTTCTAGCCGCCAAACAAGACCCAAACGAATGCAAAGTCGTTTTATAACGAAATCGCATATTTGAGTTTTGCGCTCGCTGTAGGCGTTCCAGCTCGTATTATAAGATCAAAAACCCTTCATTCGATGCAAATACACAAGATTCATGCGTTTCTAGTAGCCAAACAAGTCCCAAACGAATGCAAAGTCGTTTTATAACGAAATCGCATATTTGAGTTTTGCGCTCGCTGTAGGCGTTCCAGCTCGTATTATGGGATCAAAAACTCTTCATTCTATGCAAATACACAAGATTCATGCTTTCTAGCCGCCAAACAAGCCCCAAACGAATGCAAAGTCGCTTTATAACGAAATCGAATGATTGAGTTTTGCGCTCGCTGTAGGCGTTCCAGATCGTATTATGAGATCAAAAACCCTTCATTCTATACAAATACACGAGATTCATGCGTTTCTAGCCGCCAAAAAGCCCCAAACGAATGCAAAGTCGTTTTATAACGAAATCGCATATTTGAGTTTGCGCTCGCTGTAGGCGTTCCAGCTCGTATTATGGGATCAAAAACTCATCATTCTATGCAAATACACAAGATCCATGCGTTTCTAGCCTCCAAAAAAGCCCCAAACGAATGCAAAGTCGCTTTATAACGAAATCGCATATTTGAGTTTTGCGCTCGCTGTAGGCGTTCCAGCTCGTATTATGGGATCAAAAACCCTTCATTCTATGCAAATACCCAAGATTCATGCCTTTCTAGCCATCAAATAAGCCCCAAACGAATGCAAAGTCGCTTTATAATGAAATCGAACGATTGAGTTTTGCGCTCGCTGTAGGCGTTCCAGCTCGTACTATGGGATCAAAAACTCTTCATTCTATGCAAATACACAAGATTCATGCGTTTCTAGCCGCCAAGCAAGCCCCAAACGAATGCAAAGTCGTTTTATAACTAAATCGCATATTTGAGTTTGCGCTCGCTGTAGGCGTTCCAGCTCGTATTATGGGATCAAAAACTCATCATTCTATGCAAATACACAAGATACATGCGTTTCTAGCCGCCAAACAAGACCCAAACGAATGCAAAGTCGTTTTATAACGAAATCGCATATTTGAGTTTGCGCTCGCTGTAGGCGTTCCAGCTCGAATTATGGGATCAAAAACTCTTCATTCTATGCAAATACACAAGATCCATGCGTTTCTAGTAGCCAAACAAGTCCCAAACGAATGCAAAGTCGTTTTATAACGAAATCGCATATTTGAGTTTTGCGCTCGCTGTCGGCGTTCCAGCTCGTATTATGGGATCAAAAACTCTTCATTCTATGCAAATACACAAGATTCATGCTTTCTAGCCGCCAAACAAGCCCCAAACGAATGCAAAGTCGCTTTATAACGAAATCGAATGATTGAGTTTTGCGCTCGCTGTAGGCGTTCCAGATCGTATTATGAGATCAAAAACCCTTCATTCTATGCAAATACACAAGATTCATGCGTTTCTAGCCGCCAAACAAGCCCCAAACGAATGCAAAGTCGCTTTATAACGAAATCGCATATTTGAGTTTTGCGCTCGCTGTAGGCGTTCCAGCTCGTATTATGGGATCAAAAACACTTCATTCTATGCAAATACACAAGATCCATGCGTTTCTAGCCGCCAAACAAGACCCAAACGAATGCAAAGTCGTTTTATAACGAAATCGCATATTTGAGTTTGCGCTCGCTGTAGGCGTTCCAGCTCGAATTATGGGATCAAAAACTCTTCATTCTATGCAAATACACAAGATCCATGCGTTTCTAGTAGCCAAACAAGTCCCAAACGAATGCAAAGTCGCTTTATAACGAAATCGCATATTTGAGTTTTGCGCTCGCTGTAGGCGTTCCAGCTCGTATTATGGGATCAAAAACCCTTCATTCTATGCAAATACCCAAGATTCATGCCTTTCTAGCCATCAAATAAGCCCCAAACGAATGCAAAGTCGCTTTATAATGAAATCGAACGATTGAGTTTTGCGCTCGCTGTAGGCGTTCCAGCTCGTACTATGGGATCAAAAACTCTTCATTCTATGCAAATACACAAGATTCATGCGTTTCTAGCCGCCAAGCAAGCCCCAAACGAATGCAAAGTCGTTTTATTACTAAATCGCATATTTGAGTTTGGGCTCGCTGTAGGCGTTCCAGCTCGTATTATGGGATCAAAAACTCATCATTCTATGCAAATACACAAGATCCATGCGTTACTAGCCGCCAAACAAGACCCAAACGAATGCAAAGTCGTTTTATAACGAAATCGCATATTTGAGTTTTGCGCTCGCTGTAGGCGTTCCAGCTCGTATTATATGATCAAAAACCCTTCATTCGATGCAAATACACAAGATTCATGCGTTTCTAGTAGCCAAACAAGTCCCAAACGAATGCAAAGTCGTTTTATAACGAAATCGCATATTTGAGTTTTGCGCTCGCTGTAGGCGTTCCAGCTCGTATTATGGGATCAAAAACTCTTCATTCTATGCAAATACATAAGATTCATGCTTTCTAGCCGCCAAACAAGCCCCAAACGAATGCAAAGTCGCTTTATAACGAAATCGAATGATTGAGTTTTGCGCTCGCTGTAGGCGTTCCAGATCGTATTATGAGATCAAAAACCCTTCATTCTATACAAATACACAAGATTCATACGTTTCTAGCCGCCAAACAAGCCCCAAACGAATGCAAAGTCGTTTTATAACGAAATCGCATATTTGAGTTTGCGCTCGCTGTAGGCGTTCCAGCTCGTATTATGGGATCAAAAACTCATCATTCTATGCAAATACACAAGATCCATGCGTTTCTAGCCGCCAAACAAGACCCAAACGAATGCAAAGTCGCTTTATAATGAAATCGAACGATTGAGTTTTGCGCTCGCTGTAGGCGTTCCAGCTCGTACTATGGGATCAAAAACTCTTCATTCTATGCAAATACACAAGATTCATGCGTTTCTAGCCGCCAAGCAAGCCCCAAACGAATGCAAAGTCGTTTTATTACTAAATCGCATATTTGAGTTTGCGCTCGCTGTAGGCGTTCCAGCTCGTATTATGGGATCAAAAACTCATCATTCTATGCAAATACACAAGATCCATGCGTTTCTAGCCGCCAAACAAGACCCAAACGAATGCAAAGTCGTTTTATAACGAAATCGCATATTTGAGTTTGCGCTCGCTGTAGGCGTTCCAGCTCGAATTATGGGATCAAAAACTCTTCATTCTATGCAAATACACAAGATCCATGCGTTTCTAGTAGCCAAACAAGTCCCAAACGAATGCAAAGTCGTTTTATAACGAAATCGCATATTTGAGTTTTGCGCTCGCTGTCGGCGTTCCAGCTCGTATTATGGGATCAAAAACTCTTCATTCTATGCAAATACACAAGATTCATGCTTTCTAGCCGCCAAACAAGCCCCAAACGAATGCAAAGTCGCTTTATAACGAAATCGAATGATTGAGTTTTGCGCTCGCTGTAGGCGTTCCAGATCGTATTATGAGATCAAAAACCCTTCATTCTATACAAATACACAAGATTCATGCGTTTCTAGCCGCCAAACAAGCCCCAAACGAATGCAAAGTCGCTTTATAACGAAATCGCATATTTGAGTTTTGCGCTCGCTGTAGGCGTTCCAGCTCGTATTATGGGATCAAAAACACTTCATTCTATGCAAATACACATGATCCATGCGTTTCTAGCCGCCAAACAAGACCCAAACGAATGCAAAGTCGTTTTATAACGAAATCGCATATTTGAGTTTGCGCTCGCTGTAGGCGTTCCAGCTCGAATTATGGGATCAAAAACTCTTCATTCTATGCAAATACACAAGATCCATGCGTTTCTAGTAGCCAAACAAGTCCCAAACGAATGCAAAGTCGCTTTATAACGAAATCGCATATTTGAGTTTTGCGCTCGCTGTAGGCGTTCCAGCTCGTATTATGGGATCAAAAACCCTTCATTCTATGCAAATACCCAAGATTCATGCCTTTCTAGCCATCAAATAAGCCCCAAACGAATGCAAAGTCGCTTTATAATGAAATCGAACGATTGAGTTTTGCGCTCGCTGTAGGCGTTCCAGCTCGTACTATGGGATCAAAAACTCTTCATTCTATGCAAATACACAAGATTCATGCGTTTCTAGCCGCCAAGCAAGCCCCAAACGAATGCAAAGTCGTTTTATTACTAAATCGCATATTTGAGTTTGGGCTCGCTGTAGGCGTTCCAGCTCGTATTATGGGATCAAAAACTCATCATTCTATGCAAATACACAAGATCCATGCGTTTCTAGCCGCCAAACAAGACCCAAACGAATGCAAAGTCGTTTTATAACGAAATCGCATATTTGAGTTTTGCGCTCGCTGTAGGCGTTCCAGCTCGTATTATAAGATCAAAAACCCTTCATTCGATGCAAATACACAAGATTCATGCGTTTCTAGTAGCCAAACAAGTCCCAAACGAATGCAAAGTCGTTTTATAACGAAATCGCATAATTGAGTTTTGCGCTCGCTGTAGGCGTTCCAGCTCGTATTATGGGATCAAAAACTCTTCATTCTATGCAAATACATAAGATTCATGCTTTCTAGCCGCCAAACAAGCCCCAAACGAATGCAAAGTCGATTTATAACGAAATCGAATGATTGAGTTTTGCGCTCGCTGTAGGCGTTCCAGATCGTATTATGAGATCAAAAACCCTTCATTCTATACAAATACACAAGATTCATACGTTTCTAGCCGCCAAACAAGCCCCAAACGAATGCAAAGTCGTTTTATAACGAAATCGCATATTTGAGTTTGCGCTCGCTGTAGGCGTTCCAGCTCGTATTATGGGATCAAAAACTCATCATTCTATGCAAATACACAAGATCCATGCGTTTCTAGCCGCCAAACAAGACCCAAACGAATGCAAAGTCGTTTTATAACGTAATCGCATATTTGAGTTTTGCGCTCGCTGTAGGCGTTCCAGCTCGTATTATAAGATCAAAAGCCCTTCATTCGATGCAAATACACGAGATTCATGCGTTTCTATTAGCCAAACAAGTCCCAAACGAATGCAAAATCGTTTTATAACGAAATCGAACGATTGAGTTTGCGCTCGCTGTAGGCGTTCCAGCTCGAATTATGGGATCAAAAACTCTTCATTCTATGCAAATACACAAGATCCATGCGTTTCTAGCCGCCAAATAAGACCCAAACGAATGCAAAGTCGTTTTATTACGAAATCGCATATTTGAGTTTTGCGCTCGCTGTAGGCGTTCCAGCTCGTATTATAAGATCAAAAACCCTTCATTCGATGCAAATACACAAGATTCATGCGTTTCTAGTAGCCAAACAAGTCCCAAACGAATGCAAAGTCGTTAAAACGACGTTATAAATAACGAAATCGCATATTTGAGTTTTGCGCTCGCTGTAGGCGTTCCAGCTCGTATTATGGGATCAAAAACTCTTCATTCTATGCAAATACACAAGATTCATGCTTTCTACCGCCAAACAAGCCCCAAACGAATGCAAAGTCGCTTTATAACGAAATCGAATGATTGAGTTTTGCGCTCGCTGTAGGCGTTCCAGATCGTATTATGAGATCAAAAACCCTTCATTCTATACAAATACACAAGATTCATGCGTTTCTAGCCGCCAAACAAGCCCCAAACGAATGCAAAGTCGCTTTATAACGAAATCGCATATTTGAGTTTGCGCTCGCTGTAGGCGTTCCAGCTCGTATTATGGGATCAAAAACTCATCATTCTATGCAAATACACAAGATCCATGCGTTTCTAGCCGCCAAACAAGACCCAAACGAATGCAAAGTTGTTTTATAACGAAATCGCATATTTGAGTTTTGCGCTCGCTGTAGGCGTTCCAGCTCGTATTATAAGATCAAAAACCCTTCATTCGATGCAAATACACAAGATTCATGCGTTTCTAGTAGCCAAACAAGTCCCAAACGAATGCAAAGTGGTTTTATAACGAAATCGCATATTTGAGTTTTGCGCTCGCTGTAGGCGTTCCAGCTCGTATTATGGGATCAAAAACTCTTCATTCTATGCAAATACATAAGATTCATGCTTTCTAGCCGCCAAACAAGCCCCAAACGAATGCAAAGTCGCTTTATAACGAAATCGAATGATTGAGTTTTGCGCTCGCTGTAGGCGTTCCAGATCGTATTATGAGAACAAAAACCCTTCATTCTATACAAATACACAAGATTCATACGTTTCTAGCCGCCAAACAAGCCCCAAACGAATGCAAAGTCGTTTTATAACGAAATCGCATATTTGAGTTTGCGCTCGCTGTAGGCGTTCCAGCTCGTATTATGGGATCAAAAACTCATCATTCTATGCAAATACACAAGATCCATGCGTTTCTAGCCGCCAAACAAGACCCAAACGAATGCAAAGTCGTTTTATAACGTAATCGCATAATTGAGTTTTGCGCTCGCTGTAGGCGTTCCAGCTCGTATTATAAGATCAAAAGCCCTTCATTCGATGCAAATACACGAGATTCATGCGTTTCTAGTAGCCAAACAAGTCCCAAACGAATGCAAAGTCGTTTTATAACGAAATCGCATATTTGAGTTTTGCGCTCGCTGTAGGCGTTCCAGCTCGTATTATGGGATCAAAAACTCTTCATTCTATGCAAATACACAAGATTCATGCTTTCTAGCCGCCAAACAAGCCCCAAACTAATGCAAAGTCGCTTTATAACGAAATCGAATGATTGAGTTTTGCGCTCGCTGTAGGCGTTCCAGATCGTATTATGAGATCAAAAACCCTTCATTCTATACAAATACACAAGATTCATGCGTTTCTAGCCGCCAAACAAGCCCCAAACGAATGCAAAGTCGTTTTGTAACGAAATCGCATATTTGAGTTTGCGCTCGCTGTAGGCGTTCCAGCTCGTATTATGGGATCAAAAACTCATCATTCTATGCAAATACACAAGATCCATGCGTTTCTAGCCGCCAAACAAGCCCCAAACGAATGCAAAGTCGTTTTATAACGTAATCGCATATTTGAGTTTTGCGCTCGCTGTCGGCGTTCCAGCTCGTATTATGAGATCAAAAAGTCTTCATTCTATGCAAATACACAAGATTCATGCGTTTCTAGCCGCCAAACAAGCCCCAAACGAATGCAAAGTCGCTTTATAACGAAATCGCATATTTGAGTTTTGCGCTCGCTGTAGGCGTTCCAGCTCGTATTATAAGATCAAAAACCCTTCATTCTATGCAAATACACAAGATTCATGCGTTTCTAGCCGCCAAACAAGTCCCAAACGAATGCAAAGTCGTTTTATAACGAAATCGCATATTTGAGTTTTGCGCTCGCTATAGGCGTTCCAGCTCGTATTATAAGATCAAAAACCCTTCATTCGATGCAAATACACAAGATTCATGCGTTTCTAGTAGCCAAACAAGTCCCAAACGAATGCAAAGTCGTTTTATAACGAAATCGCATATTTGAGTTTGCGCTCGCTGTAGGCGTTCCAGCTCGTATTATGGGATCAAAAACTCATCATTCTATGCAAATAGACAAGATCCATGCGTTTCTAGCCGCCAAACAAGCCCCAAACGAATGCAAAGTCGTTTTATAACGAAATCGCATATTTGAGTTTTGCGCTCGCTGTCGGCGTTCCAGCTCGTATTATGAGATCAAAAAGTCTTCATTCTATGCAAATACACAAGATTCATGCGTTTCTAGCCGCCAAACAAGCCCCAAACGAATGCAAAGTCGTTTTATAACGAAATCGCATATTTGAGTTTGCGCTCGCTGTAGGAGTTCCAGCTCGTATTATGGGATCAAAAACTCATCATTCTATGCAAATACACAAGATCCATGCGTTTCTAGCCGCCAAACAAGACCCAAACGAATGCAAAGTCGTTTTATAACGAAATCGCATATTTGAGTTTTGCGCTCGCTGTAGGCGTTCCAGCTCGTATTATAAGATCAAAAACTCTTCATTCGATGCAAATACACAAGATTCATGCGTTTCTAGTAGCCAAACAAGTCCCAAACGAATGCAAAGTCGTTTTATAACGAAATCGCATATTTGAGTTTTGCGCTCGCTGTAGGCGTTCCAGCTCGTATTATGGGATCAAAAACTCTTCATTCTATGCAAATACATAAGATTCATGCTTTCTAGCCGCCAAACAAGCCCCAAACGAATGCAAAGTCGCTTTATAACGAAATCGAATGATTGAGTTTTGCGCTCGCTGTAGGCGTTCCAGCTCGTATTATAAGATCAAAAGCCCTTCATTCGATGCAAATACACGAGATTCATGCGTTTCTAGTAGCCAAACAAGTCCCAAACGAATGCAAAGTCGTTTTATAACGAAATCGCATATTTGATTTTTGCGCTCGCTGAACGCGTTCCAGCTCGTATTATGGGATCAAAAACTTTTTATTCTATGCAAATACACAAGATTCATGCTTTCTAGCCGCCAAACAAGCCCCAAACTAATGCAAAGTCGCTTTATAACGAAATCGAATGATTGAGTTTTGCGCTCGCTGTAGGCGTTCCAGATCGTATTATGAGATCAAAAACCCTTCATTCTATACAAATACACAAGATTCATGCGTTTCTAGCCGCCAAACAAGCCCCAAACGAATGCAAAGTCGTTTTGTAACGAAATCGCATATTTGAGTTTGCGCTCGCTGTAGGCGTTCCAGCTCGTATTATAAGATCAAAAGCCCTTCATTCGATGCAAATACACGAGATTCATGCGTTTCTAGTAGCCAAACAAGTCCCAAACGAATGCAAAGTCGTTTTATAACGAAATCGCATATTTGATTTTTGCGCTCGCTGAACGCGTTCCAGCTCGTATTATGGGATCAAAAACTTTTTATTCTATGCAAATACACAAGATTCATGCTTTCTAGCCGCCAAACAAGCCCCAAACTAATGCAAAGTCGCTTTATAACGAAATCGAATGATTGAGTTTTGCGCTCGCTGTAGGCGTTCCAGATCGTATTATGAGATCAAAAACCCTTCATTCTATACAAATACACAAGATTCATGCGTTTCTAGCCGCCAAACAAGCCCCAAACGAATGCAAAGTCGTTTTGTAACGAAATCGCATATTTGAGTTTGCGCTCGCTGTAGGCGTTCCAGCTCGTATTATGGGATCAAAAACTCTTCATTCTATGCAAATACACAAGATTCATGCGTTTCTAGCCGCCAAACAAGCCCCAAACGAATGCAAAGTCGTTTTATAACGTAATCGCATATTTGAGTTTTGCGCTCGCTGTCGGCGTTCCAGCTCGTATTATGAGATCAAAAAGTCTTCATTCTATGCAAATACACAAGATTCATGCGTTTCTAGCCGCCAAACAAGCCCCAAACGAATGCAAAGTCGCTTTATAACGAAATCGCATATTTGAGTTTTGCGCTCGCTGTAGGCGTTCCAGCTCGTATTATAAGATCAAAAACCCTTCATTCTATGCAAATACACAAGATTCATGCGTTTCTAGCCGCCAAACAAGTCCCAAACGAATGCAAAGTCGTTTTATAACGAAATCGCATATTTGAGTTTTGCGCTCGCTATAGGCGTTCCAGCTCGTATTATAAGATCAAAAACCCTTCATTCGATGCAAATACACAAGATTCATGCGTTTCTAGTAGCCAAACAAGTCCCAAACGAATGCAAAGTCGTTTTATAACGAAATCGCATATTTGAGTTTGCGCTCGCTGTAGGCGTTCCAGCTCGTATTATGGGATCAAAAACTCATCATTCTATGCAAATAGACAAGATCCATGCGTTTCTAGCCGCCAAACAAGCCCCAAACGAATGCAAAGTCGTTTTATAACGAAATCGCATATTTGAGTTTTGCGCTCGCTGTCGGCGTTCCAGCTCGTATTATGAGATCAAAAAGTCTTCATTCTATGCAAATACACAAGATTCATGCGTTTCTAGCCGCCAAACAAGCCCCAAACGAATGCAAAGTCGTTTTATAACGAAATCGCATATTTGAGTTTGCGCTCGCTGTAGGCGTTCCAGCTCGTATTATGGGATCAAAAACTCATCATTATATGCAAATACACAAGATCCATGCGTTTCTAGCCGCCAAACAAGACCCAAACGAATGCAAAGTCGTTTTATAACGAAATCGCATATTTGAGTTTTGCGCTCGCTGTAGGCGTTCCAGCTCGTATTATAAGATCAAAAACTCTTCATTCGATGCAAATACACAAGATTCATGCGTTTCTAGTAGCCAAACAAGTCCCAAACGAATGCAAAGTCGCTTTATAACGAAATCGTATATTTGATTTTTGCGCTCGCTGTAGGCGTTCCAGCTCGTATTATAAGATCAAAAACCCTTCATTCTATGCAAATACACAAGATTAATCCGTTTCTAGCCGCCAAACAAGCCTCAAACGAATGCAAATTCGCTTTATAACGAAATCGAATGATTGAGTTTGCGCTCGCTGTAGGCGTTCCAGCTCGAATTATGGGATCAAAAACTCATCATTCTATGCAAATACACAAGATCCATGCGTTTCTAGCCGCCAAACAAGACCCAAACGAATGCAAAGTCGTTTTATAACGAAATCGCATATTTGAGTTTTGCGCTCGCTGTAGGCGTTCCAGCTCGTATTATAAGATCAAAAACCCTTCATTCGATGCAAATACACAAGATTCATGCGTTTCTAGTAGCCAAACAAGTCCCAAACGAATGCAAAGTCGTTTTATAACGAAATCGCATATTTGAGTTTTGCGCTCGCTGTAGGCGTTCCAGCTCGTATTATGGGATCAAAAACTCTTCATTCTATGCAAATACACAAGATTCATGCTTTCTAGCCGCCAAACAAGCCCCAAACGAATGCAAAGTCGCTTTATAACGAAATCGAATGATTGAGTTTTGCGCTCGCTGTAGGCGTTCCAGATCGTATTATGAGATCAAAAACCCTTCATTCTATACAAATACACGAGATTCGTGCGTTTCTAGCCGCCAAAAAGCCCCAAACGAATGCAAAGTCGTTTTATAACGAAATCGCATATTTGAGTTTGCGCTCGCTGTAGGCGTTCCAGCTCGTATTATGGGATCAAAAACTCATCATTCTATGCAAATACACAAGATCCATGCGTTTCTAGCCTCCAAAAAAGCCCCAAACGAATGCAAAGTCGCTTTATAACGAAATCGCATATTTGAGTTTTGCGCTCGCTGTAGGCGTTCCAGCTCGTATTATGGGATCAAAAACCCTTCATTCTATGCAAATACTCAAGATTCATGCCTTTCTAGCCATCAAATAAGCCCCAAACGAATGCAAAGTCGCTTTATAATGAAATCGAACGATTGAGTTTTGCGCTCGCTGTAGGCGTTCCAGCTCGTACTATGGGATCAAAAACTCTTCATTCTATGCAAATACACAAGATTCATGCGTTTCTAGCCGCCAAGCAAGCCCCAAACGAATGCAAAGTCGTTTTATTACTAAATCGCATATTTGAGTTTGCGCTCGCTGTAGGCGTTCCAGCTCGTATTATAAGATCAAAAGCCCTTCATTCGATGCAAATACACGAGATTCATGCGTTTCTAGTAGCCAAACAAGTCCCAAACGAATGCAAAGTCGTTTTATAACGAAATCGAACGATTGAGTTTGCGCTCGCTGTAGGCGTTCCAGCTCGAATTATGGGATCAAAAACTCTTCATTCTATGCAAATACACAAGATCCATGCGTTTCTAGCCGCCAAATAAGACCCAAACGAATGCAAAGTCGTTTTATAACGAAATCGCATATTTGAGTTTTGCGCTCGCTGTAGGCGTTCCAGCTCGTATTATAAGATCAAAAACCCTTCATTCGATGCAAATACACAAGATTCATGCGTTTCTAGTAGCCAAACAAGTCCCAAACGAATGCAAAGTCGTTAAAACGACGTTATAAATAACGAAATCGCATATTTGAGTTTTGCGCTCGCTGTAGGCGTTCCAGCTCGTATTATGGGATCAAAAACTCTTCATTCTATGCAAATACACAAGATTCATGCTTTCTAGCCGCCAAACAAGCCCCAAACGAATGCAAAGTCGCTTTATAACGAAATCGAATGATTGAGTTTTGCGCTCGCTGTAGGCGTTCCAGATCGTATTATGAGATCAAAAACCCTTCATTCTATACAAATACACAAGATTCATGCGTTTCTAGCCGCCAAACAAGCCCCAAACGAATGCAAAGTCGCTTTATAACGAAATCGCATATTTGAGTTTGCGCTCGCTGTAGGCGTTCCAGCTCGTATTATGGGATCAAAAACTCATCATTCTATGCAAATACACAAGATCCATGCGTTTCTAGCCGCCAAACAAGACCCAAACGAATGCAAAGTCGTTTTATAACGAAATCGCATATTTGAGTTTTGCGCTCGCTGTAGGCGTTCCAGCTCGTATTATAAGATCAAAAACCCTTCATTCGATGCAAATACACAAGATTCATGCGTTTCTAGTAGCCAAACAAGTCCCAAACGAATGCAAAGTCGTTTTATAACGAAATCGCATATTTGAGTTTTGCGCTCGCTGTAGGCGTTCCAGCTCGTATTATGGGATCAAAAACTCTTCATTCTATGCAAATACATAAGATTCATGCTTTCTAGACGCCAAACAAGCCCCAAACGAATGCAAAGTCGCTTTATAACGAAATCGAATGATTGAGTTTTGCGCTCGCTGTAGGCGTTCCAGATCGTATTATGAGATCAAAAACGCTTCATTCTATACAAATACACAAGATTCATACGTTTCTAGCCGCCAAACAAGCCCCAAACGAATGCAAAGTCGTTTTATAACGAAATCGCATATTTGAGTTTGCGCTCGCTGTAGGCGTTCCAGCTCGTATTATGGGATCAAAAACTCATCATTCTATGCAAATACACAAGATCCATGCGTTTCTAGCCGCCAAACAAGACCCAAACGAATGCAAAGTCGTTTTATAACGTAATCGCATATTTGAGTTTTGCGCTCGCTGTAGGCGTTCCAGCTCGTATTATAAGATCAAAAGCCCTTCATTCGATGCAAATACACGAGATTCATGCGTTTCTAGTAGCCAAACAAGTCCCAAACGAATGCAAAGTCGTTTTATAACGAAATCGCATATTTGAGTTTTGCGCTCGCTGTAGGCGTTCCAGCTCGTATTATGGGATCAAAAACTCTTTATTCTATGCAAATACACAAGATTCATGCTTTCTAGCCGCCAAACAAGCCCCAAACTAATGCAAAGTCGCTTTATAACGAAATCGAATGATTGAGTTTTGCGCTCGCTGTAGGCGTTCCAGATCGTATTATGAGATCAAAAACCCTTCATTCTATACAAATACACGAGATTCATGCGTTTCTAGCCGCCAAAAAGCCCCAAACGAATGCAAAGTCGTTTTATAACGAAATCGCATATTTGAGTTTGCGCTCGCTGTAGGCGTTCCAGCTCGTATTATGGGATCAAAAACTCATCATTCTATGCAAATACACAAGATCCATGCGTTTCTAGCCTCCAAAAAAGCCCCAAACGAATGCAAAGTCGCTTTATAACGAAATCGCATATTTGAGTTTTGCGATCGCTGTAGGCGTTCCAGCTCGTATTATGGGATCAAAAACCCTTCATTCTATGCAAATACCCAAGATTCATGCCTTTCTAGCCATCAAATAAGCCCCAAACGAATGCAAAGTCGCTTTATAATGAAATCGAACGATTGAGTTTTGCGCTCGCTGTAGGCGTTCCAGCTCGTACTATGGGATCAAAAACTCTTCATTCTATGCAAATACACAAGATTCATGCGTTTCTAGCCGCCAATAAAGCCCCAAACGAATGCAAAGTCGTTTTATTACTAAATCGCATATTTGAGTTTGCGCTCGCTGTAGGCGTTCCAGCTCGTATTATGGGATCAAAAACTCATCATTCTATGCAAATACACAAGATCCATGCGTTTCTAGCCGCCAAACAAGACCCAAACGAATGCAAAGTCGTTTTATAACGAAATCGCATATTTGAGTTTGCGCTCGCTGTAGGCGTTCCAGCTCGAATTATGGGATCAAAAACTCTTCATTCTATGCAAATACACAAGATCCATGCGTTTCTAGTAGCCAAACAAGTCCCAAACGAATGCAAAGTCGTTTTATAACGAAATCGCATATTTGAGTTTTGCGCTCGCTGTAGGCGTTCCAGCTCGTATTATGGGATCAAAAACTCTTCATTCTATGCAAATACACAAGATTCATGCTTTCTAGCCGCCAAACAAGCCCCAAACGAATGCAAAGTCGCTTTATAACGAAATCGAATGATTGAGTTTTGCGCTCGCTGTAGGCGTTCCAGATCGTATTATGAGATCAAAAACCCTTCATTCTATACAAATACACAAGATTCATGCGTTTCTAGCCGCCAAACAAGCCCCAAACGAATGCAAAGTCGCTTTATAACGAAATCGCATATTTGAGTTTTGCGCTCGCTGTAGGCGTTCCAGCTCGTATTATGGGATCAAAAACACTTCATTCTATGCAAATACACATGATCCATGCGTTTCTAGCCGCCAAACAAGACCCAAACGAATGCAAAGTCGTTTTATAACGAAATCGCATATTTGAGTTTGCGCTCGCTGTAGGCGTTCCAGCTCGAATTATGGGATCAAAAACTCTTCATTCTATGCAAATACACAAGATCCATGCGTTTCTAGTAGCCAAACAAGTCCCAAACGAATGCAAAGTCGCTTTATAACGAAATCGCATATTTGAGTTTTGCGCTCGCTGTAGGCGTTCCAGCTCGTATTATGGGATCAAAAACCCTTCATTCTATGCAAATACCCAAGATTCATGCCTTTCTACCCATCAAATAAGCCCCAAACGAATGCAAAGTCGCTTTATAATGAAATCGAACGATTGAGTTTTGCGCTCGCTGTAGGCGTTCCAGCTCGTACTATGGGATCAAAAACTCTTCATTCTATGCAAATACACAAGATTCATGCGTTTCTAGCCGCCAAGCAAGCCCCAAACGAATGCAAAGTCGTTTTATTACTAAATCGCATATTTGAGTTTGGGCTCGCTGTAGGCGTTCCAGCTCGTATTATGGGATCAAAAACTCATCATTCTATGCAAATACACAAGATCGATGCGTTTCTAGCCGCCAAACAAGACCCAAACGAATGCCAAGTCGTTTTATAACGAAATCGCATATTTGAGTTTGCGCTCGCTGTAGGCGTTCCAGATCGTATTATGGGATCAAAAACTCTTCATTCTATGCAAATACACAAGATTCATGCGTTTCTAGTAGCCAAACAAGTCCCAAACGAATGCAAAGTCGTTTTATAACGAAATCGCATATTTGAGTTTTGCGCTCGCTGTAGGCGTTCCAGCTCGTATTATGGGATCAAAAACTCTTCATTCTATGCAAATACACAAGATTCATGCTTTCTAGCCGCCAAACAAGCCCCAAACGAATGCAAAGTCGCTTTATAACGAAATCGAATGATTGAGTTTTGCGCTCGCTGTAGGCGTTCCAGATCGTATTATGAGATCAAAAACCCTTCATTCTATACAAATACACAAGATTCATGCGTTTCTAGCAGCCAAACAAGCCCCAAACGAATGCAAAGTCGTTTTATAACGAAATCGCATATTTGAGTTTGCGCTCGCTGTAGGCGTTCCAGCTCGTTTTATGGGATCAAAAACTCATCATTCTATGCAAATACACAAGATCCATGCGTTTCTAGCCTCCAAAAAAGCCCCAAACGAATGCAAAGTCGCTTTATAACGAAATCGCATATTTGAGTTTTGCGCTCGCTGTAGGCGTTCCAGCTCGTATTATGGGATCAAAAACTCTTCATTCTATGCAAATACATAAGATTCATGCTTTCTAGCCGCCAAACAAGCCCCAAACGAATGCAAAGTCGCTTTATAACGAAATCGAATGATTGAGTTTTGCGCTCGCTGTAGGCGTTCCAGATCGTATTATGAGATCAAAAACCCTTCATTCTATACAAATACACAAGATTCATACGTTTCTAGCCGCCAAACAAGCCCCAAACGAATGCAAAGTCGTTTTATAACGAAATCGCATATTTAAGTTTGCGCTCGCTGTAGGCGTTCCAGCTCGTATTATGGGATCAAAAACTCATCATTCTATGCAAATACACAAGATCCATGCGTTTCTAGCCGCCAGACAAGACCCAAACGAATGCAAAGTCGTTTTATAACGTAATCGCATATTTGAGTTTTGCGCTCGCTGTAGGCGTTCCAGCTCGTATTATAAGATCAAAAGCCCTTCATTCGATGCAAATACACGAGATTCATGCGTTTCTAGTAGCCAAACAAGTCCCAAACGAATGCAAAGTCGCTTTATAACGAAATCGCATATTTGAGTTTTGCGCTCGCTGTAGGCGTTCCAGCTCGTATTATGGGATCAAAAACTCTTCATTCTATACAAATACACAAGATTCATGCGTTTCTAGCCGCCAAACAAGCCCCAAACGAATGCAAAGTCGTTTTATAACGAAATCGCATATTTGAGTTTGCGCTCGCTGTAGGCGTTCCAGCTCGAATTATGGGATCAAAAACTCTTCATTCTATGCAAATACACAAGATCCATGCGTTTCTAGCCGCCAAACAAAACCCAAACGAATGCAAAGTCGTTTTATAACGAAATCGCATATTTGAGTTTTGCGCTCGCTGTAGGCGTTCCAGCTCGTATTATAAGATCAAAAACCCTTCATTCGATGCAAATACACAAGATTCATGCGTTTCTAGTAGCCAAACAAGTCCCAAACGAATGCAAAGTCGTTTTATAACGAAATCGCATATTTGAGTTTTGCGCTCGCTGTAGGCGTTCCAGCTCGTATTATGGGATCAAAAACTCTTCATTCTATGCAAATACACAAGATTCATGCTTTCTAGCCGCCAAACAAGCCCCAAACGAATGCAAAGTCGCTTTATAACGAAATCGAATGATTGAGTTTTGCGCTCGCTGTAGGCGTTCCAGATCGTATTATGAGATCAAAAACCCTTCATTCTATACAAATACACGAGATTCATGCGTTTCTAGCCGCCAAAAAGCCCCAAACGAATGCAAAGTCGTTTTATAACGAAATCGCATATTTGAGTTTGCGCTCGCTGTAGGCGTTCCAGCTCGTTTTATGGGATCAAAAACTCATCATTCTATGCAAATACACAAGATCCATGCGTTTCTAGCCTCCAAAAAAGCCCCAAACGAATGCAAAGTCGCTTTATAACGAAATCGCATATTTGAGTTTTGCGCTCGCTGTAGGCGTTCCAGCTCGTATTATGGGATCAAAAACCCTTCATTCTATGCAAATACCCAAGATTCATGCCTTTCTAGCCATCAAATAAGCCCCAAACGAATGCAAAGTCGCTTTATAATGAAATCGAACGATTGAGTTTTGCGCTCGCTGTAGGCGTTCCAGCTCGTACTATGGGATCAAAAACTCTTCATTCTATGCAAATACACAAGATTCATGCGTTTCTAGCCGCCAAGCAAGCCCCAAACGAATGCATAGTCGTTTTATTACTAAATCGCATATTTGAGTTTGCGCTCGCTGTAGGCGTTCCAGCTCGTATTATGGGATCAAAAACTCATCATTCTATGCAAATACACAAGATCCATGCGTTTCTAGCCGCCAAACAAGACCCAAACGAATGCAAAGTCGTTTTATAACGAAATCGCATATTTGAGTTTGCGCTCGCTGTAGGCGTTCCAGCTCGAATTATGGGATCAAAAACTCTTCATTCTATGCAAATACACAAGATCCATGCGTTTCTAGTAGCCAAACAAGTCCCAAACGAATGCAAAGTCGTTTTATAACGAAATCGCATATTTGAGTTTTGCGCTCGCTCGAGTAGGCGTTCCAGCTCGTATTATGGGATCAAAAACTCTTCATTCTATGCAAATACACAAGATTCATGCTTTCTAGCCGCCAAACAAGCCCCAAACGAATGCAAAGTCGCTTTATAACGAAATCGAATGATTGAGTTTTGCGCTCGCTGTAGGCGTTCCAGATCGTATTATGAGATCAAAAACCCTTCATTCTATACAAATACACAAGATTCATGCGTTTCTAGCCGCCAAACAAGCCCCAAACGAATGCAAAGTCGCTTTATAACGAAATCGCATATTTGAGTTTTGCGCTCGCTGTAGGCGTTCCAGCTCGTATTATGGGATCAAAAACACTTCATTCTATGCAAATACACATGATCCATGCGTTTCTAGCCGCCAAACAAGACCCAAACGAATGCAAAGTCGTTTTATAACGAAATCTCATATTTGAGTTTGCGCTCGCTGTAGGCGTTCCAGCTCGAATTATGGGATCAAAAACTCTTCATTCTATGCAAATACACAAGATCCATGCGTTTCTAGTAGCCAAACAAGTCCCAAACGAATGCAAAGTCGCTTTATAACGAAATCGCATATTTGAGTTTTGCGCTCGCTGTAGGCGTTCCAGCTCGTATTATGGGATCAAAAACCCTTCATTCTATGCAAATACCCAAGATTCATGCCTTTCTAGCCTTCAAATAAGCCCCAAACGAATGCAAAGTCGCTTTATAATGAAATCGAACTATTGAGTTTTGCGCTCGCTGTAGGCGTTCCAGCTCGTACTATGGGATCAAAAACTCTTCATTCTATGCAAATACACAAGATTCATGCGTTTCTAGCCGCCAAGCAAGCCCCAAACGAATGCAAAGTCGTTTTATTACTAAATCGCATATTTGAGTTTGGGCTCGCTGTAGGCGTTCCAGCTCGTATTATGGGATCAAAAACTCATCATTCTATGCAAATACACAAGATCCATGCGTTTCTAGCCGCCAAACAAGACCCAAACGAATGCAAAGTCGTTTTATAACGAAATCGCATATTTGAGTTTTGCGCTCGCTGTAGGCGTTCCAGCTCGTATTATAAGATCAAAAACCCTTCATTCGATGCAAATACACAAGATTCATGCGTTTCTAGTAGCCAAACAAGTCCCAAACGAATGCAAAGTCGTTTTATAACGAAATCGCATATTTGAGTTTTGCGCTCGCTGTAGGCGTTCCAGCTCGTATTATGGGATCAAAAACTCTTCATTCTATGCAAATACATAAGATTCATGCTTTCTAGCCGCCAAACAAGCCCCAAACGAATGCAAAGTCGCTTTATAACGAAATCGAATGATTGAGTTTTGCGCTCGCTGTAGGCGTTCCAGATCGTATTATGAGATCAAAAACCCTTCATTCTATACAAATACACAAGATTCATACGTTTCTAGCCGCCAAACAAGCCCCAAACGAATGCAAAGTCGTTTTATAACGAAATCGCATATTTGAGTTTGCGCTCGCTGTAGGCGTTCCAGCTCGTATTATGGGATCAAAAACTCATCATTCTATGCAAATACACAAGATCCATGCGTTTCTAGCCGCCAAACAAGACCCAAACGAATGCAAAGTCGTTTTATAACGTAATCGCATATTTGAGTTTTGCGCTCGCTGTAGGCGTTCCAGCTCGTATTATAAGATCAAAAACCCTTCATTCGATGCAAATACACGAGATTCATGCGTTTCTAGTAGCCAAACAAGTCCCAAACGAATGCAAAGTCGTTTTATAACGAAATCGAACGATTGAGTTTGCGCTCGCTGTAGGCGTTCCAGCTCGAATTATGGGATCAAAAACTCTTCATTCTATGCAAATACACAAGATCCATGCGTTTCTAGCCGCCAAATAAGACCCAAACGAATGCAAAGTCGTTTTATAACGAAATCGCATATTTGAGTTTTGCGTTCGCTGTAGGCGTTCCAGCTCGTATTATAAGATCAAAAACCCTTCATTCGATGCAAATACACAAGATTCATGCGTTTCTAGTAGCCAAACAAGTCCCAAACGAATGCAAAGTCGTTAAAACGACGTTATAAATAACGAAATCGCATATTTGAGTTTTGCGCTCGCTGTAGGCGTTCCAGCTCGTATTATGGGATCAAAAACTCTTCATTCTATGCAAATACACAAGATTCATGCTTTCTAGCCGCCAAACAAGCCCCAAACGAATGCAAAGTCGCTTTATAACGAAATCGAATGATTGAGTTTTGCGCTCGCTGTAGGCGTTCCAGATCGTATTATGAGATCAAAAACCCTTCATTCTATACAAATACACAAGATTCATGCGTTTCTAGCCGCCAAACAAGCCCCAAACGAATGCAAAGTCGCTTTATAACGAAATCGCATATTTGAGTTTGCGCTCGCTGTAGGCGTTCCAGCTCGTATTATGGGATCAAAAACTCATCATTCTATGCAAATACACAAGATCCATGCGTTTCTAGCCGCCAAACAAGACCCAAACGAATGCAAAGTCGTTTTATAACGAAATCGCATATTTGAGTTTTGCGCTCGCTGTAGGCGTTCCAGCTCGTATTATAAGATCAAAAACCCTTCATTCGATGCAAATACACAAGATTCATGCGTTTCTAGTAGCCAAACAAGTCCCAAACGAATGCAAAGTCGTTTTATAACGAAATCGCATATTTGAGTTTTGCGCTCGCTGTAGGCGTTCCAGCTCGTATTATGGGATCAAAAACTCTTCATTCTATGCAAATACATAAGATTCATGCTTTCTAGCCGCCAAACAAGCCCCAAACGAATGCAAAGTCGCTTTATAACGAAATCGAATGATTGAGTTTTGCGCTCGCTGTAGGCGTTCCAGATCGTATTATGAGATCAAAAACGCTTCATTCTATACAAATACACAAGATTCATACGTTTCTAGCCGCCAAACAAGCCCCAAACGAATGCAAAGTCGTTTTATAACGAAATCGCATATTTGAGTTTGCGCTCGCTGTAGGCGTTCCAGCTCGTATTATGGGATCAAAAACTCATCATTCTATGCAAATACACAAGATCCATGCGTTTCTAGCCGCCAAACAAGACCCAAACGAATGCAAAGTCGTTTTATAACGTAATCGCATATTTGAGTTTTGCGCTCGCTGTAGGCGTTCCAGCTCGTATTATAAGATCAAAAGCCCTTCATTCGATGCAAATACACGAGATTCATGCGTTTCTAGTAGCCAAACAAGTCCCAAACGAATGCAAAGTCGTTTTATAACGAAATCGCATATTTGAGTTTTGCGCTCGCTGTAGGCGTTCCAGCTCGTATTATGGGATCAAAAACTCTTTATTCTATGCAAATACACAAGATTCATGCTTTCTAGCCGCCAAACAAGCCCCAAACTAATGCAAAGTCGCTTTATAACGAAATCGAATGATTGAGTTTTGCGCTCGCTGTAGGCGTTCCAGATCGTATTATGAGATCAAAAACCCTTCATTCTATACAAATACACGAGATTCATGCGTTTCTAGCCGCCAAAAAGCCCCAAACGAATGCAAAGTCGTTTTATAACGAAATCGCATATTTGAGTTTGCGCTCGCTGTAGGCGTTCCAGCTCGTATTATGGGATCAAAAACTCATCATTCTATGCAAATACACAAGATCCATGCGTTTCTAGCCTCCAAAAAAGCCCCAAACGAATGCAAAGTCGCTTTATAACGAAATCGCATATTTGAGTTTTGCGCTCGCTGTAGGCGTTCCAGCTCGTATTATGGGATCAAAAACCCTTCATTCTATGCAAATACCCAAGATTCATGCCTTTCTAGCCATCAAATAAGCCCCAAACGAATGCAAAGTCGCTTTATAATGAAATCGAACGATTGAGTTTTGCGCTCGCTGTAGGCGTTCCAGCTCGTACTATGGGATCAAAAACTCTTCATTCTATGCAAATACACAAGATTCATGCGTTTCTAGCCGCCAAGCAAGCCCCAAACGAATGCAAAGTCGTTTTATTACTAAATCGCATATTTGAGTTTGCGCTCGCTGTAGGCGTTCCAGCTCGTATTATGGGATCAAAAACTCATCATTCTATGCAAATACACAAGATCCATGCGTTTCTAGCCGCCAAACAAGACCCAAACGAATGCAAAGTCGTTTTATAACGAAATCGCATATTTGAGTTTGCGCTCGCTGTAGGCGTTCCAGCTCGAATTATGGGATCAAAAACTCTTCATTCTATGCAAATACACAAGATCCATGCGTTTCTAGGAGCCAAACAAGACCCAAACGAATGCAAAGTCGTTTTATAACGAAATCGCATATTTGAGTTTTGCGCTCGCTGTAGGCGTTCCAGCTCGTATTATGGGATCAAAAACTCTTCATTCTATGCAAATACACAAGATTCATGCTTTCTAGCCGCCAAACAAGCCCCAAACGAATGCAAAGTCGCTTTATAACGAAATCGAATGATTGAGTTTTGCGCTCGCTGTAGGCGTTCCAGATCGTATTATGAGATCAAAAACCCTTCATTCTATACAAATACACAAGATTCATGCGTTTCTAGCCGCCAAACAAGCCCCAAACGAATGCAAAGTCGCTTTATAACGAAATCGCATATTTGAGTTTTGCGCTCGCTGTAGGCGTTCCAGCTCGTATTATGGGATCAAAAACACTTCATTCTATGCAAATACACATGATCCATGCGTTTCTAGCCGCCAAACAAGACCCAAACGAATGCAAAGTCGTTTTATAACGAAATCGCATATTTGAGTTTGCGCTCGCTGTAGGCGTTCCAGCTCGAATTATGGGATCAAAAACTCTTCATTCTATGCAAATACACAAGATCCATGCGTTTCTAGTAGCCAAACAAGTCCCAAACGAATGCAAAGTCGCTTTATAACGAAATCGCATATTTGAGTTTTGCGCTCGCTGTAGGCGTTCCAGCTCGTATTATGGGATCAAAAACCCTTCATTCTATGCAAATACCCAAGATTCATGCCTTTCTACCCATCAAATAAGCCCCAAACGAATGCAAAGTCGCTTTATAATGAAATCGAACGATTGAGTTTTGCGCTCGCTGTAGGCGTTCCAGCTCGTACTATGGGATCAAAAACTCTTCATTCTATGCAAATACACAAGATTCATGCGTTTCTAGCCGCCAAGCAAGCCCCAAACGAATGCAAAGTCGTTTTATTACTAAATCGCATATTTGAGTTTGGGCTCGCTGTAGGCGTTCCAGCTCGTATTATGGGATCAAAAACTCATCATTCTATGCAAATACACAAGATCGATGCGTTTCTAGCCGCCAAACAAGACCCAAACGAATGCCAAGTCGTTTTATAACGAAATCGCATATTTGAGTTTGCGCTCGCTGTAGGCGTTCCAGCTCGAATTATGGGATCAAAAACTCTTCATTCTATGCAAATACACAAGATCCATGCGTTTCTAGTAGCCAAACAAGTCCCAAACGAATGCAAAGTCGTTTTATAACGAAATCGCATATTTGAGTTTTGCGCTCGCTGTAGGCGTTCCAGCTCGTATTATGGGATCAAAAACTCTTCATTCTATGCAAATACACAAGATTCATGCTTTCTAGCCGCCAAACAAGCCCCAAACGAATGCAAAGTCGCTTTATAACGAAATCGAATGATTGAGTTTTGCGCTCGCTGTAGGCGTTCCAGATCGTATTATGAGATCAAAAACCCTTCATTCTATACAAATACACAAGATTCATGCGTTTCTAGCAGCCAAACAAGCCCCAAACGAATGCAAAGTCGTTTTATAACGAAATCGCATATTTGAGTTTTGCGCTCGCTGTAGGCGTTCCAGCTCGTATTATAAGATCAAAAACCCTTCATTCGATGCAAATACACAAGATTCATGCGTTTCTAGTAGCCAAACAAGTCCCAAACGAATGCAAAGTCGTTTTATAACGAAATCGCATATTTGAGTTTTGCGCTCGCTGTAGGCGTTCCAGCTCGTATTATGGGATCAAAAACTCTTCATTCTATGCAAATACATAAGATTCATGCTTTCTAGCCGCCAAACAAGCCCCAAACGAATGCAAAGTCGCTTTATAACGAAATCGAATTATTGAGTTTTGCGCTCGCTGTAGGCGTTCCAGATCGTATTATGAGATCAAAAACCCTTCATTCTATACAAATACACAAGATTCATACGTTTCTAGCCGCCAAACAAGCCCCAAACGAATGCAAAGTCGTTTTATAACGAAATCGCATATTTAAGTTTGCGCTCGCTGTAGGCGTTCCAGCTCGTATTATGGGATCAAAAACTCATCATTCTATGCAAATACACAAGATCCATGCGTTTCTAGCCGCCAAACAAGACCCAAACGAATGCAAAGTCGTTTTATAACGTAATCGCATATTTGAGTTTTGCGCTCGCTGTAGGCGTTCCAGCTCGTATTATAAGATCAAAAGCCCTTCATTCGATGCAAATACACGAGATTCATGCGTTTCTAGTAGCCAAACAAGTCCCAAACGAATGCAAAGTCGCTTTATAACGAAATCGCATATTTGAGTTTTGCGCTCGCTGTAGGCGTTCCAGCTCGTATTATGGGATCAAAAACTCTTCATTCTATGCAAATACACAAGATTCATGCGTTTCTAGCCGCCAAACAAGCCCCAAACGAATGCAAAGTCGTTTTATAACGAAATCGCATATTTGAGTTTGCGCTCGCTGTAGGCGTTCCAGCTCGAATTATGGGATCAAAAACTCTTCATTCTATGCAAATACACAAGATCCATACGTTTCTAGCCGCCAAACAAGACCCAAACGAATGCAAAGTCGTTTTATAACGAAATCGCATATTTGAGTTTTGCGCTCGCTGTAGGCGTTCCAGCTCGTATTATAAGATCAAAAACCCTTCATTCGATGCAAATACACAAGATTCATGCGTTTCTAGTAGCCAAACAAGTCCCAAACGAATGCAAAGTCGTTTTATAACGAAATCGCATATTTGAGTTTTGCGCTCGCTGTAGGCGTTCCAGCTCGTATTATGGGATCAAAAACTCTTCATTCTATGCAAATACACAAGATTCATGCTTTCTAGCCGCCAAACAAGCCCCAAACGAATGCAAAGTCGCTTTATAACGAAATCGAATGATTGAGTTTTGCGCTCGCTGTAGGCGTTCCAGATCGTATTATGAGATCAAAAACCCTTCATTCTATACAAATACACGAGATTCATGCGTTTCTAGCCGCCAAAAAGCCCCAAACGAATGCAAAGTCGTTTTATAACGAAATCGCATATTTGAGTTTGCGCTCGCTGTAGGCGTTCCAGCTCGTATTATGGGATCAAAAACTCATCATTCTATGCAAATACACAAGATCCATGCGTTTCTAGCCTCCAAAAAAGCCCCAAACGAATGCAAAGTCGCTTTATAACGAAATCGCATATTTGAGTTTTGCGCTCGCTGTAGGCGTTCCAGCTCGTATTATGGGATCAAAAACCCTTCATTCTATGCAAATACCCAAGATTCATGCCTTTCTAGCCATCAAATAAGCCCCAAACGAATGCAAAGTCGCTTTATAATGAAATCGAACGATTGAGTTTTGCGCTCGCTGTAGGCGTTCCAGCTCGTACTATGGGATCAAAAACTCTTCATTCTATGCAAATACACAAGATTCATGCGTTTCTAGCCGCCAAGCAAGCCCCAAACGAATGCAAAGTCGTTTTATTACTAAATCGCATATTTGAGTTTGCGCTCGCTGGAGGCGTTCCAGCTCGTATTATGGGATCAAAAACTCATCATTCTATGCAAATACACAAGATCCATGCGTTTCTAGCCGCCAAACAAGACCCAAACGAATGCAAAGTCGTTTTATAACGAAATCGCATATTTGAGTTTGCGCTCGCTGTAGGCGTTCCAGCTCGAATTATGGGATCAAAAACTCTTCATTCTATGCAAATACACAAGATCCATGCGTTTCTAGTAGCCAAACAAGTCCCAAACGAATGCAAAGTCGTTTTATAACGAAATCGCATATTTGAGTTTTGCGCTCGCTGTCGGCGTTCCAGCTCGTATTATGGGATCAAAAACTCTTCATTCTATGCAAATACACAAGATTCATGCTTTCTAGCCGCCAAACAAGCCCCAAACGAATGCAAAGTCGCTTTATAACGAAATCGAATTATTGAGTTTTGCGCTCGCTGTAGGCGTTCCAGATCGTATTATGAGATCAAAAACCCTTCATTCTATACAAATACACAAGATTCATGCGTTTCTAGCCGCCAAACAAGCCCCAAACGAATGCAAAGTCGCTTTATAACGAAATCGCATATTTGAGTTTTGCGCTCGCTGTAGGCGTTCCAGCTCGTATTATGGGATCAAAAACACTTCATTCTATGCAAATACACATGATCCATGCGTTTCTAGCCGCCAAACAAGACCCAAACGAATGCAAAGTCGTTTTATAACGAAATCGCATATTTGAGTTTGCGCTCGCTGTAGGCGTTCCAGCTCGAATTATGGGATCAAAAACTCTTCATTCTATGCAAATACACAAGATCCATGCGTTTCTAGTAGCCAAACAAGTCCCAAACGAATGCAAAGTCGCTTTATAACGAAATCGCATATTTGAGTTTTGCGCTCGCTGTAGGCGTTCCAGCTCGTATTATGGGATCAAAAACCCTTCATTCTATGCAAATACCCAAGATTCATGCCTTTCTAGCCATCAAATAAGCCCCAAACGAATGCAAAGTCGCTTTATAATGAAATCGAACGATTGAGTTTTGCGCTCGCTGTAGGCGTTCCAGCTCGTACTATGGGATCAAAAACTCTTCATTCTATGCAAATACACAAGATTCATGCGTTTCTAGCCGCCAAGCAAGCCCCAAACGAATGCAAAGTCGTTTTATTACTAAATCGCATATTTGAGTTTGGGCTCGCTGTAGGCGTTCCAGCTCGTATTATGGGATCAAAAACTCATCATTCTATGCAAATACACAAGATCCATGCGTTTCTAGCCGCCAAACAAGACCCAAACGAATGCAAAGTCGTTTTATAACGAAATCGCATATTTGAGTTTTGCGCTCGCTGTAGGCGTTCCAGATCGTATTATAAGATCAAAAACCCTTCATTCGATGCAAATACACAAGATTCATGCGTTTCTAGTAGCCAAACAAGTCCCAAACGAATGCAAAGTCGTTTTATAACGAAATCGCATATTTGAGTTTTGCGCTCGCTGTAGGCGTTCCAGCTCGTATTATGGGATCAAAAACTCTTCATTCTATGCAAATACATAAGATTCATGCTTTCTAGCCGCCAAACAAGCCCCAAACGAATGCAAAGTCGCTTTATAACGAAATCGAATGATTGAGTTTTGCGCTCGCTGTAGGCGTTCCAGATCGTATTATGAGATCAAAAACCCTTCATTCTATACAAATACACAAGATTCATACGTTTCTAGCCGCCAAACAAGCCCCAAACGAATGCAAAGTCGTTTTATAACGAAATCGCATATTTGAGTTTGCGCTCGCTGTAGGCGTTCCAGCTCGTATTATGGGATCAAAAACTCATCATTCTATGCAAATACACAAGATCCATGCGTTTCTAGCCGCCAAACAAGACCCAAACGAATGCAAAGTCGCTTTATAATGAAATCGAACGATTGAGTTTTGCGCTCGCTGTAGGCGTTCCAGCTCGTACTATGGGATCAAAAACTCTTCATTCTATGCAAATACACAAGATTCATGCGTTTCTAGCCGCCAAGCAAGCCCCAAACGAATGCAAAGTCGTTTTATTATTAAATCGCATATTTGAGTTTGCGCTCGCTGTAGGCGTTCCAGCTCGTATTATGGGATCAAAAACTCATCATTCTATGCAAATACACAAGATCCATGCGTTTCTAGCCGCCAAACAAGACCCAAACGAATGCAAAGTCGTTTTATAACGAAATCGCATATTTGAGTTTGCGCTCGCTGTAGGCGTTCCAGCTCGAATTATGGGATCAAAAACTCTTCATTCTATGCAAATACACAAGATCCATGCGTTTCTAGTAGCCAAACAAGTCCCAAACGAATGCAAAGTCGTTTTATAACGAAATCGCATATTTGAGTTTTGCGCTCGCTGTCGGCGTTCCAGCTCGTATTATGGGATCAAAAACTCTTCATTCTATGCAAATACACAAGATTCATGCTTTCTAGCCGCCAAACAAGCCCCAAACGAATGCAAAGTCGCTTTATAACGAAATCGAATGATTGAGTTTTGCGCTCGCTGTAGGCGTTCCAGATCGTATTATGAGATCAAAAACCCTTCATTCTATACAAATACACAAGATTCATGCGTTTCTAGCCGCCAAACAAGCCCCAAACGAATGCAAAGTCGCTTTATAACGAAATCGCATATTTGAGTTTTGCGCTCGCTGTAGGCGTTCCAGCTCGTATTATGGGATCAAAAACTCTTCATTCTATGCAAATACACATGATCCATGCGTTTCTAGCCGCCAAACAAGACCCAAACGAATGCAAAGTCGTTTTATAACGAAATCGCATATTTGAGTTTGCGCTCGCTGTAGGCGTTCCAGCTCGAATTATGGGATCAAAAACTCTTCATTCTATGCAAATACACAAGATCCATGCGTTTCTAGTAGCCAAACAAGTCCCAAACGAATGCAAAGTCGCTTTATAACGAAATCGCATTTTTGAGTTTTGCGCTCGCTGTAGGCGTTCCAGCTCGTATTATGGGATCAAAAACCCTTCATTCTATGCAAATACCCAAGATTCATGCCTTTCTAGCCATCAAATAAGCCCCAAACGAATGCAAAGTCGCTTTATAATGAAATCGAACGATTGAGTTTTGCGCTCGCTGTAGGCGTTCCAGCTCGTACTATGGGATCAAAAACTCTTCATTCTATGCAAATACACAAGATTCATGCGTTTCTAGCCGCCAAGCAAGCCCCAAACGAATGCAAAGTCGTTTTATTACTAAATCGCATATTTGAGTTTGGGCTCGCTGTAGGCGTTCCAGCTCGTATTATGGGATCAAAAACTCATCATTCTATGCAAATACACAAGATCCATGCGTTTCTAGCCGCCAAACAAGACCCAAACGAATGCAAAGTCGTTTTATAACGAAATCGCATATTTGAGTTTTGCGCTCGCTGTAGGCGTTCCAGCTCGTATTATAAGATCAAAAACCCTTCATTCGATGCAAATACACAAGATTCATGCGTTTCTAGTAGCCAAACAAGTCCCAAACGAATGCAAAGTCGTTTTATAACGAAATCGCATATTTGAGTTTTGCGCTCGCTGTAGGCGTTCCAGCTCGTATTATGGGATCAAAAACTCTTCATTCTATGCAAATACATAAGATTCATGCTTTCTAGCCGCCAAACAAGCCCCAAACGAATGCAAAGTCGCTTTATAACGAAATCGAATGATTGAGTTTTGCGCTCGCTGTAGGCGTTCCAGATCGTATTATGAGATCAAAAACCCTTCATTCTATACAAATACACAAGATTCATACGTTTCTAGCCGCCAAACAAGCCCCAAACGAATGCAAAGTCGTTTTATAACGAAATCGCATATTTGAGTTTGCGCTCGCTGTAGGCGTTCCAGCTCGTATTATGGGATCAAAAACTCATCATTCTATGCAAATACACAAGATCCATGCGTTTCTAGCCGCCAAACAAGACCCAAACGAATGCAAAGTCGTTTTATAACGTAATCGCATATTTGAGTTTTGCGCTCGCTGTAGGCGTTCCAGCTCGTATTATAAGATCAAAAGCCCTTCATTCGATGCAAATACACGAGATTCATGCGTTTCTATTAGCCAAACAAGTCCCAAACGAATGCAAAGTCGTTTTATAACGAAATCGAACGATTGAGTTTGCGCTCGCTGTAGGCGTTCCAGCTCGAATTATGGGATCAAAAACTCTTCATTCTATGCAAATACACAAGATCCATGCGTTTCTAGCCGCCAAATAAGACCCAAACGAATGCAAAGTCGTTTTATTACGAAATCGCATATTTGAGTTTTGCGCTCGCTGTAGGCGTTCCAGCTCGTATTATAAGATCAAAAACCCTTCATTCGATGCAAATACACAAGATTCATGCGTTTCTAGTAGCCAAACAAGTCCCAAACGAATGCAAAGTCGTTAAAACGACGTTATAAATAACGAAATCGCATATTTGAGTTTTGCGCTCGCTGTAGGCGTTCCAGCTCGTATTATGGGATCAAAAACTCTTCATTCTATGCAAATACACAAGATTCATGCTTTCTACCGCCAAACAAGCCCCAAACGAATGCAAAGTCGCTTTATAACGAAATCGAATGATTGAGTTTTGCGCTCGCTGTAGGCGTTCCAGATCGTATTATGAGATCAAAAACCCTTCATTCTATACAAATACACAAGATTCATGCGTTTCTAGCCGCCAAACAAGCCCCAAACGAATGCAAAGTCGCTTTATAACGAAATCGCATATTTGAGTTTGCGCTCGCTGTAGGCGTTCCAGCTCGAATTATGGGATCAAAAACTCATCATTCTATGCAAATACACAAGATCCATGCGTTTCTAGCCGCCAAACAAGACCCAAACGAATGCAAAGTTGTTTTATAACGAAATCGCATATTTGAGTTTTGCGCTCGCTGTAGGCGTTCCAGCTCGTATTATAAGATCAAAAACCCTTCATTCGATGCAAATACACAAGATTCATGCGTTTCTAGTAGCCAAACAAGTCCCAAACGAATGCAAAGTCGTTTTATAACGAAATCGCATATTTGAGTTTTGCGCTCGCTGTAGGCGTTCCAGCTCGTATTATGGGATCAAAAACTCTTCATTCTATGCAAATACATAAGATTCATGCTTTCTAGCCGCCAAACAAGCCCCAAACGAATGCAAAGTCGCTTTATAACGAAATCGAATGATTGAGTTTTGCGCTCGCTGTAGGCGTTCCAGATCGTATTATGAGAACAAAAACCCTTCATTCTATACAAATACACAAGATTCATGCGTTTCTAGCCGCCAAACAAGCCCCAAACGAATGCAAAGTCGTTTTATAACGAAATCGCATATTTGAGTTTGCGCTCGCTGTAGGCGTTCCAGCTCGTATTATGGGATCAAAAACTCATCATTCTATGCAAATACACAAGATCCATGCGTTTCTAGCCGCCAAACAAGACCCAAACGAATGCAAAGTCGTTTTATAACGTAATCGCATATTTGAGTTTTGCGCTCGCTGTAGGCGTTCCAGCTCGTATTATAAGATCAAAAGCCCTTCATTCGATGCAAATACACGAGATTCATGCGTTTCTAGTAGCCAAACAAGTCCCAAACGAATGCAAAGTCGTTTTATAACGAAATCGCATATTTGAGTTTTGCGCTCGCTGTAGGCGTTCCAGCTCGTATTATGGGATCAAAAACTCTTTATTCTATGCAAATACACAAGATTCATGCTTTCTAGCCGCCAAACAAGCCCCAAACGAATGCAAAGTCGCTTTATAACGAAATCGAATGATTGAGTTTTGCGCTCGCTGTAGGCGTTCCAGATCGTATTATGAGATCAAAAACCCTTCATTCTATACAAATACACAAGATTCATGCGTTTCTAGCCGCCAAACAAGCCCCAAACGAATGCAAAGTCGTTTTGTAACGAAATCGCATATTTGAGTTTGCGCTCGCTGTAGGCGTTCCAGCTCGTATTATGGGATCAAAAACTCATCATTCTATGCAAATACACAAGATTCATGCGTTTCTAGCCGCCAAACAAGCCCCAAACGAATGCAAAGTCGTTTTATAACGTAATCGCATATTTGAGTTTTGCGCTCGCTGTCGGCGTTCCAGCTCGTATTATGAGATCAAAAAGTCTTCATTCTATGCAAATACACAAGATTCATGCGTTTCTAGCCGCCAAACAAGCCCCAAACGAATGCAAAGTCGCTTTATAACGAAATCGCATATTTGAGTTTTGCGCTCGCTGTAGGCGTTCCAGCTCGTATTATAAGATCAAAAACCCTTCATTCTATGCAAATACACAAGATTCATGCGTTTCTAGCCGCCAAACAAGTCCCAAACGAATGCAAAGTCGTTTTATAACGAAATCGCATATTTGAGTTTTGCGCTCGCTATAGGCGTTCCAGCTCGTATTATAAGATCAAAAACCCTTCATTCGATGCAAATACACAAGATTCATGCGTTTCTAGTAGCCAAACAAGTCCCAAACGAATGCAAAGTCGTTTTATAACGAAATCGCATATTTGAGTTTGCGCTCGCTGTAGGCGTTCCAGCTCGTATTATGGGATCAAAAACTCATCATTCTATGCAAATAGACAAGATCCATGCGTTTCTAGCCGCCAAACAAGCCCCAAACGAATGCAAAGTCGTTTTATAACGAAATCGCATATTTGAGTTTTGCGCTCGCTGTCGGCGTTCCAGCTCGTATTATGAGATCAAAAAGTCTTCATTCTATGCAAATACACAAGATTCATGCGTTTCTAGCCGCCAAACAAGCCCCAAACGAATGCAAAGTCGTTTTATAACGAAATCGCATATTTGAGTTTGCGCTCGCTGTAGGAGTTCCAGCTCGTATTATGGGATCAAAAACTCATCATTCTATGCAAATACACAAGATCCATGCGTTTCTAGCCGCCAAACAAGACCCAAACGAATGCAAAGTCGTTTTATAATGAAATCGCATATTTGAGTTTTGCGCTCGCTGTAGGCGTTCCAGCTCGTATTATAAGATCAAAAACTCTTCATTCGATGCAAATACACAAGATTCATGCGTTTCTAGTAGCCAAACAAGTCCCAAACGAATGCAAAGTCGTTTTATAACGAAATCGCATATTTGAGTTTTGCGCTCGCTGTAGGCGTTCCAGCTCGTATTATCGGATCAAAAACTCTTCATTCTATGCAAATACATAAGATTCATGCTTTCTAGCCGCCAAACAAGCCCCAAACGAATGCAAAGTCGCTTTATAACGAAATCGAATGATTGAGTTTTGCGCTCGCTGTAGGCGTTCCAGCTCGTATTATAAGATCAAAAACCCTTCATTCGATGCAAATACACG
The DNA here is from genome assembly GCA_917499995.1 of Ichneumon xanthorius. Lineage (NCBI taxonomy): Eukaryota > Metazoa > Arthropoda > Insecta > Hymenoptera > Ichneumonidae > Ichneumon > Ichneumon xanthorius. The sequence continues at coordinate 23,989,263 of OU824200.1, read as the reverse complement.
AGATTCATGCGTTTCTAGTAGCCAAACAAGTCCCAAACGAATGCAAAGTCGTTTTATAACGAAATCGCATATTTGATTTTTGCGCTCGCTGAACGCGTTCCAGCTCGTATTATGGGATCAAAAACTTTTTATTCTATGCAAATACACAAGATTCATGCTTTCTAGCCGCCAAACAAGCCCCAAACTAATGCAAAGTCGCTTTATAACGAAATCGAATGATTGAGTTTTGCGCTCGCTGTAGGCGTTCCAGATCGTATTATGAGATCAAAAACCCTTCATTCTATGCAAATACACAAGATTCATGCGTTTCTAGCCGCCAAACAAGCCCCAAACGAATGCAAAGTCGTTTTGTAACGAAATCGCATATTTGAGTTTGCGCTCGCTGTAGGCGTTCCAGCTCGTATTATGGGATCAAAAACTCATCATTCTATGCAAATACACAAGATCCATGCGTTTCTAGCCGCCAAACAAGCCCCAAACGAATGCAAAGTCGTTTTATAACGTAATCGCATATTTGAGTTTTGCGCTCGCTGTCGGCGTTCCAGCTCGTATTATGAGATCAAAAAGTCTTCATTCTATGCAAATACACAAGATTCATGCGTTTCTAGCCGCCAAACAAGCCCCAAACGAATGCAAAGTCGCTTTATAACGAAATCGCATATTTGAGTTTTGCGCTCGCTGTAGGCGTTCCAGCTCGTATTATAAGATCAAAAACCCTTCATTCTATGCAAATACACAAGATTCATGCGTTTCTAGCCGCCAAACAAGTCCCAAACGAATGCAAAGTCGTTTTATAACGAAATCGCATATTTGAGTTTTGCGCTCGCTATAGGCGTTCCAGCTCGTATTATAAGATCAAAAACCCTTCATTCGATGCAAATACACAAGATTCATGCGTTTCTAGTAGCCAAACAAGTCCCAAACGAATGCAAAGTCGTTTTATAACGAAATCGCATATTTGAGTTTGCGCTCGCTGTAGGCGTTCCAGCTCGTATTATGGGATCAAAAACTCATCATTCTATGCAAATAGACAAGATCCATGCGTTTCTAGCCGCCAAACAAGCCCCAAACGAATGCAAAGTCGTTTTATAACGAAATCGCATATTTGAGTTTTGCGCTCGCTGTCGGCGTTCCAGCTCGTATTATGAGATCAAAAAGTCTTCATTCTATGCAAATACACAAGATTCATGCGTTTCTAGCCGCCAAACAAGCCCCAAACGAATGCAAAGTCGTTTTATAACGAAATCGCATATTTGAGTTTGCGCTCGCTGTAGGCGTTCCAGCTCGTATTATGGGATCAAAAACTCATCATTATATGCAAATACACAAGATCCATGCGTTTCTAGCCGCCAAACAAGACCCAAACGAATGCAAAGTCGTTTTATAACGAAATCGCATATTTGAGTTTTGCGCTCGCTGTAGGCGTTCCAGCTCGTATTATAAGATCAAAAACTCTTCATTCGATGCAAATACACAAGATTCATGCGTTTCTAGTAGCCAAACAAGTCCCAAACGAATGCAAAGTCGCTTTATAACGAAATCGTATATTTGATTTTTGCGCTCGCTGAACGCGTTCCAGCTCGTATTATAAGATCAAAAACCCTTCATTCTATGCAAATACACAAGATTAATCCGTTTCTAGCCGCCAAACAAGCCTCAAACGAATGCAAATTCGCTTTATAACGAAATCGAATGATTGAGTTTGCGCTCGCTGTAGGCGTTCCAGCTCGTATTATGGGATCAAAAACTCTTCATTCTATGCAAATACACAAGATCCATGCGTTTCTAGCCGCCAAACAAGACCCAAACGAATGCAAAGTCGTTTTATAACGAAATCGCATATTTGAGTTTTGCGCTCGCTGTAGGCGTTCCAGCTCGTATTATAAGATCAAAAACCCTTCATTCGATGCAAATACACAAGATTCATGCGTTTCTAGTAGCCAAACAAGTCCCAAACGAATGCAAAGTCGTTTTATAACGAAATCGCATATTTGAGTTTTGCGCTCGCTGTAGGCGTTCCAGCTCGTATTATGGGATCAAAAACTCTTCATTCTATGCAAATACACAAGATTCATGCTTTCTAGCCGCCAAACAAGCCTCAAACGAATGCAAATTCGCTTTATAACGAAATCGAATGATTGAGTTTGCGCTCGCTGTAGGCGTTCCAGCTCGAATTATGGGATCAAAAACTCTTCATTCTATGCAAATACACAAGATCCATGCGTTTCTAGCCGCCAAACAAGACCCAAACGAATGCAAAGTCGTTTTATAACGAAATCGCATATTTGAGTTTTGCGCTCGCTGTAGGCGTTCCAGCTCGTATTATAAGATCAAAAACCCTTCATTCGATGCAAATACACAAGATTCATGCGTTTCTAGTAGCCAAACAAGTCCCAAACGAATGCAAAGTCGTTTTATAACGAAATCGCATATTTGAGTTTTGCGCTCGCTGTAGGCGTTCCAGCTCGTATTATGGGATCAAAAACTCTTCATTCTATGCAAATACACAAGATTCATGCTTTCTAGCCGCCAAACAAGCCCCAAACGAATGCAAAGTCGCTTTATAACGAAATCGAATGATTGAGTTTTGCGCTCGCTGTAGGCGTTCCAGATCGTATTATGAGATCAAAAACCCTTCATTCTATACAAATACACGAGATTCATGCGTTTCTAGCCGCCAAAAAGCCCCAAACGAATGCAAAGTCGTTTTATAACGAAATCGCATATTTGAGTTTTGCGCTCGCTGTAGGCGTTCCAGCTCGTATTATGGGATCAAAAACTCTTCATTCTATGCAAATACACAAGATCCATGCGTTTCTAGCCGCCAAACAAGCCCCAAACGAATGCAAAGTCGTTTTATAACGAAATCGCATATTTGAGTTTTGCGCTCGCTGTCGGCGTTCCAGCTCGTATTATGAGATCAAAAAGTCTTCATTCTATGCAAATACACAAGATTCATGCGTTTCTAGCCGCCAAACAAGCCCCAAACGAATGCAAAGTCGTTTTATAACGAAATCGCATATTTGAGTTTGCGCTCGCTGTAGGCGTTCCAGCTCGTATTATGGGTTCAAAAACTCATCATTCTATGCAAATACACAAGATCCATGCGTTTCTAGCCGCCAAACAAGACCCAAACGAATGCAAAGTCGTTTTATAACGAAATCGCATATTTGAGTTTTGCGCTCGCTGTAGGCGTTCCAGCTCGTATTATAAGATCAAAAACTCTTCATTCGATGCAAATACACAAGATTCATGCGTTTCTAGTAGCCAAACAAGTCCCAAACGAATGCAAAGTCGCTTTATAACGAAATCGTATATTTGATTTTTGCGTTCGCTGAACGCGTTCCAGCTCGTATTATAAGATCAAAAACCCTTCATTCTATGCAAATACACAAGATTAATCCGTTTCTAGCCGCCAAACAAGCCTCAAACGAATGCAAATTCGCTTTATAACGAAATCGAATGATTGAGTTTGCGCTCGCTGTAGGCGTTCCAGCTCGAATTATGGGATCAAAAACTCTTCATTCTATGCAAATACACAAGATCCATGCGTTTCTAGCCGCCAAACAAGACCCAAACGAATGCAAAGTCGTTTTATAACGAAATCGCATATTTGAGTTTTGCGCTCGCTGTAGGCGTTCCAGCTCGTATTATAAGATCAAAAACCCTTCATTCGATGCAAATACACAAGATTCATGCGTTTCTAGTAGCCAAACAAGTCCCAAACGAATGCAAAGTCGTTTTATAACGAAATCGCATATTTGAGTTTTGCGCTCGCTGTAGGCGTTCCAGCTCGTATTATGGGATCAAAAACTCTTCATTCTATGCAAATACACAAGATTCATGCTTTCTAGCCGCCAAACAAGCCCCAAACGAATGCAAAGTCGCTTTATAACGAAATCGAATGATTGAGTTTTGCGCTCGCTGTAGGCGTTCCAGATCGTATTATGAGATCAAAAACCCTTCATTCTATACAAATACACGAGATTCATGCGTTTCTAGCCGCCAAAAAGCCCCAAACGAATGCAAAGTCGTTTTATAACGAAATCGCATATTTGAGTTTTGCGCTCGCTGTAGGCGTTCCAGCTCGTATTATGGGATCAAAAACTCTTCATTCTATGCAAATACACAAGATTCATGCTTTCTAGCCGCCAAACAAGCCCCAAACGAATGCAAAGTCGCTTTATAACGAAATCGAATCATTGAGTTTTGCGCTCGCTGTAGGCGTTCCAGATCGTATTATGAGATCAAAAACCCTTCATTCTATACAAATACACAAGATTCATGCGTTTCTAGCCGCCAAACAAGCCCCAAACGAATGCAAAGTCGCTTTATAACGAAATCGCATATTTGAGTTTTGCGCTCGCTGTAGGCGTTCCAGCTCGTATTATGGGATCAAAAACACTTCATTCTATGCAAATACACATGATCCATGCGTTTCTAGCCGCCAAACAAGACCCAAACGAATGCAAAGTCGTTTTATAACGAAATCGCATATTTGAGTTTGCGCTCGCTGTAGGCGTTCCAGCTCGAATTATGGGATCAAAAACTCTTCATTCTATGCAAATACACAAGATCCATGCGTTTCTAGTAGCCAAACAAGTCCCAAACGAATGCAAAGTCGCTTTATAACGAAATCGCATATTTGAGTTTTGCGCTCGCTGTAGGCGTTCCAGCTCGTATTATGGGATCAAAAACCCTTCATTCTATGCAAATACCCAAGATTCATGCCTTTCTAGCCATCAAATAAGCCCCAAACGAATGCAAAGTCGCTTTATAATGAAATCGAACGATTGAGTTTTGCGCTCGCTGTAGGCGTTCCAGCTCGTACTATGGGATCAAAAACTCTTCATTCTATGCAAATACACAAGATTCATGCGTTTCTAGCCGCCAAGCAAGCCCCAAACGAATGCAAAGTCGTTTTATTACTAAATCGCATATTTGAGTTTGGGCTCGCTGTAGGCGTTCCAGCTCGTATGATGGGATCAAAAACTCATCATTCTATGCAAATACACAAGATCCATGCGTTTCTAGCCGCCAAACAAGACCCAAACGAATGCCAAGTCGTTTTATAACGAAATCGCATATTTGAGTTTGCGCTAGCTGTAGGCGTTCCAGCTCGAATTATGGGATCAAAAACTCTTCATTCTATGCAAATACACAAGATCCATGCGTTTCTAGTAGCCAAACAAGTCCCAAACGAATGCAAAGTCGTTTTATAACGAAATCGCATATTTGAGTTTTGCGCTCGCTGTAGGCGTTCCAGCTCGTATTATGGGATCAAAAACTCTTCATTCTATGCAAATACACAAGATTCATGCTTTCTAGCCGCCAAACAAGCCCCAAACGAATGCAAAGTCGCTTTATAACGAAATCGAATGATTGAGTTTTGCGCTCGCTGTAGGCGTTCCAGATCGTATTATGAGATCAAAAACCCTTCATTCTATACAAATACACAAGATTCATGCGTTTCTAGCAGCCAAACAAGCCCCAAACGAATGCAAAGTCGTTTTATAACGAAATCGCATATTTGAGTGTGCGCTCGCTGTAGGCGTTCCAGCTCGTATTATGGGTTCAAAAACTCATCATTCTATGCAAATACACAAGATCCATGCGTTTCTAGCCGCCAAACAAGACCCAAACGAATGCAAAGTCGTTTTATAACGAAATCGCATATTTGAGTTTTGCGCTCGCTGTAGGCGTTCCAGCTCGTATTATAAGATCAAAAACCCTTCATTCGATGCAAATACACAAGATTCATGCGTTTCTAGTAGCCAAACAAGTCCCAAACGAATGCAAAGTCGTTTTATAACGAAATCGCATATTTGAGTTTTGCGCTCGCTGTAGGCGTTCCAGCTCGTATTATGGGATCAACAACTCTTCATTCTATGCAAATACATAAGATTCATGCTTTCTAGCCGCCAAACACGCCCCAAACGAATGCAAAGTCGTTTTATAACGAAATCGCATATTTGAGTTTTGCGCTCGCTGTAGGCGTTCCAGCTCGTATTATAAGATCAAAAACCCTTCATTCTATACAAATACACAAGATCCATGCGTTTCTAGCCGCCAAACAAGACCCAAACGAATGCAAAGTCGTTTTATAACGAAATCGCATATTTGAGTTTTGCGCTCGCTGTAGGCGTTCCAGCTCGTATTATAAGATCAAAAACCCTTCATTCGATGCAAATACACAAGATTCATGCGTTTCTAGTAGCCAAACAAGTCCCAAACGAATGCAAAGTCGTTTTATAACGAAATCGCATATTTGAGTTTTGCGCTCGCTGTAGGCGTTCCAGCTCGTATTATGGGATCAAAAACTCTTCATTCTATGCAAATACATAAGATTCATGCTTTCTAGCCGCCAAACAAGCCCCAAACGAATGCAAAGTCGTTTTATAACGAAATCGAATTATTGAGTTTTGCGCTCGCTGTAGGCGTTCCAGATCGTATTATGAGATCAAAAACCCTTCATTCTATACAAATACACAAGATTCATACGTTTCTAGCCGCCAAACAAGCCCCAAACGAATGCAAAGTCGTTTTATAACGAAATCGCATATTTGAGTTTGCGCTCGCTGTAGGCGTTCCAGCTCGTATTATGGGATCAAAAACTCATCATTCTATGCAAATACACAAGATCCATGCGTTTCTAGCCGCCAAACAAGACCCAAACGAATGCAAAGTCGTTTTATAACGTAATCGCATATTTGAGTTTTGCGCTCGCTGTAGGCGTTCCAGCTCGTATTATAAGATCAAAAGCCCTTCATTCGATGCAAATACACGAGATTCATGCGTTTCTAGTAGCCAAACAAGTCCCAAACGAATGCAAAGTCGCTTTATAACGAAATCGCATATTTGAGTTTTGCGCTCGCTGTAGGCGTTCCAGCTCGTATTATGGGATCAAAAACTCTTCATTCTATGCAAATACACAAGATTCATTCGTTTCTAGCCGCCAAACAAGCCCCGAACGAATGCAAAGTCGCTTTATAACGAAATCGAACGATTGAGTTTTGCGCTCGCTGTAGGCGTTCCAGATCGTATTATGAGATCAAAAACCCTTCATTCTATACAAATACACAAGATTCATGCGTTTCTAGCCGCCAAACAAGCCCCAAACGAATGCAAAGTCGTTTTATAACGAAATCGCATATTTGAGTTTGCGCTCGCTGTAGGCGTTCCAGCTCGTATTATGGGATCAAAAACCCTTCATTCTATGCAAATACGCAAGATTCATGAGTTTCTAGTAGCCAAACAAGCCCCAAACGAATGCAAAGTCGTTTTACAACGAAATCGCATATTTGAGTTTCGCGCTCGCTGTAGGCGTTCCAGCTCGTATTATGGGATTAAAAACTCTTCATTCTATGCAAATACACAATATTCATGCGTTTCTAGCCGCCAAACAAGTCGCAAACGAATGCAAAATCGCTTTATAACGAAATCGAACAATTGAGTTTTGCGCACGCTGTAGGCGTTCCAGCTCGTATTATGGGATCAAAAACTCTTCATTCTATGCAAATACACAAGATTCGTGCGTTTCTAGGCGCCGAATAAGCCCCAAACGAATGCAAAGTCGCTTTATAACGAAATCGAACGATTGAGTTTTGCGCTCGCTGTAGGCGTTCCAGCACGTATTGTGGGATCAAAAACTCTTCATTCTATGCAAATACACAAGATTCATGCGTTTCTAGCCGCCAAGCAAGCCCCAAACGAATGGAAAGTCGTTTTATAACGAAATCGCATATTTGAGTTTGCGCTCGCTGTAGGCGTTCCAGCTCGTATTATGGGATCAAAAACTCTTCATTCTATGCAAATACACAAGATTCATTCGTTTCTAGCCGCCAAACAAGCCCCGAACGAATGCAAAGTCGCTTTATAACGAAATCGAACGATTGAGTTTTGCGCTCGCTGTAGGCGTTCCAGATCGTATTATGAGATCAAAAACCCTTCATTCTATACAAATACACAAGATTCATGCGTTTCTAGCCGCCAAACAAGCCCCAAACGAATGCAAAGTCGTTTTATAACGAAATCGCATATTTGAGTTTGCGCTCGCTGTAGGCGTTCCAGCTCGTATTATGGGATCAAAAACCCTTCATTCTATGCAAATACGCAAGATTCATGAGTTTCTAGCCGCCAAATAAGCCCCAAACGAATGCAAAGTCGCTTTATAACGAAATCGAACGATTGAGTTTTGCGCTCGCTGTAGGCGTTCCAGCACGTATTATGGGATCAAAAACTCTTCATTCTATGCAAATACACAAGATTCATGCGTTTCTAGCCGCCAAGCAAGCCCCAAACGAATGCAAAGTCGTTTTATTACTAAAACGCATATTTGAGTTTGCGCTCGCTGTAGGCGTTCCAGCTCGTATTATGGGATCAAAAACTCATCATTCTATGCAAATACACAAGATCCATGCGTTTCTAGCCGCCAAACAAGACCCAAACGAATGCAAAGTCGTTTTATAAAGAAATCGCATATTTGAGTTTGCGCTCGCTGTAGGCGTTCCAGCTCGAATTATGGGATCAAAAACTCTTCATTCTATGCAAATACACAAGATTCATGCGTTTCTAGCCGCCAAGCAAGCCCCAAACGAATGCAAAGTCGTTTTATAACGAAATCGCATATTTGAGTTTTGCACTCGCTGTAGGCGTTCCAGCTCGAATTATGGGATCAAAAACTCTTCATTCTATGCAAATACACAAGATCCATGCGTTTCTAGTAGCCAAACAAGTCCCAAACGAATGCAAAGTCGTTTTATAACGAAATCGCATATTTGAGTTTTGCGCTCGCTGTAGGCGTTCCAGCTCGTATTATGGGATCAAAAACTCTTCATTCTATGCAAATACACAAGATTCATGCTTTCTAGCCGCCAAACAAGCCCCAAACGAATGCAAAGTCGCTTTATAACGAAATCGAATGATTGAGTTTTGCGCTCGCTGTAGGCGTTCCAGATCGTATTATGAGATCAAAAACCCTTCATTCTATACAAATACACAAGATTCATGCTTTCTAGCCGCCAAACAAGCCCCAAACGAATGCAAAGTCGTTTTATAACGAAATCGCATATTTGAGTTTGCGCTCGCTGTAGGCGTTCCAGCTCGTATTATGGGATCAAAAACTCATCATTCTATGCAAATACACAAGATCCATGCGTTTCTAGCCTCCAAAAAAGCCCCAAACGAATGCAAAGTCGCTTTATAACGAAATCGCATATTTGAGTTTTGCGCTCGCTGTAGGCGTTCCAGCTCGTATTATGGGATCAAAAACCCTTCATTCTATGCAAATACCCAAGATTCATGCCTTTCTAGCCATCAAATAAGCCCCAAACTAATGCAAAGTCGCTTTATAATGAAATCGAACGATTGAGTTTTGCGCTCGCTGTAGGCGTTCCATCTCGTACTATGGGATCAAAAACTCTTCATTCTATGCAAATACACAAGATTCATGCGTTTCTAGCCGCCAAGCAAGCCCCAAACGAATGCAAAGTCGTTTTATTACTAAATCGCATATTTTAGTTTGCGCTCGCTGTAGGCGTTCCAGCTCGTATTATGGGATCAAAAACTCATCATTCTATGCAAATACACAAGATCCATGCGTTTCTAGCCGCCAAACAAGACCCAAACGAATGCAAAGTCGTTTTATAACGAAATCGCAAATTTGAGTTTGCGCTCGCTGTAGGCGTTCCAGCTCGAATTATGGGATCAAAAACTCTTCATTCTATGCAAATACACAAGATCCATGCGTTTCTAGTAGCCAAACAAGTCCCAAACGAATGCAAAGTCGTTTTATAACGAAATCGCATATTTGAGTTTTGCGCTCGCTGTAGGCGTTCCAGCTCGTATTATGGGATCAAAAACTCTTCATTCTATGCAAATACACAAGATTCATGCTTTCTAGCCGCCAAACAAGCCCCAAACGAATGCAAAGTCGCTTTATAACGAAATCGAATGATTGAGTTTTGCGCTCGCTGTAGGCGTTCCAGATCGTATTATGAGATCAAAAACCCTTCATTCTATACAAATACACAAGATTCATGCGTTTCTAGCCGCCAAACAAGCCCCAAACGAATGCAAAGTCGCTTTATAACGAAATCGCATATTTGAGTTTTGCGCTCGCTGTAGGCGTTCCAGCTCGTATTATGGGATCAAAAACACTTCATTCTATGCAAATACACAAGATCCATGCGTTTCTAGCCGCCAAACAAGACCCAAACGAATGCAAAGTCGTTTTATAACGAAATCGCATATTTGAGTTTTGCGCTCGCTGTAGGCGTTCCAGATCGTATTATGAGATCAAAAACCCTTCATTCTATACAAATACACGAGATTCATGCGTTTCTAGCCGCCAAAAAGCCCCAAACGAATGCAAAGTCGTTTTATAACGAAATCGCATATTTGAGTTTGCGCTCGCTGTAGGCGTTCCAGCTCGTATTATGGGATCAAAAACTCATCATTCTATGCAAATACACAAGATCCATGCGTTGCTAGCCGCCAAACAAGACCCAAACGAATGCAAAGTCGTTTTATAACGAAATCGCATATTTGAGTTTTGCGCTCGCTGTAGGCGTTCCAGCTCGTATTATAAGATCAAAAACCCTTCATTCGATGCAAATACACAAGATTCATGCGTTTCTAGTAGCCAAACAAGTCCCAAACGAATGCAAAGTCGTTTTATAACGAAATCGCATATTTGAGTTTTGCGCTCGCTGTAGGCGTTCCAGATCGTATTATGAGATCAAAAACCCTTCATTCTATACAAATACACGAGATTCATGCGTTTCTAGCCGCCAAAAAGCCCCAAACGAATGCAAAGTCGTTTTATAACGAAATCGCATATTTGAGTTTTGCGCTCGCTGTAGGCGTTCCAGCTCGTATTATGGGATCAAAAACTCTTCATTCTATGCAAATACACAAGATTCATGCTTTCTAGCCGCCAAACAAGCCCCAAACGAATGCAAAGTCGCTTTATAACGAAATCGAATGATTGAGTTTTGCGCTCGCTGTAGGCGTTCCAGATCGTATTATGAGATCAAAAACCCTTCATTCTATACAAATACACGAGATTCATGCGTTTCTAGCCGCCAAAAAGCCCCAAACGAATGCAAAGTCGTTTTATAACGAAATCGCATATTTGAGTTTTGCGCTCGCTGTAGGCGTTCCAGCTCGTATTATGGGATCAAAAACTCTTCATTCTATGCAAATACACAAGATCCATGCGTTTCTAGCCGCCAAATAAGCCCCAAACGAATGCAAAGTCGTTTTATAACGAAATCGCATATTTGAGTTTTGCGCTCGCTGTCGGCGTTCCAGCTCGTATTATGAGATCAAAAAGTCTTCATTCTATGCAAATACACAAGATTCATGCGTTTCTAGCCGCCAAACAAGCCCCAAACGAATGCAAAGTCGTTTTATAACGAAATCGCATATTTGAGTTTGCGCTCGCTGTAGGCGTTCCAGCTCGTATTATGGGATCAAAAACTCATCATTCTATGCAAATACACAAGATCCATGCGTTTCTAGCCGCCAAACAAGACCCAAACGAATGCAAAGTCGTTTTATAACGAAATCGCATATTTGAGTTTTGCGCTCGCTGTAGGCGTTCCAGCTCGTATTATAAGATCAAAAACTCTTCATTCGATGCAAATACACAAGATTCATGCGTTTCTAGTAGCCAAACAAGTCCCAAACGAATGCAAAGTCGCTTTATAACGAAATCGTATATTTGATTTTTGCGTTCGCTGAACGCGTTCCAGCTCGTATTATAAGATCAAAAACCCTTCATTCTATGCAAATACACAAGATTAATCCGTTTCTAGCCGCCAAACAAGCCTCAAACGAATGCAAATTCGCTTTATAACGAAATCGAATGATTGAGTTTGCGCTCGCTGTAGGCGTTCCAGCTCGTATTATGGGATCAAAAACTCTTCATTCTATGCAAATACACAAGATCCATGCGTTTCTAGCCGCCAAACAAGACCCAAACGAATGCAAAGTCGTTTTATAACGAAATCGCATATTTGAGTTTTGCGCTCGCTGTAGGCGTTCCAGCTCGTATTATAAGATCAAAAACCCTTCATTCGATGCAAATACACAAGATTCATGCGTTTCTAGTAGCCAAACAAGTCCCAAACGAATGCAAAGTCGTTTTATAACGAAATCGCATATTTGAGTTTTGCGCTCGCTGTAGGCGTTCCAGCTCGTATTATGGGATCAAAAACTCTTCATTCTATGCAAATACACAAGATTCATGCTTTCTAGCCGCCAAACAAGCCTCAAACGAATGCAAATTCGCTTTATAACGAAATCGAATGATTGAGTTTGCGCTCGCTGTAGGCGTTCCAGCTCGAATTATGGGATCAAAAACTCTTCATTCTATGCAAATACACAAGATCCATGCGTTTCTAGCCGCCAAACAAGACCCAAACGAATGCAAAGTCGTTTTATAACGAAATCGCATATTTGAGTTTTGCGCTCGCTGTAGGCGTTCCAGCTCGTATTATAAGATCAAAAACCCTTCATTCGATGCAAATACACAAGATTCATGCGTTTCTAGTAGCCAAACAAGTCCCAAACGAATGCAAAGTCGTTTTATAACGAAATCGCATATTTGAGTTTTGCGCTCGCTGTAGGCGTTCCAGCTCGTATTATGGGATCAAAAACTCTTCATTCTATGCAAATACACAAGATTCATGCTTTCTAGCCGCCAAACAAGCCCCAAACGAATGCAAAGTCGCTTTATAACGAAATCGAATGATTGAGTTTTGCGCTCGCTGTAGGCGTTCCAGATCGTATTATGAGATCAAAAACCCTTCATTCTATACAAATACACAAGATTCATGCGTTTATAGCCGCCAAAAAGCCCCAAACGAATGCAAAGTCGTTTTATAACGAAATCGCATATTTGAGTTTTGCGCTCGCTGTAGGCGTTCCAGCTCGTATTATGGGATCAAAAACTCTTCATTCTATGCAAATACATAAGATTCATGCTTTCTAGCCGCCAAACAAGCCCCAAACGAATGCAAAGTCGCTTTATAACGAAATCGAATTATTGAGTTTTGCGCTCGCTGTAGGCGTTCCAGATCGTATTATGAGATCAAAAACCCTTCATTCTATGCAAATACACAAGATTCATGCGTTTCTAGCCGCCAAACAAGCCCCAAACGAATGCAAAGTCGCTTTATAACGAAATCGCATATTTGAGTTTTGCGCTCGCTGTAGGCGTTCCAGCTCGTATTATGGGATCAAAAACACTTCATTCTATGCAAATACACATGATCCATGCGTTTCTAGCCGCCAAACAAGACCCAAACGAATGCAAAGTCGTTTTATAACGAAATCGCATATTTGAGTTTGCGCTCGCTGTAGGCGTTCCAGCTCGAATTATGGGATCAAAAACTCTTCATTCTATGCAAATACACAAGATCCATGCGTTTCTAGTAGCCAAACAAGTCCCAAACGAATGCAAAGTCGCTTTATAACGAAATCGCATATTTGAGTTTTGCGCTCGCTGTAGGCGTTCCAGCTCGTATTATGGGATCAAAAACCCTTCATTCTATGCAAATACCCAAGATTCATGCCTTTCTAGCCATCAAATAAGCCCCAAACGAATGCAAAGTCGCTTTATAATGAAATCGAACGATTGAGTTTTGCGCTCGCTGTAGGCGTTCCAGCTCGTACTATGGGATCAAAAACTCTTCATTCTATGCAAATACACAAGATTCATGCGTTTCTAGCCGCCAAGCAAGCCCCAAACGAATGCAAAGTCGTTTTATTACTAAATCGCATATTTGAGTTTGGGCTCGCTGTAGGCGTTCCAGCTCGTATTATGGGATCAAAAACTCATCATTCTATGCAAATACACAAGATCCATGCGTTTCTAGCCGCCAAACAAGACCCAAACGAATGCCAAGTCGTTTTATAACGAAATCGCATATTTGAGTTTGCGCTCGCTGTAGGCGTTCCAGCTCGAATTGTGGGATCAAAAACTCTTCATTCTATGCAAATACACAAGATCCATGCGTTTCTAGTAGCCAAACAAGTCCCAAACGAATGCAAAGTCGTTTTATAACGAAATCGCATATTTGAGTTTTGCGCTCGCTGTAGGCGTTCCAGCTCGTATTATGGGATCAAAAACTCTTCATTCTATGCAAATACACAAGATTCATGCTTTCTAGCCGCCAAACAAGCCCCAAACGAATGCAAAGTCGCTTTATAACGAAATCGAATGATTGAGTTTTGCGCTCGCTGTAGGCGTTCCAGATCGTATTATGAGATCAAAAACCCTTCATTCTATACAAATACACAAGATTCATGCGTTTCTAGCAGCCAAACAAGCCCCAAACGAATGCAAAGTCGTTTTATAACGAAATCGCATATTTGAGTGTGCGCTCGCTGTAGGCGTTCCAGCTCGTATTATGGGTTCAAAAACTCATCATTCTATGCAAATACACAAGATCCATGCGTTTCTAGCCGCCAAACAAGACCCAAACGAATGCAAAGTCGTTTTATAACGAAATCGCATATTTGAGTTTTGCGCTCGCTGTAGGCGTTCCAGCTCGTATTATAAGATCAAAAACCCTTCATTCGATGCAAATACACAAGATTCATGCGTTTCTAGTAGCCAAACAAGTCCCAAACGAATGCAAAGTCGTTTTATAACGAAATCGCATATTTGAGTTTTGCGCTCGCTGTAGGCGTTCCAGCTCGTATTATGGGATCAAAAACTCTTCATTCTATGCAAATACATAAGATTCATGCTTTCTAGCCGCCAAACACGCCCCAAACGAATGCAAAGTCGTTTTATAACGAAATCGCATATTTGAGTTTTGCGCTCGCTGTAGGCGTTCCAGCTCGTATTATAAGATCAAAAACTCTTCATTCTATGCAAATACATAAGATTCATGCTTTCTAGCCGCCAAACAAGCCCCAAACGAATGCAAAGTCGCTTTATAACGAAATCGAATGATTGAGTTTTGCGCTCGCTGTAGGCGTTCCAGATCGTATTATGAGATCAAAAACCCTTCATTCTATACAAATACACAAGATTCATACGTTTCTAGCCGCCAAACAAGCCCCAAACGAATGCAAAGTCGTTTTATAACGAAATCGCATATTTAAGTTTGCGCTCGCTGTAGGCGTTCCAGCTCGTATTATGGGATCAAAAACTCATCATTCTATGCAAATACACAAGATCCATGCGTTTCTAGCCGCCAAACAAGACCCAAACGAATGCAAAGTCGTTTTATAACGTAATCGCATATTTGAGTTTTGCGCTCGCTGTAGGCGTTCCAGCTCGTATTATAAGATCAAAAGCCCTTCATTCGATGCAAATACACGAGATTCATGCGTTTCTAGTAGCCAAACAAGTCCCAAACGAATGCAAAGTCGCTTTATAACGAAATCGCATATTTGAGTTTTGCGCTCGCTGTAGGCGTTCCAGCTCGTATTATGGGATCAAAAACTCTTCATTCTATACAAATACACAAGATTCATGCGTTTCTAGCCGCCAAACAAGCCCCAAACGAATGCAAAGTCGTTTTATAACGAAATCGCATATTTGAGTTTGCGCTCGCTGTAGGCGTTCCAGCTCGAATTATGGGATCAAAAACTCTTCATTCTATGCAAATACACAAGATCCATGCGTTTCTAGCCGCCAAACAAGACCCAAACGAATGCAAAGTCGTTTTATAACGAAATCGCATATTTGAGTTTTGCGCTCGCTGTAGGCGTTCCAGCTCGTATTATAAGATCAAAAACCCTTCATTCGATGCAAATACACAAGATTCATGCGTTTCTAGTAGCCAAACAAGTCCCAAACGAATGCAAAGTCGTTTTATAACGAAATCGCATATTTGAGTTTTGCGCTCGCTGTAGGCGTTCCAGCTCGTATTATGGGATCAAAAACTCTTCATTCTATGCAAATACATAAGATTCATGCTTTCTAGCCGCCAAACAAGCCCCAAACGAATGCAAAGTCGCTTTATAACGAAATCGAATCATTGAGTTTTGCGCTCGCTGTAGGCGTTCCAGATCGTATTATGAGATCAAAAACCCTTCATTCTATACAAATACACAAGATTCATGCGTTTCTAGCCGCCAAACAAGACCCAAACGAATGCAAAGTCGTTTTATAACGAAATCGCATATTTAAGTTTGCGCTCGCTGTAGGCGTTCCAGCTCGTATTATGGGATCAAAAACTCATCATTCTATGCAAATACACAAGATCCATGCGTTTCTAGCCGCCAAACAAGACCCAAACGAATGCAAAGTCGTTTTATAACGTAATCGCATATTTGAGTTTTGCGCTCGCTGTAGGCGTTCCAGCTCGTATTATAAGATCAAAAGCCCTTCATTCGATGCAAATACACGAGATTCATGCGTTTCTAGTAGCCAAACAAGTCCCAAACGAATGCAAAGTCGCTTTATAACGAAATCGCATATTTGAGTTTTGCGCTCGCTGTAGGCGTTCCAGCTCGTATTATGGGATCAAAAACTCTTCATTCTATACAAATACACAAGATTCATGCGTTTCTAGCCGCCAAACAAGCCCCAAACGAATGCAAAGACGTTTTATAACGAAATCTCATATTTTAGTTTGCGCTCGCTGTAGGCGTTCCAACTCGAATTATGGGATCAAAAACTCTTCATTCTATGCAAATACACAAGATCCATGCGTTTCTAGCCGCCAAACAAGACCCAAACGAATGCAAAGTCGTTTTATAACGAAATCGCATATTTGAGTTTTGCGCTCGCTGTAGGCGTTCCAGCTCGTATTATAAGATCAAAAACCCTTCATTCGATGCAAATACACAAGATTCATGCGTTTCTAGTAGCCAAACAAGTCCCAAACGAATGCAAAGTCGTTTTATAACGAAATCGCATATTTGAGTTTTGCGCTCGCTGTAGGCGTTCCAGCTCGTATTATGGGATCAAAAACTCTTCATTCTATGCAAATACACAAGATTCATGCTTTCTAGCCGCCAAACAAGCCCCAAACGAATGCAAAGTCGCTTTATAACGAAATCGAATGATTGAGTTTTGCGCTCGCTGTAGGCGTTCCAGATCGTATTATGAGATCAAAAACCCTTCATTCTATACAAATACACGAGATTCATGCGTTTCTAGCCGCCAAAAAGCCCCAAACGAATGCAAAGTCGTTTTATAACGAAATCGCATATTTGAGTTTTGCGCTCGCTGTAGGCGTTCCAGCTCGTATTATGGGATCAAAAACTCTTCATTCTATGCAAATACACAAGATTCATGCTTTCTAGCCGCCAAACAAGCCCCAAACGAATGCAAAGTCGCTTTATAACGAAATCGAATCATTGAGTTTTGCGCTCGCTGTAGGCGTTCCAGATCGTATTATGAAATCAAAAACCCTTCATTCTATACAAATACACAAGATTCATGCGTTTCTAGCCGCCAAACAAGCCCCAAACGAATGCAAAGTCGCTTTATAACGAAATCGCATATTTGAGTTTTGCGCTCGCTGTAGGCGTTCCAGCTCGTATTATGGGATCAAAAACACTTCATTCTATGCAAATACACATGATCCATGCGTTTCTAGCCGCCAAACAAGACCCAAACGAATGCAAAGTCGTTTTATAACGAAATCGCATATTTGAGTTTGCGCTCGCTGTAGGCGTTCCAGCTCGAATTATGGGATCAAAAACTCTTCATTCTATGCAAATACACAAGATCCATGCGTTTCTAGTAGCCAAACAAGTCCCAAACGAATGCAAAGTCGCTTTATAACGAAATCGCATATTTGAGTTTTGCGCTCGCTGTAGGCGTTCCAGCTCGTATTATGGGATCAAAAACCCTTCATTCTATGCAAATACCCAAGATTCATGCCTTTCTAGCCATCAAATAAGCCCCAAACGAATGCAAAGTCGCTTTATAATGAAATCGAACGATTGAGTTTTGCGCTCGCTGTAGGCGTTCCAGCTCGTACTATGGGATCAAAAACTCTTCATTCTATGCAAATACACAAGATTCATGCGTTTCTAGCCGCCAAGCAAGCCCCAAACGAATGCAAAGTCGTTTTATTACTAAATCGCATATTTGAGTTTGGGCTCGCTGTAGGCGTTCCAGCTCGTATGATGGGATCAAAAACTCATCATTCTATGCAAATACACAAGATCCATGCGTTTCTAGCCGCCAAACAAGACCCAAACGAATGCCAAGTCGTTTTATAACGAAATCGCATATTTGAGTTTGCGCTAGCTGTAGGCGTTCCAGCTCGAATTATGGGATCAAAAACTCTTCATTCTATGCAAATACACAAGATCCATGCGTTTCTAGTAGCCAAACAAGTCCCAAACGAATGCAAAGTCGTTTTATAACGAAATCGCATATTTGAGTTTTGCGCTCGCTGTAGGCGTTCCAGCTCGTATTATGGGATCAAAAACTCTTCATTCTATGCAAATACACAAGATTCATGCTTTCTAGCCGCCAAACAAGCCCCAAACGAATGCAAAGTCGCTTTATAACGAAATCGAATGATTGAGTTTTGCGCTCGCTGTAGGCGTTCCAGATCGTATTATGAGATCAAAAACCCTTCATTCTATACAAATACACAAGATTCATGCGTTTCTAGCAGCCAAACAAGCCCCAAACGAATGCAAAGTCGTTTTATAACGAAATCGCATATTTGAGTGTGCGCTCGCTGTAGGCGTTCCAGCTCGTATTATGGGTTCAAAAACTCATCATTCTATGCAAATACACAAGATCCATGCGTTTCTAGCCGCCAAACAAGACCCAAACGAATGCAAAGTCGTTTTATAACGAAATCGCATATTTGAGTTTTGCGCTCGCTGTAGGCGTTCCAGCTCGTATTATAAGATCAAAAACCCTTCATTCGATGCAAATACACAAGATTCATGCGTTTCTAGTAGCCAAACAAGTCCCAAACGAATGCAAAGTCGTTTTATAACGAAATCGCATATTTGAGTTTTGCGCTCGCTGTAGGCGTTCCAGCTCGTATTATGGGATCAACAACTCTTCATTCTATGCAAATACATAAGATTCATGCTTTCTAGCCGCCAAACACGCCCCAAACGAATGCAAAGTCGTTTTATAACGAAATCGCATATTTGAGTTTTGCGCTCGCTGTAGGCGTTCCAGCTCGTATTATAAGATCAAAAACCCTTCATTCTATACAAATACACAAGATCCATGCGTTTCTAGCCGCCAAACAAGACCCAAACGAATGCAAAGTCGTTTTATAACGAAATCGCATATTTGAGTTTTGCGCTCGCTGTAGGCGTTCCAGCTCGTATTATAAGATCAAAAACCCTTCATTCGATGCAAATACACAAGATTCATGCGTTTCTAGTAGCCAAACAAGTCCCAAACGAATGCAAAGTCGTTTTATAACGAAATCGCATATTTGAGTTTTGCGCTCGCTGTAGGCGTTCCAGCTCGTATTATGGGATCAAAAACTCTTCATTCTATGCAAATACATAAGATTCATGCTTTCTAGCCGCCAAACAAGCCCCAAACGAATGCAAAGTCGCTTTATAACGAAATCGAATGATTGAGTTTTGCGCTCGCTGTAGGCGTTCCAGATCGTATTATGAGATCAAAAACCCTTCATTCTATACAAATACACAAGATTCATACGTTTCTAGCCGCCAAACAAGCCCCAAACGAATGCAAAGTCGTTTTATAACGAAATCGCATATTTGAGTTTGCGCTCGCTGTAGGCGTTCCAGCTCGTATTATGGGATCAAAAACTCATCATTCTATGCAAATACACAAGATCCATGCGTTTCTAGCCGCCAAACAAGTCCCAAACGAATGCAAAGTCGTTTTATAACGTAATCGCATATTTGAGTTTTGCGCTCGCTGTAGGCGTTCCAGCTCGTATTATAAGATCAAAAGCCCTTCATTCGATGCAAATACACGAGATTCATGCGTTTCTAGTAGCCAAACAAGTCCCAAACGAATGCAAAGTCGCTTTATAACGAAATCGCATATTTGAGTTTTGCGCTCGCTGTAGGCGTTCCAGCTCGTATTATGGGATCAAAAACTCTTCATTCTATGCAAATACACAAGATTCATTCGTTTCTAGCCGCCAAACAAGCCCCGAACGAATGCAAAGTCGCTTTATAACGAAATCGAACGATTGAGTTTTGCGCTCGCTGTAGGCGTTCCAGATCGTATTATGAGATCAAAAACCCTTCATTCTATACAAATACACAAGATTCATGCGTTTCTAGCCGCCAAACAAGCCCCAAACGAATGCAAAGTCGTTTTATAACGAAATCGCATATTTGAGTTTGCGCTCGCTGTAGGCGTTCCAGCTCGTATTATGGGATCAAAAACCCTTCATTCTATGCAAATACGCAAGATTCATGAGTTTCTAGCCGCCAAATAAGCCCCAAACGAATGCAAAGTCGCTTTATAACGAAATCGAACGATTGAGTTTTACGCTCGCTGTAGGCGTTCCAGCACGTATTATGGGATCAAAAACTCTTCATTCTATGCAAATACACAAGATTCATGCGTTTCTAGCCGCCAAGCAAGCCCCAAACGAATGCAAAGTCGTTTTATTACTAAATCGCATATTTGAGTTTGCGCTCGCTGTAGGCGTTCCAGCTCGTATTATGGGATCAAAAACTCATCATTCTATGCAAATACACAAGATCCATGCGTTTCTAGCCGCCAAACAAGACCCAAACGAATGCAAAGTCGTTTTATAAAGAAATCGCATATTTGAGTTTGCGCTCGCTGTAGGCGTTCCAGCTCGAATTATGGGATCAAAAACTCTTCATTCTATGCAAATACCCAAGATTCATGCCTTTCTAGCCATCAAATAAGCCCCAAACGAATGCAAAGTCGCTTTATAATGAAATCGAACGATTGAGTTTTGCGCTCGCTGTAGGCGTTCCAGCTCGTACTATGGGATCAAAAACTCTTCATTCTATGCAAATACACAAGATTCATGCGTTTCTAGCCGCCAAGCAAGCCCCAAACGAATGCAAAGTCGTTTTATTACTAAATCGCATATTTGAGTTTGCGCTCGCTGTAGGCGTTCCAGCTCGTATTATGGGATCAAAAACTCATCATTCTATGCAAATACACAAGATCCATGCGTTTCTAGCCGCCAAACAAGACCCAAACGAATGCAAAGTCGTTTTATAACGAAATCGCATATTTGAGTTTTGCGCTCGCTGTAGGCGTTCCAGATCGTATTATGAGATCAAAAACCCTTCATTCTATACAAATACACGAGATTCATGCGTTTCTAGCCGCCAAAAAGCCCCAAACGAATGCAAAGTCGTTTTATAACGAAATCGCATATTTGAGTTTGCGCTCGCTGTAGGCGTTCCAGCTCGTATTATGGGATCAAAAACTCATCATTCTATGCAAATACACAAGATCCATGCGTTTCTAGCCGCCAAACAAGACCCAAACGAATGCAAAGTCGTTTTATAACGAAATCGCATATTTGAGTTTTGCGCTCGCTGTAGGCGTTCCAGCTCGTATTATAAGATCAAAAACCCTTCATTCGATGCAAATACACAAGATTCATGCGTTTCTAGTAGCCAAACAAGTCCCAAACGAATGCCAAGTCGTTTTGTAACGAAATCGCATATTTGAGTTTTGCGCTCGCTGTAGGCGTTCCAGCTCGTATTATGGGATCAAAAACCCCTCATTCTATGCAAATACACAAGATTCATGCGTTTCTAGTCGCCAAACAAGCCCCAAACGAATGCAAAGTCGCTTTATAACGAAATCGAACGATTGAGTTTTGCGCTCGCTGTAAGCGTTCCAGATCGTATTATGAGATCAAAAACCCTTCATTCTATACAAATACACAAGATTCATGCGTTTCTAGCCGCCAAACAAGCCCCAAACGAATGCAAAGTCGTTTTGTAACGAAATCGCATATTTGAGTTTGCGCTCGCTGTAGGCGTTCTAGCTCGTATTATGGGATCAAAAACTCTTCATTCTATGCAAATACATAAGATCCATGCGTTTCTAACCGCCAAACAAGCCCCAAACGAATGCAAAGTCGTTTTACAACGAAATCGCATATTTGAGTTTCGCGCTCGCTGTAGGCGTTCCAGCTCGTATTATGGGATTAAAAACTCTTCATTCTATGCAAATACACAATATTCATGCGTTTCTAGCCGCCAAACAAGTCGCAAACGAATGCAAAATCGCTTTATAACGAAATCGAACAATTGAGTTTTGCGCACGCTGTAGGCGTTCCAGCTCGTATTATGGGATCAAAAACTCTTCATTCTATGCAAATACACAAGATTCATGCGTTTCTAGGCGCCGAATAAGCCCCAAACGAATGCAAAGTCGCTTTATAACGAAATCGAACGATTGAGTTTTGCGCTCGCTGTAGGCGTTCCAGCACGTATTGTGGGATCAAAAACTCTTCATTCTATGCAAATACACAAGATTCATGCGTTTCTAGCCGCCAAGCAAGCCCCAAACGAATGGAAAGTCGTTTTATAACGAAATCGCATATTTGAGTTTGCGCTCGCTGTAGGCGTTCCAGCTCGTATTATGGGATCAAAAACTCTTCATTCTATGCAAATACACAAGATTCATTCGTTTCTAGCCGCCAAACAAGCCCCGAACGAATGCAAAGTCGCTTTATAAC
Organism: Ichneumon xanthorius; assembly: GCA_917499995.1. Lineage (NCBI taxonomy): Eukaryota > Metazoa > Arthropoda > Insecta > Hymenoptera > Ichneumonidae > Ichneumon > Ichneumon xanthorius. The sequence goes on along the minus strand of OU824200.1, from coordinate 23,966,635 downwards.
GAAATCGAACGATTGAGTTTTGCGCTCGCTGTAGGCGTTCCAGATCGTATTATGAGATCAAAAACCCTTCATTCTATACAAATACACAAGATTCATGCGTTTCTAGCCGCCAAACAAGCCCCAAACGAATGCAAAGTCGTTTTATAACGAAATCGCATATTTGAGTTTGCGCTCGCTGTAGGCGTTCCAGCTCGTATTATGGGATCAAAAACCCTTCATTCTATGCAAATACGCAAGATTCATGAGTTTCTAGCCGCCAAATAAGCCCCAAACGAATGCAAAGTCGCTTTATAACGAAATCGAACGATTGAGTTTTGCGCTCGCTGTAGGCGTTCCAGCACGTATTATGGGATCAAAAACTCTTCATTCTATGCAAATACACAAGATTCATGCGTTTCTAGCCGCCAAGCAAGCCCCAAACGAATGCAAAGTCGTTTTATTACTAAAACGCATATTTGAGTTTGCGCTCGCTGTAGGCGTTCCAGCTCGTATTATGGGATCAAAAACTCATCATTATATGCAAATACACAAGATCCATGCGTTTCTAGCCGCCAAACAAGACCCAAACGAATGCAAAGTCGTTTTATAAAGAAATCGCATATTTGAGTTTGCGCTCGCTGTAGGCGTTCCAGCTCGAATTATGGGATCAAAAACTCTTCATTCTATGCAAATACACAAGATTCATGCGTTTCTAGCCGCCAAGCAAGCCCCAAACGAATGCAAAGTCGTTTTATAACGAAATCGCATATTTGAGTTTTGCACTCGCTGTAGGCGTTCCAGCTCGAATTATGGGATCAAAAACTCTTCATTCTATGCAAATACACAAGATCCATGCGTTTCTAGTAGCCAAACAAGTCCCAAACGAATGCAAAGTCGTTTTATAACGAAATCGCATATTTGAGTTTTGCGCTCGCTGTAGGCGTTCCAGCTCGTATTATGGGATCAAAAACTCTTCATTCTATGCAAATACACAAGATTCATGCTTTCTAGCCGCCAAACAAGCCCCAAACGAATGCAAAGTCGCTTTATAACGAAATCGAATGATTGAGTTTTGCGCTCGCTGTAGGCGTTCCAGATCGTATTATGAGATCAAAAACCCTTCATTCTATACAAATACACAAGATTCATACGTTTCTAGCCGCCAAACAAGCCCCAAACGAATGCAAAGTCGTTTTATAACGAAATCGCATATTTGAGTTTGCGCTCGCTGTAGGCGTTCCAGCTCGTATTATGGGATCAAAAACTCATCATTCTATGCAAATACACAAGATCCATGCGTTTCTAGCCGCCAAACAAGACCCAAACGAATGCAAAGTCGTTTTATAACGAAATCGCATATTTGAGTTTTGCGCTCGCTGTAGGCGTTCCAGATCGTATTATGAGATCAAAAACCCTTCATTCTATACAAATACACGAGATTCATGCGTTTCTAGCCGCCAAAAAGCCCCAAACGAATGCAAAGTTGTTTTATAACGAAATCGCATATTTGAGTTTGCGCTCGCTGTAGGCGTTCCAGCTCGTATTATGGGATCAAAAACTCATCATTCTATGCAAATACACAAGATCCATGCGTTTCTAGCCGCCAAACAAGACCCAAACGAATGCAAAGTCGGTTTATAACGAAATCGCATATTTGAGTTTTGCGCTCGCTGTAGGCGTTCCAGCTCGTATTATAAGATCAAAAACCCTTCATTCGATGCAAATACACAAGATTCATGCGTTTCTAGTAGCCAAACAAGTCCCAAACGAATGCAAAGTCGTTTTATAACGAAATCGCATATTTGAGTTTTGCGCTCGCTGTAGGCGTTCCAGCTCGTATTATGGGATCAAAAACTCTTCATTCTATGCAAATACATAAGATTCATGCTTTCTAGCCGCCAAACAAGCCCCAAACGAATGCAAAGTCGCTTTATAACGAAATCGAATGTTTGAGTTTTGCGCTCGCTGTAGGCGTTCCAGATCGTATTATGAGATCAAAAACCCTTCATTCTATACAAATACACAAGATTCATACGTTTCTAGCCGCCAAACAAGCCCCAAACGAATGCAAAGTCGTTTTATAACGAAATCGCATATTTGAGTTTGCGCTCGCTGTAGGCGTTCCAGCTCGTATTATGGGATCAAAAACTCATCATTCTATGCAAATACACAAGATCCATGCGTTTCTAGCCGCCAAACAAGACCCAAACGAATGCAAAGTCGTTTTATAACGTAATCGCATATTTGAGTTTTGCGCTCGCTGTAGGCGTTCCAGCTCGTATTATAAGATCAAAAGCCCTTCATTCGATGCAAATACACGAGATTCATGCGTTTCTAGTAGCCAAACAAGTCCCAAACGAATGCAAAGTCGCTTTATAACGAAATCGCATATTTGAGTTTTGCGCTCGCTGTAGGCGTTCCAGCTCGTATTATGGGATCAAAAACTCTTCATTCTATACAAATAAACAAGATTCATGCGTTTCTAGCCGCCAAACAAGCCCCAAACGAATGCAAAGTCGTTTTATAACGAAATCGCATATTTGAGTTTGCGCTCGCTGTAGGCGTTCCAGCTCGTATTATGGGATCAAAAACTCTTCATTCTATGCAAATACACAAGATCCATGCGTTTCTAGCCGCCAAACAAGACCCAAACGAATGCAAAGTCGTTTTATAACGAAATCGCATATTTGAGTTTTGCGCTCGCTGTAGGCGTTCCAGCTCGTATTATAAGATCAAAAACACTTCATTCTATGCAAATACACAAGATTCATGCGTTTCTAGTAGCCAAACAAGTCCCAAACGAATGCAAAGTCGTTTTATAACGAAATCGCATATTTGAGTTTTGCGCTCGCTGTAGGCGTTCCAGCTCGTATTATGGGATCAAAAACTCTTCATTCTATGCAAATACACAAGATTCATGCTTTCTAGCCGCCAAACAAGCCCCAAACGAATGCAAAGTCGTTTTATAACGAAATCGCATATTTGAGTTTGCGCTCGCTGTAGGCGTTCCAGCTCGTATTATGGGATCAAAAACTCATCATTCTATGCAAATACACAAGATCCATGCGTTTCTAGCCTCCAAAAAAGCCCCAAACGAATGCAAAGTCGCTTTATAACGAAATCGCATATTTGAGTTTTGCGCTCGCTGTAGGCGTTCCAGCTCGTATTATGGGATCAAAAACCCTTCATTCTATGCAAATACCCAAGATTCATGCCTTTCTAGCCATCAAATAAGCCCCAAACTAATGCAAAGTCGCTTTATAATGAAATCGAACGATTGAGTTTTGCGCTCGCTGTAGGCGTTCCATCTCGTACTATGGGATCAAAAACTCTTCATTCTATGCAAATACACAAGATTCATGCGTTTCTAGCCGCCAAGCAAGCCCCAAACGAATGCAAAGTCGTTTTATTACTAAATCGCATATTTTAGTTTGCGCTCGCTGTAGGCGTTCCAGCTCGTATTATGGGATCAAAAACTCATCATTCTATGCAAATACACAAGATCCATGCGTTTCTAGCCGCCAAACAAGACCCAAACGAATGCAAAGTCGTTTTATAACGAAATCGCAAATTTGAGTTTGCGCTCGCTGTAGGCGTTCCAGCTCGAATTATGGGATCAAAAACTCTTCATTCTATGCAAATACACAAGATCCATGCGTTTCTAGTAGCCAAACAAGTCCCAAACGAATGCAAAGTCGTTTTATAACGAAATCGCATATTTGAGTTTTGCGCTCGCTGTAGGCGTTCCAGCTCGTATTATGGGATCAAAAACTCTTCATTCTATGCAAATACACAAGATTCATGCTTTCTAGCCGCCAAACAAGCCCCAAACGAATGCAAAGTCGCTTTATAACGAAATCGAATGATTGAGTTTTGCGCTCGCTGTAGGCGTTCCAGATCGTATTATGAGATCAAAAACCCTTCATTCTATACAAATACACAAGATTCATGCGTTTCTAGCCGCCAAACAAGCCCCAAACGAATGCAAAGTCGCTTTATAACGAAATCGCATATTTGAGTTTTGCGCTCGCTGTAGGCGTTCCAGCTCGTATTATGGGATCAAAAACACTTCATTCTATGCAAATACACAAGATCCATGCGTTTCTAGCCGCCAAACAAGACCCAAACGAATGCAAAGTCGTTTTATAACGAAATCGCATATTTGAGTTTTGCGCTCGCTGTAGGCGTTCCAGATCGTATTATGAGATCAAAAACCCTTCATTCTATACAAATACACGAGATTCATGCGTTTCTAGCCGCCAAAAAGCCCCAAACGAATGCAAAGTCGTTTTATAACGAAATCGCATATTTGAGTTTGCGCTCGCTGTAGGCGTTCCAGCTCGTATTATGGGATCAAAAACTCATCATTCTATGCAAATACACAAGATCCATGCGTTGCTAGCCGCCAAACAAGACCCAAACGAATGCAAAGTCGTTTTATAACGAAATCGCATATTTGAGTTTTGCGCTCGCTGTAGGCGTTCCAGCTCGTATTATAAGATCAAAAACCCTTCATTCGATGCAAATACACAAGATTCATGCGTTTCTAGTAGCCAAACAAGTCCCAAACGAATGCAAAGTCGTTTTATAACGAAATCGCATATTTGAGTTTTGCGCTCGCTGTAGGCGTTCCAGCTCGTATTACGGGATCAAAAACTCTTCATTCTATGCAAATACATAAGATTCATGCTTTCTAGCCGCCAAACAAGCCCCAAACGAATGCAAAGTCGCTTTATAACGAAATCGAATGATTGAGTTTTGCGCTCGCTGTAGGCGTTCCAGATCGTATTATGAGATCAAAAACCCTTCATTCTATACAAATACACAAGATTCATACGTTTCTAGCCGCCAAACAAGCCCCAAACGAATGCAAAGTCGTTTTATAACGAAATCGCATATTTGAGTTTGCGCTCGCTGTAGGCGTTCCAGCTCGTATTATGGGATCAAAAACTCATCATTCTATGCAAATACACAAGATCCATGCGTTTCTAGCCGCCAAACAAGACCCAAACGAATGCAAAGTCGTTTTATAACGTAATCGCATATTTGAGTTTTGCGCTCGCTGTAGGCGTTCCAGCTCGTATTATAAGATCAAAAGCCCTTCATTCGATGCAAATACACGAGATTCATGCGTTTCTAGTAGCCAAACAAGTCCCAAACGAATGCAAAGTCGCTTTATAACGAAATCGCATATTTGAGTTTTGCGCTCGCTGTAGGCGTTCCAGCTCGTATTATGGGATCAAAAACTCTTCATTCTATACAAATACACAAGATTCATGCGTTTCTAGCCGCCAAACAAGCCCCAAACGAATGCAAAGTCGTTTTATAACGAAATCGCATATTTGAGTTTGCGCTCGCTGTAGGCGTTCCAGCTCGAATTATGGGATCAAAAACTCTTCATTCTATACAAATACACAAGATTCATGCGTTTCTAGCCGCCAAACAAGCCCCAAACGAATGCAAAGTCGTTTTATAACGAAATCGCATATTTGAGTTTGCGCTCGCTGTAGGCGTTCCAGCTCGAATTATGGGATCAAAAACTCTTCATTCTATGCAAATACACAAGATCCATGCGTTTCTAGCCGCCAAACAAGACCCAAACGAATGCAAAGTCGTTTTATAACGAAATCGCATATTTGAGTTTGCGCTCGCTGTAGGCGTTCCAGCTCGAATTATGGGATCAAAAACTCTTCATTCTATGCAAATACACAAGATCCATGCGTTTCTAGTAGCCAAACAAGTCCCAAACGAATGCAACGTCGTTTTATAACGAAATCGCATATTTGAGTTTTGCGCTCGCTGTAGGCGTTCCAGCTCGTATTATGGGATCAAAAACTCTTCATTCTATGCAAATACACAAGATTCATGCTTTCTAGCCGCCAAACAAGCCCCAAACGAATGCAAAGTCGCTTTATAACGAAATCGAATGATTGAGTTTTGCGCTCGCTGTAGGCGTTCCAGATCGTATTATGAGATCAAAAACCCTTCATTCTATACAAATACACAAGATTCATGCGTTTCTAGCCGCCAAACAAGCCCCAAACGAATGCAAAGTCGCTTTATAACGAAATCGCATATTTGAGTTTTGCGCTCGCTGTAGGCGTTCCAGCTCGTATTATGGGATCAAAAACACTTCATTCTATGCAAATACACAAGATCCATGCGTTTCTAGCCGCCAAACAAGACCCAAACGAATGCAAAGTCGTTTTATAACGAAATCGCATATTTGAGTTTGCGCTCGCTGTAGGCGTTCCAGCTCGAATTATGGGATCAAAAACTCTTCATTCTATGCAAATACACAAGATCCATGCGTTTCTAGTAGCCAAACAAGTCCCAAACGAATGCAAAGTCGCTTTATAACGAAATCGCATATTTGAGTTTTGCGCTCGCTGTAGGCGTTCCAGCTCGTATTATGGGATCAAAAACCCTTCATTCTATGCAAATACCCAAGATTCATGCCTTTCTAGCCATCAAATAAGCCCCAAACGAATGCAAAGTCGCTTTATAATGAAATCGAACGATTGAGTTTTGCGCTCGCTGTAGGCGTTCCAGCTCGTACTATGGGATCAAAAACTCTTCATTCTATGCAAATACACAAGATTCATGCGTTTCTAGCCGCCAAGCAAGCCCCAAACGAATGCAAAGTCGTTTTATTACTAAATCGCATATTTGAGTTTGCGCTCGCTGTAGGCGTTCCAGCTCGTATTATGGGATCAAAAACTCATCATTCTATGCAAATACACAAGATCCATGCGTTTCTAGCCGCCAAACAAGACCCAAACGAATGCAAAGTCGTTTTATAACGAAATCGCATATTTGAGTTTGCGCTCATTGTAGGCGTTCCAGCTCGAATTATGGGATCAAAAACTCTTCATTCTATGCAAATACACAAGATCCATGCGTTTCTAGTAGCCAAACAAGTCCCAAACGAATGCAAAGTCGTTTTATAACGAAATCGCATATTTTCGTTTTGCGCTCGCTGTAGGCGTTCCAGCTCGTATTATGGGATCAAAAACTCTTCATTCTATGCAAATACACAAGATTCATGCTTTCTAGCCGCCAAACAAGCCCCAAACGAATGCAAAGTCGCTTTATAACGAAATCGAATGATTGAGTTTTGCGCTCGCTGTAGGCGTTCCAGATCGTATTATGAGATCAAAAACCCTTCATTCGATGCAAATACACAAGATTCATGCGTTTCTAGTAGCCAAACAAGTCCCAAACGAATGCAAAGTCGTTTTATAACGAAATCGCATATTTGAGTTTTGCGCTCGCTGTAGGCGTTCCAGCTCGTATTATGGGATCAAAAACTCTTCATTCTATGCAAATACATAAGATTCATGCTTTCTAGCCGCCAAACAAGCCCCAAACGAATGCAAAGTCGTTTTATAACGAAATCGCATATTTGAGTTTTGCGCTCGCTGTAGGCGTTCCAGCTCGTATTATAAGATCAAAAACACTTCATTCTATACAAATACACAAGATCCATGCGTTTCTAGCCGCCAAACAAGACCCAAACGAATGCAAAGTCGTTTTATAACGAAATCGCATATTTGAGTTTTGCGCTCGCTGTAGGCGTTCCAGCTCGTATTATAAGATCAAAAACCCTTCATTCGATGCAAATACACAAGATTCATGCGTTTCTAGTAGCCAAACAAGTCCCAAACGAATGCAAAGTCGTTTTATAACGAAATCGCATATTTGAGTTTTGCGCTCGCTGTAGGCGTTCCAGCTCGTATTATGGGATCAAAAACTCTTCATTCTATGCAAATACACAAGATTCATGCTTTCTAGCCGCCAAACAAGCCCCAAACGAATGCAAAGTCGCTTTATAACGAAATCGAATGATTGAGTTTTGCGCTCGCTGTAGGCGTTCCAGATCGTATTATGAGATCAAAAACCCTTCATTCTATACAAATACACGAGATTCATGCGTTTCTAGCCGCCAAAAAGCCCCAAACGAATGCAAAGTCGTTTTATAACGAAATCGCATATTTGAGTTTGCGCTCGCTGTAGGCGTTCCAGCTCGTATTATGGGATCAAAAACTCATCATTCTATGCAAATACACAAGATCCATGCGTTTCTAGCCGCCAAACAAGACCCAAACGAATGCGAAGTCGTTTTATAACGAAATCGCATATTTGAGTTTTGCGCTCGCTGTAGGCGTTCCAGCTCGTATTATAAGATCAAAAACCCTTCATTCGATGCAAATACACAAGATTCATGCGTTTCTAGTAGCCAAACAAGTCCCAAACGAATGCAAAGTCGCTTTATAACGAAATCGCATATTTGAGTTTTGCGCTCGCTGTAGGCGTTCCAGCTCGTATTATGGGATCAAAAACTCTTCATTCTATGCAAATACACAAGATTCATTCGTTTCTAGCCGCCAAACAAGCCCCGAACGAATGCAACGTCGCTTTATAACGAAATCGAACGATTGAGTTTTGCGCTCGCTGTAGGCGTTCCAGATCGTATTATGAGATCAAAAACCCTTCATTCTATACAAATACACAAGATTCATGCGTTTCTAGCCGCCAAACAAGCCCCAAATGAATGCAAAGTCGTTTTATAACGAAATCGCATATTTGAGTTTGCGCTCGCTGTAGGCGTTCCAGCTCGTATTATGGGATCAAAAACCCTTCATTCTATGCAAATACGCAAGATCCATGCGTTTCTAGCCGCCAAACAAGACCCAAACGAATGCAAAGTCGTTTTATAACGAAATCGCATATTTGAGTTTTGCGCTCGCTGTAGGCGTTCCAGCTCGTATTATAAGATCAAAAACCCTTCATTCGATGCAAATACACAAGATTCATGCGTTTCTAGTAGCCAAACAAGTCCCAAACGAATGCAAAGTCGTTTTATAACGAAATCGCATATTTGAGTTTTGCGCTCGCTGTAGGCGTTCCAGCTCGTATTATGGGATCAAAAACTCTTCATTCTATGCAAATACACAAGATTCATGCTTTCTAGCCGCCAAACAAGCCCCAAACGAATGCAAAGTCGCTTTATAACGAAATCGAATGATTGAGTTTTGCGCTCGCTGTAGGCGTTCCAGATCGTATTATGAGATCAAAAACCCTTCATTCTATACAAATACACGAGATTCATGCGTTTCTAGCCGCCAAAAAGCCCCAAACGAATGCAAAGTCGTTTTATAACGAAATCGCATATTTGAGTTTTGCGCTCGCTGTAGGCGTTCCAGCTCGTATTATGGGATCAAAAACTCTTCATTCTATGCAAATACACAAGATTCATGCTTTCTAGCCGCCAAACAAGCCCCAAACGAATGCAAAGTCGCTTTATAACGAAATCGAATGATTGAGTTTTGCGCTCGCTGTAGGCGTTCCAGATCGTATTATGAGATCAAAAACCCTTCATTCTATGCAAATACACAAGATTCATGCGTTTCTAGCCGCCAAACAAGCCCCAAACGAATGCAAAGTCGCTTTATAACGAAATCGCATATTTGAGTTTTGCGCTCGCTGTAGGCGTTCCAGCTCGTATTATGGGATCAAAAACACTTCATTCTATGCAAATACACAAGATACATGCGTTTCTAGCCGCCAAACAAGACCCAAACGAATGCAAAGTCGTTTTATAACGAAATCGCATATTTGAGTTTGCGCTCGCTGTAGGCGTTCCAGCTCGAATTATGGGATCAAAAACTCTTCATTCTATGCAAATACACAAGATCCATGCGTTTCTAGTAGCCAAACAAGTCCCAAACGAATGCAAAGTCGCTTTATAACGAAATCGCATATTTGAGTTTTGCGCTCGCTGTAGGCGTTCCAGCTCGTATTATGGGATCAAAAACCCTTCATTCTATGCAAATACCCAAGATTCATGCCTTTCTAGCCATCAAATAAGCCCCAAACGAATGCAAAGTCGCTTTATAATGAAATCGAACGATTGAGTTTTGCGCTCGCTGTAGGCGTTCCAGCTCGTACTATGGGATCAAAAACTCTTCATTCTATGCAAATACACAAGATTCATGCGTTTCTAGCCGCCAAGCAAGACCCAAACGAATGCAAAGTCGTTTTATTACTAAATCGCATATTTGAGTTTGGGCTCGCTGTAGGCGTTCCAGCTCGTATTATGGGATCAAAAACTCATCATTCTATGCAAATACACAAGATCCATGCGTTTCTAGCCGCCAAACAAGACCCAAACGAATGCCAAGTCGTTTTATAACGAAATCGCATATTTGAGTTTGCGCTCGCTGTAGGCGTTCCAGCTCGAATTATGGGATCAAAAACTCTTCATTCTATGCAAATACACAAGATCCATGCGTTTCTAGTAGCCAAACAAGTCCCAAACGAATGCAAAGTCGTTTTATAACGAAATCGCATATTTGAGTTTTGCGCTCGCTGTAGGCGTTCCAGCTCGTATTATGGGATCAAAAACTCTTCATTCTATGCAAATACACAAGATTCATGCTTTCTAGCCGCCAAACAAGCCCCAAACGAATGCAAAGTCGCTTTATAACGAAATCGAATGATTGAGTTTTGCGCTCGCTGTAGGCGTTCCAGATCGTATTATGAGATCAAAAACCCTTCATTCTATACAAATACACAAGATTCATGCGTTTCTAGCAGCCAAACAAGACCCAAACGAATGCAAAGTCGTTTTATAACGAAATCGCATATTTGAGTTTGCGCTCGCTGTAGGCGTTCCAGCTCGAATTATGGGATCAAAAACTCTTCATTCTATGCAAATACACAAGATCCATGCGTTTCTAGTAGCCAAACAAGTCCCAAACGAATGCAAAATCGTTTTATAACGAAATCGCATATTTGAGTTTTGCGCTCGCTGTAGGCGTTCCAGCTCGTATTATGGGATCAAAAACTCTTCATTCTATGCAAATACACAAGATTCATGCTTTCTAGCCGCCAAACAAGCCCCAAACGAATGCAAAGTCGCTTTATAACGAAATCGAATGATTGAGTTTTGCGCTCGCTGTAGGCGTTCCAGATCGTATTATGAGATCAAAAACCCTTCATTCTATACAAATGCACAAGATTCATGCGTTTCTAGCCGCCAAACAAGCCCCAAACGAATGCAAAGTCGTTTTATAACGAAATCGCATATTTGAGTTTGCGCTCGCTGTAGGCGTTCCAGCTCGTATTATGGGATCAAAAACTCATCATTCAATGCAAATACACAAGATCCATGCGTTTCTAGCCGCCAAACAAGACCCAAACGAATGCAAAGTCGTTTTATAACGAAATCGCATATTTGAGTTTTGCGCTCGCTGTAGGCGTTCCAGCTCGTATTATAAGATCAAAAACCCTTCATTCGATGCAAATACACAAGATTCATGCGTTTCTAGTAGCCAAACAAGTCCCAAACGAATGCAAAGTCGTTTTATAACGAAATCGCATATTTGAGTTTTGCGCTCGCTGTAGGCGTTCCAGCTCGTATTATGGGATCAAAAACTCTTCATTCTATGCAAATACATAAGATTCATGCTTTCTAGCCGCCAAACAAGCCCCAAACGAATGCAAAGTCGTTTTATAACGAAATCGCATATTTGAGTTTTGCGCTCGCTGTAGGCGTTCCAGCTCGTATTATAAGATCAAAAACCCTTCATTCTATACAAATACACAAGATTCATGCGTTTCTAGCCGCCAAACAAGCCCCAAACGAATGCAAAGTCGTTTTATAACGAAATCGCATATTTGAGTTTGCGCTCGCTGTAGGCGTTCCAGCTCGAATTATGGGATCAAAAACTCTTCATTCTATGCAAATACACAAGATCCATGCGTTTCTAGCCGCCAAACAAGACCCAAACGAATGCAAAGTCGTTTTATAACGAAATCGCATATTTGAGTTTTGCGCTCGCTGTAGGCGTTCCAGCTCGTATTATAAGATCAAAAACCCTTCATTCGATGCAAATACACAAGATTCATGCGTTTCTAGTAGCCAAACAAGTCCCAAACGAATGCAAAGTCGTTTTATAACGAAATCGCATATTTGAGTTTTGCACTCGCTGTAGGCGTTCCAGCTCGTATTATGGGATCAAAAACTCTTCATTCTATGCAAATACACAAGATTCATGCTTTCTAGCCGCCAAACAAGCCCCAAACGAATGCAAAGTCGCTTTATAACGAAATCGAATGATTGAGTTTTGCGCTCGCTGTAGGCGTTCCAGATCGTATTATGAGATCAAAAACCCTTCATTCTATACAAATACACGAGATTCATGCGTTTCTAGCCGCCAAAAAGCCCCAAACGAATGCAAAGTCGTTTTATAACGAAATCGCATATTTGAGTTTGCGCTCGCTGTAGGCGTTCCAGCTCGTATTATGGGATCAAAAACTCATCATTCTATGCAAATACACAAGATCCATGCGTTTCTAGCCTCCAAAAAAGCCCCAAACGAATGCAAAGTCGCTTTATAACGAAATCGAACAATTGAGTTTTGCGCACGCTGTAGGCGTTCCAGCTCGTATTATGGGATCAAAAACTCTTCATTCTATGCAAATACACAAGATTCATGCGTTTCTAGGCGCCAAACAAGCCCCAAACGAATGCAAAGTCGTTTTATAACGAAATTGAACGATTGAGTTTTGCGCTCGCTGTAGGCGTTCCAGATCGTATGAGATCAAAAACCCTTAATTCTATACAAATACACAAGATTCATGCGTTTCTAGCCGCCAAACAAGCCCCAAACGAATGCAAAGTCGTTTTATAACGAAATCGCATATTTGAGTTTGCGCTCGCTGTAGGCGTTCCAGCTCGTATTATGGGATCAAAAACTCTTCATTCTATGCAAATACACAAGATCCATGCGTTTCTAGCCTCCAAAAAAGCCCCAAACGAATGCAAAGTCGTTTTATAACGAAATCGCATTTTTGAGTTTTGCGCTCGCTGTAGGCGTTCCAGCTCGTATTATGGGATCAAAAACCCTTCATTCTATGCAAATACCCAAGATTCATGCCTTTCTAGCCATCAAATAAGCCCCAAACGAATGCAAAGTCGCTTTATAATGAAATCGAACGATTGAGTTTTGCGCTCGCTGTAGGCGTTCCAGCTCGTACTATGGGATCAAAAACTCTTCATTCTATGCAAATACACAAGATTCATCCGTTTCTAGCCGCCAAGCAAGCCCCAAACGAATGCAAAGTCGTTTTATTACTAAATCGCATATTTGAGTTTGCGCTCGCTGTAGGCGTTCCAGCTCGTATTATGGGATCAAAAACTCATCATTCTATGCAAATACACAAGATCCATGCGTTTCTAGCCGCCAAACAAGACCCAAACGAATGCAAAGTCGTTTTATAACGAAATCGCATATTTGAGTTTGCGCTCGCTGTAGGCGTTCCAGCTCGAATTATGGGATCAAAAACTCTTCATTCTATGCAAATACACAAGATCCATGCGTTTCTAGTAGCCAAACAAGTCCCAAACGAATGCAAAATCGTTTTATAACGAAATCGCATATTTGAGTTTTGCGCTCGCTGTAGGCGTTCCAGCTCGTATTATGGGATCAAAAACTCTTCATTCTATGCAAATACACAAGATTCATGCTTTCTAGCCGCCAGACAAGCCCCAAACGAATGCAAAGTCGCTTTATAACGAAATCGAATGATTGAGTTTTGCGCTCGCTGTAGGCGTTCCAGATCGTATTATGAGATCAAAAACCCTTCATTCTATACAAATACACAAGATTCATGCGTTTCTAGCCGCCAAACAAGCCCCAAACGAATGCAAAGTCGTTTTATAACGAAATCGCATATTTGAGTTTGCGCTCGCTGTAGGCGTTCCAGCTCGTATTATGGGATCAAAAACTCATCATTCAATGCAAATACACAAGATCCATGCGTTTCTAGCCGCCAAACAAGACCCAAACGAATGCAAAGTCGTTTTATAACGAAATCGCATATTTGAGTTTTGCGCTCGCTGTAGGCGTTCCAGCTCGTATTATAAGATCAAAAACCCTTCATTCTATGCAAATACACAAGATTCATGCGTTTCTAGTAGCCAAACAAGTCCCAAACGAATGCAAAGTCGTTTTATAACGTAATCGCCTATTTGAGTTTTGCGCTCGCTGTAGGCGTTCCAGCTCGTATTATGGGATCAAAAACTCTTCATTCTATGCAAATACATAAGATTCATGCTTTCTAGCCGCCAAACAAGCCCCAAACGAATGCAAAGTCGTTTTATAACGAAATCGCATATTTGAGTTTTGCGCTCGCTGTAGGCGTTCCAGCTCGTATTATAAGATCAAAAACCCTTCATTCTATACAAATACACAAGATTCATGCGTTTCTAGCCGCCAAACAAGCCCCAAACGAATGCAAAGTCGTTTTATAACGAAATCGCATATTTGAGTTTGCGCTCGCTGTAGGCGTTCCAGCTCGTATTATGGGATCAAAAACTCTTCATTCTATGCAAATACACAAGATACATGCGTTTCTAGCCGCCAAACAAGACCCAAACGAATGCAAAGTCGTTTTATAACGAAATCGCATATTTGAGTTTTGCGCTCGCTGTAGGCGTTCCAGCTCGTATTATAAGATCAAAAACCCTTCATTCTATGCAAATACACAAGATTCATGCGTTTCTAGTAGCCAAACAAGTCCCAAACGAATGCAAAGTCGTTTTATAACGAAATCGCATATTTGAGTTTTGCACTCGCTGTAGGCGTTCCAGCTCGTATTATGGGATCAAAAACTCTTCATTCTATGCAAATACACAAGATTCATGCTTTCTAGCCGCCAAACAAGCCCCAAACGAATGCAAAGTCGCTTTATAACGAAATCGAATGATTGAGTTTTGCGCTCGCTGTAGGCGTTCCAGATCGTATTATGAGATCAAAAACCCTTCATTCTATACAAATACACGAGATTCATGCGTTTCTAGCCGCCAAAAAGCCCCAAACGAATGCAAAGTCGTTTTATAACGAAATCGCATATTTGAGTTTGCGCTCGCTGTAGGCGTTCCAGCTCGTATTATGGGATCAAAAACTCATCATTCTATGCAAATACACAAGATCCATGCGTTTCTAGCCTCCAAAAAAGCCCCAAACGAATGCAAAGTCGCTTTATAACGAAATCGCATATTTGAGTTTTGCGCTCGCTGTAGGCGTTCCAGCTCGTATTATGGGATCAAAAACCCTTCATTCTATGCAAATACGCAAGATTCATGAGTTTCTAGCCGCCAAATAAGCCCCAAACGAATGCAAAGTCGCTTTATAACGAAATCGAACAATTGAGTTTTGCGCACGCTGTAGGCGTTCCAGCTCGTATTATGGGATCAAAAACTCTTCATTCTATGCAAATACACAAGATTCATGCGTTTCTAGGCGCCAAACAAGCCCCAAACGAATGCAAAGTCGTTTTATAACGAAATCGCATATTTGAGTTTGCGCTCGCTGTAGGCGTTCCAGCTCGTATTATGGGATCAAAAACTCTTCATTCTATGCAAATACACAAGATCCATGCGTTTCTAGCCTTCAAAAAAGCCCCAAACGAATGCAAAGTCGCTTTATAACGAAATCGCATATTTGAGTTTTGCGCTCGCTGTAGGCGTTCCAGCTCGTATTATGGGATCAAAAACCCTTCATTCTATGCAAATACCCAAGATTCATGCCTTTCTAGCCCTCAAATAAGCCCCAAACGAATGCAAAGTCGCTTTATAATGAAATCGAACGATTGAGTTTTGCGCTCGCTGTAGGCGTTCCAGCTCGTACTATGGGATCAAAAACTCTTCATTCTATGCAAATACACAAGATTCATGCGTTTCTAGCCGCCAAGCAAGCCCCAAACGAATGCAAAGTCGTTTTATTACTAAATCGCATATTTGAGTTTGCGCTCGCTGTAGGCGTTCCAGCTCGTATTATGGGATCAAAAACTCATCATTCTATGCAAATACACAAGATCCATGCGTTTCTAGCCGCCAAACAAGACCCAAACGAATGCAAAGTCGTTTTATAACGAAATCGCATATTTGAGTTTGCGCTCGCTGTAGGCGTTCCAGCTCGAATTATGGGATCAAAAACTCTTCATTCTATGCAAATACACAAGATCCATGCGTTTCTAGTAGCCAAACAAGTCCCAAACGAATGCAAAGTCGTTTTATAACGAAATCGCATATTTGAGTTTTGCGCTCACTGTAGGCGTTCCAGCTCGTATTATGGGATCAAAAACTCTTCATTCTATGCAAATACACAAGATTCATGCTTTCTAGCCGCCAAACAAGCCCCAAACGAATGCAAAGTCGCTTTATAACGAAATCGAATGATTGAGTTTTGCGCTCGCTGTAGGCGTTCCAGATCGTATTATGAGATCAAAAACCCTTCATTCTATACAAATACACAAGATTCATGCGTTTCTAGCCGCCAAACAAGCCCCAAACGAATGCAAAGTCGTTTTATAACGAAATCGCATATTTGAGTTTGCGCTCGCTGTAAGCGTTCCAGCTCGTATTATGGGATCAAAAACTCATCATTCTATGCAAATACACAAGATCCATGCGTTTCTAGCCGCCAAACAAGACCCAAACGAATGCAAAGTCGTTTTATAACGAAACCGCATATTTGAGTTTTGCGCTCGCTGTAGGCGTTCCAGATCGTATTATGAGATCAAAAACCCTTCATTCTATACAAATACACGAGATTCATGCGTTTCTAGCCGCCAAAAAGCCCCAAACGAATGCAAAGTCGTTTTATAACGAAATCGCATATTTGAGTTTGCGCTCGCTGTAGGCGTTCCAGCTCGTATTATGGGATCAAAAACTCATCATTCTATGCAAATACATAAGATCCATGCGTTTCTAGCCGCCAAACAAGACCCAAACGAATGCAAAGTCGTTTTATAACGAAATCGCCTATTTGAGTTTTGCGCTCGCTGTAGGCGTTCCAGCTCGTATTATAAGATCAAAAACCCTTCATTCGATGCAAATACACAAGATTCATGCGTTTCTAGTAGCCAAACAAGTCCCAAACGAATGCAAAGTCGTTTTATAACGAAATCGCATATTTGAGTTTTGCGCTCGCTGTAGGCGTTCCAGCTCGTATTATGGGATCAAAAACTCTTCATTCTATGCAAATACATAAGATTCATGCTTTCTAGCCGCCAAACAAGCCCCAAACGAATGCAAAGTCGCTTTATAACGAAATCGAATGATTGAGTTTTGCGCTCGCTGTAGGCGTTCCAGATCGTATTATGAGATCAAAAACCCTTCATTCTATACAAATACACAAGATTCATACGTTTCTAGCCGCCAAACAAGCCCCAAACGAATGCAAAGTCGTTTTATAACGAAATCGCATATTTGAGTTTGCGCTCGCTGTAGGCGTTCCAGCTCGTATTATGGGATCAAAAACTCATCATTCTATGCAAGTACACAAGATCCATGCGTTTCTAGCCGCCAAACAAGACCCAAACGAATGCAAAGTCGTTTTATAACGTAATCGCATATTTGAGTTTTGCGCTCGCTGTAGGCGTTCCAGCTCGTATTATAAGATCAAAAGCCCTTCATTCGATGCAAATACACGAGATTCATGCGTTTCTAGTAGCCAAACAAGTCCCAAACGAATGCAAAGTCGCTTTATAACGAAATCGCATATTTGAGTTTTGCGCTCGCTGTAGGCGTTCCAGCTCGTATTATGGGATCAAAAACTCTTCATTCTATGCAAATACACAAGATTCATTCGTTTCTAGCCGCCAAACAAGCCCCGAACGAATGCAAAGTCGCTTTATAACGAAATCGAACGATTGAGTTTTGCGCTCGCTGTAGGCGTTCCAGATCGTATTATGAGATCAAAAACCCTTCATTCTATACAAATACACAAGATTCATGCGTTTCTAGCCGCCAAACAAGCCCCAAACGAATGCAAAGTCGTTTTATAACGAAATCGCATATTTGAGTTTGCGCTCGCTGTAGGCGTTCCAGCTCGTATTATGGGATCAAAAACACTTCATTCTATGCAAATACGCAAGATTCATGAGTTTCTAGCCGCCAAATAAGCCCCAAACGAATGCAAAGTCGCTTTATAACGAAATCGAACGATTGAGTTTTGCGCTCGCTGTAGGCGTTCCAGCACGTATTATGGGATCAAAAACTCTTCATTCTATGCAAATACACAAGATTCATGCGTTTCTAGCCGCCAAGCAAGCCCCAAACGAATGCAAAGTCGTTTTATTACTAAAACGCATATTTGAGTTTGCGCTCGCTGTAGGCGTTCCAGCTCGTATTATGGGATCAAAAACTCATCATTCTATGCAAATACACAAGATCCATGCGTTTCTAGCCGCCAAACAAGACCCAAACGAATGCAAAGTCGTTTTATTAATAAATCGCATATTTGAGTTTGCGCTCGCTGTAGGCGTTCCAGCTCGAATTATGGGATCAAAAACTCTTCATTCTATGCAAATACCCAAGATTCATGCCTTTCTAGCCATCAAATAAGCCCCAAACGAATGCAAAGTCGCTTTATAATGAAATCGAACGATTGAGTTTTGCGCTCGCTGTAGGCGTTCCAGCTCGTACTATGGGATCAAAAACTCTTCATTCTATGCAAATACACAAGATTCATGCGTTTCTAGCCGCCAAGCAAGCCCCAAACGAATGCAAAGTCGTTTTATTACTAAATCGCATATTTGAGTTTGCGCTCGCTGTAGGCGTTCCAGCTCGTATTATGGGATCAAAAACTCATCATTCTATGCAAATACACAAGATCCATGCGTTTCTAGCCGCCAAACAAGACCCAAACGAATGCAAAGTCGTTTTATAACGAAATCGCATATTTGAGTTTGCGCTCGCTGTAGGCGTTCCAGCTCGAATTATGGGATCAAAAACTCTTAATTCTATGCAAATACACAAGATCCATGCGTTTCTAGTAGCCAAACAAGTCCCAAACGAATGCAAAGTCGTTTTATAACGAAATCGCATATTTGAGTTTTGCGCTCGCTGTAGGCGTTCCAGCTCGTATTATGGGATCAAAAACTCTTCATTCTATGCAAATACACAAGATTCATGCTTTCTAGCCGCCAAACAAGCCCCAAACGAATGCAAAGTCGCTTTATAACGAAATCGAATGATTGAGTTTTGCGCTCGCTGTAGGCGTTCCAGATCGTATTATGAGATCAAAAACCCTTCATTCTATACAAATACACAAGATTCATGCGTTTCTAGCCGCCAAACAAGCCCCAAACGAATGCAAAGTCGTTTTATAACGAAATCGCATATTTGAGTTTTGCGCTCGCTGTAGGCGTTCCAGATCGTATTATGAGATCAAAAACCCTTCATTCTATACAAATACACGAGATTCATGCGTTTCTAGCCGCCAAAAAGCCCCAAACGAATGCAAAGTCGTTTTATAACGAAATCGCATATTTGAGTTTGCGCTCGCTGTAGGCGTTCCAGCTCGTATTATGGGATCAAAAACACATCATTCTATGCAAATACACAAGATCCATGCGTTTCTAGCCGCCAAACAAGACCCAAACGAATGCAAAGTCGTTTTATAACGAAATCGCATATTTGAGTTTTGCGCTCGCTGTAGGCGTTCCAGCTCGTATTATAAGATCAAAAACCCTTCATTCGATGCAAATACACAAGATTCATGCGTTTCTAGTAGCCAAACAAGTCCCAAACGAATGCAAAGTCGCTTTATAACGAAATCGCATATTTGAGTTTTGCGCTCGCTGTAGGCGTTCCAGCTCGTATTATGGGATCAAAAACTCTTCATTCTATGCAAATACATAAGATTCATGCTTTCTAGCCGCCAAACAAGCCCCAAACGAATGCAAAGTCGCTTTATAACGAAATCGAATGATTGAGTTTTGCGCTCGCTGTAGGCGTTCCAGATCGTATTATGAGATCAAAAACCCTTCATTCTATACAAATACACAAGATTCATGCGTTTCTAGCCGCCAAACAAGCCCCAAACGAATGCAAAGTCGTTTTATAACGAAATCGCATATTTGAGTTTGCGCTCGCTGTAGGCGTTCCAGCTCGAATTATGGGATCAAAAACTCTTCATTCTATGCAAATACACAAGATCCATGCGTTTCTAGCCGCCAAACAAGACCCAAACGAATGCAAAGTCGTTTTATAACGAAATCGCATATTTGAGTTTTGCGCACGCTGTAGGCGTTCCAGATCGTATTATGAGATCAAAAACCCTTCATTCTATACAAATACACGAGATTCATGCGTTTCTAGCCGCCAAAAAGCCCCAAACGAATGCAAAGTCGTTTTATAACGAAATCGCATATTTGAGTTTGCGCTCGCTGTAGGCGTTCCAGCTCGTATTATGGGATCAAAAACTCATCATTCTATGCAAATACACAAGATCCAAGCGTTTCTAGCCGCCAAACAAGACCCAAACGAATGAAAAGTCGTTTTATAACGAAATCGCATATTTGAGTTTTGCGCTCGCTGTAGGCGTTCCAGCTCGTATTATAAGATCAAAAACCCTTCATTCGATGCAAATACACAAGATTCATGCGTTTCTAGTAGCCAAACAAGTCCCAAACGAATGCAAAGTCGTTTTATAACGAAATCGAATAATTGAGTTTTGCGCTCGCTGTAGGCGTTCCAGATCGTATTATGACATCAAAAACCCTTCATTCTATACAAATACACGAGATTCATGCGTTTCTAGCCGCCAAAAAGCCCCAAACGAATGCAAAGTCGTTTTATAACGAAATCGCATATTTGAGTTTGCGCTCGCTGTAGGCGTTCCAGCTCGTATTATGGGATCAAAAACTCTTCATTCTATGCAAATACACAAGATCCATGCGTTTCTAGCCGCCAAACAAGACCCAAACGAATGCAAAGTCGTTTTATAACGAAATCGCATATTTGAGTTTTGCGCTCGCTGTAGGCGTTCCAGATCGTATTATAAGATCAAAAACCCTTCATTCGATGCAAATACACAAGATTCATGCGTTTCTAGTAGCCAAACAAGTCCCAAACGAATGCAAAGTCGTTTTATAACGAAATCGCATATTTGAGTTTTGCGCTCGCTGTAGGCGTTCCAGCTCGTATTATGGGATCAAAAACCCTTCATTCTATGCAAATACATAAGATTCATGCTTTCTAGCCGCCAAACAAGCCCCAAACGAATGCAAAGTCGCTTTATAACGAAATCGAATGATTGAGTTTTGCGCTCGCTGTAGGCGTTCCAGATCGTATTATGAGATCAAAAACCCTTCATTCTATACAAATACACAAGATTCATGCGTTTCTAGCCGCCAAACAAGCCCCAAACGAATGCAAAGTCGTTTTATAACGAAATCGCATATTTGAGTTTGCGCTCGCTGTAGGCGTTCCAGCTCGAATTATGGGATCAAAAACTCTTCATTCTATGCAAATACACAAGATCCATGCGTTTCTAGCCGCCAAACAAGCCCCAAACGAATGCAAAGTCGTTTTATAACGAAATCGCATATTTAAGTTTGCGCTCGCTGTAGGCGTTCCAGCTCGTATTATGGGATCAAAAACTCATCATTCTATGCAAATACACAAGATCCATGCGTTTCTAGCCGCCAAACAAGACCCAAACGAATGCAAAGTCGTTTTATAACGTAATCGCATATTTGAGTTTTGCGCTCGCTGTAGGCGTTCCAGCTCGTATTATAAGATCAAAAGCCCTTCATTCGATGCAAATACACGAGATTCATGCGTTTCTAGTAGCCAAACAAGTCCCAAACGAATGCAAAGTCGCTTTATAACGAAATCGCATATTTGAGTTTTGCGCTCGCTGTAGGCGTTCCAGCTCGTATTATGGGATCAAAAACTCTTCATTCTATGCAAATACACAAGATTCATGCGTTTCTAGCCGCCAAACAAGCCCCAAACGAATGCAAAGACGTTTTATAACGAAATCGCATATTTGAGTTTGCGCTCGCTGTAGGCGTTCCAACTCGAATTATGGGATCAAAAACTCTTCATTCTATGCAAATACACAAGATCCATGCGTTTCTAGCCGCCAAACAAGACCCAAACGAATGCAAAGTCGTTTTATAACGAAATCGCATATTTGAGTTTTGCGCTCGCTGTAGGCGTTCCAGCTCGTATTATAAGATCAAAAACCCTTCATTCGATGCAAATACACAAGATTCATGCGTTTCTAGTAGCCAAACAAGTCCCAAACGAATGCAAAGTCGTTTTATAACGAAATCGCATATTTGAGTTTTGCGCTCGCTGTAGGCGTTCCAGCTCGTATTATGGGATCAAAAACTCTTCATTCTATGCAAATACACAATATTCATGCTTTCTAGCCGCCAAACAAGCCCCAAACGAATGCAAAGTCGCTTTATAACGAAATCGAATGATTGAGTTTTGCGCTCGCTGTAGGCGTTCCAGATCGTATTATGAGATCAAAAACCCTTCATTCTATACAAATACACGAGATTCATGCGTTTCTAGCCGCCAAAAAGCCCCAAACGAATGCAAAGTCGTTTTATAACGAAATCGCATATTTGAGTTTTGCGCTCGCTGTAGGCGTTCCAGCTCGTATTATGGGATCAAAAACTCTTCATTCTATGCAAATACACAAGATTCATGCTTTCTAGCCGCCAAACAAGCCCCAAACGAATGCAAAGTCGCTTTATAACGAAATCGCATATTTGAGTTTGCGCTCGCTGTAGGCGTTCCAGCTCGTATTATAAGATCAAAAGCCCTTCATTCGATGCAAATACACGAGATTCATGCGTTTCTAGTAGCCAAACAAGTCCCAAACGAATGCAAAGTCGCTTTATAACGAAATCGCATATTTGAGTTTTGCGCTCGCTGTAGGCGTTCCAGCTCGTATTATGGGATCAAAAACTCTTCATTCTATACAAATACACAAGATTCATGCGTTTCTAGCCGCCAAACAAGCCCCAAACGAATGCAAAGACGTTTTATAACGAAATCGCATATTTGAGTTTGCGCTCGCTGTAGGCGTTCCAACTCGAATTATGGGATCAAAAACTCTTCATTCTATGCAAATACACAAGATCCATGCGTTTCTAGCCGCCAAACAAGACCCAAACGAATGCAAAGTCGTTTTATAACGAAATCGCATATTTGAGTTTTGCGCTCGCTGTAGGCGTTCCAGCTCGTATTATAAGATCAAAAACCCTTCATTCGATGCAAATACACAAGATTCATGCGTTTCTAGTAGCCAAACAAGTCCCAAACGAATGCAAAGTCGTTTTATAACGAAATCGCATATTTGAGTTTTGCGCTCGCTGTAGGCGTTCCAGCTCGTATTATGGGATCAAAAACTCTTCATTCTATGCAAATACACAAGATTCATGCTTTCTAGCCGCCAAACAAGCCCCAAACGAATGCAAAGTCGCTTTATAACGAAATCGAATGATTGAGTTTTGCGCTCGCTGTAGGCGTTCCAGATCGTATTATGAGATCAAAAACCCTTCATTCTATACAAATACACGAGATTCATGCGTTTCTAGCCGCCAAAAAGCCCCAAACGAATGCAAAGTCGTTTTATAACGAAATCGCATATTTGAGTTTTGCGCTCGCTGTAGGCGTTCCAGCTCGTATTATGGGATCAACAACTCTTCATTCTATGCAAATACATAAGATTCATGCTTTCTAGCCGCCAAACACGCCCCAAACGAATGCAAAGTCGTTTTATAACGAAATCGCATATTTGAGTTTTGCGCTCGCTGTAGGCGTTCCAGCTCGTATTATAAGATCAAAAACCCTTCATTCTATACAAATACACAAGATCCATGCGTTTCTAGCCGCCAAACAAGACCCAAACGAATGCAAAGTCGTTTTATAACGAAATCGCATATTTGAGTTTTGCGCTCGCTGTAGGCGTTCCAGCTCGTATTATAAGATCAAAAACCCTTCATTCGATGCAAATACACAAGATTCATGCGTTTCTAGTAGCCAAACAAGTCCCAAACGAATGCAAAGTCGTTTTATAACGAAATCGCATATTTGAGTTTTGCGCTCGCTGTAGGCGTTCCAGCTCGTATTATGGGATCAAAAACTCTTCATTCTATGCAAATACATAAGATTCATGCTTTCTAGCCGCCAAACAAGCCCCAAACGAATGCAAAGTCGCTTTATAACGAAATCGAATGATTGAGTTTTGCGCTCGCTGTAGGCGTTCCAGATCGTATTATGAGATCAAAAACCCTTCATTCTATACAAATACACAAGATTCATACGTTTCTAGCCGCCAAACAAGCCCCAAACGAATGCAAAGTCGTTTTATAACGAAATCGCATATTTGAGTTTGCGCTCGCTGTAGGCGTTCCAGCTCGTATTATGGGATCAAAAACTCATCATTCTATGCAAATACACAAGATCCATGCGTTTCTAGCCGCCAAACAAGACCCAAACGAATGCAAAGTCGTTTTATAACGTAATCGCATATTTGAGTTTTGCGCTCGCTGTAGGCGTTCCAGCTCGTATTATAAGATCAAAAGCCCTTCATTCGATGCAAATACACGAGATTCATGCGTTTCTAGTAGCCAAACAAGTCCCAAACGAATGCAAAGTCGCTTTATAACGAAATCGCATATTTGAGTTTTGCGCTCGCTGTAGGCGTTCCAGCTCGTATTATGGGATCAAAAACTCTTCATTCTATGCAAATACACAAGATTCATGCGTTTCTAGCCGCCAAACAAGCCCCGAACGAATGCAAAGTCGCTTTATAACGAAATCGAACGATTGAGTTTTGCGCTCGCTGTAGGCGTTCCAGATCGTATTATGAGATCAAAAACCCTTCATTCTATACAAATACACAAGATTCATGCGTTTCTAGCCGCCAAACAAGCCCCAAACGAATGCAAAGTCGTTTTATAACGAAATCGCATATTTGAGTTTGCGCTCGCTGTAGGCGTTCCAGCTCGTATTATGGGATCAAAAACCCTTCATTCTATGCAAATACGCAAGATTCATGAGTTTCTAGCCGCCAAATAAGCCCCAAACGAATGCAAAGTCGCTTTATAACGAAATCGAACGATTGAGTTTTACGCTCGCTGTAGGCATTCCAGCACGTATTATGGGATCAAAAACTCTTCATTCTATGCAAATACACAAGATTCATGCGTTTCTAGCCGCCAAGCAAGCCCCAAACGAATGCAAAGTCGTTTTATTACTAAATCGCATATTTGAGTTTGCGCTCGCTGTAGGCGTTCCAGCTCGTATTATGGGATCAAAAACTCATCATTCTATGCAAATACACAAGATCCATGCGTTTCTAGCCGCCAAACAAGACCCAAACGAATGCAAAGTCGTTTTATAAAGAAATCGCATATTTGAGTTTGCGCTCGCTGTAGGCGTTCCAGCTCGAATTATGGGATCAAAAACTCTTCATTCTATGCAAATACCCAAGATTCATGCCTTTCTAGCCATCAAATAAGCCCCAAACGAATGCAAAGTCGCTTTATAATGAAATCGAACGATTGAGTTTTGCGCTCGCTGTAGGCGTTCCAGCTCGTACTATGGGATCAAAAACTCTTCATTCTATGCAAATACACAAGATTCATGCGTTTCTAGCCGCCAAGCAAGCCCCAAACGAATGCAAAGTCGTTTTATTACTAAATCGCATATTTGAGTTTGCGCTCGCTGTAGGCGTTCCAGCTCGTATTATGGGATCAAAAACTCTTCATTCTATGCAAATACACAAGATCCATGCGTTTCTAGCCGCCAAACAAGACCCAAACGAATGCAAAGTCGTTTTATAACGAAATCGCATATTTGAGTTTTGCGCTCGCTGTAGGCGTTCCAGATCGTATTATGGGATCAAAAACTCATCATTCTATGCAAATACACAAGATCCATGCGTTTCTAGCCGCCAAACAAGACCCAAACGAATGCAAAGTCGTTTTATAACGAAATCGCATATTTGAGTTTTGCGCTCGCTGTAGGCGTTCCAGCTCGTATTATAAGATCAAAAACCCTTCATTCGATGCAAATACACAAGATTCATGCGTTTCTAGTAGCCAAACAAGTCCCAAACGAATGCCAAGTCGTTTTGTAACGAAATCGCATATTTGAGTTTTGCGCTCGCTGTAGGCGTTCCAGCTCGTATTATGGGATCAAAAACCCCTCATTCTATGCAAATACACAAGATTCATGCGTTTCTAGTCGCCAAACAAGCCCCAAACGAATGCAAAGTCGCTTTATAACGAAATCGAACGATTGAGTTTTGCGCTCGCTGTAAGCGTTCCAGATCGTATTATGAGATCAAAAACCCTTCATTCTATACAAATACACAAGATTCATGCGTTTCTAGCCGCCAAACAAGCCCCAAACGAATGCAAAGTCGTTTTGTAACGAAATCGCATATTTGAGTTTGCGCTCGCTGTAGGCGTTCTAGCTCGTATTATGGGATCAAAAACTCTTCATTCTATGCAAATACAAAAGATCCATGCGTTTCTAACCGCCAAACAAGCCCCAAACGAATGCAAAGTCGTTTTACAACGAAATCGCATATTTGAGTTTCGCGCTCGCTGTAGGCGTTCCAGCTCGTATTATGGGATTAAAAACTCTTCATTCTATGCAAATACACAATATTCATGCGTTTCTAGCCGCCAAACAAGTCCCAAACGAATGCAAAATCGCTTTATAACGAAATCGAACAATTGAGTTTTGCGCACGCTGTAGGCGTTCCAGCTCGTATTATGGGATCAAAAACTCTTCATTCTATGCAAATACACAAGATTCATGCGTTTCTAGGCGCCGAATAAGCCCCAAACGAATGCAAAGTCGCTTTATAACGAAATCGAACGATTGAGTTTTGCGCTCGCTGTAGGCGTTCCAGATCGTATTATGAGATCAAAAACCCTTAATTCTATACAAATACACAAGATTCATGCGTTTCTAGCCGCCAAACAAGCCCCAAACGAATGCAAAGTCGTTTTATAACGAAATCGCATATTTGAGTTTGCGCTCGCTGTAGGCGTTCCAGCTCGTATTATGGGATCAAAAACTCTTCATTCTATGCAAATACACAAGATCCATGCGTTTCTAGCCTCCGAAAAAGCCCCAAACGAATGCAAAGTCGCTTTATAACGAAATCGCATATTTGAGTTTTGCGCTCGCTGTAGGCGTTCCAGCTCGTATTATGGGATCAAAAACCCTTCATTCTATGCAAATACGCAAGATTCATGCGTTTCTAGAAGCCAAATAAGCCCCAAACGAATTCAAAGTCGCTTTATAACGAAATCGAACGATTGAGTTTTGCGATCGCTGTAGTCGTTCCAGCTCGTACTATGGGATCAAAAACTCTTCATTCTATGCAAATACACAAGATTCATGCGTTTCTAGCCGCCAAGCAAGCCCCAAACGAATGCAAACTCGTTTTATTACTAAATCGCATATTTGAGTTTTGCGCTCGCTGTAGGCGTTCCAGCTCGTATTATGGGATCAAAAACTCTTCATTCTATGCAAATACACAAGATCCATGCGTGTCTAGCCGCCAAACAAGCCCCAAACGAATGCAAAGTCGTTTTATAACGAAATCGCATATTTGAGTTTTGCGCTCGCTGTAGGCGTTCTAGCTCGTATTATGGGATCAAAAACCCTTCATTCTATGCAAATACACAAGATTCATGCTTTTCTAGCCGCCAAACAAGCCCCAAACGAATGCAAAGTCGCTTTATAACGAAATCGCATATTTGAGTTTTGCGCTTGCTGTAGCCGTTCCAGCTCGTATTATGGGATCAAAAACTCTTCATTCTATGCAAATACACAATATTCATGCGTTTCTAGCCGCCAAACAAGCCCCAAACGAATGCCAAGTCGTTTTATAACGAAATCGCATATTTGAGTTTTGCGCTCGCTGTAGGCGTTCCAGCTCGTATTATGGGATCAAAAACCCCTCATTCTATGCAAATACACAAGATTCATGCGTTTCTAGCCGCCAAACAAGCCCCAAACGAATGCAAAGTCGCTTTATAACGAAATCGAACGATTGAGTTTTGCGCACGCTGTAGGCGTTCCAGCTCGTATTATGGGATCAAAAACTCTTCATTCTATGCAAATACACAAGATTCATGCGTTTCTAGCCGCCAAACAAGCCCCAAACGAATGCAAAGTCGCTTTATAACGAAATCGAACGATTGAGTTTTGCGCTCGCTGTAGGCGTTCCAGATCGTATTATGAGATCAAAAACCCTTCATTCTATACAAATACACAAGATTCATGCATTTCTAGCCGCCAAACAAGCCCCAAACGAATGCAAAGTCATTTTGTAACGAAATCGCATATTTGAGTTTGCGCTCGCTGTAGGCGTTCTAGCTCGTATTATGGGATCAAAAACTCTTCATTCTATGCAAATACACAAGATCCATGCGTTTCTAGCCGCCAAACAAGCCCCAAACGAATGCAAAGTCGTTTTATAACAAAATCGCATATTTGAGTTTGCGCTCGCTGTAGGCGTTCCAGCTCGTATTATGGGATCACAAACTCTTCATTCTATGCAAATACACGAGATTCATGCGTTTCTAGATGCCAAACAAGCCCCAAACCAATACGTATTATGGGAACAAAAACCCTTTATTCTATGCAAATACACAAGATTCATGCGTTTCTAGCCGCCAAACAAGCCCCAAACGAATGCAAAGTGGCTTTATAACGAAATCGAACGATTGAGTTTTGCGCTCGCTGAAGGCGTTCCAGCTCGTATTATGGGATCAAAAACTCTTCAGTCTATGCAAATACACAAGATTCTCGCGTTTCTAGCCGCCAAACAAGCCCCAAACGAATGCAAAGTCGCTTTATAACGAAATCGAACGATTGAGTTTTGCGCTCGCTGTAGGCGTTCCAGCACGTATTGTGGGATCAAAAACTCTTCATTCTATGCAAATACACAAGATTCATGCGTTTCTAGCCGCCAAGCAAGCCCCAAACGAATGCAAAGTCGTTTTATAACGAAATCGCATATTTGAGTTTTGCGCTCGCTGTAGGCGTTCCAGCTCGTATTATGGGATCAAAAACTCTTCATTCTATGCAAATACATAAGATTCATGCTTTCTAGCCGCCAAACAAGCCCCAAACGAATGCAAAGTCGCTTTATAACGAAATCGAATGATTGAGTTTTGCGCTCGCTGTAGGCGTTCCAGATCGTATTATGAGATCAAAAACCCTTCATTCTATACAAATACACAAGATTCATGCGTTTCTAGCCGCCAAACAAGCCCCAAACGAATGCAAAGTCGTTTTATAACGAAATCGCATATTTGAGTTTGCGCTCGCTGTAGGCGTTCCAGCTCGAATTATGGGATCAAAAACTCTTCATTCTATGCAAATACACAAGATCCATGCGTTTCTAGCCGCCAAACAAGACCCAAACGAATGCAAAGTCGTTTTATAACGAAATCGCATATTTGAGTTTTGCGCTCGCTGTAGGCGTTCCAGATCGTATTATGAGATCAAAAACCCTTCATTCTATACAAATACACGAGATTCATGCGTTTCTAGCCGCCAAAAAGCCCCAAACGAATGCAAAGTCGTTTTATAACGAAATCGCATATTTGAGTTTGCGCTCGCTGTAGGCGTTCCAGCTCGTATTATGGGATCAAAAACTCATCATTCTATGCAAATACACAAGATCCAAGCGTTTCTAGCCGCCAAACAAGACCCAAACGAATGCAAAGTCGTTTTATAACGAAATCGCATATTTGAGTTTTGCGCTCGCTGTAGGCGTTCCAGCTCGTATTATAAGATCAAAAACCCTTCATTCGATGCAAATACACAAGATTCATGCGTTTCTAGTAGCCAAACAAGTCCCAAACGAATGCAAAGTCGTTTTATAACGAAATCGCATATTTGAGTTTTGCGCTCGCTGTAGGCGTTCCAGATCGTATTATGACATCAAAAACCCTTCATACTATACAAATACACGAGATTCATGCGTTTCTAGCCGCCAAAAAGCCCCAAACGAATGCAAAGTCGTTTTATAACGAAATCGCATATTTGAGTTTGCGCTCGCTGTAGGCGTTCCAGCTCGTATTATGGGATCAAAAACTCATCATTCTATGCAAATACACAAGATCCATGCGTTTCTAGCCGCCAAACAAGACCCAAACGAATGCAAAGTCGTTTTATAACGAAATCGCATATTTGAGTTTTGCGCTCGCTGTAGGCGTTCCAGCTCGTATTATAAGATCAAAAACCCTTCATTCGATGCAAATACACAAGATTCATGCGTTTCTAGTAGCCAAACAAGTCCCAAACGAATGCAAAGTCGTTTTATAACGAAATCGCATATTTGAGTTTTGCGCTCGCTGTAGGCGTTCCAGCTCGTATTATGGGATCAAAAACTCTTCATTCTATGCAAATACATAAGATTCATGCTTTCTAGCCGCCAAACAAGCCCCAAACGAATGCAAAGTCGCTTTATAACGAAATCGAATGATTGAGTTTTGCGCTCGCTGTAGGCGTTCCAGATCGTATTATGAGATCAAAAACCCTTCATTCTATACAAATACACAAGATTCATGCGTTTCTAGCCGCCAAACAAGCCCCAAACGAATGCAAAGTCGTTTTATAACGAAATCGCATATTTGAGTTTGCGCTCGCTGTAGGCGTTCCAGCTCGAATTATGGGATCAAAAACTCTTCATTCTATGCAAATACACAAGATCCATGCGTTTCTAGCCGCCAAACAAGCCCCAAACGAATGCAAAGTCGTTTTATAACGAAATCGCATATTTAAGTTTGCGCTCGCTGTAGGCGTTCCAGCTCGTATTATGGGATCAAAAACTCATCATTCTATGCAAATACACAAGATCCATGCGTTTCTAGCCGCCAAACAAGACCCAAACGAATGCAAAGTCGTTTTATAACGTAATCGCATATTTGAGTTTTGCGCTCGCTGTAGGCGTTCCAGCTCGTATTATAAGATCAAAAGCCCTTCATTCGATGCAAATACACGAGATTCATGCGTTTCTAGTAGCCAAACAAGTCCCAAACGAATGCAAAGTCGCTTTATAACGAAATCGCATATTTGAGTTTTGCGCTCGCTGTAGGCGTTCCAGCTCGTATTATGGGATCAAAAACACTTCATTCTATACAAATACACAAGATTCATGCGTTTCTAGCCGCCAAACAAGCCCCAAACGAATGCAAAGACGTTTTATAACGAAATCGCATATTTGAGTTTGCGCTCGCTGTAGGCGTTCCAACTCGAATTATGGGATCAAAAACTCTTCATTCTATGCAAATACACAAGATCCATGCGTTTCTAGCCGCCAAACAAGACCCAAACGAATGCAAAGTCGTTTTATAACGAAATCGCATATTTGAGTTTTGCGCTCGCTGTAGGCGTTCCAGCTCGTATTATAAGATCAAAAACCCTTCATTCGATGCAAATACACAAGATTCATGCGTTTCTAGTAGCCAAACAAGTCCCAAACGAATGCAAAGTCGTTTTATAACGAAATCGAATATTTGAGTTTTGCGCTCGCTGTAGGCGTTCCAGCTCGTATTATGGGATCAAAAACTCTTCATTCTATGCAAATACACAAGATTCATGCTTTCTAGCCGCCAAACAAGCCCCAAACGAATGCA
Organism: Ichneumon xanthorius; assembly: GCA_917499995.1. Taxonomy (NCBI): domain Eukaryota; kingdom Metazoa; phylum Arthropoda; class Insecta; order Hymenoptera; family Ichneumonidae; genus Ichneumon; species Ichneumon xanthorius. Next base: position 23,935,156 of record OU824200.1, on the reverse strand, counting down.
AAGTCGCTTTATAACGAAATCGAATGATTGAGTTTTGCGCTCGCTGTAGGCGTTCCAGATCGTATTATGAGATCAAAAACCCTTCATTCTATACAAATACACGAGATTCATGCGTTTCTAGCCGCCAAAAAGCCCCAAACGAATGCAAAGTCGTTTTATAACGAAATCGCATATTTGAGTTTTGCGCTCGCTGTAGGCGTTCCAGCTCGTATTATGGGATCAAAAACTCTTCATTCTATGCAAATACACAAGATTCATGCTTTCTAGCCGCCAAACAAGCCCCAAACGAATGCAAAGTCGCTTTATAACGAAATCGAATGATTGAGTTTTGCGCTCGCTGTAGGCGTTCCAGATCGTATTATGAGATCAAAAACCCTTCATTCTATACAAATACACGAGATTCATGCGTTTCTAGCCGCCAAAAAGCCCCAAACGAATGCAAAGTCGTTTTATAACGAAATCGCATATTTGAGTTTTGCGCTCGCTGTAGGCGTTCCAGCTCGTATTATGGGATCAAAAACTCTTCATTCTATGCAAATACACAAGATTCATGCTTTCTAGCCGCCAAACAAGCCCCAAACGAATGCAAAGTCGCTTTATAACGAAATCGCATATTTGAGTTTGCGCTCGCTGTAGGCGTTCCAGCTCGTATTATAAGATCAAAAGCCCTTCATTCGATGCAAATACACGAGATTCATGCGTTTCTAGTAGCCAAACAAGTCCCAAACGAATGCAAAGTCGCTTTATAACGAAATCGCATATTTGAGTTTTGCGCTCGCTGTAGGCGTTCCAGCTCGTATTATGGGATCAAAAACTCTTCATTCTATGCAAATACACAAGATTCATGCGTTTCTAGCCGCCAAACAAGCCCCAAACGAATGCAAAGACGTTTTATAACGAAATCGCATATTTGAGTTTGCGCTCGCTGTAGGCGTTCCAACTCGAATTATGGGATCAAAAACTCTTCATTCTATGCAAATACACAAGATCCATGCGTTTCTAGCCGCCAAACAAGACCCAAACGAATGCAAAGTCGTTTTATAACGAAATCGAATATTTGAGTTTTGCGCTCGCTGTAGGCGTTCCAGCTCGTATTATAAGATCAAAAACCCTTCATTCGATGCAAATACACAAGATTCATGCGTTTCTAGTAGCCAAACAAGTCCCAAACGAATGCAAAGTCGTTTTATAACGAAATCGCATATTTGAGTTTTGCGCTCGCTGTAGGCGTTCCAGCTCGTATTATGGGATCAAAAACTCTTCATTCTATGCAAATACACAAGATTCATGCTTTCTAGCCGCCAAACAAGCCCCAAACGAATGCAAAGTCGCTTTATAACGAAATCGAATGATTGAGTTTTGCGCTCGCTGTAGGCGTTCCAGATCGTATTATGAGATCAAAAACCCTTCATTCTATACAAATACACGAGATTCATGCGTTTCTAGCCGCCAAAAAGCCCCAAACGAATGCAAAGTCGTTTTATAACGAAATCGCATATTTGAGTTTTGCGCTCGCTGTAGGCGTTCCAGCTCGTATTATGGGATCAACAACTCTTCATTCTATGCAAATACATAAGATTCATGCTTTCTAGCCGCCAAACACGCCCCAAACGAATGCAAAGTCGTTTTATAACGAAATCGCATATTTGAGTTTTGCGCTCGCTGTAGGCGTTCCAGCTCGTATTATAAGATCAAAAACCCTTCATTCTATGCAAATACACAAGATCCATGCGTTTCTAGCCGCCAAACAAGACCCAAACGAATGCAAAGTCGTTTTATAACGAAATCGCATATTTGAGTTTTGCGCTCGCTGTAGGCGTTCCAGCTCGTATTATAAGATCAAAAACCCTTCATTCGATGCAAATACACAAGATTCATGCGTTTCTAGTAGCCAAACAAGTCCCAAACGAATGCAAAGTCGTTTTATAACGAAATCGCATATTTGAGTTTTGCGCTCGCTGTAGGCGTTCCAGCTCGTATTATGGGATCAAAAACTCTTCATTCTATGCAAATACATAAGATTCATGCTTTCTAGCCGCCAAACAAGCCCCAAACGAATGCAAAGTCGCTTTATAACGAAATCGAATGATTGAGTTTTGCGCTCGCTGTAGGCGTTCCAGATCGTATTATGAGATCAAAAACCCTTCATTCTATACAAATACACAAGATTCATACGTTTCTAGCCGCCAAACAAGCCCCAAACGAATGCAAAGTCGTTTTATAACGAAATCGCATATTTGAGTTTGCGCTCGCTGTAGGCGTTCCAGCTCGTATTATGGGATCAAAAACACGTCATTCTATGCAAATACACAAGATCCATGCGTTTCTAGCCGCCAAACAAGACCCAAACGAATGCAAAGTCGTTTTATAACGTAATCGCATATTTGAGTTTTGCGCTCGCTGTAGGCGTTCCAGCTCGTATTATAAGATCAAAAGCCCTTCATTCGATGCAAATACACGAGATTCATGCGTTTCTAGTAGCCAAACAAGTCCCAAACGAATGCAAAGTCGCTTTATAACGAAATCGCATATTTGAGTTTTGCGCTCGCTGTAGGCGTTCCAGCTCGTATTATGGGATCAAAAACTCTTCATTCTATGCAAATACACAAGATTCATTCGTTTCTAGCCGCCAAACAAGCCCCGAACGAATGCAAAGTCGCTTTATAACGAAATCGAACGATTGAGTTTTGCGCTCGCTGTAGGCGTTCCAGATCGTATTATGAGATCAAAAACCCTTCATTCTATACAAATACACAAGATTCATGCGTTTCTAGCCGCCAAACAAGCCCCAAACGAATGCAAAGTCGTTTTATAACGAAATCGCATATTTGAGTTTGCGCTCGCTGTAGGCGTTCCAGCTCGTATTATGGGATCAAAAACCCTTCATTCTATGCAAATACGCAAGATTCATGAGTTTCTAGCCGCCAAATAAGCCCCAAACGAATGCAAAGTCGCTTTATAACGAAATCGAACGATTGAGTTTTACGCTCGCTGTAGGCATTCCAGCACGTATTATGGGATCAAAAACTCTTCATTCTATGCAAATACACAAGATTCATGCGTTTCTAGCCGCCAAGCAAGCCCCAAACGAATGCAAAGTCGTTTTATTACTAAATCGCATATTTGAGTTTGCGCTCGCTGTAGGCGTTCCAGCTCGTAGTATGGGATCAAAAACTCATCATTCTATGCAAATACACAAGATCCATGCGTTTCTAGCCGCCAAACAAGACCCAAACGAATGCAAAGTCGTTTTATAAAGAAATCGCATATTTGAGTTTGCGCTCGCTGTAGGCGTTCCAGCTCGAATTATGGGATCAAAAACTCTTCATTCTATGCAAATACCCAAGATTCATGCCTTTCTAGCCCTCAAATAAGCCCCAAACGAATGCAAAGTCGCTTTATAATGAAATCGAACGATTGAGTTTTGCGCTCGCTGTAGGCGTTCCAGCTCGTACTATGGGATCAAAAACTCTTCATTCTATGCAAATACACAAGATTCATGCGTTTCTAGCCGCCAAGCAAGCCCCAAACGAATGCAAAGTCGTTTTATTACTAAATCGCATATTTGAGTTTGCGCTCGCTGTAGGCGTTCCAGCTCGTATTATGGGATCAAAAACTCATCATTCTATGCAAATACACAAGATCCATGCGTTTCTAGCCGCCAAACAAGACCCAAACGAATGCAAAGTCGTTTTATAACGAAATCGCATATTTGAGTTTTGCGCTCGCTGTAGGCGTTCCAGATCGTATTATGGGATCAAAAACTCATCATTCTATGCAAATACACAAGATCCATGCGTTTCTAGCCGCCAAACAAGACCCAAACGAATGCAAAGTCGTTTTATAACGAAATCGCATATTTGAGTTTTGCGCTCGCTGTAGGCGTTCCAGCTCGTATTATAAGATCAAAAACCCTTCATTCGATGCAAATACACAAGATTCATGCGTTTCTAGTAGCCAAACAAGTCCCAAACGAATGCCAAGTCGTTTTGTAACGAAATCGCATATTTGAGTTTTGCGCTCGCTGTAGGCGTTCCAGCTCGTATTATGGGATCAAAAACCCCTCATTCTATGCAAATACACAAGATTCATGCGTTTCTAGTCGCCAAACAAGCCCCAAACGAATGCAAAGTCGCTTTATAACGAAATCGAACGATTGAGTTTTGCGCTCGCTGTAGGCGTTCCAGATCGTATTATGAGATCAAAAACCCTTCATTCTATACAAATACACAAGATTCATGCGTTTCTAGCCGCCAAACAAGCCCCAAACGAATGCAAAGTCGTTTTGTAACGAAATCGCATATTTGAGTTTGCGCTCGCTGTAGGCGTTCTAGCTCGTATTATGGGATCAAAAACTCTTCATTCTATGCAAATACATAAGATCCATGCGTTTCTAACCGCCAAACAAGCCCCAAACGAATTCAAAGTCGTTTTACAACGAAATCGCATATTTGAGTTTCGCGCTCGCTGTAGGCGTTCCAGCTCGTATTATGGGATTAAAAACTCTTCATTCTATGCAAATACACAATATTCATGCGTTTCTAGCCGCCAAACAAGTCGCAAACGAATGCAAAATCGCTTTATAACGAAATCGAACAATTGAGTTTTGCGCTCGCTGTAGGCGTTCCAGATCGTATTATGGGATCAAAAACTCTTCATTCTATGCAAATACACAAGATTCATGCGTTTCTAGGCGCCGAATAAGCCCCAAACGAATGCAAAGTCGCTTTATAACGAAATCGAACGATTGAGTTTTGCGCTCGCTGTAGGCGTTCCAGATCGTATTATGAGATCAAAAACCCTTAATTCTATACAAATACACAAGATTCATGCGTTTCTAGCCGCCAAACAAGCCCCAAACGAATGCAAAGTCGTTTTATAACGAAATCGCATATTTGAGTTTGCGCTCGCTGTAGGCGTTCCAGCTCGTATTATGGGATCAAAAACTCTTCATTCTATGCAAATACACAAGATCCATGCGTTTCTAGCCTCCGAAAAAGCCCCAAACGAATGCAAAGTCGCTTTATAACGAAATCGCATATTTGAGTTTTGCGCTCGCTGTAGGCGTTCCAGCTCGTATTATGGGATCAAAAACCCTTCATTCTATGCAAATACGCAAGATTCATGCGTTTCTAGAAGCCAAATAAGCCCCAAACGAATTCAAAGTCGCTTTATAACGAAATCGAACGATTGAGTTTTGCGATCGCTGTAGTCGTTCCAGCTCGTACTATGGGATCAAAAACTCTTCATTCTATGCAAATACACAAGATTCAGGCGTTTCTAGCCTCCTATCAAGCCCCAAACGAATGCAAACTCGTTTTATTACTAAATCGCATATTTGAGTTTTGCGCTCGCTGTAGGCGTTCCAGCTCGTATTATGGGATCAAAAACTCTTCATTCTATGCAAATACACAAGATCCATGCGTGTCTAGCCGCCAAACAAGCCCCAAACGAATGCAAAGTCGTTTTATAACGAAATCGCATATTTGAGTTTTGCGCTCGCTGTAGGCGTTCTAGCTCGTATTATGGGATCAAAAACCCTTCATTCTATGCAAATACACAAGATTCATGCTTTTCTAGCCGCCAAACAAGCCCCAAACGAATGCAAAGTCGCTTTATAACGAAATCGCATATTTGAGTTTTGCGCTTGCTGTAGCCGTTCCAGCTCGTATTATGGGATCAAAAACTCTTCATTCTATGCAAATACACAATATTCATGCGTTTCTAGCCGCCAAACAAGCCCCAAACGAATGCCAAGTCGTTTTATAACGAAATCGCATATTTGAGTTTTGCGCTCGCTGTAGGCGTTCCAGCTCGTATTATGGGATCAAAAACCCCTCATTCTATGCAAATACACAAGATTCATGCGTTTCTAGCCGCCAAACAAGCCCCAAACGAATGCAAAGTCGCTTTATAACGAAATCGAACGATTGAGTTTTGCGCTCGCTGTAGGCGTTCCAGCTCGTATTATGGGATCAAAAACTCTTCATTCTATGCAAATACACAAGATTCATGCGTTTCTAGCCGCCAAACAAGCCCCAAACGAATGCAAAGTCGCTTTATAACGAAATCGAACGATTGAGTTTTGCGCTCGCTGTAGGCGTTCCAGATCGTATTATGAGATCAAAAACCCTTCATTCTATACAAATACACAAGATTCATGCATTTCTAGCCGCCAAACAAGCCCCAAACGAATGCAAAGTCATTTTGTAACGAAATCGCATATTTGAGTTTGCGCTCGCTGTAGGCGTTCTAGCTCGTATTATGGGATCAAAAACTCTTCATTCTATGCAAATACACAAGATCCATGCGTTTCTAGCCGCCAAACAAGCCCCAAACGAATGCAAAGTCGTTTTATAACAAAATCGCATATTTGAGTTTGCGCTCGCTGTAGGCGTTCCAGCTCGTATTATGGGATCACAAACTCTTCATTCTATGCAAATACACGAGATTCATGCGTTTCTAGATGCCAAACAAGCCCCAAACCAATACGTATTATGGGAACAAAAACCCTTTATTCTATGCAAATACACAAGATTCATGCGTTTCTAGCCGCCAAACAAGCCCCAAACGAATGCAAAGTGGCTTTATAACGAAATCGAACGATTGAGTTTTGCGCTCGCTGAAGGCGTTCCAGCTCGTATTATGGGATCAAAAACTCTTCAGTCTATGCAAATACACAAGATTCTCGCGTTTCTAGCCGCCAAACAAGCCCCAAACGAATGCAAAGTCGCTTTATAACGAAATCGAACGATTGAGTTTTGCGCTCGCTGTAGGCGTTCCAGCACGTATTGTGGGATCAAAAACTCTTCATTCTATGCAAATACACAAGATTCATGCGTTTCTAGCCGCCAAGCAAGCCCCAAACGAATGCAAAGTCGTTTTATAACGAAATCGCATATTTGAGTTTGCGCTCGCTGTAGGCGTTCCAGCTCGTATTATGGGATCAAAAACTCTTCATTCTATGCAAATACACAAGATTCATTCGTTTCTAGCCGCCAAACAAGCCCCGAACGAATGCAAAGTCGCTTTATAACGAAATCGAACGATTGAGTTTTGCGCTCGCTGTAGGCGTTCCAGATCGTATTATGAGATCAAAAACCCTTCATTCTATACAAATACACAAGATTCATGCGTTTCTAGCCGCCAAACAAGCCCCAAACGAATGCAAAGTCGTTTTATAACGAAATCGCATATTTGAGTTTGCGCTCGCTGTAGGCGTTCCAGCTCGTATTATGGGATCAAAAACCCTTCATTCTATGCAAATACGCAAGATTCATGAGTTTCTAGCCGCCAAATAAGCCCCAAACGAATGCAAAGTCGCTTTATAACGAAATCGAACGATTGAGTTTTGCGCTCGCTGTAGGCGTTCCAGCACGTATTATGGGATCAAAAACTCTTCATTCTATGCAAATACACAAGATTCATGCGTTTCTAGCCGCCAAGCAAGCCCCAAACGAATGCAAAGTCGTTTTATTACTAAAACGCATATTTGAGTTTGCGCTCGCTGTAGGCGTTCCAGCTCGTATTATGGGATCAAAAACTCATCATTCTATGCAAATACACAAGATCCATGCGTTTCTAGCCGCCAAACAAGACCCAAACGAATGCAAAGTCGTTTTATAACGAAATCGCATATTTGAGTTTGCGCTCGCTGTAGGCGTTCCAGCTCGAATTATGGGATCAAAAACTCTTCATTCTATGCAAATACACAAGATTCATGCGTTTCTAGCCGCCAAGCAAGCCCCAAACGAATGCAAAGTCGTTTTATAACGAAATCGCATATTTGAGTTTTGCACTCGCTGTAGGCGTTCCAGCTCGAATTATGGGATCAAAAACTCTTCATTCTATGCAAATACACAAGATCCATGCGTTTCTAGTAGCCAAACAAGTCCCAAACGAATGCAAAGTCGTTTTATAACGAAATCGCATATTTGAGTTTTGCGCTCGCTGTAGGCGTTCCAGATCGTATTATGAGATCAAAAACCCTTCATTCTATGCAAATACACAAGATTCATGCTTTCTAGCCGCCAAACAAGCCCCAAACGAATGCAAAGTCGCTTTATAACGAAATCGAATGATTGAGTTTTGCGCTCGCTGTAGGCGTTCCAGATCGTATTATGAGATCAAAAACCCTTCATTCTATACAAATACACAAGATTCATGCGTTTCTAGCCGCCAAACAAGCCCCAACCGAATGCAAAGTCGTTTTATAACGAAATCGCATATTTGAGTTTGCGCTCGCTGTAGGCGTTCCAGCTCGTATTATGGGATCAAAAACTCATCATTCTATGCAAATACACAAGATCCATGCGTTTCTAGCCGCCAAACAAGACCCAAACGAATGCAAAGTCGTTTTATAACGAAATCGCATATTTGAGTTTTGCGCTCGCTGTAGGCGTTCCAGATCGTATTATGAGATCAAAAACCCTTCATTCTATACAAATACACGAGATTCATGCGTTTCTAGCCGCCAAAAAGCCCCAAACGAATGCAAAGTTGTTTTATAACGAAATCGCATATTTGAGTTTGCGCTCGCTGTAGGCGTTCCAGCTCGTATTATGGGATCAAAAACTCATCATTCTATGCAAATACACAAGATCCATGCGTTTCTAGCCGCCAAACAAGACCCAAACGAATGCAAAGTCGTTTTATAACGAAATCGCATATTTGAGTTTTGCGCTCGCTGTAGGCGTTCCAGCTCGTATTATAAGATCAAAAACCCTTCATTCGATGCAAATACACAAGATTCATGCGTTTCTAGTAGCCAAACAAGTCCCAAACGAATGCAAAGTCGTTTTATAACGAAATCGCATATTTGAGTTTTGCGCTCGCTGTAGGCGTTCCAGCTCGTATTATGGGATCAAAAACTCTTCATTCTATGCAAATACATAAGATTCATGCTTTCTAGCCGCCAAACAAGCCCCAAACGAATGCAAAGTCGCTTTATAACGAAATCGAATGATTGAGTTTTGCGCTCGCTGTAGGCGTTCCAGATCGTATTATGAGATCAAAAACCCTTCATTCTATACAAATACACAAGATTCATACGTTTCTAGCCGCCAAACAAGCCCCAAACGAATGCAAAGTCGTTTTATAACGAAATCGCATATTTGAGTTTGCGCTCGCTGTAGGCGTTCCAGCTCGTATTATGGGATCAAAAACTCATCATTCTATGCAAATACACAAGATCCATGCGTTTCTAGCCGCCAAACAAGACCCAAACGAATGCAAAGTCGTTTTATAACGTAATCGCATATTTGAGTTTTGCGCTCGCTGTAGGCGTTCCAGCTCGTATTATAAGATCAAAAGCCCTTCATTCGATGCAAATACACGAGATTCATGCGTTTCTAGTAGCCAAACAAGTCCCAAACGAATGCAAAGTCGCTTTATAACGAAATCGCATATTTGAGTTTTGCGCTCGCTGTAGGCGTTCCAGCTCGTATTATGGGATCAAAAACTCTTCATTCTATACAAATACACAAGATTCATGCGTTTCTAGCCGCCAAACAAGCCCCAAACGAATGCAAAGTCGTTTTATAACGAAATCGCATATTTGAGTTTGCGCTCGCTGTAGGCGTTCCAGCTCGAATTATGGGATCAAAAACTCTTCATTCTATGCAAATACACAAGATCCATGCGTTTCTAGCCGCCAAACAAGACCCAAACGAATGCAAAGTCGTTTTATAACGAAATCGCATATTTGAGTTTTGCGCTCGCTGTAGGCGTTCCAGCTCGTATTATAAGATCAAAAACCCTTCATTCGATGCAAATACACAAGATTCATGCGTTTCTAGTAGCCAAACAAGTCCCAAACGAATGCAAAGTCGTTTTATAACGAAATCGCATATTTGAGTTTTGCGCTCGCTGTAGGCGTTCCAGCTCGTATTATGGGATCAAAAACTCTTCATTCTATGCAAATACACAAGATTCATGCTTTCTAGCCGCCAAACAAGCCCCAAACGAATGCAAAGTCGTTTTATAACGAAATCGCATATTTGAGTTTGCGCTCGCTGTAGGCGTTCCAGCTCGTATTATGGGATCAAAAACTCATCATTCTATGCAAATACACAAGATCCATGCGTTTCTAGCCTCCAAAAAAGCCCCAAACGAATGCAAAGTCGCTTTATAACGAAATCGCATATTTGAGTTTTGCGCTCGCTGTAGGCGTTCCAGCTCGTATTATGGGATCAAAAACCCTTCATTCTATGCAAATACCCAAGATTCATGCCTTTCTAGCCATCAAATAAGCCCCAAACTAATGCAAAGTCGCTTTATAATGAAATCGAACGATTGAGTTTTGCGCTCGCTGTAGGCGTTCCATCTCGTACTATGGGATCAAAAACTCTTCATTCTATGCAAATACACAAGATTCATGCGTTTCTAGCCGCCAAGCAAGCCCCAAACGAATGCAAAGTCGTTTTATAACGAAATCGCATATTTTAGTTTGCGCTCGCTGTAGGCGTTCCAGCTCGTATTATGGGATCAAAAACTCATCATTCTATGCAAATACACAAGATCCATGCGTTTCTAGCCGCCAAACAAGACCCAAACGAATGCAAAGTCGTTTTATAACGAAATCGCAAATTTGAGTTTGCGCTCGCTGTAGGCGTTCCAGCTCGAATTATGGGATCAAAAACTCTTCATTCGATGCAAATACACAAGATTCATGCGTTTCTAGTAGCCAAACAAGTCCCAAACGAATGCAAAGTCGTTTTATAACGAAATCGCATATTTGAGTTTTGCGCTCGCTGTAGGCGTTCCAGCTCGTATTACGGGATCAAAAACTCTTCATTCTATGCAAATACATAAGATTCATGCTTTCTAGCCGCCAAACAAGCCCCAAACGAATGCAAAGTCGCTTTATAACGAAATCGAATGATTGAGTTTTGCGCTCGCTGTAGGCGTTCCAGATCGTATTATGAGATCAAAAACCCTTCATTCTATACAAATACACAAGATTCATACGTTTCTAGCCGCCAAACAAGCCCCAAACGAATGCAAAGTCGTTTTATAACGAAATCGCATATTTGAGTTTGCGCTCGCTGTAGGCGTTCCAGCTCGTATTATGGGATCAAAAACTCATCATTCTATGCAAATACACAAGATCCATGCGTTTCTAGCCGCCAAACAAGACCCAAACGAATGCAAAGTCGTTTTATAACGTAATCGCATATTTGAGTTTTGCGCTCGCTGTAGGCGTTCCAGCTCGTATTATAAGATCAAAAGCCCTTCATTCGATGCAAATACACGAGATTCATGCGTTTCTAGTAGCCAAACAAGTCCCAAACGAATGCAAAGTCGCTTTATAACGAAATCGCATATTTGAGTTTTGCGCTCGCTGTAGGCGTTCCAGCTCGTATTATGGGATCAAAAACTCTTCATTCTATACAAATACACAAGATTCATGCGTTTCTAGCCGCCAAACAAGCCCCAAACGAATGCAAAGTCGTTTTATAACGAAATCGCATATTTGAGTTTTGCGCTCGCTGTAGGCGTTCCAGCTCGTATTATGGGATCAAAAACTCTTCATTCTATGCAAATACACAAGATTCATGCTTTCTAGCCGCCAAACAAGCCCCAAACGAATGCAAAGTCGTTTTATAACGAAATCGCATATTTGAGTTTGCGCTCGCTGTAGGCGTTCCAGCTCGTATTATGGGATCAAAAACTCATCATTCTATGCAAATACACAAGATCCATGCGTTTCTAGCCTCCAAAAAAGCCCCAAACGAATGCAAAGTCGCTTTATAACGAAATCGCATATTTGAGTTTTGCGCTCGCTGTAGGCGTTCCAGCTCGTATTATGGGATCAAAAACCCTTCATTCTATGCAAATACCCAAGATTCATGCCTTTCTAGCCATCAAATAAGCCCCAAACTAATGCAAAGTCGCTTTATAATGAAATCGAACGATTGAGTTTTGCGCTCGCTGTAGGCGTTCCATCTCGTACTATGGGATCAAAAACTCTTCATTCTATGCAAATACACAAGATTCATGCGTTTCTAGCCGCCAAGCAAGCCCCAAACGAATGCAAAGTCGTTTTATTACTAAATCGCATATTTTAGTTTGCGCTCGCTGTAGGCGTTCCAGCTCGTATTATGGGATCAAAAACTCATCATTCTATGCAAATACACAAGATCCATGCGTTTCTAGCCGCCAAACAAGACCCAAACGAATGCAAAGTCGTTTTATAACGAAATCGCAAATTTGAGTTTGCGCTCGCTGTAGGCGTTCCAGCTCGAATTATGGGATCAAAAACTCTTCATTCGATGCAAATACACAAGATTCATGCGTTTCTAGTAGCCAAACAAGTCCCAAACGAATGCAAAGTCGTTTTATAACGAAATCGCATATTTGAGTTTTGCGCTCGCTGTAGGCGTTCCAGCTCGTATTACGGGATCAAAAACTCTTCATTCTATGCAAATACATAAGATTCATGCTTTCTAGCCGCCAAACAAGCCCCAAACGAATGCAAAGTCGCTTTATAACGAAATCGAATGATTGAGTTTTGCGCTCGCTGTAGGCGTTCCAGATCGTATTATGAGATCAAAAACCCTTCATTCTATACAAATACACAAGATTCATACGTTTCTAGCCGCCAAACAAGCCCCAAACGAATGCAAAGTCGTTTTATAACGAAATCGCATATTTGAGTTTGCGCTCGCTGTAGGCGTTCCAGCTCGTATTATGGGATCAAAAACTCATCATTCTATGCAAATACACAAGATCCATGCGTTTCTAGCCGCCAAACAAGCCCCAAACGAATGCAAAGTCGTTTTATAACGTAATCGCATATTTGAGTTTTGCGCTCGCTGTAGGCGTTCCAGCTCGTATTATAAGATCAAAAGCCCTTCATTCGATGCAAATACACGAGATTCATGCGTTTCTAGTAGCCAAACAAGTCCCAAACGAATGCAAAGTCGCTTTATAACGAAATCGCATATTTGAGTTTTGCGCTCGCTGTAGGCGTTCCAGCTCGTATTATGGGATCAAAAACTCTTCATTCTATACAAATACACAAGATTCATGCGTTTCTAGCCGCCAAACAAGCCCCAAACGAATGCAAAGTCGTTTTATAACGAAATCGCATATTTGAGTTTGCGCTCGCTGTAGGCGTTCCAGCTCGAATTATGGGATCAAAAACTCTTCATTCTATACAAATACACAAGATTCATGCGTTTCTAGCCGCCAAACAAGCCCCAAACGAATGCAAAGTCGTTTTATAACGAAATCGCATATTTGAGTTTGCGCTCGCTGTAGGCGTTCCAGCTCGAATTATGGGATCAAAAACTCTTCATTCTATGCAAATACACAAGATCCATGCGTTTCTAGCCGCCAAACAAGACCCAAACGAATGCAAAGTCGTTTTATAACGAAATCGCATATTTGAGTTTGCGCTCGCTGTAGGCGTTCCAGCTCGAATTATGGGATCAAAAACTCTTCATTCTATGCAAATACACAAGATCCATGCGTTTCTAGCAGCCAAACAAGCCCCAAACGAATGCAACGTCGTTTTATAACGAAATCGCATATTTGAGTTTTGCGCTCGCTGTAGGCGTTCCAGCTCGTATTATGGGATCAAAAACTCTTCATTCTATGCAAATACACAAGATTCATGCTTTCTAGCCGCCAAACAAGCCCCAAACGAATGCAAAGTCGCTTTATAACGAAATCGAATGATTGAGTTTTGCGCTCGCTGTAGGCGTTCCAGATCGTATTATGAGATCAAAAACCCTTCATTCTATACAAATACACAAGATTCATGCGTTTCTAGCCGCCAAACAAGCCCCAAACGAATGCAAAGTCGCTTTATAACGAAATCGCATATTTGAGTTTTGCGCTCGCTGTAGGCGTTCCAGCTCGTATTATGGGATCAAAAACACTTCATTCTATGCAAATACACAAGATCCATGCGTTTCTAGCCGCCAAACAAGACCCAAACGAATGCAAAGTCGTTTTATAACGAAATCGCATATTTGAGTTTGCGCTCGCTGTAGGCGTTCCAGCTCGAATTATGGGATCAAAAACTCTTCATTCTATGCAAATACACAAGATCCATGCGTTTCTAGTAGCCAAACAAGTCCCAAACGAATGCAAAGTCGCTTTATAACGAAATCGCATATTTGAGTTTTGCGCTCGCTGTAGGCGTTCCAGCTCGTATTATGGGATCAAAAACCCTTCATTCTATGCAAATACCCAAGATTCATGCCTTTCTAGCCATCAAATAAGCCCCAAACGAATGCAAAGTCGCTTTATAATGAAATCGAACGATTGAGTTTTGCGCTCGCTGTAGGCGTTCCAGCTCGTACTATGGGATCAAAAACTCTTCATTCTATGCAAATACACAAGATTCATGCGTTTCTAGCCGCCAAGCAAGCCCCAAACGAATGCAAAGTCGTTTTATTACTAAATCGCATATTTGAGTTTGCGCTCGCTGTAGGCGTTCCAGCTCGTATTATGGGATCAAAAACTCATCATTCTATGCAAATACACAAGATCCATGCGTTTCTAGCCGCCAAACAAGACCCAAACGAATGCAAAGTCGTTTTATAACGAAATCGCATATTTGAGTTTGCGCTCATTGTAGGCGTTCCAGCTCGAATTATGGGATCAAAAACTCTTCATTCTATGCAAATACACAAGATCCATGCGTTTCTAGTAGCCAAACAAGTCCCAAACGAATGCAAAGTCGTTTTATAACGAAATCGCATATTTGAGTTTTGCGCTCGCTGTAGGCGTTCCAGCTCGTATTATGGGATCAAAAACTCTTCATTCTATGCAAATACACAAGATTCATGCTTTCTAGCCGCCAAACAAGCCCCAAACGAATGCAAAGTCGCTTTATAACGAAATCGAATGATTGAGTTTTGCGCTCGCTGTAGGCGTTCCAGATCGTATTATGAGATCAAAAACCCTTCATTCGATGCAAATACACAAGATTCATGCGTTTCTAGTAGCCAAACAAGTCCCAAACGAATGCAAAGTCGTTTTATAACGAAATCGCATATTTGAGTTTTGCGCTCGCTGTAGGCGTTCCAGCTCGTATTATGGGATCAAAAACTCTTCATTCTATGCAAATACATAAGATTCATGCTTTCTAGCCGCCAAACAAGCCCCAAACGAATGCAAAGTCGTTTTATAACGAAATCGCATATTTGAGTTTTGCGCTCGCTGTAGGCGTTCCAGCTCGTATTATAAGATCAAAAACCCTTCATTCTATACAAATACACAAGATCCATGCGTTTCTAGCCGCCAAACAAGACCCAAACGAATGCAAAGTCGTTTTATAACGAAATCGCATATTTGAGTTTTGCGCTCGCTGTAGGCGTTCCAGCTCGTATTATAAGATCAAAAACCCTTCATTCGATGCAAATACACAAGATTCATGCGTTTCTAGTAGCCAAACAAGTCCCAAACGAATGCAAAGTCGTTTTATAACGAAATCGCATATTTGAGTTTTGCGCTCGCTGTAGGCGTTCCAGCTCGTATTATGGGATCAAAAACTCTTCATTCTATGCAAATACACAAGATTCATGCTTTCTAGCCGCCAAACAAGCCCCAAACGAATGCAAAGTCGCTTTATAACGAAATCGAATGATTGAGTTTTGCGCTCGCTGTAGGCGTTCCAGATCGTATTATGAGATCAAAAACCCTTCATTCTATACAAATACACGAGATTCATGCGTTTCTAGCCGCCAAAAAGCCCCAAACGAATGCAAAGTCGTTTTATAACGAAATCGCATATTTGAGTTTGCGCTCGCTGTAGGCGTTCCAGCTCGTATTATGGGATCAAAAACTCATCATTCTATGCAAATACACAAGATCCATGCGTTTCTAGCCGCCAAACAAGACCCAAACGAATGCGAAGTCGTTTTATAACGAAATCGCATATTTGAGTTTTGCGCTCGCTGTAGGCGTTCCAGCTCGTATTATAAGATCAAAAACCCTTCATTCGATGCAAATACACAAGATTCATGCGTTTCTAGTAGCCAAACAAGTCCCAAACGAATGCAAAGTCGCTTTATAACGAAATCGCATATTTGAGTTTTGCGCTCGCTGTAGGCGTTCCAGCTCGTATTATGGGATCAAAAACTCTTCATTCTATGCAAATACACAAGATTCATTCGTTTCTAGCCGCCAAACAAGCCCCGAACGAATGCAACGTCGCTTTATAACGAAATCGAACGATTGAGTTTTGCGCTCGCTGTAGGCGTTCCAGATCGTATTATGAGATCAAAAACCCTTCATTCTATACAAATACACAAGATTCATGCGTTTCTAGCCGCCAAACAAGCCCCAAATGAATGCAAAGTCGTTTTATAACGAAATCGCATATTTGAGTTTGCGCTCGCTGTAGGCGTTCCAGCTCGTATTATGGGATCAAAAACCCTTCATTCTATGCAAATACGCAAGATTCATGAGTTTCTAGCCGCCAAATAAGCCCCAAACGAATGCAAAGTCGCTTTATAACGAAATCGAACAATTGAGTTTTGCGCACGCTGTAGGCGTTCCAGCTCGTATTATGGGATCAAAAACTCTTCATTCTATGCAAATACACAAGATTCATGCGTTTCTAGGCGCCAAACAAGCCCCAAACGAATGCAAAGTCGTTTTATAACGAAATTGAACGATTGAGTTTTGCGCTCGCTGTAGGCGTTCCAGATCGTATGAGATCAAAAACCCTTAATTCTATACAAATACACAAGATTCATGCGTTTCTAGCCGCCAAACAAGCCCCAAACGAATGCAAAGTCGTTTTATAACGAAATCGCATATTTGAGTTTGCGCTCGCTGTAGGCGTTCCAGCTCGTATTATGGGATCAAAAACTCTTCATTCTATGCAAATACACAAGATCCATGCGTTTCTAGCCTCCAAAAAAGCCCCAAACGAATGCAAAGTCGCTTTATAACGAAATCGCATATTTGAGTTTTGCGCTCGCTGTAGGCGTTCCAGCTCGTATTATGGGATCAAAAACCCTTCATTCTATGCAAATACCCAAGATTCATGCCTTTCTAGCCATCAAATAAGCCCCAAACGAATGCAAAGTCGCTTTATAATGAAATCGAACGATTGAGTTTTGCGCTCGCTGTAGGCGTTCCAGCTCGTAGTATGGGATCAAAAACTCTTCATTCTATGCAAATACACAAGATTCATCCGTTTCTAGCCGCCAAGCAAGCCCCAAACGAATGCAAAGTCGTTTTATTACTAAATCGCATATTTGAGTTTGCGCTCGCTGTAGGCGTTCCAGCTCGTATTATGGGATCAAAAACTCATCATTCAATGCAAATACACAAGATCCATGCGTTTCTAGCCGCCAAACAAGACCCAAACGAATGCAAAGTCGTTTTATAACGAAATCGCATATTTGAGTTTGCGCTCGCTGTAGGCGTTCCAGCTCGAATTATGGGATCAAAAACTCTTCATTCTATGCAAATACACAAGATCCATGCGTTTCTAGTAGCCAAACAAGTCCCAAACGAATGCAAAATCGTTTTATAACGAAATCGCATATTTGAGTTTTGCGCTCGCTGTAGGCGTTCCAGCTCGTATTATGGGATCAAAAACTCTTCATTCTATGCAAATACACAAGATTCATGCTTTCTAGCCGCCAAACAAGCCCCAAACGAATGCAAAGTCGCTTTATAACGAAATCGAATGATTGAGTTTTGCGCTCGCTGTAGGCGTTCCAGATCGTATTATGAGATCAAAAACCCTTCATTCTATACAAATACACAAGATTCATGCGTTTCTAGCCGCCAAACAAGCCCCAAACGAATGCAAAGTCGTTTTATAACGAAATCGCATATTTGAGTTTGCGCTCGCTGTAGGCGTTCCAGCTCGTATTATGGGATCAAAAACTCATCATTCAATGCAAATACACAAGATCCATGCGTTTCTAGCCGCACAAACAAGACCCAAACGAATGCAAAGTCGTTTTATAACGAAATCGCATATTTGAGTTTTGCGCTCGCTGTAGGCGTTCCAGCTCGTATTATAAGATCAAAAACCCTTCATTCGATGCAAATACACAAGATTCATGCGTTTCTAGTAGCCAAACAAGTCCCAAACGAATGCAAAGTCGTTTTATAACGAAATCGCATATTTGAGTTTTGCGCTCGCTGTAGGCGTTCCAGCTCGTATTATGGGATCAAAAACTCTTCATTCTATGCAAATACATAAGATTCATGCTTTCTAGCCGCCAAACAAGCCCCAAACGAATGCAAAGTCGTTTTATAACGAAATCGCATATTTGAGTTTTGCGCTCGCTGTAGGCGTTCCAGCTCGTATTATAAGATCAAAAACCCTTCATTCTATACAAATACACAAGATTCATGCGTTTCTAGCCGCCAAACAAGCCCCAAACGAATGCAAAGTCGTTTTATAACGAAATCGCATATTTGAGTTTGCGCTCGCTGTAGGCGTTCCAGCTCGAATTATGGGATCAAAAACTCTTCATTCTATGCAAATACACAAGATCCATGCGTTTCTAGCCGCCAAACAAGACCCAAACGAATGCAAAGTCGTTTTATAACGAAATCGCATATTTGAGTTTTGCGCTCGCTGTAGGCGTTCCAGCTCGTATTATAAGATCAAAAACCCTTCATTCGATGCAAATACACAAGATTCATGCGTTTCTAGTAGCCAAACAAGTCCCAAACGAATGCAAAGTCGTTTTATAACGAAATCGCATATTTGAGTTTTGCACTCGCTGTAGGCGTTCCAGCTCGTATTATGGGATCAAAAACTCTTCATTCTATGCAAATACACAAGATTCATGCTTTCTAGCCGCCAAACAAGCCCCAAACGAATGCAAAGTCGCTTTATAACGAAATCGAATGATTGAGTTTTGCGCTCGCTGTAGGCGTTCCAGATCGTATTATGAGATCAAAAACCCTTCATTCTATACAAATACACGAGATTCATGCGTTTCTAGCCGCCAAAAAGCCCCAAACGAATGCAAAGTCGTTTTATAACGAAATCGCATATTTGAGTTTGCGCTCGCTGTAGGCGTTCCAGCTCGTATTATGGGATCAAAAACTCATCATTCTATGCAAATACACAAGATCCATGCGTTTCTAGCCTCCAAAAAAGCCCCAAACGAATGCAAAGTCGCTTTATAACGAAATCGAACAATTGAGTTTTGCGCACGCTGTAGGCGTTCCAGCTCGTATTATGGGATCAAAAACTCTTCATTCTATGCAAATACACAAGATTCATGCGTTTCTAGGCGCCAAACAAGCCCCAAACGAATGCAAAGTCGTTTTATAACGAAATTGAACGATTGAGTTTTGCGCTCGCTGTAGGCGTTCCAGATCGTATGAGATCAAAAACCCTTAATTCTATACAAATACACAAGATTCATGCGTTTCTAGCCGCCAAACAAGCCCCAAACGAATGCAAAGTCGTTTTATAACGAAATCGCATATTTGAGTTTGCGCTCGCTGTAGGCGTTCCAGCTCGTATTATGGGATCAAAAACTCTTCATTCTATGCAAATACACAAGATCCATGCGTTTCTAGCCTCCAAAAAAGCCCCAAACGAATGCAAAGTCGCTTTATAACGAAATCGCATATTTGAGTTTTGCGCTCGCTGTAGGCGTTCCAGCTCGTATTATGGGATCAAAAACCCTTCATTCTATGCAAATACCCAAGATTCATGCCTTTCTAGCCATCAAATAAGCCCCAAACGAATGCAAAGTCGCTTTATAATGAAATCGAACGATTGAGTTTTGCGCTCGCTGTAGGCGTTCCAGCTCGTACTATGGGATCAAAAACTCTTCATTCTATGCAAATACACAAGATTCATCCGTTTCTAGCCGCCAAGCAAGCCCCAAACGAATGCAAAGTCGTTTTATTACTAAATCGCATATTTGAGTTTGCGCTCGCTGTAGGCGTTCCAGCTCGTATTATAAGATCAAAAACCCTTCATTCGATGCAAATACACAAGATCCATGCGTTTCTAGTAGCCAAACAAGTCCCAAACGAATGCAAAGTCGTTTTATAACGAAATCGCATATTTGAGTTTTGCGCTCGCTGTAGGCGTTCCAGCTCGTATTATGGGATCAAAAACTCTTCATTCTATGCAAATACACAAGATTCATGCTTTCTAGCCGCCAAACAAGCCCCAAACGAATGCAAAGTCGCTTTATAACGAAATCGAATGATTGAGTTTTGCGCTCGCTGTAGGCGTTCCAGATCGTATTATGAGATCAAAAACCCTTCATTCGATGCAAATACACAAGATTCATGCGTTTCTAGTAGCCAAACAAGTCCCAAACGAATGCAAAGTCGTTTTATAACGAAATCGCATATTTGAGTTTTGCGCTCGCTGTAGGCGTTCCAGCTCGTATTATGGGATCAAAAACTCTTCATTCTATGCAAATACATAAGATTCATGCTTTCTAGCCGCCAAACAAGCCCCAAACGAATGCAAAGTCGTTTTATAACGAAATCGCATATTTGAGTTTTGCGCTCGCTGTAGGCGTTCCAGCTCGTATTATAAGATCAAAAACCCTTCATTCTATACAAATACACAAGATCCATGCGTTTCTAGCCGCCAAACAAGACCCAAACGAATGCAAAGTCGTTTTATAACGAAATCGCATATTTGAGTTTTGCGCTCGCTGTAGGCGTTCCAGCTCGTATTATAAGATCAAAAACCCTTCATTCGATGCAAATACACAAGATTCATGCGTTTCTAGTAGCCAAACAAGTCCCAAACGAATGCAAAGTCGTTTTATAACGAAATCGCATATTTGAGTTTTGCGCTCGCTGTAGGCGTTCCAGCTCGTATTATGGGATCAAAAACTCTTCATTCTATGCAAATACACAAGATTCATGCTTACTAGCCGCCAAACAAGCCCCAAACGAATGCAAAGTCGCTTTATAACGAAATCGAATGATTGAGTTTTGCGCTCGCTGTAGGCGTTCCAGATCGTATTATGAGATCAAAAACCCTTCATTCTATACAAATACACGAGATTCATGCGTTTCTAGCCGCCAAAAAGCCCCAAACGAATGCAAAGTCGTTTTATAACGAAATCGCATATTTGAGTTTGCGCTCGCTGTAGGCGTTCCAGCTCGTATTATGGGATCAAAAACTCATCATTCTATGCAAATACACAAGATCCATGCGTTTCTAGCCGCCAAACAAGACCCAAACGAATGCGAAGTCGTTTTATAACGAAATCGCATATTTGAGTTTTGCGCTCGCTGTAGGCGTTCCAGCTCGTATTATAAGATCAAAAACCCTTCATTCGATGCAAATACACAAGATTCATGCGTTTCTAGTAGCCAAACAAGTCCCAAACGAATGCAAAGTCGCTTTATAACGAAATCGCATATTTGAGTTTTGCGCTCGCTGTAGGCGTTCCAGCTCGTATTATGGGATCAAAAACCCTTCATTCTATACAAATACACAAGATTCATGCGTTTCTAGCCGCCAAACAAGCCCCAAATGAATGCAAAGTCGTTTTATAACGAAATCGCATATTTGAGTTTGCGCTCGCTGTAGGCGTTCCAGCTCGTATTATGGGATCAAAAACCCTTCATTCTATGCAAATACGCAAGATTCATGAGTTTCTAGCCGCCAAATAAGCCCCAAACGAATGCAAAGTCGCTTTATAACGAAATCGAACAATTGAGTTTTGCGCACGCTGTAGGCGTTCCAGCTCGTATTATGGGATCAAAAACTCTTCATTCTATGCAAATACACAAGATTCATGCGTTTCTAGGCGCCAAACAAGCCCCAAACGAATGCAAAGTCGTTTTATAACGAAATTGAACGATTGAGTTTTGCGCTCGCTGTAGGCGTTCCAGATCGTATGAGATCAAAAACCCTTAATTCTATACAAATACACAAGATTCATGCGTTTCTAGCCGCCAAACAAGCCCCAAACGAATGCAAAGTCGTTTTATAACGAAATCGCATATTTGAGTTTGCGCTCGCTGTAGGCGTTCCAGCTCGTATTATGGGATCAAAAACTCTTCATTCTATGCAAATACACAAGATCCATGCGTTTCTAGCCTCCAAAAAAGCCCCAAACGAATGCAAAGTCGCTTTATAACGAAATCGCATATTTGAGTTTTGCGCTCGCTGTAGGCGTTCCAGCTCGTATTATGGGATCAAAAACCCTTCATTCTATGCAAATACACAAGATTCATGCCTTTCTAGCCATCAAATAAGCCCCAAACGAATGCAAAGTCGCTTTATAATGAAATCGAACGATTGAGTTTTGCGCTCGCTGTAGGCGTTCCAGCTCGTACTATGGGATCAAAAACTCTTCATTCTATGCAAATACACAAGATTCATCCGTTTCTAGCCGCCAAGCAAGCCCCAAACGAATGCAAAGTCGTTTTATTACTAAATCGCATATTTGAGTTTGCGCTCGCTGTAGGCGTTCCAGCTCGTATTATGGGATCAAAAACTCATCATTCTATGCAAATACACAAGATCCATGCGTTTCTAGCCGCCAAACAAGACCCAAACGAATGCAAAGTCGTTTTATAACGAAATCGCATATTTGAGTTTGCGCTCGCTGTAGGCGTTCCAGCTCGAATTATGGGATCAAAAACTCTTCATTCTATGCAAATACACAAGATCCATGCGTTTCTAGTAGCCAAACAAGTCCCAAACGAATGCAAAATCGTTTTATAACGAAATCGCATATTTGAGTTTTGCGCTCGCTGTAGGCGTTCCAGCTCGTATTATGGGATCAAAAACTCTTCATTCTATGCAAATACACAAGATTCATGCTTTCTAGCCGCCAGACAAGCCCCAAACGAATGCAAAGTCGCTTTATAACGAAATCGAATGATTGAGTTTTGCGCTCGCTGTAGGCGTTCCAGATCGTATTATGAGATCAAAAACCCTTCATTCTATACAAATACACAAGATTCATGCGTTTCTAGCCGCCAAACAAGCCCCAAACGAATGCAAAGTCGTTTTATAACGAAATCGCATATTTGAGTTTGCGCTCGCTGTAGGCGTTCCAGCTCGTATTATGGGATCAAAAACTCTTCATTCTATGCAAATACACAAGATCCATGCGTTTCTAGCCTCCAAAAAAGCCCCAAACGAATGCAAAGTCGCTTTATAACGAAATCGCATATTTGAGTTTTGCGCTCGCTGTAGGCGTTCCAGCTCGTATTATGGGATCAAAAACCCTTCATTCTATGCAAATACCCAAGATTCATGCCTTTCTAGCCATCAAATAAGCCCCAAACGAATGCAAAGTCGCTTTATAATGAAATCGAACGATTGAGTTTTGCGCTCGCTGTAGGCGTTCCAGCTCGTACTATGGGATCAAAAACTCTTCATTCTATGCAAATACACAAGATTCATCCGTTTCTAGCCGCCAAGCAAGCCCCAAACGAATGCAAAGTCGTTTTATTACTAAATCGCATATTTGAGTTTGCGCTCGCTGTAGGCGTTCCAGCTCGTATTATGGGATCAAAAACTCATCATTCTATGCAAATACACAAGATCCATGCGTTTCTAGCCGCCAAACAAGACCCAAACGAATGCAAAGTCGTTTTATAACGAAATCGCATATTTGAGTTTGCGCTCGCTGTAGGCGTTCCAGCTCGAATTATGGGATCAAAAACTCTTCATTCTATGCAAATACACAAGATCCATGCGTTTCTAGACGCCAAACAAGTCCCAAACGAATGCAAAATCGTTTTATAACGAAATCGCATATTTGAGTTTTGCGCTCGCTGTAGGCGTTCCAGCTCGTATTATGGGATCAAAAACTCTTCATTCTATGCAAATACACAAGATTCATGCTTTCTAGCCGCCAGACAAGCCCCAAACGAATGCAAAGTCGCTTTATAACGAAATCGAATGATTGAGTTTTGCGCTCGCTGTAGGCGTTCCAGATCGTATTATGAGATCAAAAACCCTTCATTCTATACAAATACACAAGATTCATGCGTTTCTAGCCGCCAAACAAGCCCCAAACGAATGCAAAGTCGTTTTATAACGAAATCGCATATTTGAGTTTGCGCTCGCTGTAGGCGTTCCAGCTCGTATTATGGGATCAAAAACTCATCATTCAATGCAAATACACAAGATCCATGCGTTTCTAGCCGCCAAACAAGACCCAAACGAATGCAAAGTCGTTTTATAACGAAATCGCATATTTGAGTTTTGCGCTCGCTGTAGGCGTTCCAGCTCGTATTATAAGATCAAAAACCCTTCATTCGATGCAAATACACAAGATTCATGCGTTTCTAGTAGCCAAACAAGTCCCAAACGAATGCAAAGTCGTTTTATAACGAAATCGCATATTTGAGTTTTGCGCTCGCTGTAGGCGTTCCAGCTCGTATTATGGGATCAAAAACTCTTCATTCTATGCAAATACATAAGATTCATGCTTTCTAGCCGCCAAACAAGCCCCAAACGAATGCAAAGTCGTTTTATAACGAAATCGCATATTTGAGTTTTGCGCTCGCTGTAGGCGTTCCAGCTCGTATTATAAGATCAAAAACCCTTCATTCTATACAAATACACAAGATTCATGCGTTTCTAGCCGCCAAACAAGCCCCAAACGAATGCAAAGTCGTTTTATAACGAAATCGCATATTTGAGTTTGCGCTCGCTGTAGGCGTTCCAGCTCGAATTATGGGATCAAAAACTCTTCATTCTATGCAAATACACAAGATCCATGCGTTTCTAGCCGCCAAACAAGACCCAAACGAATGCAAAGTCGTTTTATAACGAAATCGCATATTTGAGTTTTGCGCTCGCTGTAGGCGTTCCAGCTCGTATTATAAGATCAAAAACCCTTCATTCGATGCAAATACACAAGATTCATGCGTTTCTAGTAGCCAAACAAGTCCCAAACGAATGCAAAGTCGTTTTATAACGAAATCGCATATTTGAGTTTTGCACTCGCTGTAGGCGTTCCAGCTCGTATTATGGGATCAAAAACTCTTCATTCTATGCAAATACACAAGATTCATGCTTTCTAGCCGCCAAACAAGCCCCAAACGAATGCAAAGTCGCTTTATAACGAAATCGAATGATTGAGTTTTGCGCTCGCTGTAGGCGTTCCAGATCGTATTATGAGATCAAAAACCCTTCATTCTATACAAATACACGAGATTCATGCGTTTCTAGCCGCCAAAAAGCCCCAAACGAATGCAAAGTCGTTTTATAACGAAATCGCATATTTGAGTTTGCGCTCGCTGTAGGCGTTCCAGCTCGTATTATGGGATCAAAAACTCATCATTCTATGCAAATACACAAGATCCATGCGTTTCTAGCCTCCAAAAAAGCCCCAAACGAATGCAAAGTCGCTTTATAACGAAATCGCATATTTGAGTTTTGCGCTCGCTGTAGGCGTTCCAGCTCGTATTATGGGATCAAAAACCCTTCATTCTATGCAAATACGCAAGATTCATGAGTTTCTAGCCGCCAAATAAGCCCCAAACGAATGCAAAGTCGCTTTATAACGAAATCGAACAATTGAGTTTTGCGCACGCTGTAGGCGTTCCAGCTCGTATTATGGGATCAAAAACTCTTCATTCTATGCAAATACACAAGATTCATGCGTTTCTAGGCGCCAAAAAAGCCCCAAACGAATGCAAAGTCGCTTTATAACGAAATCGCATATTTGAGTTTTGCGCTCGCTGTAGGCGTTCCAGCTCGTATTATGGGATCAAAAACCCTTCATTCTATGCAAATACCCAAGATTCATGCCTTTCTAGCCATCAAATAAGCCCCAAACGAATGCAAAGTCGCTTTATAATGAAATCGAACGATTGAGTTTTGCGCTCGCTGTAGGCGTTCCAGCTCGTACTATGGGATCAAAAACTCTTCATTCTATGCAAATACACAAGATTCATGCGTTTCTAGCCGCCAAGCAAGCCCCAAACGAATGCAAAGTCGTTTTATTACTAAATCGCATATTTGAGTTTGCGCTCGCTGTAGGCGTTCCAGCTCGTATTATGGGATCAAAAACTCATCATTCTATGCAAATACACAAGATCCATGCGTTTCTAGTAGCCAAACAAGTCCCAAACGAATGCAAAGTCGTTTTATAACGAAATCGCATATTTGAGTTTTGCGCTCACTGTAGGCGTTCCAGCTCGTATTATGGGATCAAAAACTCTTCATTCTATGCAAATACACAAGATTCATGCTTTCTAGCCGCCAAACAAGCCCCAAACGAATGCAAAGTCGCTTTATAACGAAATCGAATGATTGAGTTTTGCGCTCGCTGTAGGCGTTCCAGATCGTATTATGAGATCAAAAACCCTTCATTCTATACAAATACACAAGATTCATGCGTTTCTAGCCGCCAAACAAGCCCCAAACGAATGCAAAGTCGTTTTATAACGAAATCGCATATTTGAGTTTGCGCTCGCTGTAAGCGTTCCAGTTCGTATTATGGGATCAAAAACTCATCATTCTATGCAAATACACAAGATCCATGCGTTTCTAGCCGCCAAACAAGACCCAAACGAATGCAAAGTCGTTTTATAACGAAACCGCATATTTGAGTTTTGCGCTCGCTGTAGGCGTTCCAGATCGTATTATGAGATCAAAAACCCTTCATTCTATGCAAATACACAAGATCCATGCGTTTCTAGCCGCCAAACAAGACCCAAACGAATGCAAAGTCGTTTTATAACGAAATCGCATATTTGAGTTTTGCGCTCGCTGTAGGCGTTCCAGCTCGTATTATAAGATCAAAAACCCTTCATTCGATGCAAATACACAAGATTCATGCGTTTCTAGTAGCCAAACAAGTCCCAAACGAATGCAAAGTCGTTTTATAACGAAATCGCATATTTGAGTTTTGCACTCGCTGTAGGCGTTCCAGCTCGTATTATGGGATCAAAAACTCTTCATTCTATGCAAATACACAAGATTCATGCTTTCTAGCCGCCAAACAAGCCCCAAACGAATGCAAAGTCGCTTTATAACGAAATCGAATGATTGAGTTTTGCGCTCGCTGTAGGCGATCCAGATCGTATTATGAGATCAAAAACCCTTCATTCTATACAAATACACGAGATTCATGCGTTTCTAGCCGCCAAAAAGCCCCAAACGAATGCAAAGTCGTTTTATAACGAAATCGCATATTTGAGTTTGCGCTCGCTGTAGGCGTTCCAGCTCGTATTATGGGATCAAAAACTCATCATTCTATGCAAATACACAAGATCCATGCGTTTCTAGCCTCCAAAAAAGCCCCAAACGAATGCAAAGTCGCTTTATAACGAAATCGCATATTTGAGTTTTGCGCTCGCTGTAGGCGTTCCAGCTCGTATTATGGGATCAAAAACCCTTCATTCTATGCAAATACGCAAGATTCATGAGTTTCTAGCCGCCAAATAAGCCCCAAACGAATGCAAAGTCGCTTTATAACGAAATCGAACAATTGAGTTTTGCGCACGCTGTAGGCGTTCCAGCTCGTATTATGGGATCAAAAACTCTTCATTCTATGCAAATACACAAGATTCATGCGTTTCTAGCCGCCAAACAAGCCCCAAACGAATGCAAAGTCGTTTTATAACGAAATCGCATATTTGAGTTTGCGCTCGCTGTAGGCGTTCCAGCTCGTATTATGGGATCAAAAACTCTTCATTCTATGCAAATACACAAGATCCATGCGTTTCTAGCCTTCAAAAAAGCCCCAAACGAATGCAAAGTCGCTTTATAACGAAATCGCATATTTGAGTTTTGCGCTCGCTGTAGGCGTTCCAGCTCGTATTATGGGATCAAAAACCCTTCATTCTATGCAAATACCCAAGATTCATGCCTTTCTAGCCATCAAATAAGCCCCAAACGAATGCAAAGTCGCTTTATAATGAAATCGAACGATTGAGTTTTGCGCTCGCTGTAGGCGTTCCAGCTCGTATTATGGGATCAAAAACTCTTCATTCTATGCAAATACACAAGATTCATGCGTTTCTAGCCGCCAAGCAAGCCCCAAACGAATGCAAAGTCGTTTTATTACTAAATCGCATATTTGAGTTTGCGCTCGCTGTAGGCGTTCCAGCTCGTATTATGGGATCAAAAACTCATCATTCTATGCAAATACACAAGATCCATGCGTTTCTAGTAGCCAAACAAGTCCCAAACGAATGCAAAGTCGTTTTATAACGAAATCGCATATTTGAGTTTTGCGCTCACTGTAGGCGTTCCAGCTCGTATTATGGGATCAAAAACTCTTCATTCTATGCAAATACACAAGATTCATGCTTTCTAGCCGCCAAACAAGCCCCAAACGAATGCAAAGTCGCTTTATAACGAAATCGAATGATTGAGTTTTGCGCTCGCTGTAGGCGTTCCAGATCGTATTATGAGATCAAAAACCCTTCATTCTATACAAATACACAAGATTCATGCGTTTCTAGCCGCCAAACAAGCCCCAAACGAATGCAAAGTCGTTTTATAACGAAATCGCATATTTGAGTTTGCGCTCGCTGTAAGCGTTCCAGTTCGTATTATGGGATCAAAAACTCATCATTCTATGCAAATACACAAGATCCATGCGTTTCTAGCCGCCAAACAAGACCCAAACGAATGCAAAGTCGTTTTATAACGAAACCGCATATTTGAGTTTTGCGCTCGCTGTAGGCGTTCCAGATCGTATTATGAGATCAAAAACCCTTCATTCTATACAAATACACGAGATTCATGCGTTTCTAGCCGCCAAAAAGCCCCAAACGAATGCAAAGTCGTTTTATAACGAAATCGCATATTTGAGTTTGCGCTCGCTGTAGGCGTTCCAGCTCGTATTATGGGATCAAAAACTCATCATTCTATGCAAATACATAAGATCCATGCGTTTCTAGCCGCCAAACAAGACCCAAACGAATGCAAAGTCGTTTTATAACGAAATCGCCTATTTGAGTTTTGCGCTCGCTGTAGGCGTTCCAGCTCGTATTATAAGATCAAAAACCCTTCATTCGATGCAAATACACAAGATTCATGCGTTTCTAGTAGCCAAACAAGTCCCAAACGAATGCAAAGTCGTTTTATAACGAAATCGCATATTTGAGTTTTGCGCTCGCTGTCGGCGTTCCAGCTCGTATTATGGGATCAAAAACTCTTCATTCTATGCAAATACATAAGATTCATGCTTTCTAGCCGCCAAACAAGCCCCAAACGAATGCAAAGTCGCTTTATAACGAAATCGAATGATTGAGTTTTGCTCTCGCTGTAGGCGTTCCAGATCGTATTATGAGATCAAAAACCCTTCATTCTATACAAATACACAAGATTCATACGTTTCTAGCCGCCAAACAAGCCCCAAACGAATGCAAAGTCGTTTTATAACGAAATCGCATATTTGAGTTTGCGCTCGCTGTAGGCGTTCCAGCTCGTATTATGGGATCAAAAACTCATCATTCTATGCAAGTACACAAGATCCATGCGTTTCTAGCCGCCAAACAAGACCCAAACGAATGCAAAGTCGTTTTATAACGTAATCGCATATTTGAGTTTTGCGCTCGCTGTAGGCGTTCCAGCTCGTATTATAAGATCAAAAGCCCTTCATTCGATGCAAATACACGAGATTCATGCGTTTCTAGTAGCCAAACAAGTCCCAAACGAATGCAAAGTCGCTTTATAACGAAATCGCATATTTGAGTTTTGCGCTCGCTGTAGGCGTTCCAGCTCGTATTATGGGATCAAAAACTCTTCATTCTATGCAAATACACAAGATTCATTCGTTTCTAGCCGCCAAACAAGCCCCGAACGAATGCAAAGTCGCTTTATAACGAAATCGAACGATTGAGTTTTGCGCTCGCTGTAGGCGTTCCAGATCGTATTATGAGATCAAAAACCCTTCATTCTATACAAATACACAAGATTCATGCGTTTCTAGCCGCCAAACAAGCCCCAAACGAATGCAAAGTCGTTTTATAACGAAATCGCATATTTGAGTTTGCGCTCGCTGTAGGCGTTCCAGCTCGTATTATGGGATCAAAAACACTTCATTCTATGCAAATACGCAAGATTCATGAGTTTCTAGCCGCCAAATAAGCCCCAAACGAATGCAAAGTCGCTTTATAACGAAATCGAACGATTGAGTTTTGCGCTCGCTGTAGGCGTTCCAGCACGTATTATGGGATCAAAAACTCTTCATTCTATGCAAATACACAAGATTCATGCGTTTCTAGCCGCCAAGCAAGCCCCAAACGAATGCAAAGTCGTTTTATTACTAAATCGCATATTTGAGTTTGCGCTCGCTGTAGGCGTTCCAGCTCGTATTATGGGATCAAAAACTCATCATTCTATGCAAATACACAAGATCCATGCGTTTCTAGCCGCCAAACAAGACCCAAACGAATGCAAAGTCGTTTTATAACGAAATCGCATATTTGAGTTTGCGCTCGCTGTAGGCGTTCCAGCTCGTATTATGGGATCAAAAACTCTTCATTCTATGCAAATACCCAAGATTCATGCCTTTCTAGCCATCAAATAAGCCCCAAACGAATGCAAAGTCGCTTTATAATGAAATCGAACGATTGAGTTTTGCGCTCGCTGTAGGCGTTCCAGCTCGTACTATGGGATCAAAAACTCTTCATTCTATGCAAATACACAAGATTCATGCGTTTCTAGCCGCCAAGCAAGCCCCAAACGAATGCAAAGTCGTTTTATTACTAAATCGCATATTTGAGTTTGCGCTCGCTGTAGGCGTTCCAGCTCGTATTATGGGATCAAAAACTCATCATTCTATGCAAATACACAAGATCCATGCGTTTCTAGCCGCCAAACAAGACCCAAACGAATGCAAAGTCGTTTTATAACGAAATCGCATATTTGAGTTTGCGCTCGCTGTAGGCGTTCCAGCTCGAATTATGGGATCAAAAACTCTTAATTCTATGCAAATACACAAGATCCATGCGTTTCTAGTAGCCAAACAAGTCCCAAACGAATGCAAAGTCGTTTTATAACGAAATCGCATATTTGAGTTTTGCGCTCGCTGTAGGCGTTCCAGCTCGTATTATGGGATCAAAAACTCTTCATTCTATGCAAATACACAAGATTCATGCTTTCTAGCCGCCAAACAAGCCCCAAACGAATGCAAAGTCGCTTTATAACGAAATCGAATGATTGAGTTTTGCGCTCGCTGTAGGCGTTCCAGATCGTATTATGAGATCAAAAACCCTTCATTCTATACAAATACACAAGATTCATGCGTTTCTAGCCGCCAAACAAGCCCCAAACGAATGCAAAGTCGTTTTATAACGAAATCGCATATTTGAGTTTTGCGCTCGCTGTAGGCGTTCCAGATCGTATTATGAGATCAAAAACCCTTCATTCTATACAAATACACGAGATTCATGCGTTTCTAGCCGCCAAAAAGCCCCAAACGAATGCAAAGTCGTTTTATAACGAAATCGCATATTTGAGTTTGCGCTCGCTGTAGGCGTTCCAGCTCGTATTATGGGATCAAAAACTCATCATTCTATGCAAATACACAAGATCCATGCGTTTCTAGCCGCCAAACAAGACCCAAACGAATGCAAAGTCGTTTTATAACGAAATCGCATATTTGAGTTTTGCGCTCGCTGTAGGCGTTCCAGCTCGTATTATAAGATCAAAAACCCTTCATTCGATGCAAATACACAAGATTCATGCGTTTCTAGTAGCCAAACAAGTCCCAAACGAATGCAAAGTCGTTTTATAACGAAATCGCATATTTGAGTTTTGCGCTCGCTGTAGGCGTTCCAGCTCGTATTATGGGATCAAAAACTCTTCATTCTATGCAAATACATAAGATTCATGCTTTCTAGCCGCCAAACAAGCCCCAAACGAATGCAAAGTCGCTTTATAACGAAATCGAATGATTGAGTTTTGCGCTCGCTGTAGGCGTTCCAGATCGTATTATGAGATCAAAAACCCTTCATTCTATACAAATACACAAGATTCATGCGTTTCTAGCCGCCAAACAAGCCCCAAACGAATGCAAAGTCGTTTTATAACGAAATCGCATATTTGAGTTTTGCGCTCGCTGTAGGCGTTCCAGATCGTATTATGAGATCAAAAACCCTTCATTCTATACAAATACACGAGATTCATGCGTTTCTAGCCGCCAAAAAGCCCCAAACGAATGCAAAGTCGTTTTATAACGAAATCGCATATTTGAGTTTGCGCTCGCTGTAGGCGTTCCAGCTCGTATTATGGGATCAAAAACTCATCATTCTATGCAAATACACAAGATCCATGCGTTTCTAGCCGCCAAACAAGACCCAAACGAATGCAAAGTCGTTTTATAACGAAATCGCATATTTGAGTTTTGCGCTCGCTGTAGGCGTTCCAGCTCGTACTATGGGATCAAAAACTCTTCATTCTATGCAAATACACAAGATTCATGCGTTTCTAGCCGCCAAGCAAGCCCCAAACGAATGCAAAGTCGTTTTATTACTAAATCGCATATTTGAGTTTGCGCTCGCTGTAGACGTTCCAGCTCGTATTATGGGATCAAAAACTCATCATTCTATGCAAATACACAAGATCCATGCGTTTCTAGCCGCCAAACAAGACCCAAACGAATGCAAAGTCGTTTTATAACGAAATCGCATATTTGAGTTTGCGCTCGCTGTAGGCGTTCCAGCTCGAATTATGGGATCAAAAACTCTTCATTCTATGCAAATACACAAGATCCATGCGTTTCTAGTAGCCAAACAAGTCCCAAACGAATGCAAAGTCGTTTTATAACGAAATCGCATATTTGAGTTTTGCGCTCGCTGTAGGCGTTCCAGCTCGTATTATGGGATCAAAAACTCTTCATTCTATGCAAATACACAAGATTCATGCTTTCTAGCCGCCAAACAAGCCCCAAACGAATGCAAAGTCGCTTTATAACGAAATCGAATGATTGAGTTTTGCGCTCGCTGTAGGCGTTCCAGATCGTATTATGAGATCAAAAACCCTTCATTCTATACAAATACACAAGATTCATGCGTTTCTAGCCGCCAAACAAGACCCAAACGAATGCAAAGTCGTTTTATAACGAAATCGCATATTTGAGTTTGCGCTCGCTGTAGGCGTTCCAGCTCGTATTATGGGATCAAAAACTCATCATTCTATGCGAATACACAAGATCCATGCGTTTCTAGCCGCCAAACAAGACCCAAACGAATGCAAAGTCGTTTTATAACGAAATCGCATATTTGAGTTTTGCGCTCGCTGTAGGCGTTCCAGATCGTATTATGAGATCAAAAACCCTTCATTCTATACAAATACACGAGATTCATGCGTTTCTAGCCGCCAAAAAGCCCCAAACGAATGCAAAGTCGTTTTATAACGAAATCGCATATTTGAGTTTGCGCTCGCTGTAGGCGTTCCAGCTCGTATTATGGGATCAAAAACTCATCATTCTATGCAAATACACAAGATCCATGCGTTTCTAGCCGCCAAACAAGACCCAAACGAATGCAAAGTCGTTTTATAACGAAATCGCATATTTGAGTTTTGCGCTCGCTGTAGGCGTTCCAGCTCGTATTATAAGATCAAAAACCCTTCATTCGATGCAAATACACAAGATTCATGCGTTTCTAGTAGCCAAACAAGTCCCAAACGAATGCAAAGTCGTTTTATAACGAAATCGCATATTTGAGTTTTGCGCTCGCTGTAGGCGTTCCAGCTCGTATTATGGGATCAAAAACTCTTCATTCTATGCAAATACATAAGATTCATGCTTTCTAGCCGCCAAACAAGCCCCAAACGAATGCAAAGTCGCTTTATAACGAAATCGAATGATTGAGTTTTGCGCTCGCTGTAGGCGTTCCAGATCGTATTATGAGATCAAAAACCCTTCATTCTATACAAATACACAAGATTCATGCGTTTCTAGCCGCCAAACAAGCCCCAAACGAATGCAAAGTCGTTTTATAACGAAATCGCATATTTGAGTTTGCGCTCGCTGTAGGCGTTCCAGCTCGAATTATGGGATCAAAAACTCTTCATTCTATGCAAATACACAAGATCCATGCGTTTCTAGCCGCCAAACAAGACCCAAACGAATGCAAAGTCGTTTTATAACGAAATCGCATATTTGAGTTTTGCGCTCGCTGTAGGCGTTCCAGATCGTATTATGAGATCAAAAACCCTTCATTCTATACAAATACACGAGATTCATGCGTTTCTAGCCGCCAAAAAGCCCCAAACGAATGCAAAGTCGTTTTATAACGAAATCGCATATTTGAGTTTGCGCTCGCTGTAGGCGTTCCAGCTCGTATTATGGGATCAAAAACTCATCATTCTATGCAAATACACAAGATCCAAGCGTTTCTAGCCGCCAAACAAGACCCAAACGAATGCAAAGTCGTTTTATAACGAAATCGCATATTTGAGTTTTGCGCTCGCTGTAGGCGTTCCAGCTCGTATTATAAGATCAAAAACCCTTCATTCGATGCAAATACACAAGATTCATGCGTTTCTAGTAGCCAAACAAGTCCCAAACGAATGCAAAGTCGTTTTATAACGAAATCGCATATTTGAGTTTTGCGCTCGCTGTAGGCGTTCCAGATCGTATTATGACATCAAAAACCCTTCATTCTATACAAATACACGAGATTCATGCGTTTCTAGCCGCCAAAAAGCCCCAAACGAATGCAAAGTCGTTTTATAACGAAATCGCATATTTGAGTTTGCGCTCGCTGTAGGCGTTCCAGCTCGTATTATGGGATCAAAAACTCATCATTCTATGCAAATACACAAGATCCATGCGTTTCTAGCCGCCAAACAAGACCCAAACGAATGCAAAGTCGTTTTATAACGAAATCGCATATTTGAGTTTTGCGCTCGCTGTAGGCGTTCCAGCTCGTATTATAAGATCAAAAACCCTTCATTCGATGCAAATACACAAGATTCATGCGTTTCTAGTAGCCAAACAAGTCCCAAACGAATGCAAAGTCGTTTTATAACGAAATCGCATATTTGAGTTTTGCGCTCGCTGTAGGCGTTCCAGCTCGTATTATGGGATCAAAAACTCTTCATTCTATGCAAATACATAAGATTCATGCTTTCTAGCCGCCAAACAAGCCCCAAACGAATGCAAAGTCGCTTTATAACGAAATCGAATGATTGAGTTTTGCGCTCGCTGTAGGCGTTCCAGATCGTATTATGAGATCAAAAACCCTTCATTCTATACAAATACACAAGATTCATGCGTTTCTAGCCGCCAAACAAGCCCCAAACGAATGCAAAGTCGTTTTATAACGAAATCGCATATTTGAGTTTGCGCTCGCTGTAGGCGTTCCAGCTCGAATTATGGGATCAAAAACTCTTCATTCTATGCAAATACACAAGATCCATGCGTTTCTAGCCGCCAAACAAGACCCAAACGAATGCAAAGTCGTTTTATAACGAAATCGCATATTTGAGTTTTGCGCTCGCTGTAGGCGTTCCAGATCGTATTATGAGATCAAAAACCCTTCATTCTATACAAATACACGAGATTCATGCGTTTCTAGCCGCCAAAAAGCCCCTAACGAATGCAAAGTCGTTTTATAACGAAATCGCATATTTGAGTTTGCGCTCGCTGTAGGCGTTCCAGCTCGTATTATGGGATCAAAAACTCATCATTCTATGCAAATACACAAGATCCATGCGTTTCTAGCCGCCAAACAAGACCCAAACGAATGCAAAGTCGTTTTATAACGAAATCGCATATTTGAGTTTTGCGCTCGCTGTAGGCGTTCCAGCTCGTATTATAAGATCAAAAACCCTTCATTCGATGCAAATACACAAGATTCATGCGTTTCTAGTAGCCAAACAAGTCCCAAACGAATGCAAAGTCGTTTTATAACGAAATCGCATATTTGAGTTTTGCGCTCGCTGTAGGCGTTCCAGCTCGTATTATGGGATCAAAAACCCTTCATTCTATGCAAATACGCAAGATTCATGAGTTTCTAGCCGCCAAATAAGCCCCAAACGAATGCAAAGTCGCTTTATAACGAAATCGAACGATTGAGTTTTGCGCTCGCTGTAGGCGTTCCAGCACGTATTATGGGATCAAAAACTCTTCATTCTATGCAAATACACAAGATTCATGCGTTTCTAGCCGCCAAGCAAGCCCCAAACGAATGCAAAGTCGTTTTATTACTAAATCGCATATTTGAGTTTGCGCTCGCTGTAGGCGTTCCAGCTCGTATTATGGGATCAAAAACTCATCATTCTATGCAAATACACAAGATCCATGCGTTTCTAGCCGCCAAACAAGACCCAAACGAATGCAAAGTCGTTTTATAAAGAAATCGCATATTTGAGTTTGCGCTCGCTGTAGGCGTTCCAGCTCGAATTATGGGATCAAAAACTCTTCATTCTATGCAAATACCCAAGATTCATGCCTTTCTAGCCATCAAATAAGCCCCAAACGAATGCAAAGTCGCTTTATAATGAAATCGAACGATTGAGTTTTGCGCTCGCTGTAGGCGTTCCAGCTCGTACTATGGGATCAAAAACTCTTCATTCTATGCAAATACACAAGATTCATGCGTTTCTAGCCGCCAAGCAAGCCCCAAACGAATGCAAAGTCGTTTTATTACTAAATCGCATATTTGAGTTTGCGCTCGCTGTAGGCGTTCCAGCTCGTATTATGGGATCAAAAACTCATCATTCTATGCAAATACACAAGATCCATGCGTTTCTAGCCGCCAAACAAGACCCAAACGAATGCAAAGTCGTTTTATAACGAAATCGCATATTTGAGTTTGCGCTCGCTGTAGGCGTTCCAGCTCGTATTATGGGATCAAAAACTCTTCATTCTATGCAAATACACAAGATCCATGCGTTTCTAGTAGCCAAACAAGTCCCAAACGAATGCAAAGTCGTTTTATAACGAAATCGCATATTTGAGTTTTGCGCTCGCTGTAGGCGTTCCAGCTCGTATTATGGGATCAAAAACTCATCATTCTATGCAAATACACAAGATTCATGCTTTCTAGCCGCCAAACAAGCCCCAAACGAATGCAAAGTCGCTTTATAACGAAATCGAATGATTGAGTTTTGCGCTCGCTGTAGGCGTTCCAGATCGTATTATGAGATCAAAAACCGTTCATTCTATACAAATACACAAGATTCATGCGTTTCTAGCCGCCAAACAAGCCCCAAACGAATGCAAAGTCGTTTTATAACGAAATCGCATATTTGAGTTTGCGCTCGCTGTAGGCGTTCCAGCTCGTATTATGGGATCAAAAACTCATCATTCTATGCAAATACACAAGATCCATGCGTTTCTAGCCGCCAAACAAGACCCAAACGAATGCAAAGTCGTTTTATAACGAAATCGCATATTTGAGTTTTGCGCTCGCTGTAGGCGTTCCAGATCGTATTATGAGATCAAAAACCCTTCATTCTATACAAATACACGAGATTCATGCGTTTCTAGCCGCCAAAAAGCCCCAAACGAATGCAAAGTCGTCTTATAACGAAATCGCATATTTGAGTTTGCGCTCGCTGTAGGCGTTCCAGCTCGTATTATGGGATCAAAAACTCATCATTCTATGCAAATACACAAGATCCATGCGTTTCTAGCCGCCAAACAAGACCCAAACGAATGCAAAGTCGTTTTATAACGAAATCGCATATTTGAGTTTTGCGCTCGCTGTAGGCGTTCCAGCTCGTATTATAAGATCAAAAACCCTTCATTCTATGCAAATACACAAGATTCATGCGTTTCTAGTAGCCAAACAAGTCCCAAACGAATGCAAAGTCGTTTTATAACGAAATCGCATATTTGAGTTTTGCGCTCGCTGTAGGCGTTCCAGCTCGTATTATGGGATCAAAAACTCTTCATTCTATGCAAATACATAAGATTCATGCTTTCTAGCCGCCAAACAAGCCCCAAACGAATGCAAAGTCGTTTTATAACGAAATCGAATGATTGAGTTTTGCGCTCGCTGTAGGCGTTCCAGATCGTATTATGAGATCAAAAACCCTTCATTCTATACAAATACACAAGATTCATGCGTTTCTAGCCGCCAAACAAGCCCCAAACGAATGCAAAGTCGTTTTATAACGAAATCGCATATTTGAGTTTGCGCTCGCTGTAGGCGTTCCAGCTCGAATTATGGGATCAAAAACTCTTCATTCTATGCAAATACACAAGATCCATGCGTTTCTAGCCGCCAAACAAGACCCAAACGAATGCAAAGTCGTTTTATAACGAAATCGCATATTTGAGTTTTGCGCTCGCTGTAGGCGTTCCAGATCGTATTATGAGATCAAAAACCCTTCATTCTATACAAATACACGAGATTCATGCGTTTCTAGCCGCCAAAAAGCCCCAAACGAATGCAAAGTCGTTTTATAACGAAATCGCATATTTGAGTTTGCGCTCGCTGTAGGCGTTCCAGCTCGTATTATGGGATCAAAAACTCATCATTCTATGCAAATACACAAGATCCAAGCGTTTCTAGCCGCCAAACAAGACCCAAACGAATGCAAAGTCGTTTTATAACGAAATCGCATATTTGAGTTTTGCGCTCGCTGTAGGCGTTCCAGCTCGTATTATAAGATCAAAAACCCTTCATTCGATGCAAATACACAAGATTCATGCGTTTCTAGTAGCCAAACAAGTCCCAAACGAATGCAAAGTCGTTTTATAACGAAATCGCATATTTGAGTTTTGCGCTCGCTGTAGGCGTTCCAGATCGTATTATGACATCAAAAACCCTTCATTCTATACAAATACACGAGATTCATGCGTTTCTAGCCGCCAAAAAGCCCCAAACGAATGCAAAGTCGTTTTATAACGAAATCGCATATTTGAGTTTGCGCTCGCTGTAGGCGTTCCAGCTCGTATTATGGGATCAAAAACTCTTCATTCTATGCAAATACATAAGATTCATGCTTTCTAGCCGCCAAACAAGCCCCAAACGAATGCAAAGTCGCTTTATAACGAAATCGAATGATTGAGTTTTGCGCTCGCTGTAGGCGTTCCAGATCGTATTATGAGATCAAAAACCCTTCATTCTATACAAATACACAAGATTCATGCGTTTCTAGCCGCCAAACAAGCCCCAAACGAATGCAAAGTCGTTTTATAACGAAATCGCATATTTGAGTTTGCGCTCGCTGTAGGCGTTCCAGCTCGAATTATGGGATCAAAAACTCTTCATTCTATGCAAATACACAAGATCCATGCGTTTCTAGCCGCCAAACAAGACCCAAACGAATGCAAAGTCGTTTTATAACGAAATCGCATATTTGAGTTTTGCGCTCGCTGTAGGCGTTCCAGATCGTATTATGAGATCAAAAACCCTTCATTCTATACAAATACACGAGATTCATGCGTTTCTAGCCGCCAAAAAGCCCCAAACGAATGCAAAGTCGTTTTATAACGAAATCGCATATTTGAGTTTGCGCTCGCTGTAGGCGTTCCAGCTCGTATTATGGGATCAAAAACTCATCATTCTATGCAAATACACAAGATCCATGCGTTTCTAGCCGCCAAACAAGACCCAAACGAATGCAAAGTCGTTTTATAACGAAA
This sequence comes from Ichneumon xanthorius, assembly GCA_917499995.1. NCBI lineage: Eukaryota > Metazoa > Arthropoda > Insecta > Hymenoptera > Ichneumonidae > Ichneumon > Ichneumon xanthorius. The sequence goes on along the minus strand of OU824200.1, from coordinate 23,895,689 downwards.
TCGCATATTTGAGTTTTGCGCTCGCTGTAGGCGTTCCAGCTCGTACTATGGGATCAAAAACTCTTCATTCTATGCAAATACACAAGATTCATGCGTTTCTAGCCGCCAAGCAAGCCCCAAACGAATGCAAAGTCGTTTTATAACGAAATCGCATATTTGAGTTTGCGCTCGCTGTAGGCGTTCCAGCTCGTATTATGGGATCAAAAACTCTTCATTCTATGCAAATACATAAGATTCATGCTTTCTAGCCGCCAAACAAGCCCCAAACGAATGCAAAGTCGCTTTATAACGAAATCGAATGATTGAGTTTTGCGCTCGCTGTAGGCGTTCCAGATCGTATTATGAGATCAAAAACCCTTCATTCTATACAAATACACAAGATTCATGCGTTTCTAGCCGCCAAACAAGCCCCAAACGAATGCAAAGTCGTTTTATAACGAAATCGCATATTTGAGTTTGCGCTCGCTGTAGGCGTTCCAGCTCGAATTATGGGATCAAAAACTCTTCATTCTATGCAAATACACAAGATCCATGCGTTTCTAGCCGCCAAACAAGACCCAAACGAATGCAAAGTCGTTTTATAACGAAATCGCATATTTGAGTTTTGCGCTCGCTGTAGGCGTTCCAGATCGTATTATGAGATCAAAAACCCTTCATTCTATACAAATACACGAGATTCATGCGTTTCTAGCCGCCAAAAAGCCCCAAACGAATGCAAAGTCGTTTTATAACGAAATCGCATATTTGAGTTTGCGCTCGCTGTAGGCGTTCCAGCTCGTATTATGGGATCAAAAACTCATCATTCTATGCAAATACACAAGATCCATGCGTTTCTAGCCGCCAAACAAGACCCAAACGAATGCAAAGTCGTTTTATAACGAAATCGCATATTTGGGTTTTGCGCTCGCTGTAGGCGTTCCAGCTCGTACTATGGGATCAAAAACTCTTCATTCTATGCAAATACACAAGATTCATGCGTTTCTAGCCGCCAAGCAAGCCCCAAACGAATGCAAAGTCGTTTTATTACTAAATCGCATATTTGAGTTTGCGCTCGCTGTAGACGTTCCAGCTCGTATTATGGGATCAAAAACTCATCATTCTATGCAAATACACAAGATCCATGCGTTTCTAGCCGCCAAACAAGACCCAAACGAATGCAAAGTCGTTTTATAACGAAATCGCATATTTGAGTTTGCGCTCGCTGTAGGCGTTCCAGCTCGAATTATGGGATCAAAAACTCTTCTTTCTATGCAAATACACAAGATCCATGCGTTTCTAGTAGCCAAACAAGTCCCAAACGAATGCAAAGTCGTTTTATAACGAAATCGCATATTTGAGTTTTGCGCTCGCTGTAGGCGTTCCAGCTCGTATTATGGGATCAAAAACTCTTCATTCTATGCAAATACACAAGATTCATGCTTTCTAGCCGCCAAACAAGCCCCAAACGAATGCAAAGTCGCTTTATAACGAAATCGAATGATTGAGTTTTGCGCTCGCTGTAGGCGTTCCAGATCGTATTATGAGATCAAAAACCCTTCATTCTATACAAATACACAAGATTCATGCGTTTCTAGCCGCCAAACAAGCCCCAAACGAATGCAAAGTCGTTTTATAACGAAATCGCATATTTGAGTTTGCGCTCGCTGTAGGCGTTCCAGCTCGTATTATGGGATCAAAAACTCATCATTCTATGCAAATACACAAGATCCATGCGTTTCTAGCCGCCAAACAAGACCCAAACGAATGCAAAGTCGTTTTATAACGAAATCGCATATTTGAGTTTTGCGCTCGCTGTAGGCGTTCCAGATCGTATTATGAGATCAAAAACCCTTCATTCTATACAAATACACGAGATTCATGCGTTTCTAGCCGCCAAAAAGCCCCAAACGAATGCAAAGTCGTTTTATAACGAAATCGCATATTTGAGTTTGCGCTCGCTGTAGGCGTTCCAGCTCGTATTATGGGATCAAAAACTCATCATTCTATGCAAATACACAAGATCCATGCGTTTCTAGCCGCCAAACAAGACCCAAACGAATGCAAAGTCGTTTTATAACGAAATCGCATATTTGAGTTTTGCGCTCGCTGTAGGCGTTCCAGCTCGTATTATAAGATCAAAAACCCTTCATTCGATGCAAATACACAAGATTCATGCGTTTCTAGTAGCCAAACAAGTCCCAAACGAATGCAAAGTCGTTTTATAACGAAATCGCATATTTGAGTTTTGCGCTCGCTGTAGGCGTTCCAGCTCGTATTATGGGATCAAAAACTCTTCATTCTATGCAAATACATAAGATTCATGCTTTCTAGCCGCCAAACAAGCCCCAAACGAATGCAAAGTCGCTTTATAACGAAATCGAATGATTGAGTTTTGCGCTCGCTGTAGGCGTTCCAGATCGTATTATGAGATCAAAAACCCTTCATTCTATACAAATACACAAGATTCATGCGTTTCTAGCCGCCAAACAAGCCCCAAACGAATGCAAAGTCGTTTTATAACGAAATCGCATATTTGAGTTTGCGCTCGCTGTAGGCGTTCCAGCTCGAATTATGGGATCAAAAACTCTTCATTCTATGCAAATACACAAGATCCATGCGTTTCTAGCCGCCAAACAAGACCCAAACGAATGCAAAGTCGTTTTATAACGAAATCGCATATTTGAGTTTTGCGCTCGCTGTAGGCGTTCCAGATCGTATTATGAGATCAAAAACCCTTCATTCTATACAAATACACAAGATTCATGCGTTTCTAGCCGCCAGACAAGCCCCAAACGAATGCAAAGTCGTTTTATAACGAAATCGCATATTTGAGTTTGCGCTCGCTGTAGGCGTTCCAGCTCGAATTATGGGATCAAAAACTCTTCATTCTATGCAAATACACAAGATCCATGCGTTTCTAGCCGCCAAACAAGACCCAAACGAATGCAAAGTCGTTTTATAACGAAATCGCATATTTGAGTTTTGCGCTCGCTGTAGGCGTTCCAGATCGTATTATGAGATCAAAAACCCTTCATTCTATACAAATACACGAGATTCATGCGTTTCTAGCCGCCAAAAAGCCCCTAACGAATGCAAAGTCGTTTTATAACGAAATCGCATATTTGAGTTTGCGCTCGCTGTAGGCGTTCCAGCTCGTATTATGGGATCAAAAACTCATCATTCTATGCAAATACACAAGATCCATGCGTTTCTAGCCGCCAAACAAGACCCAAACGAATGCAAAGTCGTTTTATAACGAAATCGCATATTTGAGTTTTGCGCTCGCTGTAGGCGTTCCAGCTCGTATTATAAGATCAAAAACCCTTCATTCGATGCAAATACACAAGATTCATGCGTTTCTAGTAGCCAAACAAGTCCCAAACGAATGCAAAGTCGTTTTATAACGAAATCGCATATTTGAGTTTTGCGCTCGCTGTAGGCGTTCCAGCTCGTATTATGGTATCAAAAACCCTTCATTCTATGCAAATACGCAAGATTCATGAGTTTCTAGCCGCCAAATAAGCCCCAAACGAATGCAAAGTCGCTTTATAACGAAATCGAACGATTGAGTTTTGCGCTCGCTGTAGGCGTTCCAGCACGTATTATGGGATCAAAAACTCTTCATTCTATGCAAATACACAAGATTCATGCGTTTCTAGCCGCCAAGCAAGCCCCAAACGAATGCAAAGTCGTTTTATTACTAAATCGCATATTTGAGTTTGCGCTCGCTGTAGGCGTTCCAGCTCGTATTATGGGATCAAAAACTCATCATTCTATGCAAATACACAAGATCCATGCGTTTCTAGCCGCCAAACAAGACCCAAACGAATGCAAAGTCGTTTTATAACGAAATCGCATATTTGAGTTTGCGCTCGCTGTAGGCGTTCCAGCTCGAATTATGGGATCAAAAACTCTTCATTCTATGCAAATACCCAAGATTCATGCCTTTCTAGCCATCAAATAAGCCCCAAACGAATGCAAAGTCGCTTTATAATGAAATCGAACGATTGAGTTTTGCGCTCGCTGTAGGCGTTCCAGCTCGTACTATGGGATCAAAAACTCTTCATTCTATGCAAATACACAAGATTCATGCGTTTCTAGCCGCCAAGCAAGCCCCAAACGAATGCAAAGTCGTTTTATTACTAAATCGCATATTTGAGTTTGCGCTCGCTGTAGGCGTTCCAGCTCGTATTATGGGATCAAAAACTCTTCATTCTATGCAAATACACAAGATCCATGCGTTTCTAGCCGCCAAACAAGACCCAAACGAATGCAAAGTCGTTTTATAACGAAATCGCATATTTGAGTTTGCGCTCGCTGTAGGCGTTCCAGCTCGAATTATGGGATCAAAAACTCTTCATTCTATGCAAATACACAAGATCCATGCGTTTCTAGTAGCCAAACAAGTCCCAAACGAATGCAAAGTCGTTTTATAACGAAATCGCATATTTGAGTTTTGCGCTCGCTGTAGGCGTTCCAGCTCGTATTATGGGATCAAAAACTCTTCATTCTATGCAAATACACAAGATTCATGCTTTCTAGCCGCCAAACAAGCCCCAAACGAATGCAAAGTCGCTTTATAACGAAATCGAATGATTGAGTTTTGCGCTCGCTGTAGGCGTTCCAGATCGTATTATGAGATCAAAAACCGTTCATTCTATACAAATACACAAGATTCATGCGTTTCTAGCCGCCAAACAAGCCCCAAACGAATGCAAAGTCGTTTTATAACGAAATCGCATATTTGAGTTTGCGCTCGCTGTAGGCGTTCCAGCTCGTATTATGGGATCAAAAACTCATCATTCTATGCAAATACACAAGATCCATGCGTTTCTAGCCGCCAAACAAGACCCAAACGAATGCAAAGTCGTTTTATAACGAAATCGCATATTTGAGTTTTGCGCTCGCTGTAGGCGTTCCAGATCGTATTATGAGATCAAAAACCCTTCATTCTATACAAATACACGAGATTCATGCGTTTCTAGCCGCCAAAAAGCCCCAAACGAATGCAAAGTCGTCTTATAACGAAATCGCATATTTGAGTTTGCGCTCGCTGTAGGCGTTCCAGCTCGTATTATGGGATCAAAAACTCATCATTCTATGCAAATACACAAGATCCATGCGTTTCTAGCCGCCAAACAAGACCCAAACGAATGCAAAGTCGTTTTATAACGAAATCGCATATTTGAGTTTTGCGCTCGCTGTAGCCGTTCCAGCTCGTATTATAAGATCAAAAACCCTTCATTCGATGCAAATACACAAGATTCATGCGTTTCTAGTAGCCAAACAAGCCCCAAACGAATGCAAAGTCGTTTTATTACTAAATCGCATATTTGAGTTTGCGCTCGCTGTAGGCGTTCCAGCTCGTATTATGGGATCAAAAACTCATCATTCTATGCAAATACACAAGATCCATGCGTTTCTAGCCGCCAAACAAGACCCAAACGAATGCAAAGTCGTTTTATAACGAAATCGCATATTTGAGTTTGCGCTCGCTGTAGGCGTTCCAGCTCGAATTATGGGATCAAAAACTCTTCATTCTATGCAAATACACAAGATCCATGCGTTTCTAGTAGCCAAACAAGTCCCAAACGAATGCAAAGTCGTTTTATAACGAAATCGCATATTTGAGTTTTGCGCTCGCTGTAGGCGTTCCAGCTCGTATTATGGGATCAAAAACTCTTCATTCTATGCAAATACACAAGATTCATGCTTTCTAGCCGCCAAACAAGCCCCAAACGAATGCAAAGTCGCTTTATAACGAAATCGAATGATTGAGTTTTGCGCTCGCTGTAGGCGTTCCAGATCGTATTATGAGATCAAAAACCGTTCATTCTATACAAATACACAAGATTCATGCGTTTCTAGCCGCCAAACAAGCCCCAAACGAATGCAAAGTCGTTTTATAACGAAATCGCATATTTGAGTTTGCGCTCGCTGTAGGCGTTCCAGCTCGTATTATGGGATCAAAAACTCATCATTCTATGCAAATACACAAGATCCATGCGTTTCTAGCCGCCAAACAAGACCCAAACGAATGCAAAGTCGTTTTATAACGAAATCGCATATTTGAGTTTTGCGCTCGCTGTAGGCGTTCCAGATCGTATTATGAGATCAAAAACCCTTCATTCTATACAAATACACGAGATTCATGCGTTTCTAGCCGCCAAAAAGCCCCAAACGAATGCAAAGTCGTCTTATAACGAAATCGCATATTTGAGTTTGCGCTCGCTGTAGGCGTTCCAGCTCGTATTATGGGATCAAAAACTCATCATTCTATGCAAATACACAAGATCCATGCGTTTCTAGCCGCCAAACAAGACCCAAACGAATGCAAAGTCGTTTTATAACGAAATCGCATATTTGAGTTTTGCGCTCGCTGTAGGCGTTCCAGCTCGTATTATAAGATCAAAAACCCTTCATTCGATGCAAATACACAAGATTCATGCGTTTCTAGTAGCCAAACAAGTCCCAAACGAATGCAAAGTCGTTTTATAACGAAATCGCATATTTGAGTTTTGCGCTCGCTGTAGGCGTTCCAGCTCGTATTATGGGATCAAAAACTCTTCATTCTATGCAAATACATAAGATTCATGCTTTCTAGCCGCCAAACAAGCCCCAAACGAATGCAAAGTCGCTTTATAACGAAATCGAATGATTGAGTTTTGCGCTCGCTGTAGGCGTTCCAGATCGTATTATGAGATCAAAAACCCTTCATTCTATACAAATACACAAGATTCATGCGTTTCTAGCCGCCAAACAAGCCCCAAACGAATGCAAAGTCGTTTTATAACGAAATCGCATATTTGAGTTTGCGCTCGCTGTAGGCGTTCCAGCGCGAATTATGGGATCAAAAACTCTTCATTCTATGCAAATACACAAGATCCATGCGTTTCTAGCCGCCAAACAAGACCCAAACGAATGCAAAGTCGTTTTATAACGAAATCGCATATTTGAGTTTTGCGCTCGCTGTAGGCGTTCCAGATCGTATTATGAGATCAAAAACCCTTCATTCTATACAAATACACGAGATTCATGCGTTTCTAGCCGCCAAAAAGCCCCAAACGAATGCAAAGTCGTTTTATAACGAAATCGCATATTTGAGTTTGCGCTCGCTGTAGGCGTTCCAGCTCGTATTATGGGATCAAAAACTCATCATTCTATGCAAATACACAAGATCCAAGCGTTTCTAGCCGCCAAACAAGACCCAAACGAATGCAAAGTCGTTTTATAACGAAATCGCATATTTGAGTTTTGCGCTCGCTGTAGGCGTTCCAGCTCGTATTATAAGATCAAAAACCCTTCATTCGATGCAAATACACAAGATTCATGCGTTTCTAGTAGCCAAACAAGTCCCAAACGAATGCAAAGTCGTTTTATAACGAAATCGCATATTTGAGTTTTGCGCTCGCTGTAGGCGTTCCAGATCGTATTATGACATCAAAAACCCTTCATTCTATACAAATACACGAGATTCATGCGTTTCTAGCCGCCAAAAAGCCCCAAACGAATGCAAAGTCGTTTTATAACGAAATCGCATATTTGAGTTTGCGCTCGCTGTAGGCGTTCCAGCTCGTATTATGGGATCAAAAACTCATCATTCTATGCAAATACACAAGATCCATGCGTTTCTAGCCGCCAAACAAGACCCAAACGAATGCAAAGTCGTTTTATAACGAAATCGCATATTTGAGTTTTGCACTCGCTGTAGGCGTTCCAGCTCGTATTATAAGATCAAAAACCCTTCATTCGATGCAAATACACAAGATTCATGCGTTTCTAGTAGCCAAACAAGTCCCAAACGAATGCAAAGTCGTTTCATAACGAAATCGCATATTTGAGTTTTGCGCTCGCTGTAGGCGTTCCAGCTCGTATTATGGGATCAAAAACTCTTCATTCTATGCAAATACATAAGATTCATGCTTTCTAGCCGCCAAACAAGCCCCAAACGAATGCAAAGTCGCTTTATAACGAAATCGAATGATTGAGTTTTGCGCTCGCTGTAGGCGTTCCAGATCGTATTATGAGATCAAAAACCCTTCATTCTATACAAATACACAAGATTCATGCGTTTCTAGCCGCCAAACAAGCCCCAAACGAATGCAAAGTCGTTTTATAACGAAATCGCATATTTGAGTTTGCGCTCGCTGTAGGCGTTCCAGCTCGAATTATGGGATCAAAAACTCTTCATTCTATGCAAATACACAAGATCCATGCGTTTCTAGCCGCCAAACAAGACCCAAACGAATGCAAAGTCGTTTTATAACGAAATCGCATATTTGAGTTTTGCGCTCGCTGTAGGCGTTCCAGCTCGTATTATAAGATCAAAAACCCTTCATTCGATGCAAATACACAAGATTCATGCGTTTCTAGTAGCCAAACAAGTCCCAAACGAATGCAAAGTCGTTTTATAACGAAATCGCATATTTGAGTTTTGCGCTCGCTGTAGGCGTTCCAGCTCGTATTATGGGATCAAAAACTCTTCATTCTATGCAAATACATAAGATTCATGCTTTCTAGCCGCCAAACAAGCCCCAAACGAATGCAAAGTCGCTTTATAACGAAATCGAATGATTGAGTTTTGCGCTCGCTGTAGGCGTTCCAGCTCGTATTATGGGATCAAAAACTCTTCATTCTATGCAAATACACAAGATCCATGCGTTTCTAGCCTTCAAAAAAGCCCCAAACGAATGCAAAGTCGCTTTATAACGAAATCGCATATTTGAGTTTTGCGCTCGCTGTAGGCGTTCCAGCTCGTATTATGGGATCAAAAACCCTTCATTCTATGCAAATACCCAAGATTCATGCCTTTCTAGCCATCAAATAAGCCCCAAACGAATGCAAAGTCGCTTTATAATGAAATCGAACGATTGAGTTTTGCGCTCGCTGTAGGCGTTCCAGCTCGTACTATGGGATCAAAAACTCTTCATTCTATGCAAATACACAAGATCCATGCGTTTCTAGCCGCCAAACAAGACCCAAACGAATGCAAAGTCGTTTTATAACGAAATCGCATATTTGAGTTTGCGCTCGCTGTAGGCGTTCCAGCTCGAATTATGGGATCAAAAACTCTTCATTCTATGCAAATACACAAGATCCATGCGTTTCTAGTAGCCAAACAAGTCCCAAACGAATGCAAAGTCGTTTTATAACGAAATCGCATATTTGAGTTTTGCGCTCGCTGTAGGCGTTCCAGCTCGTATTATGGGATCAAAAACTCTTCATTCTATGCAAATACACAAGATTCATGCTTTCTAGCCGCCAAACAAGCCCCAAACGAATGCAAAGTCGTTTTATAACGAAATCGAATGATTGAGTTTTGCGCTCGCTGTAGGCGTTCCAGATCGTATTATGAGATCAAAAACCCTTCATTCTATACAAATACACAAGATTCATGCGTTTCTAGCCGCCAAACAAGCCCCAAACGAATGCAAAGTCGTTTTATAACGAAATCGCATATTTGAGTTTGCGCTCGCTGTAGGCGTTCCAGCTCGTATTATGGGATCAAAAACTCATCATTCTATGCAAATACACAAGATCCATGCGTTTCTAGCCGCCAAACAAGACCCAAACGAATGCAAAGTCGTTTTATAACGAAATCGCATATTTGAGTTTTGCGCTCGCTGTAGGCGTTCCAGATCGTATTATGAGATCAAAAACCCTTCATTCTATACAAATACACGAGATTCATGCGTTTCTAGCCGCCAAAAAGCCCCAAAGAATGCAAAGTCGTTTTATAACGAAATCGCATATTTGAGTTTGCGCTCGCTGTAGGCGTTCCAGCTCGTATTATGGGATCAAAAACTCATCATTCTATGCAAATACACAAGATCCATGCGTTTCTAGCCGCCAAACAAGACCCAAACGAATGCAAAGTCGTTTTATAACGAAATCGCATATTTGAGTTTGCGCTCGCTGTAGGCGTTCCAGCTCGAATTATGGGATCAAAAACTCTTCATTCTATGCAAATACACAAGATCCATGCGTTTCTAGTAGCCAAACAAGTCCCAAACGAATGCAAAGTCGTTTTATAACGAAATCGCATATTTGAGTTTTGCGCTCGCTGTAGGCGTTCCAGCTCGTATTATGGGATCAAAAACTCTTCATTCTATACAAATACACAAGATTCATGCGTTTCTAGCCGCCAAACAAGCCCCAAACGAATGCAAAGTCGTTTTATAACGAAATCGCATATTTGAGTTTTGCGCTCGCTGTAGGCGTTCCAGCTCGTATTATAAGATCAAAAACCCTTCATTCGATGCAAATACACAAGATTCATGCGTTTCTAGTAGCCAAACAAGTCCCAAACGAATGCAAAGTCGTTTTATAACGAAATCGCATATTTGAGTTTTGCGCTCGCTGTAGGCGTTCCAGCTCGTATTATGGGATCAAAAACTCTTCATTCTATGCAAATACATAAGATTCATGCTTTCTAGCCGCCAAACAAGCCCCAAACGAATGCAAAGTCGCTTTATAACGAAATCGAATGATTGAGTTTTGCGCTCGCTGTAGGCGTTCCAGATCGTATTATGAGATCAAAAACCCTTCATTCTATACAAATACACAAGATTCATGCGTTTCTAGCCGCCAAACAAGCCCCAAACGAATGCAAAGTCGTTTTATAACGAAATCGCATATTTGAGTTTGCGCTCGCTGTAGGCGTTCCAGCTCGAATTATGGGATCAAAAACTCTTCATTCTATGCAAATACACAAGATCCATGCGTTTCTAGCCGCCAAACAAGACCCAAACGAATGCAAAGTCGTTTTATAACGAAATCGCATATTTGAGTTTTGCGCTCGCTGTAGGCGTTCCAGATCGTATTATGAGATCAAAAACCCTTCATTCTATACAAATACACGAGATTCATGCGTTTCTAGCCGCCAAAAAGCCCCAAACGAATGCAAAGTCGTTTTATAACGAAATCGCATATTTGAGTTTGCGCTCGCTGTAGGCGTTCCAGCTCGTATTATGGGATCAAAAACTCATCATTCTATGCAAATACACAAGATCCATGCGTTTCTAGCCGCCAAACAAGACCCAAACGAATGCAAAGTCGTTTTATAACGAAATCGCATATTTGAGTTTTGCGCTCGCTGTAGGCGTTCCAGATCGTATTATGAGATCAAAAACCCTTCATTCTATACAAATACACAAGATTCATGCGTTTCTAGCCGCCAAACAAGCCCCAAACGAATGCAAAGTCGTTTTATAACGAAATCGCATATTTGAGTTTTGCGCTCGCTGTAGGCGTTCCAGCTCGTATTATAAGATCAAAAACCCTTCATTCGATGCAAATACACAAGATTCATGCGTTTCTAGGCGCCAAACAAGCCCCAAACGAATGCAAAGTCGTTTTATAACGAAATCGCATATTTGAGTTTGCGCTCGCTGTAGGCGTTCCAGCTCGTATTATGGGATCAAAAACTCTTCATTCTATGCAAATACACAAGATCCATGCGTTTCTAGCCTTCAAAAAAGCCCCAAACGAATGCAAAGTCGCTTTATAACGAAATCGCATATTTGAGTTTTGCGCTCGCTGTAGGCGTTCCAGCTCGTATTATGGGATCAAAAACCCTTCATTCTATGCAAATACCCAAGATTCATGCCTTTCTAGCCATCAAATAAGCCCCAAACGAATGCAAAGTCGCTTTATAACGAAATCGAATGATTGAGTTTTGCGCTCGCTGTAGGCGTTCCAGATCGTATTATGAGATCAAAAACCCTTCATTCTATACAAATACACAAGATTCATGCGTTTCTAGCCGCCAAACAAGCCCCAAACGAATGCAAAGTCGTTTTATAACGAAATCGCATATTTGAGTTTTGCGCTCGCTGTAGGCGTTCCAGCTCGTATTATAAGATCAAAAACCCTTCATTCGATGCAAATACACAAGATTCATGCGTTTCTAGGCGCCAAACAAGCCCCAAACGAATGCAAAGTCGTTTTATAACGAAATCGCATATTTGAGTTTGCGCTCGCTGTAGGCGTTCCAGCTCGTATTATGGGATCAAAAACTCTTCATTCTATGCAAATACACAAGATCCATGCGTTTCTAGCCTTCAAAAAAGCCCCAAACGAATGCAAAGTCGCTTTATAACGAAATCGCATATTTGAGTTTTGCGCTCGCTGTAGGCGTTCCAGCTCGTATTATGGGATCAAAAACCCTTCATTCTATGCAAATACCCAAGATTCATGCCTTTCTAGCCATCAAATAAGCCCCAAACGAATGCAAAGTCGCTTTATAATGAAATCGAACGATTGAGTTTTGCGCTCGCTGTAGGCGTTCCAGCTCGTACTATGGGATCAAAAACTCTTCATTCTATGCAAATACACAAGATTCATGCGTTTCTAGCCGCCAAGCAAGCCCCAAACGAATGCAAAGTCGTTTTATAACGAAATCGCATATTTGAGTTTGCGCTCGCTGTAGGCGTTCCAGCTCGTATTATGGGATCAAAAACTCTTCATTCTATGCAAATACACAAGATCCATGCGTTTCTAGCCTCCGAAAAAGCCCCAAACGAATGCAAAGTCACTTTATAACGAAATCGCATATTTGAGTTTTGCGCTCGCTGTAGGCGTTCCAGCTCGTATTATGGGATCAAAAACCCTTCATTCTATGCAAATACGCAAGATTCATGCGTTTCTAGCCGCCAAATAAGCCCCAAACGAATGCAAAGTCGCTTTATAACGAAATCGAACGATTGAGTTTTGCGCTCGCTGTAGGCGTTCCAGCTCGTACTATGGGATCAAAAACTCTTCATTCTATGCAAATACACAAGATTCAGGCGTTTCTAGCCGCCAAGCAAGCCCCAAACGAATGCAAAGTCGTTTTATAACGAAATCGCATATTTGAGTTTGCGCTCGCTGTAGGCGTTCCAGTTCGTATTGTGGGATCAAAAACTCTTCATTCTATGCAAATACACAAGATTCATGCGTTTCTAGCCGCCAAACAAGCCCCAAACGAATGCAAAGTCTTTTTACAACGAAATCGCATATTTGAGTTTTGCGCTCGCTGTAGCAGTTCCAGCTCGTATTATGGGATCAAAAACTCTTCATTCTATGCAAATACACAATATTCATGCGTTTCTAGCCGCCAAACAAGTCCCAAACGAATGCAAATTCGTTTTATAACGAAATCGCATATTTGAGTTTTGCTCTCGCTGTAGGCGTTCCAGCTCGTATTATAAGATCAAAAACCCTTCATTCTATACAAATACACAAGATTCATGCGTTTCTAGCCGCTGTTACGTCCGGTGAATTTTACCGAAAATTCACTGACGCAATCGGCTGAAAATCCACGAGGTTGGTAATAAAATAATAGTCAGAAAGATCATAGAAATATCGATAGAGAAATTTATAAAACATAAGTAATCATTGATAATGGATTACATGTTCATTAATATTGCGTCAGCCAACACTGAATGATTCGATTCAGTGATTGGCATAGCAACAGTTGGTTAGCTAAAAATATATCGCAAGGGGTATATTCAGGTTGCTGGACAGGTATCATCGGCAGCGAGCATACCTTAGGCTACCTGAAGATCCCATTGTTTTAATTGAGACCGGAAAGGGCAATCCGAATCCTTAGCTATATGCGTCGGGAGACGGTGCCTTATCGCTCCAACACAGAGCGCGATGCGACGCACATACGCACACAACGGTGCAGCCAGAGAATCCGTGTGACTGTCTCGAAGCGACTGATTGGAGTAATCACCGTCGGCGCTAACGAGTGCAGCACCTCTCAGGGCATAATTATTCAAATTATTATCTAAAATATATTTAATTGTTGATAATAAAAACAACATCAGAATATACCAAATGTGGAGATTTCGCCAGAAAAATAATGAATGAATCGATTATCTAATAAAATCACGAATGAAACGAAGTTTGGGTCAAATCGTTAATATAAAGTTGTCATAAACATTTATGACTTACTATTATGTATTATTATTATCATCGGGGAAATTAATTAACACATTAAAATCATAGGTTACTATCACTAGAATAGTCAAATAAAATAGTCAGTAGCAGAGAATTAATTATTATCATCCGAGAAAAATATTTAGAGACATTAAATAATTATCCGTTGAAAAACAGGAATTTATAAGCAATATTTGGAATAGTTTGAATAATCAGGTGTATAACTCTGGATAGGAAAATCGTAGAAACTTCGTTCAAATTTGTGAATTCTTGTTGTTTAAATCTAAGATTGTCAAAATAATTTGTTTATCCCGAAAGTCATTGTAAAAACCAGAATTTTGAAATTATTAAAATAAGCTGCGGAAGACGCCAAAACCGATCGATATTGACCGAAGAAGGGGACGGCTGATGCAACGGACAGCTCGGAGGCGCGGGTGCCCCCCGATCAAAACAATAAAAGAGGCACCTCCAAGGGCGGCAGGACAGTCGTCGACAGTCATCTTTTGTGGGCCGGAACCACAGTCTTTCGCGGACCGGAACCAGTCGTCTGACACATACATCTACAGTCATTATCCGCGGAAAAATTAACTATTGTCTAGAAGTCTTTGACTTCTCACTGAATATTGTACCAATACAATCGAAAATTCAATACAGTTTCGGAGTCTGAATTTTGGAGTTAACAATCGAATAAATATCCTGATTTATTATCGGATAAATAAATTGAAGTTCAACGAAAGTTATTTCATCTCCTGCATATTTCGACATCGACATTTATTCGGCTTTCTCAACATTCATCCATTATCTTCAAATTTCGCTGAACGATTTCATCAACTTTTCCTGAAGGAAGGAAGGAAGGAGGAATTCGGAATTCGGAATCAACATCTCTCATCCATTTTCGATCGTTCCATTCATAAGTGTCATTCATTGACAATCATCGTAAGTCATCGAAACATTTCATTTTCATCCCTCTTGTCTTATTTTTACTTTTCTTTCATGAGTCTTTAACTTTGTTTATTTGCCTTCATCTAACTGATCGATTTCAATAATTCGGGGATACTTAATATTCAATCCGTGATTTGGCTATTTTAACGAGGGATAGATTAAAGTAAAGAGCTTCATCGATTTTTCTTCGAGGACTTCCACCGTTTGTCCACCGTCTAGAGCATTGAATCCAACACTCCGCGATAACGTTAGCCTTGACTCAGTGGCAGCGGTCGCGGCCATCGCGGTCCCGTGCATCATCAGGAGTCTTATTTCACTACGCTACTACAGTATGCGAGGCGCACGCGGAGCTTCATATCAGTTCGACGTAGTAAACATCGTAGTACGCACCGAGCAGAGTTAAATATCGAGCCATAGTAAACACCGTATGGTCCCATTCGACCTATATTCTTTTCGACATGCAGACTCAGCCCATCCCTGAATAATTTTCCGAAAGGTTAGATTCAAAAGGGGCACAGTTCTGGTAAAGCGTCACATGCGATAAACGCGTAATAGGGAGAGACATCTCCTTTACCGTAGATGCAGGAAAATGCTGATCAGGACGTAACATAATTTTTGGGGGCTCGTCCGGGATATTAAGAGTTTGCACGTCGAAATTAAATAAATAAATAACTTCAAATAAAATAAAACAAAGTAACACGAAAATAAATAAATAAACAATTTCAAATAAAATAAAAAAAAAAATAACGAATGAATAAATAATTGAGAAAAATTCCAAATAAATAATCAAATAATTTCAAATAAATTAAATAAATAAATAAACAAATAAAATCAGCAAATTCAATAATGATAACAAGGAAATAAATAAAATATAAATGCCTTACACTCGATCTAAGGGAAGCGTTTCCGATAAATGCCTCCATGAGTATCCAGGAGACAGAAAGAATTCAAAGCCGAAAAATTCAAAACCATTGCCAGTAGTGAAAACTAAAGTGTCAAAATCTACTAATACTCCGGAAAGAATTGAGGACTATATGGTGTCTGACGATTTGATACGGGATCAACAAAAAAATATAGAGCCATGTTCATCCGGAACCAAAGGAAACGGGAGTGACAGTTCTGATCTATCTGATACGGAAGAGCAAAGTGTAATAGAAAATTTAACTGAAAAAGTGAGTCAGGTTGAAGTGCTACCGCAGGGGCTGATAAGATCGCATAGTGAACCTTCGTTACTGAGTTTAGATATTACTCAACTGGCACGTAACTTGGCTAGAGTCAATATTACACCGGGTGTTCGATTTAATTCGGGAATAAGTGCATCGTCAACGCGACTTGTCAGATCTCGTTCAGTGGATACCTCAATTAAATTAAAGTCAGCTATAAAATCGTGCATGAAAGTAGGTTCAGTAAAAACGAAAAGTGCTCCGAGTATTTGTGTTGGTGATCAACTTGAGAAAAATAATAAAACAATCGAATTATCTCAAAATAATAATCCAGTTTTAAGTCCAATAAACGATACGATCGAGTCAAAATCTAGTGATAACGAGAAAAATAGTGCTTGCAAGTCAGGAAAATCTAAAGTAGGGGTTCCATTGAGCGAAAATCTGATATCTTTTAAATCCTGTAGTAAAACTTTACCAACACTAGATCAATTGCGACAAATTTTTGCCGTTTGCGGTGCTTCACGTCGACCACCTGTCAGAGTCATATCAGACGAAGTAGTTAAAAATCTTTTTGAAAATATGGACGGGAAAAATGATAGGAACGATAACACCGGAGGAGGCGGAGGAGGCGATAACGGTGAAGGTAGTCGAGGCGGTGGAAACAATATTCCCCCTCGCCGAACAAGCCCATTCATTGGATCGCATAGGTCACTTTTGGGAACGGAACAGTGGCGAGAAGCAGTAAAAATGATTCCAGAATTCGATGGAAAGAAAGGGACTTTGAGTCGTTATCTCGGGTGTTTAGAAGATGCTGCAGCAATGGTGGGACCTGAGTTCGAATTAGACTTAATGAGGGTTGCTAAAAATAAATTAGTGGGTGAAGTATGGAATCGCGTTAGTGGCAGTCGATTCAGTCACATTGCCGATTATATGGATTATCTTCGAAAAATATATGATCCTCCTAGAGACATATATCAATTACAGGGAGAATTAGGAACCATTGCCCAACTAAATAATGAGACAGTAGCTGAATATGCATATAAGATTGAGCAGTTGGTTGCAAAATTAGAGGAGGCAAGACGGTACATTGATGGATATTTATGTGAGGCTGATAAAGAGGCGATCGAAAAAATGGCAATTAATTGTTTTAACCGAGGATTAAAACCCGAAATATTGGATAGAATAAGGGAGGAGAAAACGTCACTTCAGGACGCGATAAGCACAGCATTGGCCATTGAACTTGACGTATCTGATCGATGCAAATTAAGAGATAACGCGAACTCCAAAGTTGCGCCAATAAAAGAAATAGAGAGAGGTGTGAAAAAAGTTGGCATAAAATTTGTTGAACCCGTAGAAGAAGTAACTATGGCACCATTTACTGAAAATCAAAAGATAATAATTTGTCAATTCTGTAAAGGTCAAGGACATTCTGCAGATAAATGTCCCAGAGCACCTAACAATGACGTAATCGATATTTGTCAATTTTGTAACAAACGAGGCCATCTGGCAGATAAATGTAAAAGCATGGGATGTGCAATTTGCGGTCGTAAGGGACATTGGGCTGAAATTTGCAATCAAAAAGAACAAAGTGAAAGTGACAGAACGTCTAATGAACGTTCAAATCAACAACCAGTTCAACAAAATTTCAGACAAGCTCAAAATCAAGGAAGTTTTAATTCAAATAATTATAATAACAATCGTCAAAATTATAATTATAATCAAGGTTTCAATTCAAATCCACGATATAATTTTAACCAAAACCAGAATTCCAATCAAAATTCAAACTTTAATCAAAATCGGAATTTTAATTCCAACCAAAATTTCAATCAGAATTCTAACCAAAATAAAAACTTTAACCAGAATTTTAACCGGAACCAGAATTATCAGAATCCGAATTTTAACCAAAGTCGAAACTTTAATCAAAATTTTGGTCAAAATCGAAATTTTAATCCAAATTTTAATCAGAATTATAATCAAAATCGAAATTTTAATCCGTCTTATAATCAGAATCGGAATTTTAACCAATCTTCTAACCAGAATCGGAATTTTAATCAAAGTTTTAACCAAAACCAGAATTTTGGCTCGGATTTAAACCGCGGAAATAATCAAATTTCAAATGATCAAGGAGCAATGTCCTATGCTCAAGCCGCTAATCAGCCCTCTCAATCAAATAGTTCTAATGTAATTTGTCATTACTGTGGAATAAAAGGACATGTAATGTACGAATGCCCGCAACGCATACAATATAATAACAGGCGAGATGCGATACAGGGAAACGAGAGTGGCCAGCCAGTGAAGGGTGCGCCGGCAGAGGCCAAAGCGAATCCGCACCCAATATATTCAGTACAGACTGCACCCGAACCATAGAGGAACAATGTCGAATAATTGATGTATATTTGGTACGGCCGGAAAAAGGAATTATCCCACCTACAATTGAATTAAAAAGTAATGACCTTCAGGATTCTGTTATTATGTTGTTAGATACAGGAGCTGGTAAAAATGTGTTGAAAGAAAAATGTTTGAACGAAAATAATATGATATGTAGAGATGAAATTTTGAGACTTAGCGGAATTACAGATGAATTTGTTTATACGTCAGGATACGTAATACTTGAAACTTTGGGACGAGAAGCGGTGTATCATATTGTGGCTAATAATTTCCCTACTAAGCAAGATGGAATTTTGTCTAATGATTATTTTCGAGAAAATTTGGCTAAAATAGATTATGAATACAGTATGCTCAGGGTTCGCGATAAAGAAATAGAATTTTTTACCCGAGAAAGTATGATTTTTCCACCAAAAACGAAAAAACTTTTCTATGTGAGGATAAATGATGACACGATTCGCGAGGGATACTTGGCTCCTATGGACTTTGGTGAAGGGGTAGTTGTTGAACACAGACTGGTGCAGAACATCAATGGGAAATGTTTTTTCAATATCACTAATAATCGAGACGAACTAATTGAAATACTAATTCCTACCATGAAGTTGGCTAGAAGTCCTGCCGAAATTAAGGGAAAAACGTGGGTAAAGGAAGTAAGAGGAAAAAACGAAGAGAAATATATCATGAGTCGAACGGAAAATAATACAAAACCAGTTGAAAGTGATTCTGGGAGTGACAGGAATAATCTAAGGTTGGAAAATAAAAATATAGAAATACATTGTACGGAAAATAATGAAGAAAATATAAATGTTGACAAAAATAAATGGGTGAAAATACCGTATGAAACGTTTGAAACAGCTTTGAAAAGAGTTAAAAAAGAAAAGAAAATAGAAAGGGAAAAGAAAAAGGAAAAAGATTTAAACGAGGAAAATTCAAGTTCAGTTGAAAAAATACCGGAAAATTCAGAAGTAAGTCAAAAAGTTCTTATAGAAAAGGATAAAGAAAAAGAAGAAAATTCAGAAATAAATTCAAAAGAACAATCACAAGAATTAATTTTGTCAAGTGAAATGCCAGAAAAAGCAGAAATAAATCAATTATTCGTTATAGAAGAAAATAAAAATGGAGCAGTAAATTCGGAAGAAAAATTAAGAAAATTAAATGAATTACGCGATAAATCTGAGTCAATGATAGAAGAAATCAAGAATAAGAAGGAAAGTTCAACAGAAAATTTTAAATCTCATGAATTTTGTTATCCCTTGGTAGGAGTTCAATTTTACGGATCAGAAAAATGTTTTTGTATCAACGCTAAGCTCCAAGATGAGACCCGATTACCAAAAGTTTTAAAATTGTTGAGATTGACAGGATTGGATGAACAAGAAATGAAGGCTGTACATGAAATTATTGAGTACGGAACAGATCGATTCCATATACCGGGTGAAAAATTAGAAGCTACAAATGTAATAACACATCGAATACCAACCACTGATGATTTTCCAGTCAATTCTAAGCAATATCGTTTCCCTGAAGTTCACAAAGAAGAGATTAAAAGACAGATAGCAGAATTTCTAGAAGCAGGATATATCAGACAGTCGACGTCTCCATATAATACACCAGTGTGGGTAGTACCAAAGAAATTAGATTCACATGGAAATAAAAAGTGGAGAGTAGTTCTGGATTTTCGGCAATTAAATGATAAAACGATTGGGGATGCTTATCCCTTGCCCAATATTGTTGACATATTAGATCAATTGGGAGGAGCCCAATATTTTTCAGTTTTCGATTTAGCCTCAGGATTCTATCAGATAAAAATGCATCCGGATGATTGTCATAAAACAGCTTTTACAACTCCATATGGACATTACGAGTACGTCAGGAATGCCTATGGGATTGAAGAATGCACCTCCGACATTTCAAAGAGCAATGGATATGGTTTTGATGGGCTTACAAGGTCAAGAATTATTCGTTTATTTAGATGATATTGTGGTATACGCAAAAACATTGAAAGAACATAATGAAAAATGCAAACGATTAATAGACAGATTAAGGAAAGCTAATTTAACTTTACAACCTGATAAATGAGAATTTTTAAAGAAAGAAGTTGGATATTTGGGACATGTAATTGGCCGCGATGGTTTAAAACTCGATCCAAAGAAAGTAGAATCGGTCAGAAATTTTCCAAGGCCAACTAACGTAAAGAAAATTCGTCAATTTTTGGGATTAACGGGATATTATCGTAGATTCATCGAGGGCTACGCTAAATTAGCAAAGCCATTAACTAACCTTTTAAAAGATAACACACCCTTTTTATGGCAAAATAGCCAAGAAGAGGCATTTGAAGAGCTTAAAGAGAAACTTTGTACCGAACCAGTTCTGATATTCCCGGATTTTTCAAAACCTTTTGTTGTAACAACCGATGCTTCAGGTTATGCAATCGGAGGAATTTTGTCACAGGGACCTATAGGGAAGGATAGACCAATAGCATACGCCTCACGGACACTTAATGAAGCTGAAACAAAATATGACACTTATGAAAAAGAAGCCTTGGCAATTGTCTACAGCGTTTTGCATTTTAGACCATATTTATACGGGAAAACGTTTACTTTGGTGACTGACCATAAGCCTTTAGTATGGTTTAGAACTTGTAAGGATGGTAACACACGGGTTCTTAGATGGAGATTGAAATTAGCTGAATATGAATACGATGTAGTATACAAAACAGGGAAAACAAATGTGAATGCCGATGCCTTATCTCGAAATCCAATTGTGAGTGAAGAAAATGGGGTGGAGGAAGAAATATTTATCACGGAAGTTAGAGGACGGACGGAATGGACCGATGAAGAGATGCTGAGATTCTTTGAGGATGATAACGATGAAAACGATGGTGTAAGTGATGAAGAAATAAAAGAAGAAGAAGAAGAAGAGGATCCGGAGAAATTATGGAAAGACAGTTTAAAGGTTATTCAATTAGAGGAAAATAATAAAATAAATTCATCATTGGAATCATCGGGCGATGAGGTTCAGCATTTCCATTTCGATCATTCTTCGGTCAACACCAGTGCAGAAGAGGGCTTAGCGGAGGAAGAGATACCATTAGGCAATCCGGTAAACAAGGGAAGATTGGTACGTGGAGCAAAGAAGAAAGCACTCGAGAAAATCAAGGCTAATTTTCAAGCAACCAAACAAGGACAAAGAGAAATACAAGAGGCTGACAAAATAAACAAGAAAAAGAAGGTGAAAATTAAAAAGAAAACTCAACCAATACAAAATACCAAAGAAGATGATACCACGGAGGATGAAGACAGAGAGACCGAGGATGAACCGGTGAAAAAGCCTCGAAGGAAGAAGAAAAATCGGAAAATTATAAAATCCGACGAAGAAGAAATAATACAGCCCCGGAGGAAAAAGAAAATCCCTCCCATACAGGACTCGGACGATAGGGAATCCTCTGAGGAAACAGCCAGGAGCAATTCTGACAAGAATGATAACGACAATAAAGACGAAAATAACGAAGAAAACAGTGACAATAATCAACAATCCGAATTCGAACTCGAATATTCTATATCGCGGAATATTATTCCTTCAAGGGAAATTTTCTTTACTCGCAAGGATTCACTTGTTTATTTTCTAAATTTAAAAGGCGAAGCATTTGACACGGGATCACAAAAATTGACTGATAGAAACGAATTGCCTTATTTTTCAAACCTTAAATTAGGAGTGGTTAGCGCAATAAAGCGAGGGAATAGATATCATATAGCTTTGCCTGTAAGTGATGACTCTGGGGAAGGAGCTTCCTTAATATTAAACCACATAAGAAATGCTATAAGAAGTTTACGAAATTTTGCAGAAAAAGAAAAGATACAAAGTGTGAGTATTTCTAAATCGGATGCTGTTGGAAACGTTCCATGGGATAAAATTGCAAGCGAATTACGATTGGAATTTCTTAATAGTCCGGTAAATGTGGTAGTTTGTCATGGAATAGTTCGATATTTGAGTAGGGCAGAAAGAGAAGGAATAATACATGAAATGCATGGATCAGCTGTTGGTGGACACAGAGGGGTCACAAAAACATTTAACAGGATCAGACATAAATTTTATTGGGAAAGGATGAAAACTGATATCGAACGGTTCATACAACGATGTTTACCCTGTCAATTAAAAAAATGCGTCAGAATAAAAACAAAGCAACCAATGGTTATTACCGATACTCCGGGAATAGCTTTCGATAAAGTAGCAATGGATATAGTAGGGCCTTTGCCACGAACAAAGCGAGGTAATGAATATATTCTCACTATTCAGGATCAATTAACAAAATTTTGTCTTGCATTTCCTATTCCAAACGCAACATCGATCATGATCGCTGATACGATGGTAAAATATTATATTAGTATTTTCGGAGCACCTAGAAGTATATTAACCGATCAAGGACGAAATTTTCTTAGCAATCTAATCAAACGAGTCGCAAAAAGATTTAAAATAAAAAGAATACGAACCACCGCTTTTCATCCACAGTCAAATGGATCTTTGGAGCGATCACATCACGCACTTGGGGAATATTTAAAACAACACGTTGATAAAAAGTTCGAATGGGATGAATGGGTTGAATTAGCTATCTTCAATTACAATACTAGTGTCCATGAAGGCACCAAACATACACCGTACGAACTGGTTTTCGGAAAATTGGCAAGAACACCATCGAGTGAACCTTTGCAGATGGAGGATAGATTACCGACTTATGAGGATTATTTGGTGAAATTGGTAACACAATTACACGAAATTCGGAAAATTGCGAGAGAAAACTTAATAAAGGCAAAATTAAAATCTAAAGAACGATACGATAAAAATCTTAATGTCAGGGAATTTAAAGTAGGAGATTATGCATTTTTGAAAAGCGGGCCAAAACCAAAGAAACTAGAAAATCAACATGCAGGACCTTTTGAAATAATCGAAGTAAAAGGCAATCAAAATATAAAAATAAAGACCAATAAGAAGCCTATGGTAGTACATGCTAATCGATTGAGATATTCTCATATTAAACCTCAAATAAAATAAAATAAATAAATCAGTAAATAATATATCATTTCCATTCAACATACATTGTTGAATATTGGATAATGATGGTTTAATAATTGATCATTTATGATTAAGATTGCGTTATTTGAGTTATCAAACAAACGTTAATTTTGAAAATAAATAAATCGATAAACACATTCATAAGTAATGGTAATAAATAAATAAGGTCAAAAATTAATACATAAATTTCAATCGAGCATTAAAAATACTATTACAGATAAAATGCAAGCAAGAAATACATCCCTAGCAGGAGAAAGGTTGAGATGGCAACGAGTGACGGGAATGACAACATGGCCGAGAGAAAGCGATGTTAATTATCAGATAAGGGATGAGGTCAATTCAGAGCCTATCGGAATGAATATTCCAGTTGATAACTGTCCAACCATTAGTGGAGGAGAAGAAGTCCAGCCAAGAGGAACTGTAGGGGAAAACATAAGGAGAATTTGCGGTGAATTTGTAAGACAGACTCGGAAGAGCGAGTTGGATTGGAAAGCGACTGCGATTAGGTTGGGGAAAAATCAGATATTGAACATGCAAGAAGAGATAATAGGACGTGAAAATACAATAAGCGATGAAGATTTCTTCATATATTGGGGTGAACTCAGGGACGTTATGCGGGAATTTAATATTGATATAAGACGTGAAACTAATGAGGGACAAAACGAATACGGAGTGTGTTATGTTGTGATGTATCTAGATATCGAACCATTTGTGTGTATTGAGGTAGGAAAGCAGAAAGAAGTGATCGATTTGAAAGGTCTAGGAAAGGTATTAATAAGTATCCGAAGATATTTGACAAACAAACTCCGCGAAACATTTGAGGAGTATAGACAGCAGGAACAAAATAACTCGTAAAGAAATAAATAATCACTTGGTGAAAAAAAAAAAAAAAGAAAAAGATAATAAATAATATATATATATATATACAAGGGATAAAGCATGTGAAATTTGAGGTTTCCGTTTACAGAAAATAAAAATGTCAAGCCAGGAGAAGGCGACTGCTCGACTGGAGTGTATGTATGGAAGGGGAGCTGTGTATCTAAACGTTCCCTATACTCGGAATATGACAAGCAATACACATAGGATCCAGGCTGTCTTGGGCAGGTGGAAGGATATCGGAGTCGGCCACAGCGAGGAGGAAGCGAGAGAAGCCGCTGCAGAGGCTTTAATAGAGAGAATAAGCGAAAGTAGAACACCAAGACACGATA
Source organism: Ichneumon xanthorius (assembly GCA_917499995.1). NCBI lineage: Eukaryota > Metazoa > Arthropoda > Insecta > Hymenoptera > Ichneumonidae > Ichneumon > Ichneumon xanthorius. Next base: position 23,871,022 of record OU824200.1, on the reverse strand, counting down.
AACATTTCGACCTTAGAAAAGAAAATGATCGGTTGATTAAACGCCTTAAGAAACTAGAGTTGACTACGAAAGAGCTGGGGGTAATAGCTATTGAGAAAATAGTAAATAAAATCCGCGGAAACGAAGATATAATCAGTCCGTTTGAGATAATAGATTTGCAATTTGAAGCCATTGAGATTTTCGCAACCTTTGGAATAGCATTGCAAGTTCGGCAATTTCAAAGAGAAAAAGAGACGGGAGTCGCAATGACGATAGATTCAGAAAAAGATAGTGCTAAAACAGTATTAGAGTTTCACGAAAACCCAAATCTTGCGGAGCTAGCAGCCTTGCTGGGGGTCCTGTATTCAGTACAGGGTAGTTTGGGAGTTCAGATAAGAGAAATGCTGCAAGCAGAAGAAATTATAAAAAAACATGAGCAGGCAGAAAAAGAAAGAGAAACTTCAAAGAGGCGATGGCGCCGAGGACAGAACAAGAAGTAAACGTAGAAAAAAATATATATATATATTACATATAACTTATATGCACTTCATGATCTTATTAGCACATTTGGGAACTATAATACAGAAGGGATAAACCCGTATTTTTTTTGGGAAAAGTGCAAATTATAGTTTAGAAATGCACTATTGGGGTAGAATTAGTATATGAGTAATGTATAAACTCATAAACAATATCTATATGTAACCATTTATATACACATATATATATATATATCCACATTTATATTCAGTAGTAATAGTAAAGGTGGCACAAATTAATAATTATGTTTCAGTGCATCAAGAGCACCTCACCTATGTAATCACCAATATTATGGTTTGTTATCAATAAAAAAATCATTCATACAAATAATAGACTTTTGTTTTGTTAAACAGATGAGTCGAGAGGTGTGGTCATTAGCGGTGATATGGGTATTTCTTCTACCCGCACCTTCCTCAGGGATGATCGGATATGAGTGTGGGTCGCCATCTTCAAATATCACAACATTGTCTCTGCTGGATGTGGACGAATGTGACGTATCCTCATCATCATTGAACATTTCCTCAGTTCATATTCAGTTGGTTCAGATCAATGAATACGGAACTGTGCACGTTCATCAGTGCAAAATAGAAATCGATCGAGACGTTCGGAAGTGTGGTATGTTTTCGCATACAAGTGACGTGGTAAATGGAAAGGCTTCGTATATCTTTGAGGTCTCTCGAGACGTTTGTATGAAAATGCATGAGGTCGGATCTTTTCGAGTGGATAATGCTGTTATCATGGGACTCTGTGGTAACCAGACGACAAGCCATCCAGTTATTTTGGCGGGACATTTGGAAGTGGATGGAGGATGCAAGGGTTCATCTTATTCGGATCCTTTCGGAAGCTGGAATGATGTGGTGGTTCTGTCCACAATAAAAATTACCTTGAGGGATTATTATGCATCAGTCGCATTAAAATCAAACAAAGTATATTTGAAGTCAGGAGTTAGATGTGAATTGAATAAGGGACAATGCATGGACATGGAGGGTGGACATACGTTTTGGAATTCAGTTCCAGTGGATGAGTGTGGCGGTAGTGAATACGGAGTATTGTACGTGGGAATGGCTGAGAAAGTAGTCGATAGGGATGCCGAGACTGTATATACCGTAACTACTTCTGATGTTATCTTCGCTCTCGTTGCTCAATCATCTATTAACGTGTGCGGACAAAATTTAATTCGAACGGAACACCCTAGACTACTCATCCACGAGATAAAGGATGGACGAATGTTTTTGCAAACGAAAAAGGTTGACGCGGTTAACATGGACATATACGCGTATGTAAACTCTAAATTCGTGTACGTCGAGAGACATGTACAAACTCAAATTCAACAAGTTTACATTGATCTCTTGACACAAAAGTGTGAGTTGGAGCGGGAAATGCTGAGAAATCGTCTGGCCATAGCTACTCAAGCACCAGATGAATTTGCTTACCATTTGATGAAGGGACCAGGATACATGGCGGTAATATCAGGGGAAGTAGTGCATGTTGTAAAATGTATTCCGACGGAAGTAAAGGTTAGACATTTGGAAGAATGTTATATGCATTTACCAGTATCTAGGGGAAATGTTAGCTATTTTCTGGCTCCAAGAACGCATATATTGATGGAAACGGGTCTACAAACTACATGTAATAGAATGGTGCCGCCAATGTATTTTATCGATGAGGAATGGTATGGAATGATGCCTGGACCAACACTTATTTATCCTCCGGGAACAATGAAGCCTAATACAAAGCCATCGTGGCAATATAACAAAATCAAATCATTAGCAAATAGTGGAATATATACAACAGCGGAATTAGAGCAATTAAGAGAATATATTATGTTTCCGGCAGAAAGGCCTGCAATGTTGAACTCAGTAGTAAGGGGAATGATGGGAAAATCTACAGTTAAACAGGGAGGATCCTTCGTAAAATTACTTGAAGGACCTGAATTGGAAAAGATAATGCAGAACGCGTGGAAAAAGATGTGGGAAAATATAATTGTATTTGGCCATATTAGTGCCGGAGTTATCGGGATAATAATGATAGTTCGAGCCATTAAATTAATAATAGACACGATTATACATGGATATGCTTTACATACCGTTTATGGGTGGTCATTATTTTTGATAGGAGCAGTTTGGGACTCAGTAACAGGATTATTGTTGCATTTAAAAAATGGATCACCAAAGTCCTCAGGGAAATTGGAGAAAAAGAGTAAGAAATCAAAGAATACAGATATTGAATCAGAACAGGTAGAAATACAGGAACAGGTAGAAATGCGGGAACAGGTAGAACTAGGTGAGGAAGAAGTAAATGAAATAGAGCAAAAGAATAAAAATAAAAGAGAAAGTGATGTTTCAAGTCAGACAGTTGAAAAGAATGAAAATAAAATATATCCCAGAATTCCAAGAAAATTGAATTAAAAAAAAAAAAAAAAAAAAAAATAAATAAATAAATAAATAAATAAAAAAAAATAAAAAAATAAATAAATAACAACAATAATTAAATAAACAAAAAAAAAAAGTTATAAGTATACACATATACATATATATAAATATCTAAAGGAAATAACTTAAAGGAAATAGAGTAAGGAAACCTAAAAGGAAAAGTTACCGGAAAGAATAGTAAAATAGCCGTGTGGAGATGCAGTTGCATATGTACTCTCAGATACGTAGCGTAAAGGAGGGAAAGAGACAGATATATATATATAGAGAGAAAGATAGAGCATGGCGAAAGACCGCACAAAAGGGAGCAGCCGAGAGCGGCTGATGACGTAACATCACGTTGCACTCCGCTAAGGGTAATTCGCAAGCAGGCATTAAAACGGCTGACTGTACGGTGAACACTGTACAGTCGCACCCACAAAATAAATTAAAATAAGAAAGATAAAATGATATAAAATAAACAAATAAATAAATAAATAAATAAATAACTAAATAAAAGAGAGAAATTAGGCTGTAGGAAAATCATCTAATAATAATGTTGAATTATTTTATTTTCTTTTAAGAGAACCCGCAGTCAACCAGAAACAAAGGGTACAAATTGGAGCTCACATTAAACGAACAGTGGCCAAATGAATTAATAGAAGATTCGGGAAAAGATCGAGAGTATTGGGAAAAAGGAGGATTGTGGATACCGCCTGAATGGAAGGAATTAAGAGAAGAGATGCTCGCGTTCTGGTTGATGGCAATATATTTAAGTAAGGGATATGTAGAATTAGGAGGTCATAAATATCAACGATGGGGTCAAATAGTTTTACCCCAGGGACAAGATCCAGGATTATTGCTATTTAGGATAGATGAGGGAGTAAAGGAATTACCGGACGAAGGAGATGTACCCGTCCATCAATTAAAATGGGACTGACGTTACCCACTTAGGAACAGTAAGAAAAGAAACGGGTTACTTAATTATCGACAGTATGATCATCAGGGTGAGCGCGAAATTATCGACATAGAGAGAGAGAGAGAGAGAAAGAGAGAGAGGACAGATAGGTGCACGCGTCGTCGAACGCACTTCCGCGAAAGAGATAAGGGACGGCCGGATCGAGCCGGAACGGCTCTGTGGAGAGCGAACCGCAGAAAATAAATATATATATAATAAAAGGGGTGGCCTCGCCACGATTAACCTAATTAACATATATTGTGGCTTCGCCACTTTTGAATCTAAAATAAATAAGGGATCAAAAAGGAATTGAAAGGAAAGAGAAATAAAAAGGAAACAGAATTTTAATAAATTTGTTTATTATAATGGATGCATTAAGCATCCATTATATAGAATCAACTACATTAAAGCGTAGAGAAAAACAATATTCTTTTTTTTTTAATCCATATCAATGATGGGAGTCGTCCTCCCGCCGCACACGCAGTCCTGGACGAATTCCCAACAATCTTCACACGATGGCGGAGGGGTCCACTCGTGTGGGCGGATAATTCGGGCGAATCGGGGGTCCTCCCATTCCAGCCTCTCCACAGAGTAGTCCCAGGTGATCCAGGGACCAAGTACGCGGATGAAAGCGCGATAGAAAATCGATCTTATTTGCTGGCACATATTGCTGGAATTAAAAAGGGGGAGAAGAAATTAATAATAATTGAAATAAAAATTAAGAACAAAAAAAAAATATATATATATATAAATAAATAAATTAAAAAAAAAGAAAATAAAATAGAAAAAAAAAAAAAAAAAACAATAATAGTAATAATAATGATAAAGGAAGAGAAAAAGAAATACTTACAGATTTTTCTTTAATGAAGGCTTTTGAGGAGCGAGTTTTAGCGAGCTGTCTTTGACGAGAGTTGTCAGGCGAATGAGGAGACTGCTCGAGCACTTGTCGCTCAGGGGTCTTGGTATGTCGAAACAGTCATTTAGATTTGGCTATCACAGGGTTCAGGTGACACAGGGGACTGTATACGGGGGATCGTCGCTTTCATAAAGCACACATACACACACACAACAGTAATAATGGTGAACAAAGAAAAAAATATATGTACAGCGAGTTGACCCAAAAATTTAATTTTGAGCACTGTCTCTACCGAGATCGAGCGTTGTTCTTCGAAGCAACCCTCGTTTTGGGGGGGAGGTGTTACGTCCGGTGAATTTTACCGAAAATTCACTGACGCAATCGGCTGAAAATCCACGAGGTTGGTAATAAAATAATAGTCAGAAAGATCATAGAAATATCGATAGAGAAATTTATAAAACATAAGTAATCATTGATAATGGATTACATGTTCATTAATATTGCGTCAGCCAACACTGAATGATTCGATTCAGTGATTGGCATAGCAACAGTTGGTTAGCTAAAAATATATCGCAAGGGGTATATTCAGGTTGCTGGACAGGTATCATCGGCAGCGAGCATACCTTAGGCTACCTGAAGATCCCATTGTTTTAATTGAGACCGGAAAGGGCAATCCGAATCCTTAGCTATATGCGTCGGGAGACGGTGCCTTATCGCTCCAACACAGAGCGCGATGCGACGCACATACGCACACAACGGTGCAGCCAGAGAATCCGTGTGACTGTCTCGAAGCGACTGATTGGAGTAATCACCGTCGGCGCTAACGAGTGCAGCACCTCTCAGGGCATAATTATTCAAATTATTATCTAAAATATATTTAATTGTTGATAATAAAAACAACATCAGAATATACCAAATGTGGAGATTTCGCCAGAAAAATAATGAATGAATCGATTATCTAATAAAATCACGAATGAAACGAAGTTTGGGTCAAATCGTTAATATAAAGTTGTCATAAACATTTATGACTTACTATTATGTATTATTATTATCATCGGGGAAATTAATTAACACATTAAAATCATAGGTTACTATCACTAGAATAGTCAAATAAAATAGTCAGTAGCAGAGAATTAATTATTATCATCCGAGAAAAATATTTAGAGACATTAAATAATTATCCGTTGAAAAACAGGAATTTATAAGCAATATTTGGAATAGTTTGAATAATCAGGTGTATAACTCTGGATAGGAAAATCGAAGAAACTTCGTTCAAATTTGTGAATTCTTGTTGTTTAAATCTAAGATTGTCAAAATAATTTGTTTATCCCGAAAGTCATTGTAAAAACCAGAATTTTGAAATTATTAAAATAAGCTGCGGAAGACGCCAAAACCGATCGATATTGACCGAAGAAGGGGACGGCTGATGCAACGGACAGCTCGGAGGCGCGGGTGCCCCCCGATCAAAACAATAAAAGAGGCACCTCCAAGGGCGGCAGGACAGTCGTCGACAGTCATCTTTTGTGGGCCGGAACCACAGTCTTTCGCGGACCGGAACCAGTCGTCTGACACATACATCTACAGTCATTATCCGCGGAAAAATTAACTATTGTCTAGAAGTCTTTGACTTCTCACTGAATATTGTACCAATACAATCGAAAATTCAATACAGTTTCGGAGTCTGAATTTTGGAGTTAACAATCGAATAAATATCCTGATTTATTATCGGATAAATAAATTGAAGTTCAACGAAAGTTATTTCATCTCCTGCATATTTCGACATCGACATTTATTCGGCTTTCTCAACATTCATCCATTATCTTCAAATTTCGCTGAACGATTTCATCAACTTTTCCTGAAGGAAGGAAGGAAGGAGGAATTCGGAATTCGGAATCAACATCTCTCATCCATTTTCGATCGTTCCATTCATAAGTGTCATTCATTGACAATCATCGTAAGTCATCGAAACATTTCATTTTCATCCCTCTTGTCTTATTTTTACTTTTCTTTCATGAGTCTTTAACTTTGTTTATTTGCCTTCATCTAACTGATCGATTTCAATAATTCGGGGATACTTAATATTCAATCCGTGATTTGGCTATTTTAACGAGGGATAGATTAAAGTAAAGAGCTTCATCGATTTTTCTTCGAGGACTTCCACCGTTTGTCCACCGTCTAGAGCATTGAATCCAACACTCCGCGATAACGTTAGCCTTGACTCAGTGGCAGCGGTCGCGGCCATCGCGGTCCCGTGCATCATCAGGAGTCTTATTTCACTACGCTACTACGGTATGCGAGGCGCACGCGGAGCTTCATATCAGTTCGACGTAGTAAACATCGTAGTACGCACCGAGCAGAGTTAAATATCGAGCCATAGTAAACACCGTATGGTCCCATTCGACCTATATTCTTTTCGACATGCAGACTCAGCCCATCCCTGAATAATTTTCCGAAAGGTTAGATTCAAAAGGGGCACAGTTCTGGTAAAGCGTCACATGCGATAAACGCGTAATAGGGAGAGACATCTCCTTTACCGTAGATGCAGGAAAATGCTGATCAGGACGTAACACCGCAAAACAAGCCCCAAACGAATGCAAAGTCGTTTTATAACGAAATCGCATATTTGAGTTTTGCGCTCGCTGTAGGCGTTCCAGCTCGTATTATGGGATCAAAAACCCTTCATTCTATGCAAATACGCAAGATTCATGCGTTTCTAGCCGCCAAATAAGCCCCAAACGAATGCAAAGTCGCTTTATAACGAAATCGAACGATTGAGTTTTGCGCTCGCTGTAGGCGTTCCAGCTCGTACTATGGGATCAAAAACTCTTCATTCTATGCAAATACACAAGATTCATGCGTTTCTAGCCGCCAAGCAAGCCCCAAACGAATGCAAAGTCGTTTTATTACTAAATCGCATATTTGAGTTTGCGCTCGCTGTAGGCGTTCCAGCTCGTATTATGGGATCAAAAACTCATCATTCTATGCAAATACACAAGATCCATGCGTTTCTAGCCGCCAAACAAGACCCAAACGAATGCAAAGTCGTTTTATAAAGAAATCGCATATTTGAGTTTGCGCTCGCTGTAGGCGTTCCAGCTCGAATTATGGGATCAAAAACTCTTCATTCTATGCAAATACACAAGATTCATGCGTTTCTAGCCGCCAAGCAAGCCCCAAACGAATGCAAAGTCGTTTTATAACGAAATCGCATATTTGAGTTTTGCGCTCGCTGTAGGCGTTCCAGCTCGTATTATGGGATCAAAAACTCTTCATTCTATGCAAATACACAAGATTCATGCGTTTCTAGCCGCCAAACAAGCCCCAAACGAATGCAAAGTCGCGATATAACGAAATCGAATGATTGAGTTTTGCGCTCGCTGTAGGCGTTCCAGCTCGTATTATGGGATCAAAAACTCTTCATTCTATGCAAATACACAAGATTCATGCTTTCTAGCCGCCAAACAAGCCCCAAACGAATGCAAAGTCGCTTTATAACGAAATCGAATGATTGAGTTTTGCGCTCGCTGTAGGCGTTCCAGATCGTATTATGAGATCAAAAACCCTTCATTCTATACAAATACACAAGATTCATGCGTTTCTAGCCGCCAAACAAGCCCCAAACGAATGCAAAGTCGTTTTATAACGAAATCGCATATTTGAGTTTTGCGCTCGCTGTAGGCGTTCCAGCTCGTATTATAAGATCAAAAACCCTTCATTCGATGCAAATACACAAGATTCATGCGTTTCTAGCCGCAAAACAAGCCCCAAACGAATGCAAAGTCGTTTTATAACGAAATCGCATATTTGAGTTTGCGCTCGCTGTAGGCGTTCCAGCTCGTATTATGGGATCAAAAACTCTTCATTCTATGCAAATACACAAGATCCATGCGTTTCTAGCCTTCAAAAAAGCCCCAAACGAATGCAAAGTCGCTTTATAACGAAATCGCATATTTGAGTTTTGCGCTCGCTGTAGGCGTTCCAGCTCGTATTATGGGATCAAAAACCCTTCATTCTATGCAAATACCCAAGATTCATGCCTTTCTAGCCATCAAATAAGCCCCAAACGAATGCAAAGTCGCTTTATAACGAAATCGAATGATTGAGTTTTGCGCTCGCTGTAGGCGTTCCAGCTCGTATTATGGGATCAAAAACTCTTCATTCTATGCAAATACACAAGATTCATGCTTTCTAGCCGCCAAACAAGCCCCAAACGAATGCAAAGTCGCTTTATAACGAAATCGAATGATTGAGTTTTGCGCTCGCTGTAGGCGTTCCAGATCGTATTATGAGATCAAAAACCCTTCATTCTATACAAATACACAAGATTCATGCGTTTCTAGCCGCCAAACAAGCCCCAAACGAATGCAAAGTCGTTTTATAACGAAATCGCATATTTGAGTTTTGCGCTCGCTGTAGGCGTTCCAGCTCGTATTATAAGATCAAAAACCCTTCATTCGATGCAAATACACAAGATTCATGCGTTTCTAGCCGCAAAACAAGCCCCAAATGAATGCAAAGTCGTTTTATAACGAAATCGCATATTTGAGTTTGCGCTCGCTGTAGGCGTTCCAGCTCGTATTATGGGATCAAAAACTCTTCATTCTATGCAAATACACAAGATCCATGCGTTTCTAGCCTTCAAAAAAGCCCCAAACGAATGCAAAGTCGCTTTATAACGAAATCGCATATTTGAGTTTTGCGCTCGCTGTAGGCGTTCCAGCTCGTATTATGGGATCAAAAACCCTTCATTCTATGCAAATACCCAAGATTCATGCCTTTCTAGCCATCAAATAAGCCCCAAACGAATGCAAAGTCGCTTTATAACGAAATCGAATGATTGAGTTTTGCGCTCGCTGTAGGCGTTCCAGATCGTATTATGAGATCAAAAACCCTTCATTCTATACAAATACACAAGATTCATGCGTTTCTAGCCGCCAAACAGGCCCCAAACGAATGCAAAGTCGTTTTATAACGAAATCGCATATTTGAGTTTTGCGCTCGCTGTAGGCGTTCCAGCTCGTATTATAAGATCAAAAACCCTTCATTCGATGCAAATACACAAGATTCATGCGTTTCTAGGCGCCAAACAAGCCCCAAACGAATGCAAAGTCGTTTTATAACGAAATCGCATATTTGAGTTTGCGCTCGCTGTAGGCGTTCCAGCTCGTATTATGGGATCAAAAACTCTTCATTCTATGCAAATACACAAGATCCATGCGTTTCTAGCCTTCAAAAAAGCCCCAAACGAATGCAAAGTCGCTTTATAACGAAATCGCATATTTGAGTTTTGCGCTCGCTGTAGGCGTTCCAGCTCGTATTATGGGATCAAAAACCCTTCATTCTATGCAAATACCCAAGATTCATGCCTTTCTAGCCATCAAATAAGCCCCAAACGAATGCAAAGTCGCTTTATAATGAAATCGAACGATTGAGTTTTGCGCTCGCTGTAGGCGTTCCAGCTCGTACTATGGGATCAAAAACTCTTCATTCTATGCAAATACACAAGATTCATGCGTTTCTAGCCGCCAAGCAAGCCCCAAACGAATGCAAAGTCGTTTTATTACTAAATCGCATATTTGAGTTTGCGCTCGCTGTAGGCGTTCCAGCTCGTATTATGGGATCAAAAACTCATCATTCTATGCAAATACACAAGATCCATGCGTTTCTAGCCGCCAAACAAGACCCAAACGAATGCAAAGTCGTTTTATAACGAAATCGCATATTTGAGTTTGCGCTCGCTGTAGGCGTTCCAGCTCGAATTATGGGATCAAAAACTCTTCATTCTATGCAAATACACAAGATCCATGCGTTTCTAGCCGCCAAACAAGCCCCAAACGAATGCAAAGTCGTTTTATAACGAAATCGCATATTTGAGTTTCGCGCTCGCTGTAGGCGTTCCAGCTCGTATTATGGGATTAAAAACTCTTCAATCTATGCAAATACACAATATTCATGCGTTTCTAGCCGCCAAACAAGTCGCAAACGAATGCAAAATCGCTTTATAACGAAATCGAACAATTGAGTTTTGCGCACGCTGTAGGCGTTCCAGCTCGTATTATGGGATCAAAAACTCTTCATTCTATGCAAATACACAAGATTCATGCGTTTCTAGGCGCCGAATAAGCCCCAAACGAATGCAAAGTCGCTTTATAACGAAATCGAACGATTGAGTTTTGCGCTCGCTGTAGGCGATCCAGATCGTATTATGAGATCAAAAACCCTTAATTCTATACAAATACACAAGATTCATGCGTTTCTAGCCGCCAAACAAGCCCCAAACGAATGCAAAGTCGTTTTATAACGAAATCGCATATTTGAGTTTGCGCTCGCTGTAGGCGTTCCAGCTCGTATTATGGGATCAAAAACTCTTCATTCTATGCAAATACACAAGATCCATGCGTTTCTAGCCTCCGAAAAAGCCCCAAACGAATGCAAAGTCACTTTATAACGAAATCGCATATTTGAGTTTTGCGCTCGCTGTAGGCGTTCCAGCTCGTATTATGGGATCAAAAACCCTTCATTCTATGCAAATACGCAAGATTCATGCGTTTCTAGCCGCCAAATAAGCCCCAAACGAATACAAAGTCGATTTATAACGAAATCGAACGATTGAGTTTTGCGCTCGCTGTAGGCGTTCCAGCTCGTACTATGGGATCAAAAACTCTTCATTCTATGCAAATACACAAGATTCAGGCGTTTCTAGCCGCCAAGCAAGCCCCAAACGAATGCAAAGTCGTTTTATAACGAAATCGCATATTTGAGTTTGCGCTCGCTGTAGGCGTTCCAGCTCGTATTATGGGATCAAAAACTCTTCATTCTATGCAAATACACAAGATTCATGCGTTTCTAGCCGCCAAACAAGCCCCAAACGAATGCAAAGTCTTTTTACAACGAAATCGCATATTTGAGTTTTGCGCTCGCTGTAGCAGTTCCAGCTCGTATTATGGGATCAAAAACTCTTCATTCTATGCAAATACACAATATTCATGCGTTTCTAGCCGCCAAACAAGTCCCAAACGAATGCAAATTCGTTTTATAACGAAATCGCATATTTGAGTTTTGCGCTCGCTGTAGGCGTTCCAGCTCGTATTATAAGATCAAAAACCCTTCATTCTATACAAATACACAAGATTCATGCGTTTCTAGCCGCAAAACAAGCCCCAAATGAATGCAAAGTCGTTTTATAACGAAATCGCATATTTGAGTTTTGCGCTCGCTGTAGGCGTTCCAGCTCGTATTATGGGATCAAAAACCCTTCATTCTATGCAAATACGCAAGATTCATGCGTTTCTAGCCGCCAAATAAGCCCCAAACGAATGCAAAGTCGCTTTATAACGAAATCGAACGATTGAGTTTTGCGCTCGCTGTAGGCGTTCCAGCTCGTACTATGGGATCAAAAACTCTTCATTCTATGCAAATACACAAGATTCATGCGTTTCTAGCCGCCAAGCAAGCCCCAAACGAATGCAAAGTCGTTTTATTTCTAAATCGCATATTTGAGTTTTGCGCTCGCTGTAGGCGTTCCAGCTCGTATTATGGGATAAAAAACTCTTCATTCTATGCAAATACACAAGATCCATGCGTTTCTAGCCGCCAAACAAGCCCCAAACGAATGCAAAGTCGTTTTATAACGAAATCGCATATTTGAGTTTTGCGCTCGCTGTAGGCGTTCTAGCTCGTATTATGGGATCAAAAACTCTTCATTCTATGCAAATACACAAGATCCATGTGTTTCTAGTCGCCAAACAAGCCCCAAACGAATGCAAAGTCGCTTTATAACGAAATCGAACTATTGAATTTTGCGCTCGCTGTAGCCGTTCCAGCTCATATTATGGGATCAAAAACTCTTCATTCTATGCAAATACACAAGATTCATGCTTTTCTAGCCGCCAAACAAGCCCCAAACGAATGCAAAGTCGCTTTATAACGAAATCGCATATTTGAGTTTTGCGCTCGCTGTAGGAGTTCCAGCTCGTATTATGGGATCAAAAACTCTTCATTCTATGCAAATACACAAGATTCATGCGTTTCTAGCCGCCAAACAAGCCCCAAACGAATGCAAAGTCGTTTTATAACGAAATCGCATATTTGAGTTTTGCGCTCGCTGTAGGCGTCCAGCTCGTATTATGGGATCAAAAACTCTTCATTCTATGCAAATACACAAGATTCATGCGTTTCTAGCCGCTAAACAAGCCCCAAACGAACGCAAAGTCGCTTTATAACGAAATCGAACAATTGAGTTTTGCGCTCGCTGTAGGCTTTCCAGCTCGTATTATGGGATAAAAAACTCTTCATTCTATGCAAATACACAAGATTCATGCTTTCTAGCCGCCAAACAAGCCCCAAACGAATGCGAAGTCGTTTTATAACGAAATCGCATATTTGAGTTTTGCGCTCGCTGTAGGCGTTCCAGCTCGTATTATGGGATCAAAAACTCTTCATTCTATGCAAATACACAAGATCCATGCGTTTCTAGCCGCCAAAGAAGCCCCAAACGAATGCAAAGTCGTTGTATAACGAAATCGCATATTTGAGTTTTGCGCTCGCTGTAGGCGTTCCAGCTCGTATTATGGGATCAAAAACTATTCATTTTATGCAAATACACAAGATCCATGCGTTTCTACCCGCCAAACATCCCCAAACGAATGCAAAGTCGCGTTATAACGAAATCGAACGATTGAGTTTTGCGCTCGCTGTAGCCGTTCCAGCTCATATTATGGGATCAAAAACCCTTCATTCTATACAAATACACAAGATTCATGCTTTTCTAGCCGCCAAACAAGCCCCAAACGAATGCAAAGTCGCTTTATAACGAAATCGCATATTTCAGTTTTGCGCTCGCTGTAGACGTTCCAGCACGTATTATGGGATCAAAAACTCTTCATTCTATGCAAATACACAAGATTCATGCTTTTCTAGCCGCCAAGCACGCCCCAAACGAATGCAAAGTCGTTTTATAACGAAATCGCATATTTGAGTTTTGCGCTCGCTGTAGGCGTTCCAGCTCGTATTATGGGATCAAAAACTCTTCATTCTATGCAAATACACAAGATCCATGCGTTTCTAGCCACCAAACAAGCCCCAAACGAATGCAAAGTCGTTTTATAACGAAATCGCATATTTGAGTTTGCGCTCGCTGTAGGTGTTCCAGCTCGTATTATGGGATCACAAACTCTTCATTCTATGCAAATACACGAGATTCATGCGTTTCTAGATGCCAATCAAGCCCCAAACGAATACGTATTATGGGAACAAAAACCCTTCATTCTATGCAAATACACAAGATTCATGCGTTTCTAGCCGCCAAACAAGCCCCAAACGAATGCAAAGTCGCTTTATAACGAAATCGAACGATTGAGTTTTGCGCTCGCTGTAGGCGTTCCAGCTCGTATTATGGGATCAAAAACTCTTCATTCTATGCAAATACACAAGATTCATGCTTTCTAGCCGCCAAACAAGCCCCAAACGAATGCAAATTCGTTTTATAGCGAAATCGCATATTTGAGTTTTGCGCTCGCTGTAGGCGTTCCAGCTCGTATTATAAGATCAAAAACCCTTCATTCTATACAAATACACAAGATTCATGCGTTTCTAGCCGCAAAACAAGCCCCAAACGAATGCAAAGTCGTTTTATAACGAAATCGCATATTTGAGTTTGCGCTCGCTGTAGGCGTTACAGCTCGTATTACGGGATCAAAAACTCTTCATTCTATGCAAATACACAAGATCCATGCGTTTCTAGCCTCCAAAGAAGCCCCAAACGAATGCAAAGTCTCTTTATAACGAAATCGCATATTTGAGTTTTGCGCTCGCTGTAGGCGTTCCAGCTCGTATTATGGGATCAAAAACTTTTCATTCTATGCAAATACACAAGATTCATGCGTTTCTAGCCGCCAAACAAGCCCCAAACGAATGCAAAGTCGCTTTATAACGAAATCAAACGATTGAGTTTTGCGCACGCTGTAGGCGTTCCCGCTCGTATTATGGGATCAAAAACTCTTCATTCTATGCAAATACACAATATTCATGCGTTTCTAGCCGCCAAACAAGCCCCAAACGAATGCAAAGTCGTTTTATAACGAAATCGCATATTTGAGTTTTGCGCTCGCTGTAGGCGTTCCAGCTCGTGTTATGGGATCAAAAACTCTTCACTCTATGCAAATACACAAGATTGATGCATTTCTAGCCGCCAAACAAGCCCCAAACGAATGCAAAGTCGCTTTATAACGAAATCGAACGATTGAGTTTTGCGCTCGCTGTAGGCGTTCCAGATCGTATTATGAGACCAAAAACCCTTCATTCTATACAAATACAAAAGATTCATGCGTTTCTAGCCCCCGAAACAAGCTCCAAACGAATGCAAAGTCGTTTTATAACGAAATCGCATATTTGAGTTTTGCGCTCGCTGTAGGCGTTCCAGCTCGTATTATGGGATCAAAAACTCTTCATTCTATGCAAATACACAAGATTCATGCGTTTCTAGCCGCCAAACAAGCCCCAAACGAATGCAAAGTCGCTTTATAACGAAATCGAACGATTGAGTTTTGCGCACGCTGTAGGCGTTCCAGCTCGTATTATGGGATCAAAAACTCTTCATTCTATGCAAATACACAAGATCCATGCGTTTCTAGCCTCCAAAGAAGCCCCAAACGAATGCAAAATCGCTTTATAACGAAATCGCATATTTGAGTTTTGCGCTTGCTGTAGGCGTTCCAGCTCGTATTATGGGATCAAAAACTCTTCATTCTATGCAAATACACAATATTCATGCGTTTCTAGCCGCCAAACAAGCCCCAAACGAATGCAAAGTCGTTTTATAACGAAATCGCATATTTGAGTTTTGCGCTCGCTGTAGGCGTTCCAGCTCGTGTTATGGGATCAAAAACTCTTCACTCTATGCAAATACACAAGATTCATGCATTTCTAGCCGCCAAACAAGCCCCAAACGAATGCAAAGTCGCTTTATAACGAAATCGAACGATTGAGTTTTGCGCTCGCTGTAGGCGTTCCAGATCGTATTATGAGACCAAAAACCCTTCATTCGATACAAATACAAAAGATTCATGCGTTTCTAGCCCCCGAAACAAGCTCCAAACGAATGCAAAGTCGTTTTATAACGAAATCGCATATTTGAGTTTTGCGCTCGCTGTAGGCGTTCCAGCTCGTATTATGGGATCAAAAACTCTTCATTTTATGCAAATACACAAGATTCATGCGTTTCTAGCCGCCAACCAAGCCCCAAACGAATGCAAAGTCGTTGTATAACGAAATCGCATATTTGAGTTTTGCGCTCGCTGTAGGCGTTCTAGCTCCTATTATGGGATCAAAAACTCTTCATTCTATGCAAATACATAAGATTCATGCGTTTCTAGCCGCCAAACAAGCCCCAAACGAATGCAAAGTCGCTTTATAACGAAATCAAACGATTGAGTTTTGCGCACGCTGTAGGCGTTCCCGCTCGTATTATGGGATCAAAAACTCTTCATTCTATGCAAATACACAATATTCATGCGTTTCTAGCCGCCAAACAAGCCCCAAACGAATGCAAAGTCGTTTTATAACGAAATCGCATATTTGAGTTTTGCGCTCGCTGTAGGCGTTCCAGCTCGTATTATAAGATCAAAAACTCTTCACTCTATGCAAATACACAAGATTGATGCATTTCTAGCCGCCAAACAAGCCCCAAACGAATGCAAAGTCGCTTTATAACGAAATCGAACGATTGAGTTTTGCGCTCGCTGTAGGCGTTCCAGATCGTATTATGAGACCAAAAACCCTTCATTCTATACAAATACAAAAGATTCATGCGTTTCTAGCCCCCGAAACAAGCTCCAAACGAATGCAAAGTCGTTTTATAACGAAATCGCATATTTGAGTTTTGCGCTCGCTGTAGGCGTTCCAGCTCGTATTATGGGATCAAAAACTCTTCATTCTATGCAAATACACAAGATTCATGCTTTCTAGCCGCCAAACAAGCCCCAAACGAATGCAAAGTCGCTTTATAACGAAATCGAATGATTGAGTTTTGCGCTCGCTGTAGGCGTTCCAGATCGTATTATGAGATCAAAAACCCTTCATTCTATACAAATACACAAGATTCATGCGTTTCTAGCCGCCAAACAAGCCCCAAACGAATGCAAAGTCGTTTTATAACGAAATCGCATATTTGAGTTTTGCGCTCGCTGTAGGCGTTCCAGCTCGTATTATAAGATCAAAAACCCTTCATTCGATGCAAATACACAAGATTCATGCGTTTCTAGGCGCCAAACAAGCCCCAAACGAATGCAAAGTCGTTTTATAACGAAATCGCATATTTGAGTTTGCGCTCGCTGTAGGCGTTCCAGCTCGTATTATGGGATCAAAAACTCTTCATTCTATGCAAATACACAAGATTCATGCGTTTCTAGCCGCCAAAGAAGCCCCAAACGAATGCAAAGTCGTTTTATAACGAAATCGCATATTTGAGTTTTGCGCTCACTGTAGGCGTTCCAGCTCGTATTATGGGATCAAAAACTCTTCATTCTATGCAAATACACAAGATCCATGCGTTTCTAGCCGCCAAACAAGCCCCAAACGAATGCAAAGTCGTTTTATAACGAAATCGCATATTTGAGTTTGCGCTCGCTGTAGGCGTTCCAGCTCGTATTATGGGATCACAAACTCTTCATTCTATGCAAATACACGAGATTCATGCGTTTCTAGATGCCAAACAAGCCCCAAACGAATACGTATTATGGGAACAAAAACCCTTCATTCTATGCAAATACACAAGATTCATGCGTTTCTAGCCGCCAAACAAGCCCCAAACGAATGCAAAGTCGCTTTATAACGAAATCGAACGATTGAGTTTTACGCTCGCTGTAGGCGTTCCAGCTCGTATTATGGGATCAAAAACTCTTCATTCTATGCAAATACACAAGATTCATGCTTTCTAGCCGCCAAACAAGCCCCAAACGAATGCAAATTCGTTTTATAACGAAATCGCATATTTCAGTTTTGCGCTCGCTGTAGGCGTTCCAGCTCGTATTATGGGATCAAAAACTCTTCATTCTATGCAAATACACAAGATCCATGCGTTTCTAGCCGCCAAACATCCCCAAACGAATGCAAAGTCGCGTTATAACGAAATCGAACGATTGAGTTTTGCGCTCGCTGTAGGCGTTCCAGCTCATATTATGGGATCAAAAACCCTTCATTCTATGCAAATACACAAGATTCATGCTTTTCTAGCCGCCAAACAAGCCCCAAACGAATGCAAAGTCGCTTTATAACGAAATCGCATATTTGAGTTTTGCGCTCGCTGTAGGCATTCCAGCTCGTATTATGGGATCAAAAACCCTTCATTCTATGTAAATACGCAAGATTCATGCGTTTCTAGCCGCCAAATAAGGCCCAAACGTATGCAAAGTCGCTTTATAACGAAATCGAACGATTGAGTTTTGCGCTCGCTGTAGGCGTTCCAGCACGTATTATGGGATCAAAAACTCTTCATTCTATGCAAATACACAAGATTCATGCTTTTCTAGCCGCCAAGCACGCCCCAAACGAATGCAAAGTCGTTTTATAACGAAATCGCATATTTGAGTTTTGCGCTCGCTGTAGGCGTTCCAGCTCGTATTATGGGATCAAAAACTCTTCATTCTATGCAAATATACAAGATTCATGCGTTTCTAGCCGCCAAACAAGCCCCAAACGAATGCAAAGTCGCTTTATAACGAAATCAAACGATTGAGTTTTGCGCACGCTGTAGGCGTTCCCGCTCGTATTATGGGATCAAAAACTCTTCATTCTATGCAAATACACAATATTCATGCGTTTCTAGCCGCCAAACAAGCCCCAAACGAATGCAAAGTCGTTTTATAACGAAATCGCATATTTGAGTTTTGCGCTCGCTGTAGGCGTTCCAGCTCGTGTTATGGGATCAAAAACTCTTCACTCTATGCAAATACACAAGATTCATGCATTTCTAGCCGCCAAACAAGCCCCAAACGAATGCAAAGTCGCTTTATAACGAAATCGAACGATTGAGTTTTGCGCTCGCTGTAGGCGTTCCAGATCGTATTATGAGACCAAAAACCCTTCATTCGATACAAATACAAAAGATTCATGCGTTTCTAGCCCCCGAAACAAGCTCCAAACGAATGCAAAGTCGTTTTATAACGAAATCGCATATTTGAGTTTTGCGCTCGCTGTAGGCGTTCCAGCTCGTATTATGGGATCAAAAACTCTTCATTTTATGCAAATACACAAGATTCATGCGTTTCTAGCCGCCAACCAAGCCCCAAACGAATGCAAAGTCGTTGTATAACGAAATCGCATATTTGAGTTTTGCGCTCGCTGTAGGCGTTCTAGCTCCTATTATGGGATCAAAAACTCTTCATTCTATGCAAATACATAAGATTCATGCGTTTCTAGCCGCCAAACAAGCCCCAAACGAATGCAAAGTCGCTTTATAACGAAATCAAACGATTGAGTTTTGCGCACGCTGTAGGCGTTCCCGCTCGTATTATGGGATCAAAAACTCTTCATTCTATGCAAATACACAATATTCATGCGTTTCTAGCCGCCAAACAAGCCCCAAACGAATGCAAAGTCGTTTTATAACGAAATCGCATATTTGAGTTTTGCGCTCGCTGTAGGCGTTCCAGCTCGTATTATAAGATCAAAAACTCTTCACTCTATGCAAATACACAAGATTGATGCATTTCTAGCCGCCAAACAAGCCCCAAACGAATGCAAAGTCGCTTTATAACGAAATCGAACGATTGAGTTTTGCGCTCGCTGTAGGCGTTCCAGATCGTATTATGAGACCAAAAACCCTTCATTCTATACAAATACAAAAGATTCATGCGTTTCTAGCCCCCGAAACAAGCTCCAAACGAATGCAAAGTCGTTTTATAACGAAATCGCATATTTGAGTTTTGCGCTCGCTGTAGGCGTTCCAGCTCGTATTATGGGA
Source organism: Ichneumon xanthorius (assembly GCA_917499995.1). NCBI lineage: Eukaryota > Metazoa > Arthropoda > Insecta > Hymenoptera > Ichneumonidae > Ichneumon > Ichneumon xanthorius. The sequence goes on along the minus strand of OU824200.1, from coordinate 23,851,325 downwards.
TCAAAAACTCTTCATTCTATGCAAATACACAAGATTCATGCGTTTCTAGCCGCCAAACAAGCCCCAAACGAATGCAAAGTCGCTTCATAACGAAATCGAATGATTGAGTTTTGCGCTCGCTGTAGGCGTTCCAGATCGTATTATGAGATCAAAAACCCTTCATTCTATACAAATACACAAGATTCATGCGTTTCTAGCCGCCAAAGAAGCCCCAAACGAATGCAAAGTCGTTTTATAACGAAATCGCATATTTCAGTTTTGCGCTCGCTGTAGGCGTTCCAGCTCGTATTATGGGATCAAAAACTCTTCATTCTATGCAAATACACAAGATCCATGCGTTTCTAGCCGCCAAACATCCCCAAACGAATGCAAAGTCGCGTTATAACGAAATCGAACGATTGAGTTTTGCGCTCGCTGTAGCCGTTCCAGCTCATATTATGGGATCAAAAACCCTTCATTCTATGCAAATACACAAGATTCATGCTTTTCTAGCCGCCAAACAAGCCCCAAACGAATGCAAAGTCGCTTTATAACGAAATCGCATATTTGAGTTTTGCGCTCGCTGTAGGCGTTCCAGCACGTATTATGGGATCAAAAACCCTTCATTCTATGTAAATACGCAAGATTCATGCGTTTCTAGCCGCCAAGCACGCCCCAAACGAATGCAAAGTCGTTTTATAACGAAATCGCATATTTGAGTTTTGCGCTCGCTGTAGGCGTTCCAGCTCGTATTATGGGATCAAAAACTCTTCATTCTATGCAAATATACAAGATTCATGCGTTTCTAGCCGCCAAACAAGCCCCAAACGAATGCAAAGTCGCTTTATAACGAAATCAAACGATTGAGTTTTGCGCACGCTGTAGGCGTTCCCGCTCGTATTATGGGATCAAAAACTCTTCATTCTATGCAAATACACAATATTCATGCGTTTCTAGCCGCCAAACAAGCCCCAAACGAATGCAAAGTCGTTTTATAACGAAATCGCATATTTGAGTTTTGCGCTCGCTGTAGGCGTTCCAGCTCGTATTATGGGATCAAAAACTCTTCACTCTATGCAAATACACAAGATTCATGCATTTCTAGCCGCCAAACAAGCCCCAAACGAATGCAAAGTCGCTTTATAACGAAATCGAACGATTGAGTTTTGCGCTCGCTGTAGGCGTTCCAGATCGTATTATGAGACCAAAAACCCTTCATTCGATACAAATACAAAAGATTCATGCGTTTCTAGCCCCCGAAACAAGCTCCAAACGAATGCAAAGTCGTTTTATAACGAAATCGCATATTTGAGTTTTGCGCTCGCTGTAGGCGTTCCAGCTCGTATTATGGGATCAAAAACTCTTCATTTTATGCAAATACACAAGATTCATGCGTTTCTAGCCGCCAACCAAGCCCCAAACGAATGCAAAGTCGTTGTATAACGAAATCGCATATTTGAGTTTTGCGCTCGCTGTAGGCGTTCTAGCTACTATTATGGGATCAAAAACTCTTCATTCTATGCAAATACATAAGATCCATGCGTTTCTAGTCGCCAAACAAGCCCCAAACGAATGCAAAGTCGTTTTATAACGAAATCGAACGATTGAGTTTTGCGCTCGCTATAGCCGTTCCAGCTCATATTATGGGATCAAAAACCCTTCATTCTATGCAAATACACAAGATTCATGCTTTTCTAGCCGCCAAACAAGCCCCAAACGAATGCAAAGTCGCTTAATAACGAAATCGCATATTTGAGTTTTGCGCTCGCTGTAGGCGTTCCAGCTCGTATTATAAATCAAAAACTCTTCACTCTATGCAAATACACAAGATTGATGCATTTCTAGCCGCCAAACAAGCCCCAAACGAATGCAAAGTCGCTTTATAACGAAATCGAACGATTGAGTTTTGCGCTCGCTGTAGGCGTTCCAGATCGTATTATGAGACCAAAAACCCTTCATTCTATACAAATACAAAAGATTCATGCGTTTCTAGCCCCCGAAACAAGCTCCAAGCGAATGCAAAGTCGTTTTATAACGAAATCGCATATTTGAGTTTTGCGCTCGCTGTAGGCGTTCCAGCTCGTATTATGGGATCAAAAACTCTTCATTCTATGCAAATACACAAGATTCATGCGTTTCTAGCCGCCAAACAAGCCCCAAACGAATGCAAAGTCGCTTCATAACGAAATCGAATGATTGAGTTTTGCGCTCGCTGTAGGCGTTCCAGATCGTATTATGAGATCAAAAACTCTTCATTCTATGCAAATACACAAGATTCATGCTTTTCTAGCCGCCAAGCACGCCCCAAACGAATGCAAAGTCGTTTTATAACGAAATCGCATATTTGAGTTTTGCGCTCGCTGTAGGCGTTCCAGCTCGTATTATGGGATCAAAAACTCTTCATTCTATGCAAATATACAAGATTCATGCGTTTCTAGCCGCCAAACAAGCCCCAAACGAATGCAAAGTCGCTTTATAACGAAATCAAACGATTGAGTTTTGCGCACGCTGTAGGCGTTCCCGCTCGTATTATGGGATCAAAAACTCTTCATTCTATGCAAATACACAATATTCATGCGTTTCTAGCCGCCAAACAAGCCCCAAACGAATGCAAAGTCGTTTTATAACGAAATCGCATATTTGAGTTTTGCGCTCGCTGTAGGCGTTCCAGCTCGTGTTATGGGATCAAAAACTCTTCACTCTATGCAAATACACAAGATTCATGCATTTCTAGCCGCCAAACAAGCCCCAAACGAATGCAAAGTCGCTTTATAACGAAATCGAACGATTGAGTTTTGCGCTCGCTGTAGGCGTTCCAGATCGTATTATGAGACCAAAAACCCTTCATTCGATACAAATACAAAAGATTCATGCGTTTCTAGCCCCCGAAACAAGCTCCAAACGAATGCAAAGTCGTTTTATAACGAAATCGCATATTTGAGTTTTGCGCTCGCTGTAGGCGTTCCAGCTCGTATTATGGGATCAAAAACTCTTCATTTTATGCAAATACACAAGATTCATGCGTTTCTAGCCGCCAACCAAGCCTCAAACGAATGCAAAGTCGTTGTATAACGAAATCGCATATTTGAGTTTTGCGCTCGCTGTAGGCGTTCTAGCTACTATTATGGGATCAAAAACTCTTCATTCTATGCAAATACATAAGATCCATGCGTTTCTAGTCGCCAAACAAGCCCCAAACGAATGCAAAGTCGTTTTATAACGAAATCGAACGATTGAGTTTTGCGCTCGCTATAGCCGTTCCAGCTCATATTATGGGATCAAAAACCCTTCATTCTATGCAAATACACAAGATTCATGCTTTTCTAGCCGCCAAACAAGCCCCAAACGAATGCAAAGTCGCTTAATAACGAAATCGCATATTTGAGTTTTGCGCTCGCTGTAGGCGTTCCAGCTCGTATTATAAATCAAAAACTCTTCACTCTATGCAAATACACAAGATTGATGCATTTCTAGCCGCCAAACAAGCCCCAAACGAATGCAAAGTCGCTTTATAACGAAATCGAACGATTGAGTTTTGCGCTCGCTGTAGGCGTTCCAGATCGTATTATGAGACCAAAAACCCTTCATTCTATACAAATACAAAAGATTCATGCGTTTCTAGCCGCCAAAGAAGCCCCAAACGAATGCAAAGTCGTTTTATGACGAAATCGCATATTTGAGTTTTGCGCTCACTGTAGGCGTTCCAGCTCGTATTATGGGATCAAAAACTCTTCATTCTATGCAAATACACAAGATCCATGCGTTTCTAGCCGCCAAACAAGCCCCAAACGAATGCAAAGTCGTTTTATAACGAAATCGAATGATTGAGTTTTGCGCTCGCTGTAGGCGTTCCAGATCGTATTATGGGATCACAAACTCTTCATTCTATGCAAGTACACGAGATTCATGCGTTTCTAGATGCCAAACAAGCCCCAAACGAATACGTATTATGGGAACAAAAACCCTTCATTCTATGCAAATACACAAGATTCATGCTTTCTAGCCGCTAAACAAGCCCCAACGAATGCAAATTCGTTTTATAGCGAAATCGCATATTTAAGTTTTGCGCTCGCTGTAGGCGTTCCAGCTCATATTATAACATCAAAAACCCTTCATTCTATACAAATACACAAGATTCATGCGTTTCTAGCCGCAAAACAAGCCCCAAACGAATGCAAAGTCGTTTTATAACGAAATCGCATATTTGAGTTTTGCGCTCGCTGTAGGCGTTCCAGCTCGTGTTATGCGATCAAAAACTCTTCACTCTATGCAAATACACAAGATTGATGCATTTCTAGCCGCCAAACAAGCCCCAAACGAATGCAAAGTCGCTTTATAACGAAATCGAACGATTGAGTTTTGCGCTCGCTGTAGGCGTTCCAGATCGTATTATGAGACCAAAAACCCTTCATTCTATACAAATACAAAAGATTCATGCGTTTCTAGCCCCCGAAACAAGCTCCAAACGAATGCAAAGTCGTTTTATAACGAAATCGCATATTTGAGTTTTGCGCTCGCTGTAGGCGTTCCAGCTCGTATTATGGGATCAAAAACTCTTCATTCTATGCAAATACACAAGATTCATGCGTTTCTAGCCGCCAAACAAGCCCCAAACAAATGCAAAGTCGCTTCATAACGAAATCGAATGATTGAGTTTTGCGCTCGCTGTAGGCGTTCCAGATCGTATTATGAGATCAAAAACCCTTCATTCTATACAAATACACAAGATTCATGCTTTTCTAGCCGCCAAGCACGCCCCAAACGAATGCAAAGTCGTTTTATAACGAAATCGCATATTTGAGTTTTGCGCTCGCTGTAGGCGTTCCAGCTCGTATTATGGGATCAAAAACTCTTCATTCTATGCAAATATACAAGATTCATGCGTTTCTAGCCGCCAAACAAGCCCCAAACGAATGCAAAGTCGCTTTATAACGAAATCAAACGATTGAGTTTTGCGCACGCTGTAGGCGTTCCCGCTCGTATTATGGGATCAAAAACTCTTCATTCTATGCAAATACACAATATTCATGCGTTTCTAGCCGCCAAACAAGCCCCAAACGAATGCAAAGTCGTTTTATAACGAAATCGCATAATTGAGTTTTGCGCTCGCTGTAGGCGTTCCAGCTCGTGTTATGGGATCAAAAACTCTTCACTCTATGCAAATACACAAGATTCATGCATTTCTAGCCGCCAAACAAGCCCCAAACGAATGCAAAGTCGCTTTATAACGAAATCGAACGATTGAGTTTTGCGCTCGCTGTAGGCGTTCCAGATCGTATTATGAGACCAAAAACCCTTCATTCGATACAAATACAAAAGATTCATGCGTTTCTAGCCCCCGAAACAAGCTCCAAACGAATGCAAAGTCGTTTTATAACGAAATCGCATATTTGAGTTTTGCGCTCGCTGTAGGCGTTCCAGCTCGTATTATGGGATCAAAAACTCTTCATTTTATGCAAATACACAAGATTCATACGTTTCTAGCCGCCAACCAAGCCTCAAACGAATGCAAAGTCGTTGTATAACGAAATCGCATATTTGAGTTTTGCGCTCGCTGTAGGCGTTCTAGCTACTATTATGGGATCAAAAACTCTTCATTCTATGCAAATACATAAGATCCATGCGTTTCTAGTCGCCAAACAAGCCCCAAACGAATGCAAAGTCGTTTTATAACGAAATCGAACGATTGAGTTTTGCGCTCGCTATAGCCGTTCCAGCTCATATTATGGGATCAAAAACCCTTCATTCTATGCAAATACACAAGATTCATGCTTTTCTAGCCGCCAAACAAGCCCCAAACGAATGCAAAGTCGCTTTATAACGAAATCGCATATTTGAGTTTTGCGCTCGCTGTAGGCGTTCCAGCTCGTATTATAAATCAAAAACTCTTCACTCTATGCAAATACACAAGATTGATGCATTTCTAGCCGCCAAACAAGCCCCAAACGAATGCAAAGTCGCTTTATAACGAAATCGAACGATTGAGTTTTGCGCTCGCTGTAGGCGTTCCAGATCGTATTATGAGAGCACAAACCCTTCATTCTATAAAAGTACAAAAGATTCATGCGTTTCTAGCCGCCAAACAAGCCCCAAACGAATGCAAAGTCGTTTTATGACGAAATCGCATATTTGAGTTTTGCGCTCACTGTAGGCGTTCCAGCTCGTATTATGGGATCAAAAACTCTTCATTCTATGCAAATACACAAGATCCATGCGTTTCTAGCCGCCAAACAAGCCCCAAACGAATGCAAAGTCGTTTTATAACGAAATCGAATGATTGAGTTTTGCGCTCGCTGTAGGCGTTCCAGATCGTATTATGGGATCACAAACTCTTCATTCTATGTAAGTACACGAGATTCATGCGTTTCTAGATGCCAAACAAGCCCCAAACGAATACGTATTATGGGAACAAAAACCCTTCATTCTATGCAAATACACAAGATTCATGCTTTCTAGCCGCTAAACAAGCCCCAACGAATGCAAATTCGTTTTATAGCGAAATCGCATATTTAAGTTTTGCGCTCGCTGTAGGCGTTCCAGCTCATATTATAAGATCAAAAACCCTTCATTCTATACAAATACACAAGATTCATGCGTTTCTAGCCGCAAAACAAGCCCCAAACGAATGCAAAGTCGTTTTATAACGAAATCGCATATTTGAGTTTTGCGCTCGCTGTAGGCGTTCCAGCTCGTGTTATGGGATCAAAAACTCTTCACTCTATGCAAATACACAAGATTGATGCATTTCTAGCCGCCAAACAAGCCCCAAACGAATGCAAAGTCGCTTTATAACGAAATCGAACGATTGAGTTTTGCGCTCGCTGTAGGCGTTCCAGATCGTATTATGAGATCAAAAACCCTTCATTCTATACAAATACACAAGATTCATGCGTTTCTAGCCGCCAAAGAAGCCCCAAACGAATGCAAAGTCGTTTTATAACGAAATCGCATATTTGAGTTTTGCGCTCACTGTAGGCGTTCCAGCTCGTATTATGGGATCAAAAACTCTTCATTCTATGCAAATACACAAGATCCATGCGTTTCTAGCCGCCAAACAAGCCCCAAACGAATGCAAAGTCGTTTTATAACGAAATCGCATATTTGAGTTTGCGCTCGCTGTAGGCGTTCCAGCTCGTATTATGGGATCAAAAACCCTTCATTATATGCAAATACGCAAGATTCATGCGTTTCTAGCCGCCAAATAAGCCCCAAACGAATGCAAAGTCGCTTTATAACGAAATCGAACGATTGAGTTTTGCGCTCGCTGTAGGCGTTCCAGCTCGTATTATGGGATCAAAAACTCTTCATTCTATGCAAATACACAAGATTCATGCGTTTCTAGATGCCAAACAAGCCCCAAACGAATACGTATTATGGGAACAAAAACCCTTCATTCTATACAAATACACAAGATTCATGCGTTTCTAGCCGCCAAAGAAGCCCCAAACGAATGCAAAGTCGTTTTATAACGAAATCGCATATTTGAGTTTTGCGCTCACTGTAGGCGTTCCAGCTCGTATTATGGGATCAAAAACTCTTCATTCTATGCAAATACACAAGATCCATGCGTTTCTAGCCGCCAAACAAGCCCCAAACGAATGCAAAGTCGTTTTATAACGAAATCGCATATTTGAGTTTGCGCTCGCTGTAGGCGTTCCAGCTCGTATTATTGGATCACAAACTCTTCATTCTATGCAAATACACGAGATTCATGCGTTTCTAGATGCCAAGCAAGCCCCAAACGAATACGTATTATGGGAACAAAAACCCTTCATTCTATGCAAATACACAAGATTCATGCGTTTCTAGCCGCCAAACAAGCCCCAAACGAATGCAAAGTCGCTTTATAACGAAATCGAACGATTGAGTTTTGCACTCGCTGTAGGCGTTCCAGCTCGTATTATGGGATCAAAAACTCTTCATTCTATGCAAATACACAAGATTCATGCTTTCTAGCCGCCAAACAAGCCCCAAACGAATGCAAATTCGTTTTATAACGAAATCGCATATTTGAGTTTTGCGCTCGCTGTAGGCGTTCCAGCTCGTATTATGGGATCAAAAATCCCTCATTCTATGCAAATACACAAGATTAATGCGTTTCTAGCCGCCAAACAAGCCCCAAACGAATGCAAAGTCGCTTTATAACGAAATCGAACGATTGAGTTTTGCGCACGCTGTAGGCGTTCCAGCTCGTATTATGGGATCAAAAACTCTTCATTCTATGCAAATACACAAGATTCATGCGTTTCTAGCCGCCAAACAAGCCCCAAACGAATGCAAAGTCGCTTTATAACGAAATCGAACGATTGAGTTTTGCGCTCGCTGTAGGCGTTCCAGATCGTATTATGAGATCAAAAACCCTTCATTCTATACAAATACACAAGATTCATGCGTTTCTAGCCGCCAAACAAGCCCCAAACGAATGCAAAGTCGTTTTATAACGAAATCGCATATTTGAGTTTTGCGCTCGCTGTAGGCGTTCCAGCTCGTGTTATGGGATCAAAAACTCTTCACTCTATGCAAATACACAAGATTGATGCATTTCTAGCCGCCAAACAAGCCCCAAACGAATGCAAAGTCGTTTTATAACGAAATCGCATATTTGAGTTTTGCGCTCGCTGTAGGCGTTCCAGCTCGTATTATGGGATCAAAAACTCTTCATTCTATGCAAATACACAAGATTCATGCGTTTCTAGCCGCCAAACAAGCCCCAAACGAAGGCAAAGTCGCTTCATAACGAAATCGAATGATTGAGTTTTGCGCTCGCTGTAGGCGTTCCAGATCGTATTATGAGATCAAAAACCCTTCATTCTATACAAATACACAAGATTCATGCGTTTCTAGCCGCCAAAGAAGCCCCAAACGAATGCAAAGTCGTTTTATAACGAAATCGCATATATGAGTTTTGCGCTCACTGTAGGCGTTCCAGCTCGTATTATGGGATCAAAAACTCTTCATTCTATGCAAATACACAAGATCCATGCGTTTCTAGCCGCCAAACAAGCCCCAAACGAATGCAAAGTCGTTTTATAACGAAATCGCATATTTGAGTTTGCACTCGCTGTAGGCGTTCCAGCTCGTATTATGGGATCAAAAACTCTTCATTCTATGCAAATACACAATATTCATGCGTTTCTAGCCGCCAAACAAGCCCCAAACGAATGCAAAGTCGTTTTATAACGAAATCGCATATTTGAGTTTTGCGCTCGCTGTAGGCGTTCCAGCTCGTATTATGGGATCAAAAACTCTTCATTTTATGCAAATACACAAGATTCATGCGTTTCTAGCCGCCAACCAAGCCCCAAACGAATGCAAAGTCGTTGTATAACGAAATCGCATATTTGAGTTTTGCGCTCGCTGTAGGCGTTCCAGCTCCTATTATGGGATCAAAAACTCTTCATTCTATGCAAATACATAAGATCCATGCGTTTCTAGTCGCCAAACAAGCCCCAAACGAATGCAAAGTCGTTTTATAACGAAATCGAACGATTGAGTTTTGCGCTCGCTATAGCCGTTCCAGCTCATATTATGGGATCAAAAACCCTTCATTCTATGCAAATACACAAGATTCATGCTTTTCTAGCCGCCAAACAAGCCCCAAACGAATGCAAAGTCGCTTAATAACGAAATCGCATATTTGAGTTTTGCGCTCGCTGTAGGCGTTCCAGCTCGTATTATAAGATCAAAAACTCTTCACTCTATGCAAATACACAAGATTGATGCATTTCTAGCCGCCAAACAAGCCCCAAACGAATGCAAAGTCGCTTTATAACGAAATCGAACGATTGAGTTTTGCGCTCGCTGTAGGCGTTCCAGATCGTATTATGAGACCAAAAACCCTTCATTCTATACAAATACAAAAGATTCATGCGTTTCTAGCCCCCGAAACAAGCTCCAAACGAATGCAAAGTCGTTTTATAACGAAATCGCATATTTGAGTTTTGCGCTCGCTGTAGGCGTTCCAGCTCGTATTATGGGATCAAAAACTCTTCATTCTATGCAAATACACAAGATTCATGCGTTTCTAGCCGCCAAACAAGCCCCAAACGAATGCAAAGTCGCTTCATAACGAAATCGAATGATTGAGTTTTGCGCTCGCTGTAGGCGTTCCAGATCGTATTATGAGATCAAAAACCCTTCATTCTATACAAATACACAAGATTCATGCGTTTCTAGCCGCCAAAGAAGCCCCAAACGAATGCAAAGTCGTTTTATATCGAAATCGCATATTTGAGTTTTGCGCTCACTGTAGGCGTTCCAGCTCGTATTATGGGATCAAAAACTCTTCATTCTATGCAAATACACAAGATCCATGCGTTTCTAGCCGCCAAACAAGCCCCAAACGAATGCAAAGTCGTTTTATAACGAAATCGCATATTTGAGTTTGCGTTCGCTGTAGGCGTTCCAGCTCGTATTATGGGATCACAAACTCTTCATTCTATGCAAGTACACGAGATTCATGCGTTTCTAGATGCCAAACAAGCCCCAAACGAATACGTATTATGGGAACAAAAACCCTTCATTCTATGCAAATACACAAGATTCATGCTTTCTAGCCGCTAAACAAGCCCCAACGAATGCAAATTCGTTTTATAGCGAAATCGCATATTTAAGTTTTGCGCTCGCTGTAGGCGTTCCAGCTCATATTATAAGATCAAAAACCCTTCATTCTATACAAATACACAAGATTCATGCGTTTCTAGCCGCAAAACAAGCCCCAAACGAATGCAAAGTCGTTTTATAACGAAATCGCATATTTGAGTTTGCGCTCGCTGTAGGCGTTACAGCTCGTATTACGGGATCAAAAACTCTTCATTCTATGCAAATACACAAGATCCATGCGTTTCTAGCCTCCAAAGAAGCCCCAAACGAATGCAAAGTCGCTTTATAACGAAATCGCATATTTGAGTTTTGCGCTCGCTGTAGGCGTTCCAGCTCGTATTATGGGATCAAAAACCCTTCATTCTATGCAAATACGCAAGATTCATGCGTTTCTAGCCGCCAAATAAGCCCCAAACGAATGCAAAGTCGCTTTATAACGAAATCGAACGATTGAGTTTTGCGCTCGCTGTAGGCGTTCCAGCTCGTATTATAAGATCAAAAACCCTTCATTCTATACAAATACACAAGATTCATGCGTTTCTAGCCGCAAAACAAGCCCCAAACGAATGCAAAGTCGTTTCATAACGAAATCGCATATTTGAGTTTTGAGCTCGCTGTAGGCGTTCCAGCTCGTATTATGGGATCAAAAACTCTTCATTCTATGCAAATACACAAGATTCATGCGTTTCTAGCCGCCAAACAAGCCCCAAACGAACGCAAAGTCGCTTTATAACGAAATCGAACGATTGAGTTTTGCGCTCGCTGTAGGCTTTCCAGCACGTATTATGGGATAAAAAACTCTTCATTCTATGCAAATACACAAGATTCATGCTTTCTAGCCGCCAAACAAGCCCCAAACGAATGCAAAGTCGTTTTATAACGAAATCGCATATTTGAGTTTTGCGCTCGCTGTAGGCGTTCCAGCTCGTATTATGGGATCAAAAACACTTCATTCTATGCAAATACACAAGATCCATGCGTTTCTAGCCGCCAAACATCCCCAAACGAATGCAAAGTCGCGTTATAACGAAATCGAACGATTGAGTTTTGCGCTCGCTGTAGCCGTTCCAGCTCATATTATGGGATCAAAACCCCTTCATTCTATGCAATTACACAAGATTCATGCTTTTCTAGCCGCCAACCAAGCCCCAAACCAATGCAAAGTCGCTTTATAACGAAATCGCATATTTGAGTTTTGCGCTCGCTGTAGGCATTCCAGCTCGTATTATGGGATCAAAAACCCTTCATTCTATGCAAATACGCAAGATTCATGCGTTTCTAGCCGCCAAATAAGGCCCAAACGTATGCAAAGTCGCTTTATAACGAAAACGAACGATTGAGTTTTGCGCTCGCTGTAGGCGTTCCAGCACGTATTATGGAATCAAAAACTCTTCATTCTATGCAAATACACAAGATTCATGCTTTTCTAGCCGCCAAACAAGCCCCAAACGAATGCAAAGTCGCTTTATAACGAAATCGAACGATTGAGTTTTGCGCATGCTGTAGGCGTTCCAGCTCGTATTATGGGATCAAAAACTCTTCATTCTATGCAAATACACAATATTCATGCGTTTCTAGCCGCCAAACAAGCCCCAAACGAATGCAAAGTCGTTTTATAACGAAATCGCATATTTGAGTTTTGCGCTCGCTGTAGGCGTTCCAGCTCGTGTTATGGGATCAAAAACTCTTCACTCTATGCAAATACACAAGATTGATGCATTTCTAGCCGCCAAACAAGCCCCAAACGAATGCAAAGTCGCTTTATAACGAAATCGAACGATTGAGTTTTGCGCTCGCTGTAGGCGTTCCAGATCGTATTATGAGACCAAAAACCCTTCATTCTATACAAATACAAAAGATTCATGCGTTTCTAGCCCCCGAAACAAGCTCCAAACGAATGCAAAGTCGTTTTATAACGAAATCGCATATTTGAGTTTTGCGCTCGCTGTAGGCGTTCCAGCTCGTATTATGGGATCAAAAACTCTTCATTCTATGCAAATACACAAGATTCATGCGTTTCTAGCCGCCAAACAAGCCCCAAACGAATGCAAAGTCGCTTCATAACGAAATCGAATGATTGAGTTTTGCGCTCGCTGTAGGCGTTCCAGATCGTATTATGAGATCAAAAACCCTTCATTCTATACAAATACACAAGATTCATGCGTTTCTAGCCGCCAAAGAAGCCCCAAACGAATGCAAAGTCGTTTTATAACGAAATCGCATATTTGAGTTTTGCGCTCACTGTAGGCGTTCCAGCTCGTATTATGGGATCAAAAACTCTTCATTCTATGGAAATACACAAGATCCATGCGTTTCTAGCCGCCAAACAAGCCCCAAACGAATGCAAAGTCGTTTTATAACGAAATCGCATATTTGAGTTTGCGCTCGCTGTAGGCGTTACAGCTCGTATTACGGGATCAAAAACTCTTCATTCTATGCAAATACACAAGATCCATGCGTTTCTAGCCTCCAAAGAAGCCCCAAACGAATGCAAAGTCGTTTTATAACGAAATCGCATATTTGAGTTTTGCGCTCGCTGTAGGCGTTCCCGCTCGTGTTATGGGATCAAAAACTCTTCACTCTATGCAAATACACAAGATTGATGCATTTCTAGCCGCCAAACAAGCCCCAAACGAATGCAAAGTCGCTTTATAACGAAATCGAACGATTGAGTTTTGCGCTCGCTGTAGGCGTTCCAGATCGTATTATGAGACCAAAAACCCTTCATTCTATACAAATACAAAAGATTCATGCGTTTCTAGCCCCCGAAACAAGCTCCAAACGAATGCAAAGTCGTTTTATAACGAAATCGCATATTTGAGTTTTGCGCTCGCTGTAGGCGTTCCAGCTCGTATTATGGGATCAAAAACTCTTCATTCTATGCAAATACACAAGATTCATGCGTTTCTAGCCGCCAAACAAGCCCCAAACGAATGCAAAGTCGCTTCATAACGAAATCGAATGATTGAGTTTTGCGCTCGCTGTAGGCGTTCCAGATCGTATTATGAGATCAAAAACCCTTCATTCTATACAAATACACAAGATTCATGCGTTTCTAGCCGCCAAAGAAGCCCCAAACGAATGCAAAGTCGTTTTATAACGAAATCGCATATTTGAGTTTTGCGCTCACTGTAGGCGTTCCAGCTCGTATTATGGGATCAAAAACTCTTCATTCTATGCAAATACACAAGATCCATGCGTTTCTAGCCGCCAAACAAGCCCCAAACGAATGCAAAGTCGTTTTATAACGAAATCGCATATTTGAGTTTGCGCTCGCTGTAGGCGTTCCAGCTCGTATTATGGGATCAAAAACTCATCATTCTATGCAAATACACAAGATCCATGCGTTTCTAGCCGCCAAACAAGACCCAAACGAATGCAAAGTCGTTTTATAACGAAATCGCATATTTGAGTTTGCGCTCGCTGTAGGCGTTCCAGCTCGAATTATGGGATCAAAAACTCTTCATTCTATGCAAATACACAAGATCCATGCGTTTCTAGTAGCCAAACAAGTCCCAAACGAATGCAAAGTCGTTTTATAACGAAATCGCATATTTGAGTTTTGCGCTCGCTGTAGGCGTTCCAGCTCGTATTATGGGATCAAAAACTCTTCATTCTATACAAATACACAAGATTCATGCGTTTCTAGCCGCCAAACAAGCCCCAAACGAATGCAAAGTCGTTTTATAACGAAATCGCATATTTGAGTTTTGCGCTCGCTGTAGGCGTTCCAGCTCGTATTATAAGATCAAAAACCCTTCATTCGATGCAAATACACAAGATTCATGCGTTTCTAGTAGCCAAACAAGTCCCAAACGAATGCAAAGTCGTTTTATAACGAAATCGCATATTTGAGTTTTGCGCTCGCTGTAGGCGTTCCAGCTCGTATTATGGGATCAAAAACTCTTCATTCTATGCAAATACATAAGATTCATGCTTTCTAGCCGCCAAACAAGCCCCAAACGAATGCAAAGTCGCTTTATAACGAAATCGAATGATTGAGTTTTGCGCTCCCTGTAGGCGTTCCAGATCGTATTATGAGATCAAAAACCCTTCATTCTATACAAATACACAAGATTCATGCGTTTCTAGCCGCCAAACAAGCCCCAAACGAATGCAAAGTCGTTTTATAACGAAATCGCATATTTGAGTTTGCGCTCGCTGTAGGCGTTCCAGCTCGAATTATGGGATCAAAAACTCTTCATTCTATGCAAATACACAAGATCCATGCGTTTCTAGCCGCCAAACAAGACCCAAACGAATGCAAAGTCGTTTTATAACGAAATCGCATATTTGAGTTTTGCGCTCGCTGTAGGCGTTCCAGATCGTATTATGAGATCAAAAACCCTTCATTCTATACAAATACACGAGATTCATGCGTTTCTAGCCGCCAAAAAGCCCCAAACGAATGCAAAGTCGTTTTATAACGAAATCGCATATTTGAGTTTGCGCTCGCTGTAGGCGTTCCAGCTCGTATTATGGGATCAAAAACTCATCATTCTATGCAAATACACAAGATCCATGCGTTTCTAGCCGCCAAACAAGACCCAAACGAATGCAAAGTCGTTTTATAACGAAATCGCATATTTGAGTTTTGCGCTCGCTGTAGGCGTTCCAGCTCGTATTATAAGATCAAAAACCCTTCATTCGATGCAAATACACAAGATCCATGCGTTTCTAGCCGCCAAACAAGACCCAAACGAATGCAAAGTCGTTTTATAAAGAAATCGCATATTTGAGTTTGCGCTCGCTGTAGGCGTTCCAGCTCGAATTATGGGATCAAAAACTCTTCATTCTATGCAAATACACAAGATTCATGCGTTTCTAGCCGCCAAGCAAGCCCCAAACGAATGCAAAGTCGTTTTATAACGAAATCGCATATTTGAGTTTTGCGCTCGCTGTAGGCGTTCCAGCTCGTATTATGGGATCAAAAACTCTTCATTCTATGCAAATACACAAGATTCATGCGTTTCTAGCCGCCAAACAAGCCTCAAACGAATGCAAAGTCGCGATATAACGAAATCGAATGATTGAGTTTTGCGCTCGCTGTAGGCGTTCCAGCTCGTATTATGGGATCAAAAACTCTTCATTCTATGCAAATACACAAGATTCATGCTTTCTAGCCGCCAAACAAGCCCCAAACGAATGCAAAGTCGCTTTATAACGAAATCGAATGATTGAGTTTTGCGCTCGCTGTAGGCGTTCCAGATCGTATTATGAGATCAAAAACCCTTCATTCTATACAAATACACAAGATTCATGCGTTTCTAGCCGCCAAACAAGCCCCAAACGAATGCAAAGTCGTTTTATAACGAAATCGCATATTTGAGTTTTGCGCTCGCTGTAGGCGTTCCAGCTCGTATTATAAGATCAAAAACCCTTCATTCGATGCAAATACACAAGATTCATGCGTTTCTAGGCGCCAAACAAGCCCCAAACGAATGCAAAGTCGTTTTATAACGAAATCGCATATTTGAGTTTGCGCTCGCTGTAGGCGTTCCAGCTCGTATTATGGGATCAAAAACACTTCATTCTATGCAAATACACAAGATCCATGCGTTTCTAGCCTTCAAAAAAGCCCCAAACGAATGCAAAGTCGCTTTATAACGAAATCGCATATTTGAGTTTTGCGCTCGCTGTAGGCGTTCCAGCTCGTATTATGGGATCAAAAACCCTTCATTCTATGCAAATACCCAAGATTCATGCCTTTCTAGCCATCAAATAAGCCCCAAACGAATGCAAAGTCGCTTTATAACGAAATCGAATGATTGAGTTTTGCGCTCGCTGTAGGCGTTCCAGATCGTATTATGAGATCAAAAACCCTTCATTCTATACAAATACACAAGATTCATGCGTTTCTAGCCGCCAAACAAGCCCCAAACGAATGCAAAGTCGTTTTATAACGAAATCGCATATTTGAGTTTTGCGCTCGCTGTAGGCGTTCCAGCTCGTATTATAAGATCAAAAACCCTTCATTCGATGCAAATACACAAGATTCATGCGTTTCTAACCGCCAAACAAGCCCCAAACGAATGCAAAGTCGTTTTATAACGAAATCGCATATTTGAGTTTGCGCTCGCTGTAGGCGTTCCAGCTCGTATTATGGGATCAAAAACTCTTCATTCTATGCAAATACACAAGATCCATGCGTTTCTAGCCTTCAAAAAAGCCCCAAACGAATGCAAAGTCGCTTTATAACGAAATCGCATATTTGAGTTTTGCGCTCGCTGTAGGCGTTCCAGCTCGTATTATGGGATCAAAAACCCTTCATTCTATGCAAATACCCAAGATTCATGCCTTTCTAGCCATCAAATAAGCCCCAAACGAATGCAAAGTCGCTTTATAATGAAATCGAACGATTGAGTTTTGCGCTCGCTGTAGGCGTTCCAGCTCGTACTATGGGATCAAAAACTCTTCATTCTATGCAAATACACAAGATTCATGCGTTTCTAGCCGCCAAGCAAGCCCCAAACGAATGCAAAGTCGTTTTATAACGAAATCGCATATTTGAGTTTGCGCTCGCTGTAGGCGTTCCAGCTCGTATTATGGGATCAAAAACTCTTCATTCTATGCAAATACACAAGATCCATGCGTTTCTAGCCTCCGAAAAAGCCCCAAACGAATGCAAAGTCACTTTATAACGAAATCGCATATTTGAGTTTTGCGCTCGCTGTAGGCGTTCCAGCTCGTATTATGGGATCAAAAACCCTTCATTCTATGCAAATACGCAAGATTCATGCGTTTCTAGCCGCCAAATAAGCCCCAAACGAATGCAAAGTCGCTTTATAACGAAATCGAACGATTGAGTTTTGCGCTCGCTGTAGGCGTTCCAGCTCGTACTATGGGATCAAAAACTCTTCATTCTATGCAAATACACAAGATTCAGGCGTTTCTAGCCGCCAAGCAAGCCCCAAACGAATGCAAAGTCGTTTTATAACGAAATCGCATATTTGAGTTTGCGCTCGCTGTAGGCGTTCCAGTTCGTATTATGGGATCAAAAACTCTTCATTCTATGCAAATACACAAGATTCATGCGTTTCTAGCCGCCAAACAAGCCCCAAACGAATGCAAAGTCTTTTTAAAACGAAATCGCATATTTGAGTTTTGCGCTCGCTGTAGCAGTTCCAGCTCGTATTATGGGATCAAAAACTCTTCATTCTATGCAAATACACAATATTCATGCGTTTCTAGCCGCCAAACAAGTCCCAAACGAATGCAAATTCGTTTTATAACGAAATCGCATATTTGAGTTTTGCGCTCGCTGTAGGCGTTCCAGCTCGTATTATAAGATCAAAAACCCTTCATTCTATACAAATACACAAGATTCATGCGTTTCTAGCCGCTGTTACGTCCGGTGAATTTTACCGAAAATTCACTGACGCAATCGGCTGAAAATCCACGAGGTTGGTAATAAAATAATAGTCAGAAAGATCATAGAAATATCGATAGAGAAATTTATAAAACATAAGTAATCATTGATAATGGATTACATGTTCATTAATATTGCGTCAGCCAACACTGAATGATTCGATTCAGTGATTGGCATAGCAACAGTTGGTTAGCTAAAAATATATCGCAAGGGGTATATTCAGGTTGCTGGACAGGTATCATCGGCAGCGAGCATACCTTAGGCTACCTGAAGATCCCATTGTTTTAATTGAGACCGGAAAGGGCAATCCGAATCCTTAGCTATATGCGTCGGGAGACGGTGCCTTATCGTTCCAACACAGAGCGCGATGCGACGCACATACGCACACAACGGTGCAGCCAGAGAATCCGTGTGACTGTCTCGAAGCGACTGATTGGAGTAATCACCGTCGGCGCTAACGAGTGCAGCACCTCTCAGGGCATAATTATTCAAATTATTATCTAAAATATATTTAATTGTTGATAATAAAAACAACATCAGAATATACCAAATGTGGAGATTTCGCCAGAAAAATAATGAATGAATCGATTATCTAATAAAATCACGAATGAAACGAAGTTTGGGTCAAATCGTTAATATAAAGTTGTCATAAACATTTATGACTTACTATTATGTATTATTATTATCATCGGGGAAATTAATTAACACATTAAAATCATAGGTTACTATCACTAGAATAGTCAAATAAAATAGTCAGTAGCAGAGAATTAATTATTATCATCCGAGAAAAATATTTAGAGACATTAAATAATTATCCGTTGAACAACAGGAATTTATAAGCAATATTTGGAATAGTTTGAATAATCAGGTGTATAACTCTGGATAGGAAAATCGTAGAAACTTCGTTCAAATTTGTGAATTCTTGTTGTTTAAATCTAAGATTGTCAAAATAATTTGTTTATCCCGAAAGTCATTGTAAAAACCAGAATTTTGAAATTATTAAAATAAGCTGCGGAAGACGCCAAAACCGATCGATATTGACCGAAGAAGGGGACGGCTGATGCAACGGACAGCTCGGAGGCGCGGGTGCCCCCCGATCAAAACAATAAAAGAGGCACCTCCAAGGGCGGCAGGACAGTCGTCGACAGTCATCTTTTGTGGGCCGGAACCACAGTCTTTCGCGGACCGGAACCAGTCGTCTGACACATACATCTACAGTCATTATCCGCGGAAAAATTAACTATTGTCTAGAAGTCTTTGACTTCTCACTGAATATTGTACCAATACAATCGAAAATTCAATACAGTTTCGGAGTCTGAATTTTGGAGTTAACAATCGAATAAATATCCTGATTTATTATCGGATAAATAAATTGAAGTTCAACGAAAGTTATTTCATCTCCTGCATATTTCGACATCGACATTTATTCGGCTTTCTCAACATTCATCCATTATCTTCAAATTTCGCTGAACGATTTCATCAACTTTTCCTGAAGGAAGGAAGGAAGGAGGAATTCGGAATTCGGAATCAACATCTCTCATCCATTTTCGATCGTTCCATTCATAAGTGTCATTCATTGACAATCATCGTAAGTCATCGAAACATTTCATTTTCATCCCTCTTGTCTTATTTTTACTTTTCTTTCATGAGTCTTTAACTTTGTTTATTTGCCTTCATCTAACTGATCGATTTCAATAATTCGGGGATACTTAATATTCAATCCGTGATTTGGCTATTTTAACGAGGGATAGATTAAAGTAAAGAGCTTCATCGATTTTTCTTCGAGGACTTCCACCGTTTGTCCACCGTCTAGAGCATTGAATCCAACACTCCGCGATAACGTTAGCCTTGACTCAGTGGCAGCGGTCGCGGCCATCGCGGTCCCGTGCATCATCAGGAGTCTTATTTCACTACGCTACTACGGTATGCGAGGCGCACGCGGAGCTTCATATCAGTTCGACGTAGTAAACATCGTAGTACGCACCGAGCAGAGTTAAATATCGAGCCATAGTAAACACCGTATGGTCCCATTCGACCTATATTCTTTTCGACATGCAGACTCAGCCCATCCCTGAATAATTTTCCGAAAGGTTAGATTCAAAAGGGGCACAGTTCTGGTAAAGCGTCACATGCGATAAACGCGTAATAGGGAGAGACATCTCCTTTACCGTAGATGCAGGAAAATGCTGATCAGGACGTAACACCGCAAAACAAGCCCCAAACGAATGCAAAGTCGTTTTATAACGAAATCGCATATTTGAGTTTTGCGCTCGCTGTAGGCGTTCCAGCTCGTATTATGGGATCAAAAACCCTTCATTCTATGCAAATACGCAAGATTCATGCGTTTCTAGCCGCCAAATAAGCCCCAAACGAATGCAAAGTCGCTTTATAACGAAATCGAACGATTGAGTTTTGCGCTCGCTGTAGGCGTTCCAGCTCGTACTATGGGATCAAAAACTCTTCATTCTATGCAAATACACAAGATTCATGCGTTTCTAGCCGCCAAGCAAGCCCCAAACGAATGCAAAGTCGTTTTATTACTAAATCGCATATTTGAGTTTGCGCTCGCTGTAGGCGTTCCAGCTCGTATTATGGGATCAAAAACTCATCATTCTATGCAAATACACAAGATCCATGCGTTTCTAGCCGCCAAACAAGACCCAAACGAATGCAAAGTCGTTTTATAAAGAAATCGCATATTTGAGTTTGCGCTCGCTGTAGGCGTTCCAGCTCGAATTATGGGATCAAAAACTCTTCATTCTATGCAAATACACAAGATTCATGCGTTTCTAGCCGCCAAACAAGCCCCAAACGAATGCAAAGTCGTTTTATAACGAAATCGCATATTTGAGTTTTGCGCTCGCTGTAGGCGTTCCAGCTCGTATTATGGGATCAAAAACTCTTCATTCTATGCAAATACACAAGATTCATGCGTTTCTAGCCGCCAAACAAGCCTCAAACGAATGCAAAGTCGCGATATAACGAAATCGAATGATTGAGTTTTGCGCTCGCTGTAGGCGTTCCAGCTCGTATTATGGGATCAAAAACTCTTCATTCTATGCAAATACACAAGATTCATGCTTTCTAGCCGCCAAACAAGCCCCAAACGAATGCAAAGTCGCTTTATAACGAAATCGAATGATTGAGTTTTGCGCTCGCTGTAGGCGTTCCAGATCGTATTATGAGATCAAAAACCCTTCATTCTATACAAATACACAAGATTCATGCGTTTCTAGCCGCCAAACAAGCCCCAAACGAATGCAAAGTCGTTTTATAACGAAATCGCATATTTGAGTTTTGCGCTCGCTGTAGGCGTTCCAGCTCGTATTATAAGATCAAAAACCCTTCATTCGATGCAAATACACAAGATTCATGCGTTTCTAGCCGCAAAACAAGCCCCAAACGAATGCAAAGTCGTTTTATAACGAAATCGCATATTTGAGTTTGCGCTCGCTGTAGGCGTTCCAGCTCGTATTATGGGATCAAAAACTCTTCATTCTATGCAAATACACAAGATCCATGCGTTTCTAGCCTTCAAAAAAGCCCCAAACGAATGCAAAGTCGCTTTATAACGAAATCGCATATTTGAGTTTTGCGCTCGCTGTAGGCGTTCCAGCTCGTATTATGGGATCAAAAACCCTTCATTCTATGCAAATACCCAAGATTCATGCCTTTCTAGCCATCAAATAAGCCCCAAACGAATGCAAAGTCGCTTTATAACGAAATCGAATGATTGAGTTTTGCGCTCGCTGTAGGCGTTCCAGCTCGTATTATGGGATCAAAAACTCTTCATTCTATGCAAATACACAAGATTCATGCTTTCTAGCCGCCAAACAAGCCCCAAACGAATGCAAAGTCGCTTTATAACGAAATCGAATGATTGAGTTTTGCGCTCGCTGTAGGCGTTCCAGATCGTATTATGAGATCAAAAACCCTTCATTCTATACAAATACACAAGATTCATGCGTTTCTAGCCGCCAAACAGGCCCCAAACGAATGCAAAGTCGTTTTATAACGAAATCGCATATTTGAGTTTTGCGCTCGCTGTAGGCGTTCCAGCTCGTATTATAAGATCAAAAACCCTTCATTCGATGCAAATACACAAGATTCATGCGTTTCTAGGCGCCAAACAAGCCCCAAACGAATGCAAAGTCGTTTTATAACGAAATCGCATATTTGAGTTTGCGCTCGCTGTAGGCGTTCCAGCTCGTATTATGGGATCAAAAACTCTTCATTCTATGCAAATACACAAGATCCATGCGTTTCTAGCCTTCAAAAAAGCCCCAAACGAATGCAAAGTCGCTTTATAACGAAATCGCATATTTGAGTTTTGCGCTCGCTGTAGGCGTTCCAGCTCGTATTATGGGATCAAAAACCCTTCATTCTATGCAAATACCCAAGATTCATGCCTTTCTAGCCATCAAATAAGCCCCAAACGAATGCAAAGTCGCTTTATAATGAAATCGAACGATTGAGTTTTGCGCTCGCTGTAGGCGTTCCAGCTCGTACTATGGGATCAAAAACTCTTCATTCTATGCAAATACACAAGATTCATGCGTTTCTAGCCGCCAAGCAAGCCCCAAACGAATGCAAAGTCGTTTTATTACTAAATCGCATATTTGAGTTTGCGCTCGCTGTAGGCGTTCCAGCTCGTATTATGGGATCAAAAACTCATCATTCTATGCAAATACACAAGATCCATGCGTTTCTAGCCGCCAAACAAGACCCAAACGAATGCAAAGTCGTTTTATAACGAAATCGCATATTTGAGTTTGCGCTCGCTGTAGGCGTTCCAGCTCGAATTATGGGATCAAAAACTCTTCATTCTATGCAAATACACAAGATCCATGCGTTTCTAGCCGCCAAACAAGCCCCAAACGAATGCAAAGTCGTTTTATAACGAAATCGCATATTTGAGTTTCGCGCTCGCTGTAGGCGTTCCAGCTCGTATTATGGGATTAAAAACTCTTCAATCTATGCAAATACACAATATTCATGCGTTTCTAGCCGCCAAACAAGTCGCAAACGAATGCAAAATCGCTTTATAACGAAATCGAACAATTGAGTTTTGCGCACGCTGTAGGCGTTCCAGCTCGTATTATGGGATCAAAAACTCTTCATTCTATGCAAATACACAAGATTCATGCGTTTCTAGGCGCCGAATAAGCCCCAAACGAATGCAAAGTCGCTTTATAACGAAATCGAACGATTGAGTTTTGCGCTCGCTGTAGGCGATCCAGATCGTATTATGAGATCAAAAACCCTTAATTCTATACAAATACACAAGATTCATGCGTTTCTAGCCGCCAAACAAGCCCCAAACGAATGCAAAGTCGTTTTATAACGAAATCGCATATTTGAGTTTGCGCTCGCTGTAGGCGTTCCAGCTCGTATTATGGGATCAAAAACTCTTCATTCTATGCAAATACACAAGATCCATGCGTTTCTAGCCTCCGAAAAAGCCCCAAACGAATGCAAAGTCACTTTATAACGAAATCGCATATTTGAGTTTTGCGCTCGCTGTAGGCGTTCCAGCTCGTATTATGGGATCAAAAACCCTTCATTCTATGCAAATACGCAAGATTCATGCGTTTCTAGCCGCCAAATAAGCCCCAAACGAATACAAAGTCGATTTATAACGAAATCGAACGATTGAGTTTTGCGCTCGCTGTGGGCGTTCCAGCTCGTACTATGGGATCAAAAACTCTTCATTCTATGCAAATACACAAGATTCAGGCGTTTCTAGCCGCCAAGCAAGCCCCAAACGAATGCAAAGTCGTTTTATAACGAAATCGCATATTTGAGTTTGCGCTCGCTGTAGGCGTTCCAGCTCGTATTATGGGATCAAAAACTCTTCATTCTATGCAAATACACAAGATTCATGCGTTTCTAGCCGCCAAACAAGCCCCAAACGAATGCAAAGTCTTTTTACAACGAAATCGCATATTTGAGTTTTGCGCTCGCTGTAGCAGTTCCAGCTCGTATTATGGGATCAAAAACTCTTCATTCTATGCAAATACACAATATTCATGCGTTTCTAGCCGCCAAACAAGTCCCAAACGAATGCAAATTCGTTTTATAACGAAATCGCATATTTGAGTTTTGCGCTCGCTGTAGGCGTTCCAGCTCGTATTATAAGATCAAAAACCCTTCATTCTATACAAATACACAAGATTCATGCGTTTCTAGCCGCAAAACAAGCCCCAAACGAATGCAAAGTCGTTTTATAACGAAATCGCATATTTGAGTTTTGCGCTCGCTGTAGGCGTTCCAGCTCGTATTATGGGATCAAAAACCCTTCATTCTATGCAAATACGCAAGATTCATGCGTTTCTAGCCGCCAAATAAGCCCCAAACGAATGCAAAGTCGCTTTATAACGAAATCGAACGATTGAGTTTTGCGCTCGCTGTAGGCGTTCCAGCTCGTACTATGGGATCAAAAACTCTTCATTCTATGCAAATACACAAGATTCATGCGTTTCTAGCCGCCAAGCAAGCCCCAAACGAATGCAAAGTCGTTTTATTTCTAAATCGCATATTTGAGTTTTGCGCTCGCTGTAGGCGTTCCAGCTCGTATTATGGGATAAAAAACTCTTCATTCTATGCAAATACACAAGATCCATGCGTTTCTAGCCGCCAAACAAGCCCCAAACGAATGCAAAGTCGTTTTATAACGAAATCGCATATTTGAGTTTTGCGCTCGCTGTAGGCGTTCTAGCTCGTATTATGGGATCAAAAACTCTTCATTCTATGCAAATACACAAGATCCATGTGTTTCTAGTCGCCAAACAAGCCCCAAACGAATGCAAAGTCGCTTTATAACGAAATCGAACGATTGAATTTTGCGCTCGCTGTAGCCGTTCCAGCTCATATTATGGGATCAAAAACCCTTCATTCTATGCAAATACACAAGATTCATGCTTTTCTAGCCGCCAAACAAGCCCCAAACGAATGCAAAGTCGCTTTATAACGAAATCGCATATTTGAGTTTTGCGCTTGCTGTAGGAGTTCCAGCTCGTATTATGGGATCAAAAACTCTTCATTCTATGCAAATACACAATATTCATGCGTTTCTAGCCGCCAAACAAGCCCCAAACGAATGCAAAGTCGTTTTATAACGAAATCGCATATTTGAGTTTTGCGCTCGCTGTAGGCGTCCAGCTCGTATTATGGGATCAAAAACTCTTCATTCTATGCAAATACACAAGATTCATGCGTTTCTAGCCGCTAAACAAGCCCCAAACGAACGCAAAGTCGCTTTATAACGAAATCGAACAATTGAGTTTTGCGCTCGCTGTAGGCTTTCCAGCTCGTATTATGGGATAAAAAACTCTTCATTCTATGCAAATACACAAGATTCATGCTTTCTAGCCGCCAAACAAGCCCCAAACGAATGCAAAGTCGTTTTATAACGAAATCGCATATTTGAGTTTTGCGCTCGCTGTAGGCGTTCCAGCTCGTATTATGGGATCAAAAACTCTTCATTCTATGCAAATACACAAGATCCATGCGTTTCTAGCCGCCAAAGAAGCCCCAAACGAATGCAAAGTCGTTGTATAACGAAATCGCATATTTGAGTTTTGCGCTCGCTGTAGGCGTTCCAGCTCGTATTATGGGATCAAAAACTATTCATTTTATGCAAATACACAAGATCCATGCGTTTCTACCCGCCAAACATCCCCAAACGAATGCAAAGTCGCGTTATAACGAAATCGAACGATTGAGTTTTGCGCTCGCTGTAGCCGTTCCAGCTCATATTATGGGATCAAAAACCCTTCATTCTATACAAATACACAAGATTCATGCTTTTCTAGCCGCCAAACAAGCCCCAAACGAATGCAAAGTCGCTTTATAACGAAATCGCATATTTCAGTTTTGCGCTCGCTGTAGACGTTCCAGCACGTATTATGGGATCAAAAACTCTTCATTCTATGCAAATACACAAGATTCATGCTTTTCTAGCCGCCAAGCACGCCCCAAACGAATGCAAAGTCGTTTTATAACGAAATCGCATATTTGAGTTTTGCGCTCGCTGTAGGCGTTCCAGCTCGTATTATGGGATCAAAAACTCTTCATTCTATGCAAATACACAAGATCCATGCGTTTCTAGCCACCAAACAAGCCCCAAACGAATGCAAAGTCGTTTTATAACGAAATCGCATATTTGAGTTTGCGCTCGCTGTAGGTGTTCCAGCTCGTATTATGGGATCACAAACTCTTCATTCTATGCAAATACACGAGATTCATGCGTTTCTAGATGCCAATCAAGCCCCAAACGAATACGTATTATGGGAACAAAAACCCTTCATTCTATGCAAATACACAAGATTCATGCGTTTCTAGCCGCCAAACAAGCCCCAAACGAATGCAAAGTCGCTTTATAACGAAATCGAACGATTGAGTTTTGCGCTCGCTGTAGGCGTTCCAGCTCGTATTATGGGATCAAAAACTCTTCATTCTATGCAAATACACAAGATTCATGCTTTCTAGCCGCCAAACAAGCCCCAAACGAATGCAAATTCGTTTTATAGCGAAATCGCATATTTGAGTTTTGCGCTCGCTGTAGGCGTTCCAGCTCGTATTATAAGATCAAAAACCCTTCATTCTATACAAATACACAAGATTCATGCGTTTCTAGCCGCAAAACAAGCCCCAAACGAATGCAAAGTCGTTTTATAACGAAATCGCATATTTGAGTTTGCGCTCGCTGTAGGCGTTACAGCTCGTATTACGGGATCAAAAACTCTTCATTCTATGCAAATACACAAGATCCATGCGTTTCTAGCCTCCAAAGAAGCCCCAAACGAATGCAAAGTCTCTTTATAACGAAATCGCATATTTGAGTTTTGCGCTCGCTGTAGGCGTTCCAGCTCGTATTATGGGATCAAAAACTTTTCATTCTATGCAAATACACAAGATTCATGCGTTTCTAGCCGCCAAACAAGCCCCAAACGAATGCAAAGTCGCTTTATAACGAAATCAAACGATTGAGTTTTGCGCACGCTGTAGGCGTTCCCGCTCGTATTATGGGATCAAAAACTCTTCATTCTATGCAAATACACAATATTCATGCGTTTCTAGCCGCCAAACAAGCCCCAAACGAATGCAAAGTCGTTTTATAACGAAATCGCATATTTGAGTTTTGCGCTCGCTGTAGGCGTTCCAGCTCGTGTTATGGGATCAAAAACTCTTCACTCTATGCAAATACACAAGATTGATGCATTTCTAGCCGCCAAACAAGCCCCAAACGAATGCAAAGTCGCTTTATAACGAAATCGAACGATTGAGTTTTGCGCTCGCTGTAGGCGTTCCAGATCGTATTATGAGACCAAAAACCCTTCATTCTATACAAATACAAAAGATTCATGCGTTTCTAGCCCCCGAAACAAGCTCCAAACGAATGCAAAGTCGTTTTATAACGAAATCGCATATTTGAGTTTTGCGCTCGCTGTAGGCGTTCCAGCTCGTATTATGGGATCAAAAACTCTTCATTCTATGCAAATACACAAGATTCATGCGTTTCTAGCCGCCAAACAAGCCCCAAACGAATGCAAAGTCGCTTTATAACGAAATCGAACGATTGAGTTTTGCGCACGCTGTAGGCGTTCCAGCTCGTATTATGGGATCAAAAACTCTTCATTCTATGCAAATACACAAGATCCATGCGTTTCTAGCCTCCAAAGAAGCCCCAAACGAATGCAAAATCGCTTTATAACGAAATCGCATATTTGAGTTTTGCGCTTGCTGTAGGCGTTCCAGCTCGTATTATGGGATCAAAAACTCTTCATTCTATGCAAATACACAATATTCATGCGTTTCTAGCCGCCAAACAAGCCCCAAACGAATGCCAAGTCGTTTTATAACGAAATCGCATATTTGAGTTTTGCGCTCGCTGTAGGCGTTCCAGCTCGTGTTATGGGATCAAAAACTCTTCACTCTATGCAAATACACAAGATTGATGCATTTCTAGCCGCCAAACAAGCCCCAAACGAATGCAAAGTCGCTTTATAACGAAATCGAACGATTGAGTTTTGCGCTCGCTGTAGGCGTTCCAGATCGTATTATGAGACCAAAAACCCTTCATTCTATACAAATACAAAAGATTCATGCGTTTCTAGCCCCAGAAACAAGCCCCAAACGAATGCAAAGTCGCTTCATAACGAAATCGAATGATTGAGTTTTGCGCACGCTGTAGGCGTTCCCGCTCGTATTATGGGATCAAAAACTCTTCATTCTATGCAAATACACAAGATTCATGCGTTTCTAGCCGCCAAAGAAGCCCCAAACGAATGCAAAGTCGTTTTATAACGAAATCGCATATTTGAGTTTTGCGCTCACTGTAGGCGTTCCAGCTCGTATTATGGGATCAATAACTCTTCATTCTATGCAAATACACAAGATCCATGCGTTTCTAGCCGCCAAACAAGCCCCAAACGAATGCAAAGTCGTTTTATAACGAAATCGCATATTTGAGTTTGCACTCGCTGTAGGCGTTCCAGCTCGTATTATGGGATCACAAACTCTTCATTCTATGCAAATACACGAGATTCATGCGTTTCTAGATGCCAAACAAGCCCCAAACGAATACGTATTATGGGAACAAAAACCCTTCATTCTATGCAAATACACAAGATTCATGCGTTTCTAGCCGCCAAACAAGCCCCAAACGAACGCAAAGTCGCTTGATAACGAAATCGAACGATTGAGTTTTGCGCTCGCTGTAGGCGTTCCAGCTCGTATTATGGGATCAAAAACTCTTCATTCTATGCAAATACACAAGATTCATGCTTTCTAGCCGCCAAACAAGCCCCAAACGAATGCAAATTCGTTTTATAGCGAAATCGCATATTTGAGTTTTGCGCTCGCTGTAGGCGTTCCAGCTCGTATTATAAGATCAAAAACCCTTCATTCTATACAAATACACAAGATTCATGCGTTTCTAGCCGCAAAACAAGCCCCAAACGAATGCAAAGTCGTTTTATAACGAAATCGCATATTTGAGTTTGCGCTCGCTGTAGGCGTTACAGCTCGTATTACGGGATCAAAAACTCTTCATTTTATGCAAATACACAAGATCCATGCGTTTCTAGCCTCCAAAGAAGCCCCAAACGAATGCAAAGTCGCTTTATAACGAAATCGCATATTTGAGTTTTGCGTTCGCTGTAGGCGTTCCAGCTCGTATTATGGGATCAAAAACCCTTCATTCTATGCAAATACGCAAGATTCATGCGTTTCTAGCCGCCAAATAAGCCCCAAACGAATGCAAAGTCTCTTTATAACGAAATCGAACGATTGAGTTTTGCGCTCGCTGTAGGCGTTCCAGCTCGTATTATAAGATCAAAAACCCTTCATTCTATACAAATACACAAGATTCATGCGTTTCTAGCCGCCAAACAAGCCCCAAACGAATGCAAAGTCGTTTTATAACGAAATCGCATATTTGAGTTTTGCGCTCGCTGTAGGCGTTCCAGCTCGTGTTATGGGATCAAAAACTCTTCACTCTATGCAAATACACAAGATTCATGCATTTCTAGCCGCCAAACAAGCCCCAAACGAATGCAAAGTCGCTTTATAACGAAATCGAACGATTGAGTTTTGCGCTCGCTGTAGGCGTTCCAGATCGTATTATGAGACCAAAAACCCTTCATTCGATACAAATACAAAAGATTCATGCGTTTCTAGACCCCGAAACAAGCTCCAAACGAATGCAAAGTCGTTTTATAACGAAATCGCATATTTGAGTTTTGCGCTCGCTGTAGGCGTTCCAGCTCGTATTATGGGATCAAAAACTCTTCATTCTATGCAAATACACAAGATTCATGCGTTTCTAGCCCCCAAACAAGCCCCAAACGAATGCAAAGTCGCTTCATAACGAAATCGAATGATTGAGTTTTGCGCTCGCTGTAGGCGTTCCAGATCGTATTATGAGATCAAAAACCCTTCATTCTATACAAATACACAAGATTCATGCGTTTCTAGCCGCCAAAGAAGCCCCAAACGAATGCAAAGTCGTTTTATAACGAAATCGCATATTTGAGTTTTGCGCTCACTGTAGGCGTTCCAGCTCGTATTATGGGATCAAAAACTCTTCATTCTATGCAAATACACAAGATTCATGCTTTCTAGCCGCCAAACAAGCCCCAAACGAATGCAAATTCGTTTTATAACGAAATCGCATATTTCAGTTTTGCGCTCGCTGTAGGCGTTCCAGCTCGTATTATGGGATCAAAAACTCTTCATTCTATGCAAATACACAAGATCCATGCGTTTCTAGCCGCCAAACATCCCCAAACGAATGCAAAGTCGCGTTATAACGAAATCGAACGATTGAGTTTTGCGCTCGCTGTAGCCGTTCCAGCTCATATTATGGGATCAAAAACCCTTCATTCTATGCAAATACACAAGATTCATGCTTTTCTAGCCGCCAAACAAGCCCCAAACGAATGCAAAGTCGCTTTATAACGAAATCGCATATTTGAGTTTTGCGCTCGCTGTAGGCATTCCAGCTCGTATTATGGGATCAAAAACCCTTCATTCTATGTAAATACGCAAGATTCATGCGTTTCTAGCCGCCAAATAAGGCCCAAACGTATGCCAAGTCGCTTTATAACGAAATCGAACGATTGAGTTTTGCGCTCGCTGTAGGCGTTCCAGCACGTATTATGGGATCAAAAACTCTTCATTCTATGCAAATACACAAGATTCATGCTTTTCTAGCCGCCAAGCACGCCCCAAACGAATGCAAAGTCGTTTTATAACGAAATCGCATATTTGAGTTTTGCGCTCGCTGTAGGCGTTCCAGCTCGTATTATGGGATCAAAAACTCTTCATTCTATGCAAATATACAAGATTCATGCGTTTCTAGCCGCCAAACAAGCCCCAAACGAATGCAAAGTCGCTTTATAACGAAATCAAACGATTGAGTTTTGCGCACGCTGTAGGCGTTCCCGCTCGTATTATGGGATCAAAAACTCTTCATTCTATGCAAATACACAATATTCATGCGTTTCTAGCCGCCAAACAAGCCCCAAACGAATGCAAAGTCGTTTTATAACGAAATCGCATATTTGAGTTTTGCGCTCGCTGTAGGCGTTCCAGCTCGTGTTATGGGATCAAAAACTCTTCACTCTATTCAAATACACAAGATTCATGCATTTCTAGCCGCCAAACAAGCCCCAAACGAATGCAAAGTCGCTTTATAACGAAATCGAACGATTGAGTTTTGCGCTCGCTGTAGGCGTTCCAGATCGTATTATGAGACCAAAAACCCTTCATTCGATACAAATACAAAAGATTCATGCGTTTCTAGCCCCCGAAACAAGCTCCAAACGAATGCAAAGTCGTTTTATAACGAAATCGCATATTTGAGTTTTGCGCTCGCTGTAGGCGTACCAGCTCGTATTATGGGATCAAAAACTCTTCATTTTATGCAAATACACAAGATTCATGCGTTTCTAACCGCCAACCAAGCCCCAAACGAATGCAAAGTCGTTGTATAACGAAATCGCATATTTGAGTTTTGCGCTCGCTGTAGGCGTTCTAGCTCCTATTATGGGATCAAAAACTCTTCATTCTATGCAAATACATAAGATTCATGCGTTTCTAGCCGCCAAACAAGCCCCAAACGAATGCAAAGTCGCTTTATAACGAAATCAAACGATTGAGTTTTGCGCACGCTGTAGGCGTTCCCGCTCGTATTATGGGATCAAAAACTCTTCATTCTATGCAAATACACAATATTCATGCGTTTCTAGCCGCCAAACAAGCCCCAAACGAATGCAAAGTCGTTTTATAACGAAATCGCATATTTGAGTTTTGCGCTCGCTGTAGGCGTTCCAGCTCGTATTATAAGATCAAAAACTCTTCACTCTATGCAAATACACAAGATTGATGCATTTCTAGCCGCCAAACAAGCCCCAAACGAATGCAAAGTCGCTTTATAACGAAATCGAACGATTGAGTTTTGCGCTCGCTGTAGGCGTTCCAGATCGTATTATGAGACCAAAAACCCTTCATTCTATACAAATACAAAAGATTCATGCGTTTCTAGCCCCCGAAACAAGCTCCAAACGAATGCAAAGTCGTTTTATAACGAAATCGCATATTTGAGTTTTGCGCTCGCTGTAGGCGTTCCAGCTCGTATTATGGGATCAAAAACTCTTCATTCTAAGCAAATACACAAGATTCATGCGTTTCTAGCCGCCAAACATCCCCAAACGAATGCAAAGTCGCGTTATAACGAAATCGAACGATTGAGTTTTGCGCTCGCTGTAGCCGTTCCAGCTCATATTATGGGATCAAAAACCCTTCATTCTATGCAAATACACAAGATTCATGCTTTTCTAGCCGCCAAACAAGCCCCAAACGAATGCAAAGTCGCTTTATAACGAAATCGCATATTTGAGTTTTGCGCTCGCTGTAGGCATTCCAGCTCGTATTATGGGATCAAAAACCCTTCATTCTATGTAAATACGCAAGATTCATGCGTTTCTAGCCGCCAAATAAGGCCCAAACGTATGCCAAGTCGCTTTATAACGAAATCGAACGATTGAGTTTTGCGCTCGCTGTAGGCGTTCCAGCACGTATTATGGGATCAAAAACTCTTCATTCTATGCAAATACACAAGATTCATGCTTTTCTAGCCGCCAAGCACGCCCCAAACGAATGCAAAGTCGTTTTATAACGAAATCGCATATTTGAGTTTTGCGCTCGCTGTAGGCGTTCCAGCTCGTATTATGGGATCAAAAACTCTTCATTCTATGCAAATATACAAGATTCATGCGTTTCTAGCCGCCAAACAAGCCCCAAACGAATGCAAAGTCGCTTTATAACGAAATCAAACGATTGAGTTTTGCGCACGCTGTAGGCGTTCCCGCTCGTATTATGGGATCAAAAACTCTTCATTCTATGCAAATACACAATATTCATGCTTTTCTAGCCGCCAAACAAGCCCCAAACGAATGCAAAGTCGTTTTATAACGAAATCGCATATTTGAGTTTTGCGCTCGCTGTAGGCGTTCCAGCTCGTGTTATGGGATCAAAAACTCTTCACTCTATGCAAATACACAAGATTCATGCATTTCTAGCCGCCAAACAAGCCCCAAACGAATGCAAAGTCGCTTTATAACGAAATCGAACGATTGAGTTTTGCGCTCGCTGTAGGCGTTCCAGATCGTATTATGAGACCAAAAACCCTTCATTCGATACAAATACAAAAGATTCATGCGTTTCTAGCCCCCGAAACAAGCTCCAAACGAATGCAAAGTCGTTTTATAACGAAATCGCATATTTGAGTTTTGCGCTCGCTGTAGGCGTTCCAGCTCGTATTATGGGATCAAAAACTCTTCATTTTATGCAAATACACAAGATTCATGCGTTTCTAGCCGCCAACCAAGCCCCAAACGAATGCAAAGTCGTTTTATTACTAAATCGCATATTTGAGTTTGCGCTCGCTGTAGGCGTTCCAGCTCGTATTATGGGATCAAAAACTCATCATTCTATGCAAATACACAAGATCCATGCGTTTCTAGCCGCCAAACAAGACCCAAACGAATGCAAAGTCGTTTTATAAAGAAATCGCATATTTGAGTTTGCGCTCGCTGTAGGCGTTCCAGCTCGAATTATGGGATCAAAAACTCTTCATTCTATGCAAATACACAAGATTCATGCGTTTCTAGCCGCCAAGCAAGCCCCAAACGAATGCAAAGTCGTTTTATAACGAAATCGCATATTTGAGTTTTGCGCTCGCTGTAGGCGTTCCAGCTCGTATTATGGGATCAAAAACTCTTCATTCTATGCAAATACACAAGATTCATGCGTTTCTAGCCGTCAAACAAGCCTCAAACGAATGCAAAGTCGCGATATAACGAAATCGAATGATTGAGTTTTGCGCTCGCTGTAGGCGTTCCAGCTCGTATTATGGGATCAAAAACTCTTCATTCTATGCAAATACACAAGATTCATGCTTTCTAGCCGCCAAACAAGCCCCAAACGAATGCAAAGTCGCTTTATAACGAAATCGAATGATTGAGTTTTGCGCTCGCTGTAGGCGTTCCAGCTCGTATTATGGGATCAAAAACTCTTCATTCTATGCAAATACACAAGATTCATGCTTTCTAGCCGCCAAACAAGCCCCAAACGAATGCAAATTCGTTTTATAACGAAATCGCATATTTCAGTTTTGCGCTCGCTGTAGGCGTTCCAGCTCGTATTATGGGATCAAAAACTCTTCATTCTATGCAAATACACAAGATCCATGCGTTTCTAGCCGCCAAACATCCCCAAACGAATGCAAAGTCGCGTTATAACGAAATCGAACGATTGAGTTTTGCGCTCGCTGTAGCCGTTCCAGCTCATATTATGGGATCAAAAACCCTTCATTCTATGCAAATACACAAGATTCATGCTTTTCTAGCCGCCAAACAAGCCCCAAACGAATGCAAAGTCGCTTTATAACGAAATCGCATATTTGAGTTTTGCGCTCGCTGTAGGCATTCCAGCTCGTATTATGGGATCAAAAACCCTTCATTCTATGTAAATACGCAAGATTCATGCGTTTCTAGCCGCCAAATAAGGCCCAAACGTATGCAAAGTCGCTTTATAACGAAATCGAACGATTGAGTTTTGCGCTCGCTGTAGGCGTTCCAGCACGTATTATGGGATCAAAAACTCTTCATTCTATGCAAATACACAAGATTCATGCTTTTCTAGCCGCAAAACACGCCCCAAACGAATGCAAAGTCGTTTTATAACGAAATCGCATATTTGAGTTTTGCGCTCGCTGTAGGCGTTCCAGCTCGTATTATGGGATCAAAAACTCTTCATTCTATGCAAATATACAAGATTCATGCGTTTCTAGCCGCCAAACAAGCCCCAAACGAATGCAAAGTCGCTTTATAACGAAATCGCATATTTGAGTTTTGCGCTCGCTGTAGGCATTCCAGCTCGTCTTATGGGATCAAAAACCCTTCATTCTATGTAAATACGCAAGATTCATACGTTTCTAGCCGCCAAATAAGGCCCAAACGTATGCAAAGTCGCTTTATAACGAAATCGAACGATTGAGTTTTGCGCTCGCTGTAGGCGTTCCAGCACGTATTATGGGATCAAAAACTCTTCATTCTATGCAAATACACAAGATTCATGCTTTTCTAGCCGCCAAGCACGCCCCAAACGAATGCAAAGTCGTTTTATAACGAAATCGCATATTTGAGTTTTGCGCTCGCTGTAGGCGTTCCAGCTCGTATTATGGGATCAAAAACTCTTCATTCTATGCAAATACACAAGATTCATGCGTTTCTAGCCGCCAAACAAGCCCCAAACGAATGCAAAGTCGCTTTATAACGAAATCGAACGATTGAGTTTTGCGCACGCTGTAGGCGTTCCAGCTCGTATTATGGGATCAAAAACTCTTCATTCTATGCAAATACACAATATTCATGCGTTTCTAGCCGCCAAACAAGCCCCAAACGAATGCAAAGTCGTTTTATAACGAAATCGCATATTTGAGTTTTGCGCTCGCTGTAGGCGTTCCAGCTCGTATTATAAGATCAAAAACTCTTCACTCTATGCAAATACACAAGATTGATGCATTTCTAGCCGCCAAACAAGCCCCAAACGAATGCAAAGTCGCTTTATAACGAAATCGAACGATTGAGTTTTGCGCTCGCTGTAGGCGTTCCAGATCGTATTATGAGACCAAAAACCCTTCATTCTATACAAATACAAAAGATTCATGCGTTTCTAGCCCCCGAAACAAGCTCCAAACGAATGCAAAGTCGTTTTATAACGAAATCGCATATTTGAGTTTTGCGCTCGCTGTAGGCGTTCCAGCTCGTATTATGGGATCAAAAACTCTTCATTCTATGCAAATACACAAGATTCATGCTTTCTAGCCGCCAAACAAGCCCCAAACGAATGCAAAGTCGCTTTATAACGAAATCGAATGATTGAGTTTTGCGCTCGCTGTAGGCGTTCCAGATCGTATTATGAGATCAAAAACCCTTCATTCTATACAAATACACAAGATTCATGCGTTTCTAGCCGCCAAACAAGCCCCAAACGAATGCAAAGTCGTTTTATAACGAAATCGCATATTTGAGTTTTGCGCTCGCTGTAGGCGTTCCAGCTCGTATTATAAGATCAAAAACCCTTCATTCGATGCAAATACACAAGATTCATGCGTTTCTAGCCGCCAAACAAGCCCCAAACGAATGCAAAGTCGTTTTATAACGAAATCGCATATTTGAGTTTGCGCTCGCTGTAGGCGTTCCAGCTCGTATTATGGGATCAAAAACTCTTCATTCTATGCAAATACACAAGATTCATGCGTTTCTAGCCGCCAAAGAAGCCCCAAACGAATGCAAAGTCGTTTTATAACGAAATCGCATATTTGAGTTTTGCGCTCACTGTAGGCGTTCCAGCTCGTATTATGGGATCAAAAACTCTTCATTCTATGCAAATACACAAGATCCATGCGTTTCTAGCCGCCAAACAAGCCCCAAACGAATGCAAAGTCGTTTTATAACGAAATCGCATATTTGAGTTTGCGCTCGCTGTAGGCGTTCCAGCTCGTATTATGGGATCACAAACTCTTCATTCTATGCAAATACACGAGATTCATGCGTTTCTAGATGCCAAACAAGCCCCAAACGAATACGTATTATGGGAACAAAAACCCTTCATTCTATGCAAATACACAAGATTCATGCGTTTCTAGCCGCCAAACAAGCCCCAAACGAATGCAAAGTCGCTTTATAACGAAATCGAACGATTGAGTTTTACGCTCGCTGTAGGCGTTCCAGCTCGTATTATGGGATCAAAAACTCTTCATTCTATGCAAATACACAAGATTCATGCTTTCTAGCCGCCAAACAAGCCCCAAACGAATGCAAATTCGTTTTATAACGAAATCGCATATTTGAGTTTTGCGCTCGCTGTAGGCGTTCCAGCTCGTATTATGGGATCAAAAACTCTTCATTCTATGCAAATACACAAGATCCATGCGTTTCTAGCCGCCAAACATCCCCAAACGAATGCAAAGTCGCGTTATAACGAAATCGAACGATTGAGTTTTGCGCTCGCTGTAGCCGTTCCAGCTCATATTATGGGATCAAAAACCCTTCATTCTATGCAAATACACAAGATTCATGCTTTTCTAGCCGCCAAACAAGCCCCAAACGAATGCAAAGTCGCTTTATAACGGAATCGCATATTTGAGTTTTGCGCTCGCTGTAGGCATTCCAGCTCGTATTATGGGATCAAAAACCCTTCATTCTATGTAAATACGCAAGATTCATGCGTTTCTAGCCGCCAAATAAGGCCCAAACGTATGCAAAGTCGCTTTATAACGAAATCGAACGATTGAGTTTTGCGCTCGCTGTAGGCGTTCCAGCACGTATTATGAGATCAAAAACTCTTCATTCTATGCAAATACACAAGATTCATGCTTTTCTAGCCGCCAAGCACGCCCCAAACGAATGCAAAGTCGTTTTATAACGAAATCGCATATTTGAGTTTTGCGCTCGCTGTAGGCGTTCCAGCTCGTATTATGGGATCAAAAACTCTTCATTCTATGCAAATATACAAGATTCATGCGTTTCTAGCCGCCAAACAAGCCCCAAACGAATGCAAAGTCGCTTTATAACGAAATCGCATATTTGAGTTTTGCGCTCGCTGTAGGCATTCCAGCTCGTATTATGGGATCAAAAACCCTTCATTCTATGTAAATACGCAAGATTCATACGTTTCTAGCCGCCAAATAAGGCCCAAACGTATGCAAAGTCGCTTTATAACGAAATCGAACGATTGAGTTTTGCGCTCGCTGTAGGCGTTCCAGCACGTATTATGGGATCAAAAACTCTTCATTCTATGCAAATACACAAGATTCATGCTTTTCTAGCCGCCAAGCACGCCCCAAACGAATGCAAAGTCGTTTTATAACGAAATCGCATATTTGAGTTTTGCGCTCGCTGTAGGCGTTCCAGCTCGTATTATGGGATCAAAAACTCTTCATTCTATGCAAATACACAAGATTCATGCGTTTCTAGCCGCCAAACAAGCCCCAAACGAATGCAAAGTCGCTTTATAACGAAATCGAACGATTGAGTTTTGCGCACGCTGTAGGCGTTCCAGCTCGTATTATGGGATCAAAAACTCTTCATTCTATGCAAATACACAATATTCATGCGTTTCTAGCCGCCAAACAAGCCCCAAACGAATGCAAAGTCGTTTTATAACGAAATCGCATATTTGAGTTTTGCGCTCGCTGTAGGCGTTCCAGCTCGTGTTATGGGATCAAAAACTCTTCACTCTATGCAAATACACAAGATTCATGCATTTCTAGCCGCCAAACAAGCCCCAAACGAATGCAAAGTCGCTTTATAACGAAATCGAACGATTGAGTTTTGCGCTCGCTGTAGGCGTTCCAGATCGTATTATGAGACCAAAAACCCTTCATTCTATACAAATACAAAAGATTCATGCGTTTCTAGCCCCCGAAACAAGCTCCAAACGAATGCAAAGTCGTTTTATAACGAAATCGCATATTTGAGTTTTGCGCTCGCTGTAGGCGTTCCAGCTCGGATTATGGGATCAAAAACTCTTCATTCTATGCAAATACACAAGATTCATGCGTTTCTAGCCGCCAAACAAGCCCCAAACGAACGCAAAGTCGCTTTATAACGAAATCGAACGATTGAATTTTGCGCTCGCTGTAGGCTTTCCAGCTCGTATTATGGGATAAAAAACTCTTCATTCTATGCAAATACACAAGATTCATGCTTTCTAGCCGCCAAACAAGCCTCAAACGAATGCAAAGTCTTTTTATAACGAAATCGCATATTTGAGTTTTGCGATCGCTGTAGGCGTTCCAGCTCGTATTATAAGATCAAAAACCCTTCATTCGATGCAAATACACAAGATTCATGCGTTTCTAGTAGCCAAACAAGTCCCAATCGAATGCAAAGTCGTTTTATAACGAAATCGCATATTTGAGTTTTGCGCTCGCTGTAGGCGTTCCAGCTCGTATTATGGGATCAAAAACTCTTCATTCTATACAAATACACAAGATCCATGCGTTTCTGGCCGCCAAACAAGCCCCAAACGAATGCAAAGTCGCTTTATAACGAAATCGAACGATTGAGTTTTGCGCTCGCTGTAGCCGTTCCAGCTCATATTATGGGATCAAAAACTCTTCATTCTATGCAAATACACAAGATTCATGCGTTTCTAGCCGCCAAACAAGCCCCAAACGAATGCAAAGTCGTTTTATAACGAAATCGCATATTTGAGTTTTGCGCTCGCTGTAGGCGTTCCAGCTCGTATTATAAGATCAAAAACCCTTCATTCTATTCAAATACACAAGATTCATGCGTTTCTAGCAGCAAAACAAGCCCCAAACGAATGCAAAGTCGTTTTATAACGAAATCGCATATTTGAGTTTGCGCTCGCTGTAGGCGTTCCAGCTCGTATGATGGGATCAAAAACTCTTCATTCCATGCAAATACACGAGATTCATGCGTTTCTAGATGCCAAACAAGCCCCAAACGAATACGTATTATGGGAACAAAAACCCTTCATTCTATGCAAATACACAAGATTCATGCGTTTCTAGCCGCCAAACAAGCCCCAAACGAATGCAAAGTCGCTTTATAACGAAATCGAACGATTGAGTTTTACGCTCGCTGTAGGCGTTCCAGCTCGTATTATGGGATCAAAAACTCTTCATTCTATGCAAATACACAAGATTCATGCTTTCTAGCCGCCAAACAAGCCCCAAACGAATGCAAATTCGTTTTATAACGAAATCGCATATTTCAGTTTTGCGCTCGCTGTAGGCGTTCCAGCTCGTATTATGGGATCAAAAACTCTTCATTCTATGCAAATACACAAGATCCATGCGTTTCTAGCCGCCAAACATCCCCAAACGAATGCAAAGTCGCGTTATAACGAAATCGAACGATTGAGTTTTGCGCTCGCTGTAGCCGTTCCAGCTCATATTATGGGATCAAAAACCCTTCATTCTATGCAAATACACAAGATTCATGCTTTTCTAGCCGCCAAACAAGCCCCAAACGAATGCAAAGTCGCTTTATAACGAAATCGCATATTTGAGTTTTGCGCTCGCTGTAGGCATTCCAGCTCGTATTATGGGATCAAAAACCCTTCATTCTATGTAAATACGCAAGATTCATGCGTTTCTAGCCGCCAAATAAGGCCCAAACGTATGCCAAGTCGCTTTATAACGAAATCGAACGATTGAGTTTTGCGCTCGCTGTAGGCGTTCCAGCACGTATTATGGGATCAAAAACTCTTCATTCTATGCAAATACACAAGATTCATGCTTTTCTAGCCGCCAAGCACGCCCCAAACGAATGCAAAGTCGTTTTATAACGAAATCGCATATTTGAGTTTTGCGCTCGCTGTAGGCGTTCCAGCTCGTATTATGGGATCAAAAACTCTTCATTCTATGCAAATATACAAGATTCATGCGTTTCTAGCCGCCAAACAAGCCCCAAACGAATGCAAAGTCGCTTTATAACGAAATCGCATATTTGAGTTTTGCGCTCGCTGTAGGCATTCCAGCTCGTCTTATGGGATCAAAAACCCTTCATTCTATGTAAATACGCAAGATTCATACGTTTCTAGCCGCCAAATAAGGCCCAAACGTATGCAAAGTCGCTTTATAACGAAATCGAACGATTGAGTTTTGCGCTCGCTGTAGGCGTTCCAGCACGTATTATGGGATCAAAAACTCTTCATTCTATGCAAATACACAAGATTCATGCTTTTCTAGCCGCCAAGCACGCCCCAAACGAATGCAAAGTCGTTTTATAACGAAATCGCATATTTGAGTTTTGCGCTCGCTGTAGGCGTTCCAGCTCGTATTATGGGATCAAAAACTCTTCATTCTATGCAAATACACAAGATTCATGCGTTTCTAGCCGCCAAACAAGCCCCAAACGAATGCAAAGTCGCTTTATAACGAAATCGAACGATTGAGTTTTGCGCACGCTGTAGGCGTTCCAGCTCGTATTATGGGATCAAAAACTCTTCATTCTATGCAAATACACAATATTCATGCGTTTCTAGCCGCCAAACAAGCCCCAAACGAATGCAAAGTCGTTTTATAACGAAATCGCATATTTGAGTTTTGCGCTCGCTGTAGGCGTTCCAGCTCGTGTTATGGGATCAAAAACTCTTCACTCTATGCAAATACACAAGATTCATGCATTTCTAGCCGCCAAACAAGCCCCAAACGAATGCAAAGTCGCTTTATAACGAAATCGAACGATTGAGTTTTGCGCTCGCTGTAGGCGTTCCAGATCGTATTATGAGACCAAAAACCCTTCATTCTATACAAATACAAAAGATTCATGCGTTTCTAGCCCCCGAAACAAGCTCCAAACGAATGCAAAGTCGTTTTATAACGAAATCGCATATTTGAGTTTTGCTCTCGCTGTAGGCGTTCCAGCTCGGATTATGGGATCAAAAACTCTTCATTCTATGCAAATACACAAGATTCATGCGTTTCTAGCCGCCAAACAAGCCCCAAACGAACGCAAAGTCGCTTTATAACGAAATCGAACGATTGAATTTTGCGCTCGCTGTAGGCTTTCCAGCTCGTATTATGGGATAAAAAACTCTTCATTCTATGCAAATACACAAGATTCATGCTTTCTAGCCGCCAAACAAGCCTCAAACGAATGCAAAGTCTTTTTATAACGAAATCGCATATTTGAGTTTTGCGATCGCTGTAGGCGTTCCAGCTCGTATTATAAGATCAAAAACCCTTCATTCGATGCAAATACACAAGATTCATGCGTTTCTAGTAGCCAAACAAGTCCCAATCGAATGCAAAGTCGTTTTATAACGAAATCGCATATTTGAGTTTTGCGCTCGCTGTAGGCGTTCCAGCTCGTATTATGGGATCAAAAACTCTTCATTCTATACAAATACACAAGATCCATGCGTTTCTGGCCGCCAAACAAGCCCCAAACGAATGCAAAGTCGCTTTATAACGAAATCGAACGATTGAGTTTTGCGCTCGCTGTAGCCGTTCCAGCTCATATTATGGGATCAAAAACTCTTCATTCTATGCAAATACACAAGATTCATGCGTTTCTAGCCGCCAAACAAGCCACAAACGAATGCAAAGTCGTTTTATAACGAAATCGCATATTTGAGTTTTGCGCTCGCTGTAGGCGTTCCAGCTCGTATTATAAGATCAAAAACCCTTCATTCTATTCAAATACACAAGATTCATGCGTTTCTAGCAGCAAAACAAGCCCCAAACGAATGCAAAGTCGTTTTATAACGAAATCGCATATTTGAGTTTGCGCTCGCTGTAGGCGTTCCAGCTCGTATGATGGGATCAAAAACTCTTCATTCCATGCAAATACACGAGATTCATGCGTTTCTAGATGCCAAACAAGCCCCAAACGAATACGTATTATGGGATCAAAAACCCTTCATTCTATGCAAATACACAAGATTCATGCGTTTCTAGCCGCCAAACAAGCCCCAAACGAATGCAAAGTCGCTTTATAACGAAATCGAACGATTGAGTTTTGCGCTCGCTGTAGGCGTTCCAGCTCGTATTATGGGATCAAAAACTCTTCATTCTATGCAAATACACAAGATTCAGGCGTTTCTAGCCGCCAAACAAGCCCCAAACGAATGCAAAGTCGTTTTATAACCAAATCGCATATTTGAGTTTTGCGCTCGCTGTAGGCGTTCCAGCTCGTATTATAAGATCAAAAACCCTTCATTCTATGCAAATACACAAGATTCATGCTTTTCTAGCCGCCAAACAAGCCCCAAACGAATGCAAAGTCGCTTTATAACGAAATCGAACGATTGAGTTTTGCGATCGCTGTAGCCGTTCCAGCTCATATTATGGGATCAAAAACCCTTCATTCTATGCAAATACACAAGATTCATGCTTTTCTAGCCGCCAAGCAAGTCCCAAATGAATGCAAAGTCGTTTTATATCGAAATCGCATATTTGAGTTTTGCGCTCGCTGTAGGCGTTCCAGCTCGTATTATGGGATCAAAAACTCTTCATTCTATGCAAATACACAAGATCCATGCGTTTCTAGTCGCCAAACAAGCCCCAAACGAATGCAAAGTCGCTTTATAACGAAATCGAACGATTGAGTTTTGCGCTCGCTGTAGCCGTTCCAGCTCATATTATGGGATCAAAAACCCTTCATTCTATGCAAAAACACAAGATTCATGCTTTTCTAGCCGCCAAACAAGCCCCAAACGAATGCAAAGTCGCTTTATAACGAAATCGAACGATTGAGTTTTGCGCTCGCTGTAGCCGTTCCAGCTCATATTATGGGATCAAAAACCCTACATTCTATGCAAATACACAAGATTCATGCTTTTCTAGCCGCCAAGCAAGCCCCAAACGAATGCAAAGTAGTTTTATTACGAAATCGCATATTTGAGTTTTGCGCTCGCTGTAGCCGTTCCAGCTCATATTATGGGATCAAAAACCCTTCATTCTATGCAAATACACAAGATTCATGCTTTTCTAGCCGCCAAACAAGCCCCAAACGAATGCAAAGTCGCTTTATAACTAAATCGCATATTTGAATTTTGCGCTCGCTGTAGGCGTTCCAGCTCGTATTATGGGATCAAAAACTCTTCATTCTATGCAAATACACAAGATCCATGCGTTTCTAGCCGCCAAACATCCCCAAACGAATGCAAAGTCGCGTTATAACGAAATCGAACGATTGAGTTTTGCGCTCGCTGTAGCCGTTCCAGCTCATATTATGGGATCAAAAACCCTTCATTCTATGCAAATACACAAGATGGATGCTTTTCTAGCCGCCAAACAAGCCCCAAACGAATGCAAAGTCGCTTTATAACGGAATCGCATATTTGAGTTTTGCGCTCGCTGTAGGCATTCCAGCTCGTATTATGGGATCAAAAACCCTTCATTCTATGTAAATACGCAAGATTCATGCGTTTCTAGCCGCCAAATAAGGCTCAAACGTATGCCAAGTCGCTTTATAACGAAATCGAACGATTGAGTTTTGCGCTCGCAGTAGGCGTTCCAGCACGTATTGTGGGATCAAAAACTCTTCATTCTATGCAAATACACAAGATTCATGCTTTTCTAGCCGCCAAGCACGCCCCAAACGAATGCAAAGTCGTTTTATAACGAAATCGCATATTTGAGTTTTGCGCTCGCTGTAGGCGTTCCAGCTCGTATTATGGGATCAAAAACTCTTCATTCTATGCAAATATACAAGATTCATGCGTTTCTAGCCGCCAAACAAGCCCCAAACGAATGCAAAGTCGCTTTATAACGAAATCAAACGATTGAGTTTTGCGCACGCTGTAGGCGTTCCCGCTCGTATTATGGGATCAAAAACTCTTCATTCTATGCAAATACACAATATTCATGCTTTTCTAGCCGCCAAACAAGCCCCAAACGAATGCAAAGTCGCTTTATAACGGAATCGCATATTTGAGTTTTGCGCTCGCTGTAGGCATTCCAGCTCGTATTATGGGATCAAAAACCCTTCATTCTATGTAAATACGCAAGATTCATGCGTTTCTAGACGCCAAATAAGGCTCAAACGTATGCCA
Organism: Ichneumon xanthorius; assembly: GCA_917499995.1. Lineage (NCBI taxonomy): Eukaryota > Metazoa > Arthropoda > Insecta > Hymenoptera > Ichneumonidae > Ichneumon > Ichneumon xanthorius. Next base: position 23,806,768 of record OU824200.1, on the reverse strand, counting down.
AGTCGCTTTATAACGAAATCGAACGATTGAGTTTTGCGCTCGCAGTAGGCGTTCCAGCACGTATTGTGGGATCAAAAACTCTTCATTCTATGCAAATACACAAGATTCATGCTTTTCTAGCCGCCAAGCACGCCCCAAACGAATGCAAAGTCGTTTTATAACGAAATCGCATATTTGAGTTTTGCGCTCGCTGTAGGCGTTCCAGCTCGTATTATGGGATCAAAAACTCTTCATTCTATGCAAATATACAAGATTCATGCGTTTCTAGCCGCCAAACAAGCCCCAAACGAATGCAAAGTCGCTTTATAACGAAATCAAACGATTGAGTTTTGCGCACGCTGTAGGCGTTCCCGCTCGTATTATGGGATCAAAAACTCTTCATTCTATGCAAATACACAATATTCATGCGTTTCTAGCCGCCAAACAAGCCCCAAACGAATGCAAAGTCGTTTTATAACGAAATCGCATATTTGAGTTTTGCGCTCGCTGTAGGCGTTCCAGCTCGTGTTATGGGATCAAAAACTCTTCACTCTATGCAAATACACAAGATTCATGCATTTCTAGCCGCCAAACAAGCCCCAAACGAATGCAAAGTCGCTTTATAACGAAATCGAACGATTGAGTTTTGCGCTCGCTGTAGGCGTTCCAGATCGTATTATGAGACCAAAAACCCTTCATTCGATACAAATACAAAAGATTCATGCGTTTCTAGCCCCCGAAACAAGCTCCAAACGAATGCAAAGTCGTTTTATAACGAAATCGCATATTTGAGTTTTGCGCTCGCTGTAGGCGTTCCAGCTCGTATTATGGGATCAAAAACTCTTCATTTTATGCAAATACACAAGATTCATGCGTTTCTAGCCGCCAACCAAGCCCCAAACGAATGCAAAGTCGTTGTATAACGAAATCGCATATTTGAGTTTTGCGCTCGCTGTAGGCGTTCTAGCTCCTATTATGGGATCAAAAACTCTTCATTCTATGCAAATACATAAGATTCATGCGTTTCTAGCCGCCAAACAAGCCCCAAACGAATGCAAAGTCGCTTTATAACGAAATCAAACGATTGAGTTTTGCGCTCGCTGTAGGCGTTCCAGATCGTATTATGAGACCAAAAACCCTTCATTCTATACAAATACAAAAGATTCATGCGTTTCTAGCCCCCGAAACAAGCTCCAAACGAATGCAAAGTCGTTTTATAACGAAATCGCATATTTGAGTTTTGCGCTCGCTGTAGGCGTTCCAGCTCGTATTATGGGATCAAAAACTCTTCATTCTATGCAAATACACAAGATTCATGCGTTTCTAGCCGCCAAACAAGCCCCAAACGAATGCAAAGTCGCTTCATAACGAAATCGAATGATTGAGTTTTGCGCTCGCTGTAGGCGTTCCAGATCGTATTATGAGATCAAAAACCCTTCATTCTATACAAATACACAAGATTCATGCGTTTCTAGCCGCCAAAGAAGCCCCAAACGAATGCAAAGTCGTTTTATAACGAAATCGCATATTTCAGTTTTGCGCTCGCTGTAGGCGTTCCAGCTCGTATTATGGGATCAAAAACTCTTCATTCTATGCAAATACACAAGATCCATGCGTTTCTAGCCGCCAAACATCCCCAAACGAATGCAAAGTCGCGTTATAACGAAATCGAACGATTGAGTTTTGCGCTCGCTGTAGCCGTTCCAGCTCATATTATGGGATCAAAAACCCTTCATTCTATGCAAATACACAAGATTCATGCTTTTCTAGCCGCCAAACAAGCCCCAAACGAATGCAAAGTCGCTTTATAACGAAATCGCATATTTGAGTTTTGCGCTCGCTGTAGGCGTTCCAGCTCGTATTATAAGATCAAAAACTCTTCACTCTATGCAAATACACAAGATTGATGCATTTCTAGCCGCCAAACAAGCCCCAAACGAATGCAAAGTCGCTTTATAACGAAATCGAACGATTGAGTTTTGCGCTCGCTGTAGGCGTTCCAGATCGTATTATGAGACCAAAAACCCTTCATTCTATACAAATACAAAAGATTCATGCGTTTCTAGCCCCCGAAACAAGCTCCAAACGAATGCAAAGTCGTTTTATAACGAAATCGCATATTTGAGTTTTGCGCTCGCTGTAGGCGTTCCAGCTCGTATTATGGGATCAAAAACTCTTCATTCTATGCAAATACACAAGATTCATGCGTTTCTAGCCGCCAAACAAGCCCCAAACGAATGCAAAGTCGCTTCATAACGAAATCGAATGATTGAGTTTTGCGCTCGCTGTAGGCGTTCCAGATCGTATTATGAGATCAAAAACCCTTCATTCTATACAAATACACAAGATTCATGCGTTTCTAGCCGCCAAAGAAGCCCCAAACGAATGCAAAGTCGTTTTATAACGAAATCGCATATTTCAGTTTTGCGCTCGCTGTAGGCGTTCCAGCTCGTATTATGGGATCAAAAACTCTTCATTCTATGCAAATACACAAGATCCATGCGTTTCTAGCCGCCAAACATCCCCAAACGAATGCAAAGTCGCGTTATAACGAAATCGAACGATTGAGTTTTGCGCTCGCTGTAGCCGTTCCAGCTCATATTATGGGATCAAAAACCCTTCATTCTATGCAAATACACAAGATTCATGCTTTTCTAGCCGCCAAACAAGCCCCAAACGAATGCAAAGTCGCTTTATAACGAAATCGCATATTTGAGTTTTGCGCTCGCTGTAGGCATTCCAGCTCGTATTATGGGATCAAAAACCCTTCATTCTATGTAAATACACAAGATCCATGCGTTTCTAGTCGCCAAACAAGCCCCAAACGTATGCCAAGTCGCTTTATAACGAAATCGAACGATTGAGTTTTGCGTTCGCTGTAGGCGTTCCAGCACGTATTATGGGATCAAAAACCCTTCATTCTATGCAAATACACAAGATTCATGCGTTTCTAGCCGCCAAACAAGCCCCAAACGAATGCAAAGTCGCTTTATAACGAAATCGAACGATTGAGTTTTGCGCTCGCTGTAGGCGTTCCAACTCGTATTATGGGATCAAAAACTCTTCATTCTATGCAAATACACAAGATTCAGGCGTTTCTAGCCGCCAAACAAGCCCCAAACGAATGCAAAGTCGTTTTATAACGAAATCGCATATTTGAGTTTTGCGCTCGCTGTAGGCGTTCCAGCTCGTATTATAAGATCAAAAACCCTTCATTCTATGCAAATACACAAGATTCATGCTTTTCTAGCCGCCAAACAAGCCCCAAACGAATGCAAAGTCGCTTTATAACGAAATCGAACGATTGAGTTTTGCGATCGCTGTAGCCGTTCCAGCTCATATTATGGGATCAAAAACCCTTCATTCTATGCAAATACACAAGATTCATGCTTTTCTAGCCGCCAAGCAAGTCCCAAATGAATGCAAAGTCGTTTTATATCGAAATCGCATATTTGAGTTTTGCGCTCGCTGTAGGCGTTCCAGCTCGTATTATGGGATCAAAAACTCTTCATTCTATGCAAATACACAAGATCCATGCGTTTCTAGTCGCCAAACAAGCCCCAAACGAATGCAAAGTCGCTTTATAACGAAATCGAACGATTGAGTTTTGCGCTCGCTGTAGCCGTTCCAGCTCATATTATGGGATCAAAAACCCTTCATTCTATGCAAAAACACAAGATTCATGCTTTTCTAGCCGCCAAACAAGCCCCAAACGAATGCAAAGTCGCTTTATAACGAAATCAAACGATTGAGTTTTGCGCTCGCTGTAGCCGTTCCAGCTCATATTATGGGATCAAAAACCCTACATTCTATGCAAATACACAAGATTCATGCTTTTCTAGCCGCCAAGCAAGCCCCAAACGAATGCAAAGTAGTTTTATTACGAAATCGCATATTTGAGTTTTGCGCTCGCTGTAGCCGTTCCAGCTCATATTATGGGATCAAAAACCCTTCATTCTATGCAAATACACAAGATTCATGCTTTTCTAGCCGCCAAACAAGCCCCAAACGAATGCAAAGTCGCTTTATAACGGAATCGCATATTTGAGTTTTGCGCTCGCTGTAGGCATTCCAGCTCGTATTATGGGATCAAAAACCCTTCATTCTATGTAAATACGCAAGATTCATGCGTTTCTAGCCGCCAAATAAGGCTCAAACGTATGCCAAGTCGCTTTATAACGAAATCGAACGATTGAGTTTTGCGCTCGCAGTAGGCGTTCCAGCACGTATTATGGGATCAAAAACTCTTCATTCTATGCAAATACACAAGATTCATGCTTTTCTAGCCGCCAAGCACGCCCCAAACGAATGCAAAGTCGTTTTATAACGAAATCGCATATTTGAGTTTTGCGCTCGCTGTAGGCGTTCCAGCTCGTATTATGGGATCAAAAACTCTTCATTCTATGCAAATATACAAGATTCATGCGTTTCTAGCCGCCAAACAAGCCCCAAACGAATGCAAAGTCGCTTTATAACGAAATCAAACGATTGAGTTTTGCGCACGCTGTAGGCGTTCCCGCTCGTATTATGGGATCAAAAACTCTTCATTCTATACAAATACACAAGATTCATGCGTTTCTAGCCGCCAAAGAAGCCCCAAACGAATGCAAAGTCGTTTTATAACGAAATCGCATATTTGAGTTTTGCGCTCACTGTAGGCGTTCCAGCTCGTATTATGGGATCAAAAACTCTTCATTCTATGCAAATACACAAGATCCATGCGTTTCTAGCCGCCAAACAAGCCCCAAACGAATGCAAAGTCGTTTTATAACGAAATCGCATATTTGAGTTTGCGTTCGCTGTAGGCGTTCCAGCTCGTATTATGGGATCACAAACTCTTCATTCTATGCAAGTACACGAGATTCATGCGTTTCTAGATGCCAAACAAGCCCCAAACGAATACGTATTATGGGAACAAAAACCCTTCATTCTATGCAAATACACAAGATTCATGCTTTCTAGCCGCTAAACAAGCCCCAACGAATGCAAATTCGTTTTATAGCGAAATCGCATATTTAAGTTTTGCGCTCGCTGTAGGCGTTCCAGCTCGTATTATGGGATCAAAAACCCTTCATTCTATGCAAATACGCAAGATTCATGCGTTTCTAGCCGCCAAATAAGCCCCAAACGAATGCAAAGTCGCTTTATAACGAAATCGAACGATTGAGTTTTGCGCTCGCTGTAGGCGTTCCAGCTCGTATTATAAGATCAAAAACCCTTCATTCTATACAAATACACAAGATTCATGCGTTTCTAGCCGCAAAACAAGCCCCAAACGAATGCAAAGTCGTTTCATAACGAAATCGCATATTTGAGTTTTAAGATCGCTGTAGGCGTTCCAGCTCGTATTATGGGATCAAAAACTCTTCATTCTATGCAAATACATAAGATTCATGCGTTTCTAGCCGCCAAACAAGCCCCAAACGAATGCAAAGTCGCTTTATAACGAAATCAAACGATTGAGTTTTGCGCACGCTGTAGGCGTTCCCGCTCGTATTATGGGATCAAAAACCCTTCATTCTATACAAATACAAAAGATTCATGCGTTTCTAGCCCCCGAAACAAGCTCCAAACGAATGCAAAGTCGTTTTATAACGAAATCGCATATTTGAGTTTTGCGCTCGCTGTAGGCGTTCCAGCTCGTATTATGGGATCAAAAACTCTTCATTCTATGCAAATATACAAGATTCATGCGTTTCTAGCCGCCAAACAAGCCCCAAACGAATGCAAAGTCGCTTCATAACGAAATCGAATGATTGAGTTTTGCGCTCGCTGTAGGCGTTCCAGATCGTATTATGAGATCAAAAACCCTTCATTCTATACAAATACACAAGATTCATGCGTTTCTAGCCGCCAAAGAAGCCCCAAACGAATGCAAAGTCGTTTTATAACGAAATCGCATATTTCAGTTTTGCGCTCGCTGTAGGCGTTCCAGCTCGTATTATGGGATCAAAAACTCTTCATTCTATGCAAATACACAAGATCCATGCGTTTCTAGCCGCCAAACATCCCCAAACGAATGCAAAGTCGCGTTATAACGAAATCGAACGATTGAGTTTTGCGCTCGCTGTAGCCGTTCCAGCTCATATTATGGGATCAAAAACCCTTCATTCTATGCAAATACACAAGATTCATGCTTTTCTAGCCGCCAAACAAGCCCCAAACGAATGCAAAGTCGCTTTATAACGAAATCGCATATTTGAGTTTTGCGCTCGCTGTAGGCGTTCCAGCACGTATTATGGGATCAAAAACCCTTCATTCTATGTAAATACGCAAGATTCATGCGTTTCTAGCCGCCAAGCACGCCCCAAACGAATGCAAAGTCGTTTTATAACGAAATCGCATATTTGAGTTTTGCGCTCGCTGTAGGCGTTCCAGCTCGTATTATGGGATCAAAAACTCTTCATTCTATGCAAATACACAAGATTCATGCGTTTCTAGCCGCCAAACAAGCCCCAAACGAATGCAAAGTCGCTTTATAACGAAATCAAACGATTGAGTTTTGCGCACGCTGTAGGCGTTCCCGCTCGTATTATGGGATCAAAAACTCTTCATTCTATGCAAATACACAATATTCATGCGTTTCTAGCCGCCAAACAAGCCCCAAACGAATGCAAAGTCGTTTTATAACGAAATCGCATATTTGAGTTTTGCGCTCGCTGTAGGCGTTCCAGCTCGTGTTATGGGATCAAAAACTCTTCACTCTATGCAAATACACAAGATTCATGCATTTCTAGCCGCCAAACAAGCCCCAAACGAATGCAAAGTCGCTTTATAACGAAATCGAACGATTGAGTTTTGCGCTCGCTGTAGGCGTTCCAGATCGTATTATGAGACCAAAAACCCTTCATTCGATACAAATACAAAAGATTCATGCGTTTCTAGCCCCCGAAACAAGCTCCAAACGAATGCAAAGTCGTTTTATAACGAAATCGCATATTTGAGTTTTGCGCTCGCTGTAGGCGTTCCAGCTCGTATTATGGGATCAAAAACTCTTCATTTTATGCAAATACACAAGATTCATGCGTTTCTAGCCGCCAACCAAGCCCCAAACGAATGCAAAGTCGTTTTATAACGAAATCGCATATTTGAGTTTTGCGCTCGCTGTAGGCGTTCTAGCTACTATTATGGGATCAAAAACTCTTCATTCTATGCAAATACATAAGATCCATGCGTTTCTAGTCGCCAAACAAGCCCCAAACGAATGCAAAGTCGTTTTATAACGAAATCGAACGATTGAGTTTTGCGCTCGCTATAGCCGTTCCAGCTCATATTATGGGATCAAAAACCCTTCATTCTATGCAAATACATAAGATTCATGCTTTTCTAGCCGCCAAACAAGCCCCAAACGAATGCAAAGTCGCTTAATAACGAAATCGCATATTTGAGTTTTGCGCTCGCTGTAGGCGTTCCAGCTCGTATTATAAATCAAAAACTCTTCACTCTATGCAAATACACAAGATTGATGCATTTCTAGCCGCCAAACAAGCCCCAAACGAATGCAAAGTCGCTTTATAACGAAATCGAACGATTGAGTTTTGCGCTCGCTGTAGGCGTTCCAGATCGTATTATGAGACCAAAAACCCTTCATTCTATACAAATACAAAAGATTCATGCGTTTCTAGCCCCCGAAACAAGCTCCAAGCGAATGCAAAGTCGTTTTATAACGAAATCGCATATTTGAGTTTTGCGCTCGCTGTAGGCGTTCCAGCTCGTATTATGGGATCAAAAACTCTTCATTCTATGCAAATACACAAGATTCATGCGTTTCTAGCCGCCAAACAAGCCCCAAACGAATGCAAAGTCGCTTCATAACGAAATCGAATGATTGAGTTTTGCGCTCGCTGTAGGCGTTCCAGATCGTATTATGAGATCAAAAACTCTTCATTCTATGCAAATACACAAGATTCATGCTTTTCTAGCCGCCAAGCACGCCCCAAACGAATGCAAAGTCGTTTTATAACGAAATCGCATATTTGAGTTTTGCGCTCGCTGTAGGCGTTCCAGCTCGTATTATGGGATCAAAAACTCTTCATTCTATGCAAATATACAAGATTCATGCGTTTCTAGCCGCCAAACAAGCCCCAAACGAATGCAAAGTCGCTTTATAACGAAATCAAACGATTGAGTTTTGCGCACGCTGTAGGCGTTCCAGATCGTATTATGGGATCAAAAACTCTTCATTCTATGCAAATACACAATATTCATGCGTTTCTAGCCGCCAAACAAGCCCCAAACGAATGCAAAGTCGTTTTATAACGAAATCGCATATTTGAGTTTTGCGCTCGCTGTAGGCGTTCCAGCTCGTGTTATGGGATCAAAAACTCTTCACTCTATGCAAATACACAAGATTCATGCATTTCTAGCCGCCAAACAAGCCACAAACGAATGCAAAGTCGCTTTATAACGAAATCGAACGATTGAGTTTTGCGCTCGCTGTAGGCGTTCCAGATCGTATTATGAGACCAAAAACCCTTCATTCGATACAAATACAAAAGATTCATGCGTTTCTAGCCCCCGAAACAAGCTCCAAACGAATGCAAAGTCGTTTTATAACGAAATCGCATATTTGAGTTTTGCGCTCGCTGTAGGCGTTCCAGCTCGTATTATGGGATCAAAAACTCTTCATTTTATGCAAATACACAAGATTCATGCGTTTCTAGCCGCCAACCAAGCCTCAAACGAATGCAAAGTCGTTGTATAACGAAATCGCATATTTGAGTTTTGCGCTCGCTGTAGGCGTTCTAGCTACTATTATGGGATCAAAAACTCTTCATTCTATGCAAATACATAAGATCCATGCGTTTCTAGTCGCCAAACAAGCCCCAAACGAATGCAAAGTCGTTTTATAACGAAATCGAACGATTGAGTTTTGCGCTCGCTATAGCCGTTCCAGCTCATATTATGGGATCAAAAACCCTTCATTCTATGCAAATACACAAGATTCATGCTTTTCTAGCCGCCAAACAAGCCCCAAACGAATGCAAAGTCGCTTAATAACGAAATCGCATATTTGAGTTTTGCGCTCGCTGTAGGCGTTCCAGCTCGTATTATAAATCAAAAACTCTTCACTCTATGCAAATACACAAGATTGATGCTTTTCTAGCCGCCAAACAAGCCCCAAACGAATGCAAAGTCGCTTTATAACGAAATCGAACGATTGAGTTTTGCGCTCGCTGTAGGCGTTCCAGATCGTATTATGAGACCAAAAACCCTTCATTCTATACAAATACAAAAGATTCATGCGTTTCTAGCCGCCAAAGAAGCCCCAAACGAATGCAAAGTCGTTTTATGACGAAATCGCATATTTGAGTTTTGCGCTCGCTGTAGGCGTTCCAGCTCGTGTTATGGGATCAAAAACTCTTCATTCTATGCAAATACACAAGATCCATGCGTTTCTAGCCGCCAAACAAGCCCCAAACGAATGCAAAGTCGTTTTATAACGAAATCGAATGATTGAGTTTTGCGCTCGCTGTAGGCGTTCCAGATCGTATTATGGGATCACAAACTCTTCATTCTATGCAAGTACACGAGATTCATGCGTTTCTAGATGCCAAACAAGCCCCAAACGAATACGTATTATGGGAACAAAAACCCTTCATTCTATGCAAATACACAAGATTCATGCTTTCTAGCCGCTAAACAAGCCCCAACGAATGCAAATTCGTTTTATAGCGAAATCGCATATTTAAGTTTTGCGCTCGCTGTAAGCGTTCCAGCTCATATTATAACATCAAAAACCCTTCATTCTATACAAATACACAAGATTCATGCGTTTCTAGCCGCAAAACAAGCCCCAAACGAATGCAAAGTCGTTTTATAACGAAATCGCATATTTGAGTTTTGCGCTCGCTGTAGGCGTTCCAGCTCGTGTTATGCGATCAAAAACTCTTCACTCTATGCAAATACACAAGATTGATGCATTTCTAGCCGCCAAACAAGCCCCAAACGAATGCAAAGTCGCTTTATAACGAAATCGAACGATTGAGTTTTGCGCTCGCTGTAGGCGTTCCAGATCGTATTATGAGACCAAAAACCCTTCATTCTATACAAATACAAAAGATTCATGCGTTTCTAGCCCCCGAAACAAGCTCCAAACGAATGCAAAGTCGTTTTATAACGAAATCGCATATTTGAGTTTTGCGCTCGCTGTAGGCGTTCCAGCTCGTATTATGGGATCAAAAACTCTTCATTCTATGCAAATACACAAGATTCATGCGTTTCTAGCCGCCAAACAAGCCCCAAACGAATGCAAAGTCGCTTTATAACGAAATCGAATGATTGAGTTTTGCGCTCGCTGTAGGCGTTCCAGATCGTATTATGAGATCAAAAACCCTTCATTCTATACAAATACACAAGATTCATGCTTTTCTAGCCGCCAAGCACGCCCCAAACGAATGCAAAGTCGTTTTATAACGAAATCGCATATTTGAGTTTTGCGCTCGCTGTAGGCGTTCCAGCTCGTATTATGGGATCAAAAACTCTTCATTCTATGCAAATATACAAGATTCATGCGTTTCTAGCCGCCAAACAAGCCCCAAACGAATGCAAAGTCGCTTTATAACGAAATCAAACGATTGAGTTTTGCGCACGCTGTAGGCGTTCCCGCTCGTATTATGGGATCAAAAACTCTTCATTCTATGCAAATACACAATATTCATGCGTTTCTAGCCGCCAAACAAGCCCCAAACGAATGCAAAGTCGTTTTATAACGAAATCGCATATTTGAGTTTTGCGCTCGCTGTAGGCGTTCCAGCTCGTGTTATGGGATCAAAAACTCTTCACTCTATGCAAATACACAAGATTCATGCGTTTCTAGCCGCCAAACAAGCCCCAAACGAATGCAAAGTCGCTTTATAACGAAATCGAACGATTGAGTTTTGCGCTCGCTGTAGGCGTTCCAGATCGTATTATGAGACCAAAAACCCTTCATTCGATACAAATACAAAAGATTCATGCGTTTCTAGCCCCCGAAACAAGCTCCAAACGAATGCAAAGTCGTTTTATAACGAAATCGCATATTTGAGTTTTGCGCTCGCTGTAGGCGTTCCAGCTCGTATTATGGGATCAAAAACTCTTCATTTTATGCAAATACACAAGATTCATACGTTTCTAGCCGCCAACCAAGCCTCAAACGAATGCAAAGTCGTTGTATAACGAAATCGCATATTTGAGTTTTGCGCTCGCTGTAGGCGTTCTAGCTACTATTATGGGATCAAAAACTCTTCATTCTATGCAAATACATAAGATCCATGCGTTTCTAGTCGCCAAACAAGCCCCAAACGAATGCAAAGTCGTTTTATAACGAAATCGAACGATTGAGTTTTGCGCTCGCTATAGCCGTTCCAGCTCATATTATGGGATCAAAAACCCTTCATTCTATGCAAATACACAAGATTCATGCTTTTCTAGCCGCCAAACAAGCCCCAAACGAATGCAAAGTCGCTTAATAACGAAATCGCATATTTGAGTTTTGCGCTCGCTGTAGGCGTTCCAGCTCGTATTATAAATCAAAAACTCTTCACTCTATGCAAATACACAAGATTGATGCATTTCTAGCCGCCAAACAAGCCCCAAACGAATGCAAAGTCGCTTTATAACGAAATCGAACGATTGAGTTTTGCGCTCGCTGTAGGCGTTCCAGATCGTATTATGAGACCAAAAACCCTTCATTCTATACAAATACAAAAGATTCATGCGTTTCTAGCCGCCAAAGAAGCCCCAAACGAATGCAAAGTCGTTTTATGACGAAATCGCATATTTGAGTTTTGCGCTCACTGTAGGCGTTCCAGCTCGTATTATGGGATCAAAAACTCTTCATTCTATGCAAATACACAAGATCCATGCGTTTCTAGCCGCCAAACAAGCCCCAAACGAATGCAAAGTCGTTTTATAACGAAATCGAATGATTGAGTTTTGCGCTCGCTGTAGGCGTTCCAGATCGTATTATGGGATCACAAACTCTTCATTCTATGTAAGTACACGAGATTCATGCGTTTCTAGATGCCAAACAAGCCCCAAACGAATACGTATTATGGGAACAAAAACCCTTCATTCTATGCAAATACACAAGATTCATGCTTTCTAGCCGCTAAACAAGCCCCAACGAATGCAAATTCGTTTTATAGCGAAATCGCATATTTAAGTTTTGCGCTCGCTGTAGGCGTTCCAGCTCATATTATAAGATCAAAAACCCTTCATTCTATACAAATACACAAGATTCATGCGTTTCTAGCCGCAAAACAAGCCCCAAACGAATGCAAAGTCGTTTTATAACGAAATCGCATATTTGAGTTTTGCGCTCGCTGTAGGCGTTCCAGCTCGTGTTATGGGATCAAAAACTCTTCACTCTATGCAAATACACAAGATTGATGCATTTCTAGCCGCCAAACAAGCCCCAAACGAATGCAAAGTCGCTTTATAACGAAATCGAACGATTGAGTTTTGCGCTCGCTGTAGGCGTTCCAGATCGTATTATGAGATCAAAAACCCTTCATTCTATACAAATACACAAGATTCATGCGTTTCTAGCCGCCAAAGAAGCCCCAAACGAATGCAAAGTCGTTTTATAACGAAATCGCATATTTGAGTTTTGCGCTCACTGTAGGCGTTCCAGCTCGTATTATGGGATCAAAAACTCTTCATTCTATGCAAATACACAAGATCCATGCGTTTCTAGCCGCCAAACAAGCCCCAAACGAATGCAAAGTCGTTTTATAACGAAATCGCATATTTGAGTTTGCGCTCGCTGTAGGCGTTCCAGCTCGTATTATGGGATCAAAAACCCTTCATTATATGCAAATACGCAAGATTCATGCGTTTCTAGCCGCCAAATAAGCCCCAAACGAATGCAAAGTCGCTTTATAACGAAATCGAACGATTGAGTTTTGCGCTCGCTGTAGGCGTTCCAGCTCGTATTATGGGATCAAAAACTCTTCATTCTATGCAAATACACAAGATTCATGCGTTTCTAGATGCCAAACAAGCCCCAAACGAATACGTATTATGGGAACAAAAACCCTTCATTCTATACAAATACACAAGATTCATGCGTTTCTAGCCGCCAAAGAAGCCCCAAACGAATGCAAAGTCGTTTTATAACGAAATCGCATATTTGAGTTTTGCGCTCACTGTAGGCGTTCCAGCTCGTATTATGGGATCAAAAACTCTTCATTCTATGCAAATACACAAGATCCATGCGTTTCTAGCCGCCAAACAAGCCCCAAACGAATGCAAAGTCGTTTTATAACGAAATCGCATATTTGAGTTTGCGCTCGCTGTAGGCGTTCCAGCTCGTATTATTGGATCACAAACTCTTCATTCTATGCAAATACACGAGATTCATGCGTTTCTAGATGCCAATCAAGCCCCAAACGAATACGTATTATGGGAACAAAAACCCTTCATTCTATGCAAATACACAATATTCATGCGTTTCTAGCCGCCAAACAAGCCCCAAACGAATGCAAAGTCGCTTTATAACGAAATCGAACGATTGAGTTTTGCACTCGCTGTAGGCGTTCCAGCTCGTATTATGGGATCAAAAACTCTTCATTCTATGCAAATACACAAGATTCATGCTTTCTAGCCGCCAAACAAGCCCCAAACGAATGCAAATTCGTTTTATAACGAAATCGCATATTTGAGTTTTGCGCTCGCTGTAGGCGTTCCAGCTCGTATTATGGGATCAAAAATCCCTCATTCTATGCAAATACACAAGATTAATGCGTTTCTAGCCGCCAAACAAGCCCCAAACGAATGCAAAGTTGCTTTATAACGAAATCGAACGATTGAGTTTTGCGCACGCTGTAGGCGTTCCAGCTCGTATTATGGGATCAAAAACTCTTCATTCTATGCAAATACACAAGATTCATGCTTTTCTAGCCGCCAAACAAGCCCCAAACGAATGCAAAGTCGCTTTATAACGAAATCGAACGATTGAGTTTTGCGCACGCTGTAGGCGTTCCAGCTCGTATTATGGGATCAAAAACTCTTCATTCTATGCAAATACACAATATTCATGCGTTTCTAGCCGCCAAACAAGCCCCAAACGAATGCAAAGTCGTTTTATAACGAAATCGCATATTTGAGTTTTGCGCTCGCTGTAGGCGTTCCAGCTCGTATTATGGGATCAAAAACTCTTCATTTTATGCAAATACACAAGATTCATGCGTTTCTAGCCGCCAACCAAGCCTCAAACGAATGCAAAGTCGTTGTATAACGAAATCGCATATTTGAGTTTTGCGCTCGCTGTAGGCGTTCTAGCTACTATTATGGGATCAAAAACTCTTCATTCTATGCAAATACATAAGATCCATGCGTTTCTAGTCGCCAAACAAGCCCCAAACGAATGCAAAGTCGTTTTATAACGAAATCGAACGATTGAGTTTTGCGCTCGCTATAGCCGTTCCAGCTCATATTATGGGATCAAAAACCCTTCATTCTATGCAAATACACAAGATTCATGCTTTTCTAGCCGCCAAACAAGCCCCAAACGAATGCAAAGTCGCTTAATAACGAAATCGCATATTTGAGTTTTGCGCTCGCTGTAGGCGTTCCAGCTCGTATTATAAATCAAAAACTCTTCACTCTATGCAAATACACAAGATTGATGCATTTCTAGCCGCCAAACAAGCCCCAAACGAATGCAAAGTCGCTTTATAACGAAATCGAACGATTGAGTTTTGCGCTCGCTGTAGGCGTTCCAGATCGTATTATGAGACCAAAAACCCTTCATTCTATTCAAATACAAAAGATTCATGCGTTTCTAGCCGCCAAACAAGCCCCAAACGAATGCAAAGTCGTTTTATAACGAAATCGCATATTTGAGTTTTGCGCTCACTGTAGGCGTTCCAGCTCGTATTATGGGATCAAAAACTCTTCATTCTATGCAAATACACAAGATCCATGCGTTTCTAGCCGCCAAACAAGCCCCAAACGAATGCAAAGTCGTTTTATAACGAAATCGAATGATTGAGTTTTGCGCTCGCTGTAGGCGTTCCAGATCGTATTATGGGATCACAAACTCTTCATTCTATGCAAGTACACGAGATTCATGCGTTTCTAGATGCCAAACAAGCCCCAAACGAATACGTATTATGGGAACAAAAACCCTTCATTCTATGCAAATACACAAGATTCATGCTTTCTAGCCGCTAAACAAGCCCCAACGAATGCAAATTCGTTTTATAGCGAAATCGCATATTTAAGTTTTGCGCTCGCTGTAAGCGTTCCAGCTCATATTATAACATCAAAAACCCTTCATTCTATACAAATACACAAGATTCATGCGTTTCTAGCCGCAAAACAAGCCCCAAACGAATGCAAAGTCGTTTTATAACGAAATCGCATATTTGAGTTTTGCGCTCGCTGTAGGCGTTCCAGCTCGTGTTATGCGATCAAAAACTCTTCACTCTATGCAAATACACAAGATTGATGCATTTCTAGCCGCCAAACAAGCCCCAAACGAATGCAAAGTCGCTTTATAACGAAATCGAACGATTGAGTTTTGCGCTCGCTGTAGGCGTTCCAGATCGTATTATGAGACCAAAAACCCTTCATTCTATACAAATACAAAAGATTCATGCGTTTCTAGCCCCCGAAACAAGCTCCAAACGAATGCAAAGTCGTTTTATAACGAAATCGCATATTTGAGTTTTGCGCTCGCTGTAGGCGTTCCAGCTCGTATTATGGGATCAAAAACTCTTCATTCTATGCAAATACACAAGATTCATGCGTTTCTAGCCGCCAAACAAGCCCCAAACGAATGCAAAGTCGCTTCATAACGAAATCGAATGATTGAGTTTTGCGCTCGCTGTAGGCGTTCCAGATCGTATTATGAGATCAAAAACCCTTCATTCTATACAAATACACAAGATTCATGCTTTTCTAGCCGCCAATCAAGCCCCAAACGAATGCAAAGTCGTTTTATAACGAAATCGCATATTTGAGTTTTGCGCTCGCTGTAGGCGTTCCAGCTCGTATTATGGGATCAAAAACTCTTCATTCTATGCAAATATACAAGATTCATGCGTTTCTAGCCGCCAAACAAGCCCCAAACGAATGCAAAGTCGCTTTATAACGAAATCAAACGATTGAGTTTTGCGCACGCTGTAGGCGTTCCCGCTCGTATTATGGGATCAAAAACTCTTCATTCTATGCAAATACACAATATTCATGCGTTTCTAGCCGCCAAACAAGCCCCAAACGAATGCAAAGTCGTTTTATAACGAAATCGCATATTTGAGTTTTGCGCTCGCTGTAGGCGTTCCAGCTCGTGTTATGGGATCAAAAACTCTTCACTCTATGCAAATACACAAGATTCATGCGTTTCTAGCCGCCAAACAAGCCCCAAACGAATGCAAAGTCGCTTTATAACGAAATCGAACGATTGAGTTTTGCGCTCGCTGTAGGCGTTCCAGATCGTATTATGAGACCAAAAACCCTTCATTCGATACAAATACAAAAGATTCATGCGTTTCTAGCCCCCGAAACAAGCCCCAAACGAATGCAAAGTCGTTTTATAACGAAATCGCATATTTGAGTTTTGCGCTCGCTGTAGGCGTTCCAGCTCGTATTATGGGATCAAAAACTCTTCATTTTATGCAAATACACAAGATTCATACGTTTCTAGCCGCCAACCAAGCCTCAAACGAATGCAAAGTCGTTGTATAACGAAATCGCATATTTGAGTTTTGCGCTCGCTGTAGGCGTTCTAGCTACTATTATGGGATCAAAAACTCTTCATTCTATGCAAATACATAAGATCCATGCGTTTCTAGTCGCCAAACAAGCCCCAAACGAATGCAAAGTCGTTTTATAACGAAATCGAACGATTGAGTTTTGCGCTCGCTATAGCCGTTCCAGCTCATATTATGGGATCAAAAACCCTTCATTCTATGCAAATACACAAGATTCATGCTTTTCTAGCCGCCAAACAAGCCCCAAACGAATGCAAAGTCGCTTAATAACGAAATCGCATATTTGAGTTTTGCGCTCGCTGTAGGCGTTCCAGCTCGTATTATAAATCAAAAACTCTTCACTCTATGCAAATACACAAGATTCATGCTTTTCTAGCCGCCAAACAAGCCCCAAACGAATGCAAAGTCGCTTTATAACGAAATCGAACGATTGAGTTTTGCGCTCGCTGTAGGCGTTCCAGATCGTATTATGAGACCAAAAACCCTTCATTCTATACAAATACAAAAGATTCATGCGTTTCTAGCCGCCAAACAAGCCCCAAACGAATGCAAAGTCGTTTTATGACGAAATCGCATATTTGAGTTTTGCGCTCACTGTAGGCGTTCCAGCTCGTATTATGGGATCAAAAACTCTTCATTCTATGCAAATACACAAGATCCATGCGTTTCTAGCCGCCAAACAAGCCCCAAACGAATGCAAAGTCGTTTTATAACGAAATCGAATGATTGAGTTTTGCGCTCGCTGTAGGCGTTCCAGATCGTATTATGGGATCACAAACTCTTCATTCTATGTAAGTACACGAGATTCATGCGTTTCTAGATGCCAAACAAGCCCCAAACGAATACGTATTATGGGAACAAAAACCCTTCATTCTATGCAAATACACAAGATTCATGCTTTCTAGCCGCTAAACAAGCCCCAACGAATGCAAATTCGTTTTATAGCGAAATCGCATATTTAAGTTTTGCGCTCGCTGTAGGCGTTCCAGATCGTATTATAAGATCAAAAACCCTTCATTCTATACAAATACACAAGATTCATGCGTTTCTAGCCGCAAAACAAGCCCCAAACGAATGCAAAGTCGTTTTATAACGAAATCGCATATTTGAGTTTTGCGCTCGCTGTAGGCGTTCCAGCTCGTGTTATGGGATCAAAAACTCTTCACTCTATGCAAATACACAAGATTGATGCATTTCTAGCCGCCAAACAAGCCCCAAACGAATGCAAAGTCGCTTTATAACGAAATCGAACGATTGAGTTTTGCGCTCGCTGTAGGCGTTCCAGATCGTATTATGAGATCAAAAACCCTTCATTCTATACAAATACACAAGATTCATGCGTTTCTAGCCGCAAAACAAGCCCCAAACGAATGCAAAGTCGTTTTATAACGAAATCGCATATTTGAGTTTTGCGCTCACTGTAGGCGTTCCAGCTCGTATTATGGGATCAAAAACTCTTCATTCTATGCAAATACACAAGATCCATGCGTTTCTAGCCGCCAAACAAGCCCCAAACGAATGCAAAGTCGTTTTATAACGAAATCGCATATTTGAGTTTGCGCTCGCTGTAGGCGTTCCAGCTCGTATTATGGGATCAAAAACCCTTCATTATATGCAAATACGCAAGATTCATGCGTTTCTAGCCGCCAAATAAGCCCCAAACGAATGCAAAGTCGCTTTATAACGAAATCGAACGATTGAGTTTTGCGCTCGCTGTAGGCGTTCCAGCTCGTATTATGGGATCAAAAACTCTTCATTCTATGCAAATACACGAGATTCATGCGTTTCTAGTTGCCAAACAAGCCCCAAACGAATACGTATTATGGGAACAAAAACCCTTCATTCTATACAAATACACAAGATTCATGCGTTTCTAGCCGCCAAACAAGCCCCAAACGAATGCAAAGTCGTTTTATAACGAAATCGCATATTTGAGTTTTGCGCTCACTGTAGGCGTTCCAGCTCGTATTATGGGATCAAAAACTCTTCATTCTATGCAAATACACAAGATCCATGCGTTTCTAGCCGCCAAACAAGCCCCAAACGAATGCAAAGTCGTTTTATAACGAAATCGCATATTTGAGTTTGCGCTCGCTGTAGGCGTTCCAGCTCGTATTATTGGATCACAAACTCTTCATTCTATGCAAATACACGAGATTCATGCGTTTCTAGATGCCAAGCAAGCCCCAAACGAATACGTATTATGGGAACAAAAACCCTTCATTCTATGCAAATACACAAGATTCATGCGTTTCTAGCCGCCAAACAAGCCCCAAACGAATGCAAAGTCGCTTTATAACGAAATCGAACGATTGAGTTTTGCACTCGCTGTAGGCGTTCCAGCTCGTATTATGGGATCAAAAACTCTTCATTCTATGCAAATACACAAGATTCATGCTTTCTAGCCGCCAAACAAGCCCCAAACGAATGCAAATTCGTTTTATAACGAAATCGCATATTTGAGTTTTGCGCTCGCTGTAGGCGTTCCAGCTCGTATTATGGGATCAAAAATCCCTCATTCTATGCAAATACACAAGATTAATGCGTTTCTAGCCGCCAAACAAGCCCCAAACGAATGCAAAGTTGCTTTATAACGAAATCGAACGATTGAGTTTTGCGCACGCTGTAGGCGTTCCAGCTCGTATTATGGGATCAAAAACTCTTCATTCTATGCAAATACACAAGATTCATGCTTTTCTAGCCGCCAAACAAGCCCCAAACGAATGCAAAGTCGCTTTATAACGAAATCGAACGATTGAGTTTTGCGCACGCTGTAGGCGTTCCAGCTCGTATTATGGGATCAAAAACTCTTCATTCTATGCAAATACACAATATTCATGCGTTTCTAGCCGCCAAACAAGCCCCAAACGAATGCAAAGTCGTTTTATAACGAAATCGCATATTTGAGTTTTGCGCTCGCTGTAGGCGTTCCAGCTCGTGTTATGGGATCAAAAACTCTTCACTCTATGCAAATACACAAGATTGATGCATTTCTAGCCGCCAAACAAGCCCCAAACGAATGCAAAGTCGCTTTATAACGAAATCGAACGATTGAGTTTTGCGCTCGCTGTAGGCGTTCCAGATCGTATTATGAGACCAAAAACCCTTCATTCTATACAAATACAAAAGATTCATGTGTTTCTAGCCCCCGAAACAAGCTCCAAACGAATGCAAAGTCGTTTTATAACGAAATCGCATATTTGAGTTTTGCGCTCGCTGTAGGCGTTCCAGCTCGTATTATGGGATCAAAAACTCTTCATTCTATGCAAATACACAAGATTCATGCGTTTCTAGCCGCCAAACAAGCCCCAAACGAATGCAAAGTCGCTTCATAACGAAATCGAATGATTGAGTTTTGCCCTCGCTGTAGGCGTTCCAGATCGTATTATGAGATCAAAAACCCTTCATTCTATACAAATACACAAGATTCATGCGTTTCTAGCCGCCAAAGAAGCCCCAAACGAATGCAAAGTCGTTTTATAACGAAATCGCATATTTGAGTTTTGTGCTCACTGTAGGCGTTCCAGCTCGTATTATGGGATCAAAAACTCTTCATTCTATGCAAATACACAAGATCCATGCGTTTCTAGCCGCCAAACAAGCCCCAAACGAATGCAAAGTCGTTTTATAACGAAATCGCATATTTGAGTTTGCGCTCGCTGTAGGCGTTCCAGCTCGTATTATGGGATCATAAACTCTACATTCTATGCAAATACAGGAGATTCATGCGTTTCTAGATGCCAAACAAGCCCCAAACGAATACGTATTATGGGAACAAAAACCCTTCATTCTATACAAATACACAAGATTCATGCGTTTCTAGCCGCCAAAGAAGCCCCAAACGAATGCAAAGTCGTTTTATAACGAAATCGCATATTTGAGTTTTGCGCTCACTGTAGGCGTTCCAGCTCGTATTATGGGATCAAAAACTCTTCATTCTATGCAAATACACAAGATCCATGCGTTTCTAGCCGCCAAACAAGCCCCAAACGAATGCAAAGTCGTTTTATAACGAAATCGCATATTTGAGTTTGCGCTCGCTGTAGGCGTTCCAGCTCGTGTTATGGGATCAAAAACTCTTCACTCTATGCAAATACACAAGATTCATGCATTTCTAGCCGCCAAACAAGCCCCAAACGAATGCAAAGTCGCTTTATAACGAAATCGAACGATTGAGTTTTGCGCTCGCTGTAGGCGTTCGAGCTCGTATTATAAGATCAAAAACTCTTCACTCTATGCAAATACACAAGATTGATGCATTTCTAGCCGCCAAACAAGCCCCAAACGAATGCAAAGTCGCTTTATAACGAAATCAAACGATTGAGTTTTGCGCACGCTGTAGGCGTTCCCGCTCGTATTATGGGATCAAAAACTCTTCATTCTATGCAAATACACAATATTCATGCGTTTCTAGCCGCCAAACAAGCCCCAAACGAATGCAAAGTTGTTTTATAACGAAATCGCATATTTGAGTTTTGCGCTCGCTGTAGGCGTTCCAGCTCATATTATGGGATCAAAAACCCTTCATTCTATGCAAATACACAAGATTCATGCTTTTCTAGCCGCCAAACAAGCCCCAAACGAATGCAAAGTCGCTTTATAACGAAATCGCATATTTGAGTTTTGCGCTCGCTGTAGGCATTCCAGCTCGTATTATGGGATCAAAAACCCTTCATTCTATGTAAATACGCAAGATTCATGCGTTTCTAGCCGCCAAATAAGGCCCAAACGTATGCCAAGTCGCTTTATAACGAAATCGAACGATTGAGTTTTGCGCTCGCTGTAGGCGTTCCAGCACGTATTATGGGATCAAAAACTCTTCATTCTATGCAAATACACAAGATTCATGCTTTTCTAGCCGCCAAGCACGCCCCAAACGAATGCAAAGTCGTTTTATAACGAAATCGCATATTTGAGTTTTGCGCTCGCTGTAGGCGTTCCAGCTCGTATTATGGGATCAAAAACTCTTCATTCTATGCAAATATACAAGATTCATGCGTTTCTAGCCGCCAAACAAGCCCCAAACGAATGCAAAGTCGCTTTATAACGAAATCAAACGATTGAGTTTTGCGCACGCTGTAGGCGTTCCCGATCGTATTATGGGATCAAAAACTCTTCATTCTATGCAAATACACAATATTCATGCGTTTCTAGCCGCCAAACAAGCCCCAAACGAATGCAAAGTCGTTTTATAACGAAATCGCATATTTGAGTTTTGCGCTCGCTGTAGGCGTTCCAGCTCGTGTTATGGGATCAAAAACTCTTCACTCTATGCAAATACACAAGATTCATGCATTTCTAGCCGCCAAACAAGCCCCAAACGAATGCAAAGTCGCTTTATAACGAAATCGAACGATTGAGTTTTGCGCTCGCTGTAGGCGTTCCAGATCGTATTATGAGACCAAAAACCCTTCATTCTATACAAATACAAAAGATTCATGCGTTTCTAGCCCCCGAAACAAGCTCCAAACGAATGCAAAGTCGTTTTATAACGAAATCGCATATTTGAGTTTTGCGCTCGCTGTAGGCGTTCCAGCTCGTATTATGGGATCAAAAACTCTTCATTCTATGCAAATACACAAGATTCATGCGTTTCTAGCCGCCAAACAAGCCCCAAACGAATGCAAAGTCGCTTCATAACGAAATCGAATGATTGAGTTTTGCGCTCGCTGTAGGCGTTCCAGATCGTATTATGAGATCAAAAACTCTTCATTCTATGCAAATACACAAGATTCATGCTTTTCTAGCCGCCAAGCACGCCCCAAACGAATGCAAAGTCGTTTTATAACGAAATCGCATATTTGAGTTTTGCGCTCGCTGTAGGCGTTCCAGCTCGTATTATGGGATCAAAAACTCTTCATTCTATGCAAATATACAAGATTCATGCGTTTCTAGCCGCCAAACAAGCCCCAAACGAATGCAAAGTCGCTTTATAACGAAATCAAACGATTGAGTTTTGCGCACGCTGTAGGCGTTCCCGCTCGTATTATGGGATCAAAAACTCTTCATTCTATGCAAATACACAATATTCATGCGTTTCTAGCCGCCAAACAAGCCCCAAACGAATGCAAAGTCGTTTTATAACGAAATCGCATATTTGAGTTTTGCGCTCGCTGTAGGCGTTCCAGCTCGTGTTATGGGATCAAAAACTCTTCACTCTATGCAAATACACAAGATTCATGCATTTCTAGCCGCCAAACAAGCCCCAAACGAATGCAAAGTCGCTTTATAACGAAATCGAACGATTGAGTTTTGCGCTCGCTGTAGGCGTTCCAGATCGTATTATGAGACCAAAAACCCTTCATTCGATACAAATACAAAAGATTCATGCGTTTCTAGCCCCCGAAACAAGCTCCAAACGAACGCAAAGTCGTTTTATAACGAAATCGCATATTTGAGTTTTGCGCTCGCTGTAGGCGTTCCAGCTCGTATTATGGGATCAAAAACTCTTCATTTTATGCAAATACACAAGATTCATGCGTTTCTAGCCGCCAACCAAGCCCCAAACGAATGCAAAGTCGTTGTATAACGAAATCGCATATTTGAGTTTTGCGCTCGCTGTAGGCGTTCTAGCTACTATTATGGGATCAAAAACTCTTCATTCTATGCAAATACATAAGATCCATGCGTTTCTAGTCGCCAAACAAGCCCCAAACGAATGCAAAGTCGTTTTATAACGAAATCGAACGATTGAGTTTTGCGCTCGCTATAGCCGTTCCAGCTCATATTATGGGATCAAAAACCCTTCATTCTATGCAAATACACAAGATTCATGCTTTTCTAGCCGCCAAACAAGCCCCAAACGAATGCAAAGTCGCTTAATAACGAAATCGCATATTTGAGTTTTGCGCTCGCTGTAGGCGTTCCAGCTCGTATTATAAATCAAAAACTCTTCACTCTATCCAAATACACAAGATTAATGCATTTCTAGCCGCCAAACAAGCCCCAAACGAATGCAAAGTCGCTTTATAACGAAATCGAACGATTGAGTTTTGCGCTCGCTGTAGGCGTTCCAGATCGTATTATGAGACCAAAAACCCTTCATTCTATACAAATACAAAAGATTCATGCGTTTCTAGCCGCCAAAGAAGCCCCAAACGAATGCAAAGTCGTTTTATGACGAAATCGCATATTTGAGTTTTGCGCTCACTGTAGGCGTTCCAGCTCGTATTATGGGATCAAAAACTCTTCATTCTATGCAAATACACAAGATCCATGCGTTTCTAGCCGCCAAACAAGCCCCAAACGAATGCAAAGTCGTTTTATAACGAAATCGAATGATTGAGTTTTGCGCTCGCTGTAGGCGTTCCAGATCGTATTATGGGATCACAAACTCTTCATTCTATGCAAGTACACGAGATTCATGCGTTTCTAGATGCCAAACAAGCCCCAAACGAATACGTATTATGGGAACAAAAACCCTTCATTCTATGCAAATACACAAGATTCGTGCTTTCTAGCCGCTAAACAAGCCCCAAACGAATGCAAAGTCGTTTTATAACGAAATCGCATATTTGAGTTTTGCGCTCGCTGTAGGCGTTCCAGCTCGTGTTATGGGATCAAAAACTCTTCACTCTATGCAAATACACAAGATTGATGCATTTCTAGCCGCCAAACAAGCCCCAAACGAATGCAAAGTCGCTTTATAACGAAATCGAACGATTGAGTTTTGCGCTCGCTGTAGGCGTTCCAGATCGTATTATGAGACCAAAAACCCTTCATTCTATACAAATACAAAAGATTCATGCGTTTCTAGCCCCCGAAACAAGCTCCAAACGAATGCAAAGTCGTTTTATAACGAAATCGCATATTTGAGTTTTGCGCTCGCTGTAGGCGTTCCAGCTCGTATTATGGGATCAAAAACTCTTCATTCTATGCAAATACACAAGATTCATGCGTTTCTAGCCGCCAAACAAGCCCCAAACGAATGCAAAGTCGCTTCATAACGAAATCGAATGATTGAGTTTTGCGCTCGCTGTAGGCGTTCCAGATCGTATTATGAGATCAAAAACCCTTCATTCTATACAAATACACAAGATTCATGCGTTTCTAGCCGCCAAAGAAGCCCCAAACGAATGCAAAGTCGTTTTATAACGAAATCGCATATTTGAGTTTTGCGCTCGCTGTAGGCGTTCCAGCTCGTATTATGGGATCAAAAACTCTTCATTCTATGCAAATACACAAGATCCATGCGTTTCTAGCCGCCAAACAAGCCCCAAACGAATGCAAAGTCGTTTTATAACGAAATCGCATATTTGAGTTTGCGCTCGCTGTAGGCGTTCCAGCTCGTATTATGGGATCAAAAACCCTTCATTATATGCAAATACGCAAGATTCATGCGTTTCTAGCCGCCAAATAAGCCCCAAACGAATGCAAAGTCGCTTTATAACGAAATCGAACGATTGAGTTTTGCGCTCGCTGTAGGCGTTCCAGCTCGTATTATGGGATCAAAAACTCTTCATTCTATGCAAATACACAAGATTCATGCGTTTCTAGATGCCAAACAAGCCCCAAACGAATACGTATTATGGGAACAAAAACCCTTCATTCTATACAAATACACAAGATTCATGCGTTTCTAGCCGCCAAAGAAGCCCCAAACGAATGCAAAGTCGTTTTATAACGAAATCGCATATTTGAGTTTTGCGCTCACTGTAGGCGTTCCAGCTCGTATTATGGGATCAAAAACTCTTCATTCTATGCAAATACACAAGATCCATGCGTTTCTAGCCGCCAAACAAGCCCCAAACGAATGCAAAGTCGTTTTATAACGAAATCGCATATTTGAGTTTGCGCTCGCTGTAGGCGTTCCAGCTCGTATTATTGGATCACAAACTCTTCATTCTATGCAAATACACGAGATTCATGCGTTTCTAGATGCCAAGCAAGCCCCAAACGAATACGTATTATGGGAACAAAAACCCTTCATTCTATGCAAA
Organism: Ichneumon xanthorius; assembly: GCA_917499995.1. NCBI lineage: Eukaryota > Metazoa > Arthropoda > Insecta > Hymenoptera > Ichneumonidae > Ichneumon > Ichneumon xanthorius. Next base: position 23,781,150 of record OU824200.1, on the reverse strand, counting down.
TACACAAGATTCATGCGTTTCTAGCCGCCAAACAAGCCCCATACGAATGCAAATTCGTTTTATAGCGAAATCGCATATTTGAGTTTTGCGCTCGCTGTAGGCGTTCCAGCTCGTATTATAAGATCAAAAACCCTTCATTCTATACAAATACACAAGATTCATGCGTTTCTAGCCGCAAAACAAGCCCCAAACGAATGCAAAGTCGTTTTATAACGAAATCGCATATTTGAGTTTGCGCTCGCTGTAGGCGTTACAGCTCGTATTACGGGATCAAAAACTCTACATTCTATGCAAATACACAAGATCCATGCGTTTCTAGCCTCCAAAGAAGTCCCAAACGAATGCAAAATCGCTTTATAACGAAATCGCATATTTGAGTTTTGCGCTTGCTGTAGGCGTTCCAGCTCGTATTATGGGATCAAAAGCTCTTCATTCTATGCAAATACACAATATTCATGCGTTTCTAGCCGCCAAACAAGCCCCAAACGAATGCCAAGTCGTTTTATAACGAAATCGCATATTTGAGTTTTGCGCTCGCTGTAGGCGTTCCAGCTCGTATTATGGGATCAAAAACCCCTCATTCTATGCAAATACACAAGATTCATGCGTTTCTAGCCGCCAAACAAGCCCCAAACGAATGCAAAGTCGCTTTATAACGAAATCGAACGATTGAGTTTTGCGCACGCTGTAGGCGTTCCAGCTCGTATTATGGGATCAAAAACTCTTCATTCTATGCAAATACACAAGATTCATGCGTTTCTAGCCGCCAAACAAGCCCCAAACGAATGCAAAGTCGCTTTATAACGAAATCGAACGATTGAGTTTTGCGCTCGCTGTAGGCGTTCCAGATCGTATTATGAGATCAAAAACCCTTCATTCTATACAAATACACAAGATTCATGCGTTTCTAGCCGCCAAACAAGCCCCAAACGAATGCAAAGTCGTTTTATAACGAAATCGCATATTTGAGTTTTGCGCTCGCTGTAGGCGTTCCAGCTCGTGTTATGGGATCAAAAACTCTTCACTCTATGCAAATACACAAGATTGATGCATTTCTAGCCGCCAAACAAGCCCCAAACGAATGCAAAGTCGCTTTATAACGAAATCGAACGATTGAGTTTTGCGCTCGCTGTAGGCGTTCCAGATCGTATTATGAGACCAAAAACCCTTCATTCTATACAAATACAAAAGATTCATGCGTTTCTAGCCCCAGAAACAAGCTCCAAACGAATGCAAAGTCGCTTTATAACGAAATCAAACGATTGAGTTTTGCGCACGCTGTAGGCGTTCCCGCTCGTATTATGGGATCAAAAACTCTTCATTCTATGCAAATACACAATATTCATGCGTTTCTAGCCGCCAAACAAGCCCCAAACGAATGCAAAGTCGTTTTATAACGAAATCGCATATTTGAGTTTTGCGCTCGCTGTAGGCGTTCCAGCTCGTATTATGGGATCAAAAACTCTTCATTCTATGCAAATACACAAGATTCATGCGTTTCTAGCCGCCAAACAAGCCCCAAACGAAGGCAAAGTCGCTTCATAACGAAATCGAATGATTGAGTTTTGCGCTCGCTGTAGGCGTTCCAGATCGTATTATGAGATCAAAAACCCTTCATTCTATACAAATACACAAGATTCATGCGTTTCTAGCCGCCAAAGAAGCCCCAAACGAATGCAAAGTCGTTTTATAACGAAATCGCATATATGAGTTTTGCGCTCACTGTAGGCGTTCCAGCTCGTATTATGGGATCAAAAACTCTTCATTCTATGCAAATACACAAGATCCATGCGTTTCTAGCCGCCAAACAAGCCCCAAACGAATGCAAAGTCGTTTTATAACGAAATCGCATATTTGAGTTTGCACTCGCTGTAGGCGTTCCAGCTCGTATTATGGGATCACAAACTCTTCATTCTATGCAAATACACGAGATTCATGCGTTTCTAGATGCCAAACAAGCCCCAAACGAATACGTATTATGGGAACAAAAACCCTTCATTCTATGCAAATACACAAGATTCATGCGTTTCTAGCCGCAAAACAAGCCCCAAACGAATGCAAAGTCGCTTTATAACGAAAACGCATATTTGAGTTTTGCGCTCGCTGTAGGCGTTCCAGCTCGTATTATGGTATCAAAAACCCTTCATTCTATGCAAATACGCAAGATTCATGCGTTTCTAGCCGCCAAATAAGCCCCAAACGAATGCAAAGTCGCTTTATAACGAAATCGAACGATTGAGTTTTGCGCTCGCTGTAGGCGTTCCAGCTCGTATTATAAGATCAAAAACCCTTCATTCTATACAAATACACAAGATTCATGCGTTTCTAGCCGCAAAACAAGCCCCAAACGAATGCAAAGTCGTTTCATAACGAAATCGCATATTTGAGTTTTAAGCTCGCTGTAGGCGTTCCAGCTCGTATTATGGGATCAAAAACTCTTCATTCTATGCAAATACACAAGATTCATGCGTTTCTAGCCGCCAAACAAGCCCCAAACGAACGCAAAGTCGCTTTATAACGAAATCGAACGATTGAGTTTTGCGCTCGCTGTAGGCTTTCCAGCCCGTATTATGGGATAAAAAACTCTTCATTCTATGCAAATACACAAGATTCATGCTTTCTAGCCGCCAAACAAGCCCCAAACGAATGCGAAGTCGTTTTATAACGAAATCGCATATTTGAGTTTTGCGCTCGCTGTAGGCGTTCCAGCTCGTATTATGGGATCAAAAACTCTTCATTCTATGCAAATACACAAGATCCATGCGTTTCTAGCCGCCAAACATCCCCAAACGAATGCAAAGTCGCGTTATAACGAAATCGAACGATTGAGTTTTGCGCTCGCTGTAGCCGTTCCAGCTCATATTATGGGATCAAAACCCCTTCATTCTATGCAAATACACAAGATTCATGCTTTTCTAGCCGCCAACCAAGCCCCAAACCAATGCAAAGTCGCTTTATAACGAAATCGCATATTTGAGTTTTGCGCTCGCTGTAGGCATTCCAGCTCGTATTATGGGATCAAAAACCCTTCATTCTATGCAAATACGCAAGATTCATGCGTTTCTAGCCGCCAAATAAGGCCCAAACGTATGCAAAGTCGCTTTATAACGAAAACGAACGATTGAGTTTTGCGCTCGCTGTAGGCGTTCCAGCACGTATTATGGAATCAAAAACTCTTCATTCTATGCAAATACACAAGATTCATGCTTTTCTAGCCGCCAAACAAGCCCCAAACGAATGCAAAGTCGCTTTATAACGAAATCGAACGATTGAGTTTTGCGCACGCTGTAGGCGTTCCAGCTCGTATTATGGGATCAAAAACTCTTCATTCTATGCAAATACACAATATTCATGCGTTTCTAGCCGCCAAACAAGCCCCAAACGAATGCAAAGTCGTTTTATAACGAAATCGCATATTTGAGTTTTGCGCTCGCTGTAGGCGTTCCAGCTCGTATTATGGGATCAAAAACTCTTCATTTTATGCAAATACACAAGATTCATGCGTTTCTAGCCGCCAACCAAGCCCCAAACGAATGCAAAGTCGTTGTATAACGAAATCGCATATTTGAGTTTTGCGCTCGCTGTAGGCGTTCTAGCTCCTATTATGGGATCAAAAACTCTTCATTCTATGCAAATACATAAGATCCATGCGTTTCTAGTCGCCAAACAAGCCCCAAACGAATGCAAAGTCGTTTTATAACGAAATCGAACGATTGAGTTTTGCGCTCGCTATAGCCGTTCCAGCTCATATTATGGGATCAAAAACCCTTCATTCTATGCAAATACACAAGATTCATGCTTTTCTAGCCGCCAAACAAGCCCCAAACGAATGCAAAGTTGCTTAATAACGAAATCGCATATTTGAGTTTTGCGCTCGCTGTAAGCGTTCCAGCTCGTATTATAAGATCAAAAACTCTTCACTCTATGCAAATACACAAGATTGATGCATTTCTAGCCGCCAAACAAGCCCCAAACGAATGCAAAGTCGCTTTATAACGAAATCGAACGATTGAGTTTTGCGCTCGCTGTAGGCGTTCCAGATCGTATTATGAGACCAAAAACCCTTCATTCTATACAAATACAAAAGATTCATGCGTTTCTAGCCCCCGAAACAAGCTCCAAACGAATGCAAAGTCGTTTTATAACGAAATCGCATATTTGAGTTTTGCGCTCGCTGTAGGCGTTCCAGCTCGTATTATGGGATCAAAAACTCTTCATTCTATGCAAATACACAAGATTCATGCGTTTCTAGCCGCCAAACAAGCCCCAAACGAATGCAAAGTCGCTTCATAACGAAATCGAATGATTGAGTTTTGCGCTCGCTGTAGGCGTTCCAGATCGTATTATGAGATCAAAAACCCTTCATTCTATACAAATACACAAGATTCATGCGTTTCTAGCCGCCAAAGAAGCCCCAAACGAATGCAAAGTCGTTTTATAACGAAATCGCATATTTGAGTTTTGCGCTCACTGTAGGCGTTCCAGCTCGTATTATGGGATCAAAAACTCTTCATTCTATGCAAATATACAAGATCCATGCGTTTCTAGCCGCCAAACAAGCCCCAAACGAATGCAAAGTCGTTTTATAACGAAATCGCATATTTGAGTTTGCGTTCGCTGTAGGCGTTCCAGCTCGTATTATGGGATCACAAACTCTTCATTCTATGCAAGTACACGAGATTCATGCGTTTCTAGATGCCAAACAAGCCCCAAACGAATACGTATTATGGGAACAAAAACCCTTCATTCTATGCAAATACACAAGATTCATGCTTTCTAGCCGCTAAACAAGCCCCAACGAATGCAAATTCGTTTTATAGCGAAATCGCATATTTAAGTTTTGCGCTCGCTGTAGGCGTTCCAGCTCATATTATAAGATCAAAAACCCTTCATTCTATACAAATACACAAGATTCATGCGTTTCTAGCCGCAAAACAAGCCCCAAACGAATGCAAAGTCGTTTTATAACGAAATCGCATATTTGAGTTTGCGCTCGCTGTAGGCGTTACAGCTCGTATTACGGGATCAAAAACTCTTCATTCTATGCAAATACACAAGATCCATGCGTTTCTAGCCTCCAAAGAAGCCCCAAACGAATGCAAAGTCGCTTTATAACGAAATCGCATATTTTAGTTTTGCGCTCGCTGTAGGCGTTCCAGCTCGTATTATGGGATCAAAAACTCTTCATTCTATGCAAATACACAAGATCCATGCGTTTCTAGCCGCCAAACATCCCCAAACGAATGCAAAGTCGCGTTATAACGAAATCGAACGATTGAGTTTTGCGCTCGCTGTAGCCGTTCCAGCTCATATTATGGGATCAAAACCCCTTCATTCTATGCAAATACGCAAGATTCATGCGTTTCTAGCCGCCAAATAAGGCCCAAACGTATGCAAAGTCGCTTTATAACGAAAACGAACGATTGAGTTTTGCGCTCGCTGTAGGCGTTCCAGCACGTATTATGGAATCAAAAACTCTTCATTCTATGCAAATACACAAGATTCATGCTTTTCTAGCCGCCAAACAAGCCCCAAACGAATGCAAAGTCGCTTTATAACGAAATCGAACGATTGAGTTTTGCGCACGCTGTAGGCGTTCCAGCTCGTATTATGGGATCAAAAACTCTTCATTCTATGCAAATACACAATATTCATGCGTTTCTAGCCGCCAAACAAGCCCCAAACGAATGCAAAGTCGTTTTATAACGAAATCGCATATTTGAGTTTTGCGCTCGCTGTAGGCGTTCCAGCTCGTGTTATGGGATCAAAAACTCTTCACTCTATGCAAATACACAAGATTGATGCATTTCTAGCCGCCAAACAAGCCCCAAACGAATGCAAAGTTGCTTTATAACGAAATCGAACGATTGAGTTTTGCGCTCGCTATAGGCGTTCCAGATCGTATTATGAGACCAAAAACCCTTCATTCTATACAAATACAAAAGATTCATGCGTTTCTAGCCCCCGAAACAAGCTCCAAACGAATGCAAAGTCGTTTTATAACGAAATCGCATATTTGAGTTTTGCGCTCGCTGTAGGCGTTCCAGCTCGTATTATGGGATCAAAAACTCTTCATTCTATGCAAATACACAAGATTCATGCGTTTCTAGCCGCCAAACAAGCCCCAAACGAATGCAAAGTCGCTTCATAACGAAATCGAATGATTGAGTTTTGCGCTCGCTGTAGGCGTTCCAGATCGTATTATGAGATCAAAAACCCTTCATTCTATACAAATACACAAGATTCATGCGTTTCTAGCCGCCAAAGAAGCCCCAAACGAATGCAAAGTCGTTTTATAACGAAATCGCATATTTGAGTTTTGCGCTCACTGTAGGCGTTCCAGCTCGTATTATGGGATCAAAAACTCTTCATTCTATGGAAATACACAAGATCCATGCGTTTCTAGCCGCCAAACAAGCCCCAAACGAATGCAAAGTCGTTTTATACCGAAATCGCATATTTGAGTTTGCGCTCGCTGTAGGCGTTACAGCTCGTATTACGGGATCAAAAACTCTTCATTCTATGCAAATACACAAGATCCATGCGTTTCTAGCCTCCAAAGAAGCCCCAAACGAATGCAAAGTCGCTTTATAACGAAATCGCATATTTGAGTTTTGCGCTCGCTGTAGGCGTTCCAGCTCGTATTATGGGATCAAAAACCCTTCATTCTATGCAAATACGCAAGATTCATGCGTTTCTAGCCGCCAAATAAGCCCCAAACGAATGCAAAGTCGCTTTATAACGAAATCGAACGATTGAGTTTTGCGCTCGCTGTAGGCGTTCCAGCTCGTATTATAAGATCAAAAACCCTTCATTCTATACAAATACACAAGATTCATGCGTTTCTAGCCGCAAAACAAGCCCCAAACGAATGCAAAGTCGTTTCATAACGAAATCGCATATTTGAGTTTTAAGCTCGCTGTAGGCGTTCCAGCTCGTATTATGGGATCAAAAACCCTTCATTCTATGCAAATACGCAAGATTCATGCGTTTCTAGCCGCCAAATAAGCCCCAAACGAATGCAAAGTCGCTTTATAACGAAATCGAACGATTGAGTTTTGCGCTCGCTGTAGGCGTTCCAGCTCGTATTATAAGATCAAAAACCCTTCATTCTATACAAATACACAAGATTCATGCGTTTCTAGCCGCAAAACAAGCCCCAAACGAATGCAAAGTCGTTTCATAACGAAATCGCATATTTGAGTTTTAAGCTCGCTGTAGGCGTTCCAGCTCGTATTATGGGATCAAAAACTCTTCATTCTATGCAAATACACAAGATTCATGCGTTTCTAGCCGCCAAACATCCCCAAACGAATGCAAAGTCGCGTTATAACGAAATCGAACGATTGAGTTTTGCGCTCGCTGTAGCCGTTCCAGCTCATATTATGGGATCAAAAACCCTTCATTCTATGCAAATACACAAGATTCATGCTTTTCTAGCCGCCAACCAAGCCCCAAACGAATGCAAAGTCGCTTTATAACGAAAACGCATATTTGAGTTTTGCGCTCGCTGTAGGCATTCCAGCTCGTATTATGGGATCAAAAACCCTTCATTCTATGCAAATACGCAAGATTCATGCGTTTCTAGCCGCCAAATAAGGCCCAAACGTATGCAAAGTCGCTTTATAACGAAATCGAACGATTGAGTTTTGCGCTCGCTGTAGGCGTTCCAGCACGTATTATGGGATCAAAAACTCTTCATTCTATGCAAATACACAAGATTCATGCTTTTCTAGCCGCCAAACAAGCCCCAAACGAATGCAAAGTCGCTTTATAACGAAATCGAACGATTGAGTTTTGCGCACGCTGTAGGCGTTCCAGCTCGTATTATGGGATCAAAAACTCTTCATTCTATGCAAATACACAATATTCATGCGTTTCTAGCCGCCAAACAAGCCCCAAACGAATGCAAAGTCGTTTTATAACGAAATCGCATATTTGAGTTTTGCGCTCGCTGTAGGCGTTCCAGCTCGTGTTATGGGATCAAAAACTCTTCACTCTATGCAAATACACAAGATTGATGCATTTCTAGCCGCCAAACAAGCCCCAAACGAATGCAAAGTCGCTTTATAACGAAATCGAACGATTGAGTTTTGCGCTCGCTGTAGGCGTTCCAGATCGTATTATGAGACCAAAAACCCTTCATTCTATACAAATACAAAAGATTCATGCGTTTCTAGCCCCCGAAACAAGCTCCAAACGAATGCAAAGTCGTTTTATAACGAAATCGCATATTTGAGTTTTGCGCTCGCTGTAGGCGTTCCAGCTCGTATTATGGGATCAAAAACTCTTCATTCTATGCAAATACACAAGATTCATGCGTTTCTAGCCGCCAAACAAGCCCCAAACGAATGCAAAGTCGCTTCATAACGAAATCGAATGATTGAGTTTTGCCCTCGCTGTAGGCGTTCCAGATCGTATTATGAGATCAAAAACCCTTCAATCTATACAAATACACAAGATTCATGCGTTTCTAGCCGCCAAAGAAGCCCCAAACGAATGCAAAGTCGTTTTATAACGAAATCGCATATTTGAGTTTTGTGCTCACTGTAGGCGTTCCAGCTCGTATTATGGGATCAAAAACTCTTCATTCTATGCAAATACACAAGATCCATGCGTTTCTAGCCGCCAAACAAGCCCCAAACGAATGCAAAGTCGTTTTATAACGAAATCGCATATTTGAGTTTGCGCTCGCTGTAGGCGTTCCAGCTCGTATTATGGGATCATAAACTCTACATTCTATGCAAATACAGGAGATTCATGCGTTTCTAGATGCCAAACAAGCCCCAAACGAATACGTATTATGGGAACAAAAACCCTTCATTCTATGCAAATACACAAGATTCATGCGTTTCTAGCCGCCAAACAAGCCCCAAACGAATGCAAAGTCGTTTTATAACGAAATCGCATATTTGAGTTTTGCGCTCACTGTAGGCGTTCCAGCTCGTATTATGGGATCAAAAACTCTTCATTCTATGCAAATACACAAGATCCATGCGTTTCTAGCCGCCAAACAAGCCCCAAACGAATGCAAAGTCGTTTTATAACGAAATCGAATATTTGAGTTTGCGCTCGCTGTAGGCGTTCCAGCTCGTATTATGGGATCACAAACTCTTCATTCTATGCAAATACACGAGATTCATGCGTTTCTAGATGCCAAACAAGCCCCAAACGAATACGTATTATGGGAACAAAAACCCTTCATTCTATGCAAATACACAAGATTCATGCGTTTCTAGCCGCCAAACAAGCCCCAAACGAATGCAAAGTCGCTTTATAACGAAATCAAACGATTGAGTTTTGCACTCGCTGTAGGCGTTCCAGCTCGTATTATGGGATCAAAAACTCTTCATTCTATGCAAATACACGAGATTCATGCTTTCTAGCCGCCAAACAAGCCCCAAACGAATGCAAATTCGTTTTATAGCGAAATCGCATATTTGAGTTTTGCGCTCGCTGTAGGCGTTCCAGCTCGTATTATAAGATCAAAAACCCTTCATTCTATACAAATACACAAGATTCATGCGTTTCTAGCCGCAAAACAAGCCCCAAACGAATGCAAAGTCGTTTTGTAACGAAATCGCATATTTGAGTTTGCGCTCGATGTAGGCGTTACAGCTCGTATTACGGGATCAAAAACTCTTCATTCTATGCAAATACACAAGATCCATGCGTTTCTAGCCTCCAAAGAAGCCCGAAACGAATGCAAAGTCTCTTTATAACGAAATCGCATATTTGAGTTTTGCGCTCGCTGTAGGCGTTCCAGCTCGTATTATGGGATCAAAAACTCTTCATTCTATGCAAATACATAAGATTCATGCGTTTCTAGCCGCCAAACAAGCCCCAAACGAATGCAAAGTCGCTTTATAACGAAATCAAACGATTGAGTTTTGCGCACGCTGTAGGCGTTCCCGCTCGTATTATGGGATCAAAAACTCTTCATTCTATGCAAATACACAATATTCATGCGTTTCTAGCCGCCAAACAAGCCCCAACCGAATGCAAAGTCGTTTTATAACGAAATCGCATATTTGAGTTTTGCGCTCGCTGTAGGCGTTCCAGCTCGTGTTATGGGATCAAAAACTCTTCACTCTATGCAAATACACAAGATTCATGCATTTCTAGCCGCCAAACAAGCCCCAAACGAATGCAAAGTCGCTTTATAACGAAATCGAACGATTGAGTTTTGCGCTCGCTGTAGGCGTTCCAGCTCGTATTATAAGATCAAAAACTCTTCACTCTATGCAAATACACAAGATTGATGCATTTCTAGCCGCCAAACAAGCCCCAAACGAATGCAAAGTCGCTTTATAACGAAATCAAACGATTGAGTTTTGCGCACGCTGTAGGCGTTCCCGCTCGTATTATGGGATCAAAAACTCTTCATTCTATGCAAATACACAATATTCATGCGTTTCTAGCCGCCAAACAAGCCCCAAACGAATGCAAAGTTGTTTTATAACGAAATCGCATATTTGAGTTTTGCGCTCGCTGTAGGCGTTCCAGCTCGTATTATGGGATCAAAAACTCTTCATTCTATGCAAATACACAAGATTCATGCGTTTCTAGCCGCCAAACAAGCCCCAAACGAATGCAAAGTCGCTTTATAACGAAATCGAACGATTGAGTTTTGCGCACGCTGGAGGCGTTCCAGCTCGTATTATGGGATCAAAAACTCTTCATTCTATGCAAATACACAATATTCATGCGTTTCTAGCCGCCAAACAAGCCCCAAACGAATGCAAAGTCGTTTTATAACGAAATCGCATATTTGAGTTTTGCGCTCGCTGTAGGCGTTCCAGCTCGTGTTATGGGATCAAAAACTCTTCACTCTATGCAAATACACAAGATTCATGCATTTCTAGCCGCCAAACAAGCCCCAAACGAATGCAAAGTCGCTTTATAACGAAATCGAACGATTGAGTTTTGCGCTCGCTGTAGGCGTTCCAGATCGTATTATGAGACCAAAAACCCTTCATTCTATACAAATACAAAAGATTCATGCGTTTCTAGCCCCCGAAACAAGCTCCAAACGAATGCAAAGTCGTTTTATAACGAAATCGCATATTTGAGTTTTGCGCTCGCTGTAGGCGTTCAGCTCGGATTAAGGGATCAAAAACTCTTCATTCTATGCAAATACACAAGATTCATGCGTTTCTAGCCGCCAAACAAGCCCCAAACGAACGCAAAGTCGCTTTATAACGAAATCGAACGATTGAGTTTTGCGCTCGCTGTAGGCTTTCCAGCTCGTATTATGGGATAAAAAACTCTTCATTCTATGCAAATACACAAGATTCATGCTTTCTAGCCGCCAAACAAGCCTCAAACGAATGCAAAGTCTTTTTATAACGAAATCGCATATTTGAGTTTTGCGATCGCTGTAGGCGTTCCAGCTCGTATTATAAGATCAAAAACCCTTCATTCGATGCAAATACACAAGATTCATGCGTTTCTAGTAGCCAAACAAGTCCCAATCGAATGCAAAGTCGTTTTATAACGAAATCGCATATTTGAGTTTTGCGCTCGCTGTAGGCGTTCCAGCTCGTATTATGGGATCAAAAACTCTTCATTCTATACAAATACACAAGATCCATGCGTTTCTGGCCGCCAAACAAGCCCCAAACGAATGCAAAGTCGCTTTATAACGAAATCGAACGATTGAGTTTTGCGCTCGCTGTAGGCGTTCCAGCTCGTATTATGGGATCAAAAACCCTTCATTCTATGCAAATACACAAGATTCATGCGTTTCTAGCCGCCAAACAAGCCCCAAACGAATACGTATTATGGGAACAAAAACCCTTCATTCTATGCAAATACACAAGATTCATGCGTTTCTAGCCGCCAAACAAGCCCCAAACGAATGCAAAGTCGCTTTATAACGAAATCGAACGATTGAGTTTTGCGCTCGCTGTAGGCGTTCCAGCTCGTATTATAAGATCAAAAACCCTTCATTCTATACAAATACACAAGATTCCTGAGTTTCTAGCCGCCAAATAAGCCCCAAACGAATGCAAAGTCGCTTTATAACGAAATCGAACGATTGAGTTTTGCGCTCGCTGTAGGCGTTCCAGCTCGTATTATAAGATCAAAAACCCTTCATTCTATACAAATACACAAGATTCATGCGTTTCTAGCCGCAAAACAAGCCCCAAACGAATGCAAAGTCGTTTCATAACGAAATCGCATATTTGAGTTTTAAGCTCGCTGTAGGCGTTCCAGCTCGTATTATGGGATCAAAAACCCTTCATTCTATGCAAATACGCAAGATTCATGCGTTTCTAGCCGCCAAATAAGCCCCAAACGAATGCAAAGTCGCTTTATAACGAAATCGAACGATTGAGTTTTGCGCTCGCTGTAGGCGTTCCAGCTCGTATTATAAGATCAAAAACCCTTCATTCTATACAAATACACAAGATTCATGCGTTTCTAGCCGCAAAACAAGCCCCAAACGAATGCAAAGTCGTTTCATAACGAAATCGCATATTTGAGTTTTAAGCTCGCTGTAGGCGTTCCAGCTCGTATTATGGGATCAAAAACCCTTCATTCTATGCAAATACACAAGATTCATGCGTTTCTAGCCGCCAAACATCCCCAAACGAATGCAAAGTCGCGTTATAACGAAATCGAACGATTGAGTTTTGCGCTCGCTGTAGCCGTTCCAGCTCATATTATGGGATCAAAAACCCTTCATTCTATGCAAATACACAAGATTCATGCTTTTCTAGCCGCCAACCAAGCCCCAAACGAATGCAAAGTCGCTTTATAACGAAAACGCATATTTGAGTTTTGCGCTCGCTGTAGGCATTCCAGCTCGTATTATGGGATCAAAAACCCTTCATTCTATGCAAATACGCAAGATTCATGCGTTTCTAGCCGCCAAATAAGGCCCAAACGTATGCAAAGTCGCTTTATAACGAAATCGAACGATTGAGTTTTGCGCTCGCTGTAGGCGTTCCAGCTCGTATTATGGGATCAAAAACTCTTCATTCTATGCAAATACACAAGATTCATGCTTTTCTAGCCGCCAAACAAGCCCCAAACGAATGCAAAGTCGCTTTATAACGAAATCGAACGATTGAGTTTTGCGCACGCTGTAGGCGTTCCAGCTCGTATTATGGGATCAAAAACTCTTCATTCTATGCAAATACACAAGATTCATGCGTTTCTAGCCGCCAAACAAGCCCCAAACGAATGCAAAGTCGTTTTATAACGAAATCGCATATTTGAGTTTTGCGCTCGCTGTAGGCGTTCCAGCTCGTGTTATGGGATCAAAAACTCTTCACTCTATGCAAATACACAAGATTGATGCATTTCTAGCCGCCAAACAAGCCCCAAACGAATGCAAAGTCGCTTTATAACGAAATCGAACGATTGAGTTTTGCGCTCGCTGTAGGCGTTCCAGATCGTATTATGAGACCAAAAACCCTTCATTCTATACAAATACAAAAGATTCATGCGTTTCTAGCCCCCGAAACAAGCTCCAAACGAATGCAAAGTCGTTTTATAACGAAATCGCATATTTGAGTTTTGCGCTCGCTGTAGGCGTTCCAGCTCGTATTATGGGATCAAAAACTCTTCATTCTATGCAAATACACAAGATTCATGCGTTTCTAGCCGCCAAACAAGCCCCAAACGAATGCAAAGTCGCTTCATAACGAAATCGAATGATTGAGTTTTGCCCTCGCTGTAGGCGTTCCAGATCGTATTATGAGATCAAAAACCCTTCAATCTATACAAATACACAAGATTCATGCGTTTCTAGCCGCCAAAGAAGCCCCAAACGAATGCAAAGTCGTTTTATAACGAAATCGCATATTTGAGTTTTGTGCTCACTGTAGGCGTTCCAGCTCGTATTATGGGATCAAAAACTCTTCATTCTATGCAAATACACAAGATCCATGCGTTTCTAGCCGCCAAACAAGCCCCAAACGAATGCAAAGTCGTTTTATAACGAAATCGCATATTTGAGTTTGCGCTCGCTGTAGGCGTTCCAGCTCGTATTATGGGATCATAAACTCTACATTCTATGCAAATACAGGAGATTCATGCGTTTCTAGATGCCAAACAAGCCCCAAACGAATACGTATTATGGGAACAAAAACCCTTCATTCTATACAAATACACAAGATTCATGCGTTTCTAGCCGCCAAAGAAGCCCCAAACGAATGCAAAGTCGTTTTATAACGAAATCGCATATTTGAGTTTTGCGCTCACTGTAGGCGTTCCAGCTCGTATTATGGGATCAAAAACTCTTCATTCTATGCAAATACACAAGATCCATGCGTTTCTAGCCGCCAAACAAGCCCCAAACGAATGCAAAGTCGTTTTATAACGAAATCGCATATTTGAGTTTGCGCTCGCTGTAGGCGTTCCAGCTCGTATTATGGGATCACAAACTCTTCATTCTATGCAAATACACGAGATTCATGCGTTTCTAGATGCCAAACAAGCCCCAAACGAATACGTATTATGGGAACAAAAACCCTTCATTCTATGCAAATACACAAGATTCATGCGTTTCTAGCCGCCAAACAAGCCCCAAACGAATGCAAAGTCGCTTTATAACGAAATCAAACGATTGAGTTTTGCACTCGCTGTAGGCGTTCCAGCTCGTATTATGGGATCAAAAACTCTTCATTCTATGCAAATACACGAGATTCATGCTTTCTAGCCGCCAAACAAGCCCCAAACGAATGCAAATTCGTTTTATAGCGAAATCGCATATTTGAGTTTTGCGCTCGCTGTAGGCGTTCCAGCTCGTATTATAAGATCAAAAACCCTTCATTCTATACAAATACACAAGATTCATGCGTTTCTAGCCGCAAAACAAGCCCCAAACGAATGCAAAGTCGTTTTGTAACGAAATCGCATATTTGAGTTTGCGCTCGATGTAGGCGTTACAGCTCGTATTACGGGATCAAAAACTCTTCATTCTATGCAAATACACAAGATCCATGCGTTTCTAGCCTCCAAAGAAGCCCCAAACGAATGCAAAGTCTCTTTATAACGAAATCGCATATTTGAGTTTTGCGCTCGCTGTAGGCGTTCCAGCTCGTATTATGGGATCAAAAACTCTTCATTCTATGCAAATACATAAGATTCATGCGTTTCTAGCCGCCAAACAAGCCCCAAACGAATGCAAAGTCGCTTTATAACGAAATCAAACGATTGAGTTTTGCGCACGCTGTAGGCGTTCCCGCTCGTATTATGGGATCAAAAACTCTTCATTCTATGCAAATACACAATATTCATGCGTTTCTAGCCGCCAAACAAGCCCCAACCGAATGCAAAGTCGTTTTATAACGAAATCGCATATTTGAGTTTTGCGCTCGCTGTAGGCGTTCCAGCTCGTATTATGGGATCAAAAACTCTTCATTCTATGCAAATACACAAGATTCATGCATTTCTAGCCGCCAAACAAGCCCCAAACGAATGCAAAGTCGCTTTATAACGAAATCGAACGATTGAGTTTTGCGCTCGCTGTAGGCGTTCCAGCTCGTATTATAAGATCAAAAACTCTTCACTCTATGCAAATACACAAGATTGATGCATTTCTAGCCGCCAAACAAGCCCCAAACGAATGCAAAGTCGCTTTATAACGAAATCAAACGATTGAGTTTTGCGCACGCTGTAGGCGTTCCCGCTCGTATTATGGGATCAAAAACTCTTCATTCTATGCAAATACACAATATTCATGCGTTTCTAGCCGCCAAACAAGCCCCAAACGAATGCAAAGTTGTTTTATAACGAAATCGCATATTTGAGTTTTGCGCTCGCTGTAGGCGTTCCAGCTCGTATTATGGGATCAAAAACTCTTCATTCTATGCAAATACACAAGATTCATGCGTTTCTAGCCGCCAAACAAGCCCCAAACGAATGCAAAGTCGCTTTATAACGAAATCGAACGATTGAGTTTTGCGCACGCTGGAGGCGTTCCAGCTCGTATTATGGGATCAAAAACTCTTCATTCTATGCAAATACACAATATTCATGCGTTTCTAGCCGCCAAACAAGCCCCAAACGAATGCAAAGTCGTTTTATAACGAAATCGCATATTTGAGTTTTGCGCTCGCTGTAGGCGTTCCAGCTCGTATTATGGGATCAAAAACTCTTCACTCTATGCAAATACACAAGATTCATGCATTTCTAGCCGCCAAACAAGCCCCAAACGAATGCAAAGTCGCTTTATAACGAAATCGAACGATTGAGTTTTGCGCTCGCTGTAGGCGTTCCAGATCGTATTATGAGACCAAAAACCCTTCATTCTATACAAATACAAAAGATTCATGCGTTTCTAGCCCCCGAAACAAGCTCCAAACGAATGCAAAGTCGTTTTATAACGAAATCGCATATTTGAGTTTTGCGCTCGCTGTAGGCGTTCAGCTCGGATTAAGGGATCAAAAACTCTTCATTCTATGCAAATACACAAGATTCATGCGTTTCTAGCCGCCAAACAAGCCCCAAACGAACGCAAAGTCGCTTTATAACGAAATCGAACGATTGAATTTTGCGCTCGCTGTAGGCTTTCCAGCTCGTATTATGGGATAAAAAACTCTTCATTCTATGCAAATACACAAGATTCATGCTTTCTAGCCGCCAAACAAGCCTCAAACGAATGCAAAGTCTTTTTATAACGAAATCGCATATTTGAGTTTTGCGATCGCTGTAGGCGTTCCAGCTCGTATTATAAGATCAAAAACCCTTCATTCGATGCAAATACACAAGATTCATGCGTTTCTAGTAGCCAAACAAGTCCCAAACGAATGCAAAGTCGTTTTATAACGAAATCGCATATTTGAGTTTTGCGCTCGCTGTAGGCGTTCCAGCTCGTATTATGGGATCAAAAACTCTTCATTCTATACAAATACACAAGATCCATGCGTTTCTAGCCGCCAAACAAGCCCCAAACGAATGCAAAGTCGCTTTATAACGAAATCGAACGATTGAGTTTTGCGCTCGCTGTAGGCGTTCCAGCTCGTATTATGGGATCACAAACTCTTCATTCTATGCAAATACACGAGATTCATGCGTTTCTAGCCGCCAAACAAGCCCCAAACGAATACGTATTATGGGAACAAAAACCCTTCATTCTATGCAAATACACAAGATTCATGCGTTTCTAGCCGCCAAACAAGCCCCAAACGAATGCAAAGTCGCTTTATAACGAAATCGAACGATTGAGTTTTGCGCTCGCTGTAGGCGTTCCAGCTCGTATTATAAGATCAAAAACCCTTCATTCTATACAAATACACAAGATTCCTGAGTTTCTAGCCGCCAAATAAGCCCCAAACGAATGCAAAGTCGCTTTATAACGAAATCGAACGATTGAGTTTTGCGCTCGCTGTAGGCGTTCCAGCTCGTATTATAAGATCAAAAACCCTTCATTCTATACAAATACACAAGATTCATGCGTTTCTAGCCGCCAAACAAGCCCCAAACGAATGCAAAGTCGTTTCATAACGAAATCGCATATTTGAGTTTTAAGCTCGCTGTAGGCGTTCCAGCTCGTATTATGGGATCAAAAACCCTTCATTCTATGCAAATACGCAAGATTCATGCGTTTCTAGCCGCCAAATAAGCCCCAAACGAATGCAAAGTCGCTTTATAACGAAATCGAACGATTGAGTTTTGCGCTCGCTGTAGGCGTTCCAGCTCGTATTATAAGATCAAAAACCCTTCATTCTATACAAATACACAAGATTCATGCGTTTCTAGCCGCAAAACAAGCCCCAAACGAATGCAAAGTCGTTTCATAACGAAATCGCATATTTGAGTTTTAAGCTCGCTGTAGGCGTTCCAGCTCGTATTATGGGATCAAAAACTCTTCATTCTATGCAAATACACAAGATTCATGCGTTTCTAGCCGCCAAACATCCCCAAACGAATGCAAAGTCGCGTTATAACGAAATCGAACGATTGAGTTTTGCGCTCGCTGTAGCCGTTCCAGCTCATATTATGGGATCAAAAACCCTTCATTCTATGCAAATACACAAGATTCATGCTTTTCTAGCCGCCAACCAAGCCCCAAACGAATGCAAAGTCGCTTTATAACGAAAACGCATATTTGAGTTTTGCGCTCGCTGTAGGCATTCCATCTCGTATTATGGGATCAAAAACCCTTCATTCTATGCAAATACGCAAGATTCATGCGTTTCTAGCCGCCAAATAAGCCCCAAACGAATGCAAAGTCGCTTTATAACGAAATCGAACGATTGAGTTTTGCGCTCGCTGTAGGCGTTCCAGCTCGTATTATAAGATCAAAAACCCTTCATTCTATACAAATACACAAGATTCATGCGTTTCTAGCCGCAAAACAAGCCCCAAACGAATGCAAAGTCGTTTCATAACGAAATCGCATATTTGAGTTTTAAGCTCGCTGTAGGCGTTCCAGCTCGTATTATGGGATCAAAAACTCTTCATTCTATGCAAATACACAAGATTCATGCGTTTCTAGCCGCCAAACAAGCCCCAAACGAACGCAAAGTCGCTTTATAACGAAATCGAACGATTGAGTTTTGCGCTCGCTGTAGGCTTTCCAGCCCGTATTATGGGATAAAAAACTCTTCATTCTATGCAAATACACAAGATTCATGCTTTCTAGCCGCCAAACAAGCCCCAAACGAATGCGAAGTCGTTTTATAACGAAATCGCATATTTGAGTTTTGCGCTCGCTGTAGGCGTTCCAGCTCGTATTATGGGATCAAAAACTCTTCATTCTATGCAAATACACAAGATCCATGCGTTTCTAGCCGCCAAACATCCCCAAACGAATGCAAAGTCGCGTTATAACGAAATCGAACGATTGAGTTTTGCGCTCGCTGTAGCCGTTCCAGCTCATATTATGGGATCAAAACCCCTTCATTCTATGCAATTACACAAGATTCATGCTTTTCTAGCCGCCAACCAAGCCCCAAACCAATGCAAAGTCGCTTTATAACGAAATCGCATATTTGAGTTTTGCGCTCGCTGTAGGCGTTCCAGCTCGTATTATGGGATCAAAAACCCTTCATTCTATGCAAATACGCAAGATTCATGCGTTTCTAGCCGCCAAATAAGGCCCAAACGAATGCAAAGTCGTTTTATAACGAAATCGCATATTTGAGTTTTGCGCTCACTGTAGGCGTTCCAGCTCGTATTATGGGATCAAAAACTCTTCATTCTATGGAAATACACAAGATCCATGCGTTTCTAGCCGCCAAACAAGCCCCAAACGAATGCAAAGTCGTTTTATAACGAAATCGCATATTTGAGTTTGCGCTCGCTGTAGGCGTTACAGCTCGTATTACGGGATCAAAAACTCTTCATTCTATGCAAATACACAAGATCCATGCGTTTCTAGCCTCCAAAGAAGCCCCAAACGAATGCAAAGTCGCTTTATAACGAAATCGAACGATTGAGTTTTGCGCTCGCTGTAGGCGTTCCAGCTCGTATTATAAGATCAAAAACCCTTCATTCTATACAAATACACAAGATTCCTGAGTTTCTAGCCGCCAAATAAGCCCCAAACGAATGCAAAGTCGCTTTATAACGAAATCGAACGATTGAGTTTTGCGCTCGCTGTAGGCGTTCCAGCTCGTATTATAAGATCAAAAACCCTTCATTCTATACAAATACACAAGATTCATGCGTTTCTAGCCGCAAAACAAGCCCCAAACGAATGCAAAGTCGTTTCATAACGAAATCGCATTTTTGAGTTTTAAGCTCGCTGTAGGCGTTCCAGCTCGTATTATGGGATCAAAAACCCTTCATTCTATGCAAATACGCAAGATTCATGCGTTTCTAGCCGCCAAATAAGCCCCAAACGAATGCAAAGTCGCTTTATAACGAAATCGAACGATTGAGTTTTGCGCTCGCTGTAGGCGTTCCAGCTCGTATTATAAGATCAAAAACCCTTCATTCTATGCAAATACACAAGATTCATGCGTTTCTAGCCGCAAAACAAGCCCCAAACGAATGCAAAGTCGTTTCATAACGAAATCGCATATTTGAGTTTTAAGCTCGCTGTAGGCGTTCCAGCTCGTATTATGGGATCAAAAACTCTTCATTCTATGCAAATACACAAGATTCATGCGTTTCTAGCCGCCAAACATCCCCAAACGAATGCAAAGTCGCGTTATAACGAAATCGAACGATTGAGTTTTGCGCTCGCTGTAGCCGTTCCAGCTCATATTATGGGATCAAAAACCCTTCATTCTATGCAAATACACAAGATTCATGCTTTTCTAGCCGCCAACCAAGCCCCAAACGAATGCAAAGTCGCTTTATAACGAAAACGCATATTTGAGTTTTGCGCTCGCTGTAGGCATTCCATCTCGTATTATGGGATCAAAAACCCTTCATTCTATGCAAATACGCAAGATTCATGCGTTTCTAGCCGCCAAATAAGCCCCAAACGAATGCAAAGTCGCTTTATAACGAAATCGAACGATTGAGTTTTGCGCTCGCTGTAGGCGTTCCAGCTCGTATTATAAGATCAAAAACCCTTCATTCTATACAAATACACAAGATTCATGCGTTTCTAGCCGCAAAACAAGCCCCAAACGAATGCAAAGTCGTTTCATAACGAAATCGCATATTTGAGTTTTAAGCTCGCTGTAGGCGTTCCAGCTCGTATTATGGGATCAAAAACTCTTCATTCTATGCAAATACACAAGATTCATGCGTTTCTAGCCGCCAAACAAGCCCCAAACGAATGCAAAGTCGCTTTATAACGAAATCGAACGATTGAGTTTTGCGCTCGCTGTAGGCTTTCCAGCCCGTATTATGGGATCAAAAACTCTTCATTCTATGCAAATACACAAGATTCATGCTTTCTAGCCGCCAAACAAGCCCCAAACGAATGCAAAGTCGTTTTATAACGAAATCGCATATTTGAGTTTTGCGCTCGCTGTAGGCGTTCCAGCTCGTATTATGGGATCAAAAACTCTTCATTCTATGCAAATACACAAGATCCATGCGTTTCTAGCCGCCAAACATCCCCAAACGAATGCAAAGTCGCGTTATAACGAAATCGAACGATTGAGTTTTGCGCTCGCTGTAGCCGTTCCAGCTCATATTATGGGATCAAAACCCCTTCATTCTATGCAATTACACAAGATTCATGCTTTTCTAGCCGCCAACCAAGCCCCAAACCAATGCAAAGTCGCTTTATAACGAAATCGCATATTTGAGTTTTGCGCTCGCTGTAGGCATTCCAGCTCGTATTATGGGATCAAAAACCCTTCATTCTATGCAAATACGCAAGATTCATGCGTTTCTAGCCGCCAAATAAGGCCCAAACGAATGCAAAGTCGTTTTATAACGAAATCGCATATTTGAGTTTTGCGCTCACTGTAGGCGTTCCAGCTCGTATTATGGGATCAAAAACTCTTCATTCTATGGAAATACACAAGATCCATGCGTTTCTAGCCGCCAAACAAGCCCCAAACGAATGCAAAGTCGTTTTATAACGAAATCGCATATTTGAGTTTGCGCTCGCTGTAGGCGTTACAGCTCGTATTACGGGATCAAAAACTCTTCATTCTATGCAAATACACAAGATCCATGCGTTTCTAGCCTCCAAAGAAGCCCCAAACGAATGCAAAGTCGCTTTATAACGAAATCGCATATTTGAGTTTTGCGCTCGCTGTAGGCGTTCCAGCTCGTATTATGGGATCAAAAACCCTTCATTCTATGCAAATACGCAAGATTCATGCGTTTCTAGCCGCCAAATAAGCCCCAAACGAATGCAAAGTCGCTTTATAACGAAATCGAACGATTGAGTTTTGCGCTCGCTGTAGGCGTTCCAGCTCGTATTATAAGATCAAAAACCCTTCATTCTATACAAATACACAAGATTCATGCGTTTCTAGCCGCAAAACAAGCCCCAAACGAATGCAAAGTCGTTTCATAACGAAATCGCATATTTGAGTTTTAAGCTCGCTGTAGGCGTTCCAGCTCGTATTATGGGATCAAAAACCCTTCATTCTATGCAAATACGCAAGATTCATGCGTTTCTAGCCGCCAAATAAGCCCCAAACGAATGCAAAGTCGCTTTATAACGAAATCGAACGATTGAGTTTTGCGCTCGCTGTAGGCGTTCCAGCTCGTATTATAAGATCAAAAACCCTTCATTCTATACAAATACACAAGATTCATGCGTTTCTAGCCGCAAAACAAGCCCCAAACGAATGCAAAGTCGTTTTATAACGAAATCGCATATTTGAGTTTTGCGCTCGCTGTAGGCGTTCCAGCTCGTATTATGGGATCAAAAACCCTTCATTCTATGCAAATACACAAGATTCATGCGTTTCTAGCCGCCAAACATCCCCAAACGAATGCAAAGTCGCGTTATAACGAAATCGAACGATTGAGTTTTGCGCTCGCTGTAGGCGTTCCAGCTCATATTATGGGATCAAAAACTCTTCATTCTATGCAAATACACAAGATTCATGCTTTTCTAGCCGCCAAACAAGCCCCAAACGAATGCAAAGTCGCTTTATAACGAAAACGCATATTTGAGTTTTGCGCTCGCTGTAGGCATTCCAGCTCGTATTATGGGATCAAAAACCCTTCATTCTATGCAAATACGCAAGATTCATGCGTTTCTAGCCGCCAAATAAGGCCCAAACGTATGCAAAGTCGCTTTATAACGAAATCGAACGATTGAGTTTTGCGCTCGCTGTAGGCGTTCCAGCACGTATTATGGGATCAAAAACTCTTCATTCTATGCAAATACACAAGATTCATGCTTTTCTAGCCGCCAAACAAGCCCCAAACGAATGCAAAGTCGCTTTATAACGAAATCGAACGATTGAGTTTTGCGCACGCTGTAGGCGTTCCAGCTCGTATTATGGGATCAAAAACTCTTCATTCTATGCAAATACACAATATTCATGCGTTTCTAGCCGCCAAACAAGCCCCAAACGAATGCAAAGTCGTTTTATAACGAAATCGCATATTTGAGTTTTGCGCTCGCTGTAGGCGTTCCAGCTCGTGTTATGGGATCAAAAACTCTTCACTCTATGCAAATACACAAGATTGATGCATTTCTAGCCGCCAAACAAGCCCCAAACGAATGCAAAGTCGCTTTATTACGAAATCGAACGATTGAGTTTTGCGCTCGCTGTAGGCGTTCCAGATCGTATTATGAGACCAAAAACCCTTCATTCTATACAAATACAAAAGATTCATGCGTTTCTAGCCCCCGAAACAAGCTCCAAACGAATGCAAAGTCGTTTTATAACGAAATCGCATATTTGAGTTTTGCGCTCGCTGTAGGCGTTCCAGCTCGTATTATGGGATCAAAAACTCTTCATTGTATGCAAATACACAAGATTCATGCGTTTCTAGCCGCCAAACAAGCCCCAAACGAATGCAAACTCGCTTCATAACGAAATCGAATGATTGAGTTTTGCCCTCGCTGTAGGCGTTCCAGATCGTATTATGAGATCAAAAACCCTTCATTCTATACAAATACACAAGATTCATGCGTTTCTAGCCGCCAAAGAAGCCCCAAACGAATGCAAAGTCGTTTTATAACGAAATCGCATATTTGAGTTTTGTGCTCACTGTAGGCGTTCCAGCTCGTATTATGGGATCAAAAACTCTTCATTCTATGCAAATACACAAGATCCATGCGTTTCTAGCCGCCAAACAAGCCCCAAACGAATGCAAAGTCGTTTTATAACGAAATCGCATATTTGAGTTTGCGCTCGCTGTAGGCGTTCCAGCTCGTATTATGGGATCATAAACTCTACATTCTATGCAAATACAGGAGATTCATGCGTTTCTAGATGCCAAACAAGCCCCAAACGAATACGTATTATGGGAACAAAAACCCTTCATTCTATACAAATACACAAGATTCATGCGTTTCTAGCCGCCAAAGAAGCCCCAAACGAATGCAAAGTCGTTTTATAACGAAATCGCATATTTGAGTTTTGCGCTCACTGTAGGCGTTCCAGCTCGTATTATGGGATCAAAAACTCTTCATTCTATGCAAATACACAAGATCCATGCGTTTCTAGCCGCCAAACAAGCCCCAAACGAATGCAAAGTCGTTTTATAACGAAATCGCATATTTGAGTTTGCGCTCGCTGTAGGCGTTCCAGCTCGTATTATGGGATCACAAACTCTTCATTCTATGCAAATACACGAGATTCATGCGTTTCTAGATGCCAAACAAGCCCCAAACGAATACGTATTATGGGAACAAAAACCCTTCATTCTATGCAAATACACAAGATTCATGCGTTTCTAGCCGCCAAACAAGCCCCAAACGAATGCAAAGTCGCTTTATAACGAAATCAAACGATTGAGTTTTGCGCTCGCTGTAGGCGTTCCAGCTCGTATTATGGGATCAAAAACTCTTCATTCTATGCAAATACACGAGATTCATGCTTTCTAGCCGCCAAACAAGCCCCAAACGAATGCAAATTCGTTTTATAGCGAAATCGCATATTTGAGTTTTGCGCTCGCTGTAGGCGTTCCAGCTCGTATTATAAGATCAAAAACCCTTCATTCTATACAAATACACAAGATTCATGCGTTTCTAGCCGCAAAACAAGCCCCAAACGAATGCAAAGTCGTTTTGTAACGAAATCGCATATTTGAGTTTGCGCTCGATGTAGGCGTTACAGCTCGTATTACGGGATCAAAAACTCTTCATTCTATGCAAATACACAAGATCCATGCGTTTCTAGCCTCCAAAGAAGCCCGAAACGAATGCAAAGTCTCTTTATAACGAAATCGCATATTTGAGTTTTGCGCTCGCTGTAGGCGTTCCAGCTCGTATTATGGGATCAAAAACTCTTCATTCTATGCAAATACACAAGATTCATGCGTTTCTAGCCGCCAAACAAGCCCCAAACGAATGCAAAGTCGTTTTATAACGAAATCGCATATTTGAGTTTTGCGCTCGCTGTAGGCGTTCCAGCTCGTGTTATGGGATCAAAAACTCTTCACTCTATGCAAATACACAAGATTGATGCATTTCTAGCCGCCAAACAAGCCCCAAACGAATGCAAAGTCGCTTTATAACGAAATCGAACGATTGAGTTTTGCGCTCGCTGTAAGCGTTCCAGATCGTATTATGAGACCAAAAACCCTTCATTCTATACAAATACAAAAGATTCATGCGTTTCTAGCCCCCGAAACAAGCTCCAAACGAATGCAAAGTCGTTTTATAACGAAATCGCATATTTGAGTTTTGCGCTCGCTGTAGGCGTTCCAGCTCGTGTTATGGGATCAAAAACTCTTCACTCTATGCAAATACACAAGATTCATGCATTTCTAGCCGCCAAACAAGCCCCAAACGAATGCAAAGTCGCTTTATAACGAAATCGAACGATTGAGTTTTGCGCTCGCTGTAGGCGTTCCAGATCGTATTATGAGACCAAAAACCCTTCATTCTATACAAATACAAAAGATTCATGCGTTTCTAGCCCCCGAAACAAGCTCCAAACGAATGCAAAGTCGTTTTATAACGAAATCGCATATTTGAGTTTTGCGCTCGCTGTAGGCGTTCAGCTCGGATTATGGGATCAAAAACTCTTCATTCTATGCAAATACACAAGATTCATGCGTTTCTAGCCGCCAAACAAGCCCCAAACGAACGCAAAGTCGCTTTATAACGAAATCGAACGATTGAATTTTGCGCTCGCTGTAGGCTTTCCAGCTCGTATTATGGGATAAAAAACTCTTCATTCTATGCAAATACACAAGATTCATGCTTTCTAGCCGCCAAACAAGCCTCAAACGAATGCAAAGTCTTTTTATAACGAAATCGCATATTTGAGTTTTGCGATCGCTGTAGGCGTTCCAGCTCGTATTATAAGATCAAAAACCCTTCATTCGATGCAAATACACAAGATTCATGCGTTTCTAGTAGCCAAACAAGACCCAATCGAATGCAAAGTCGTTTTATAACGAAATCGCATATTTGAGTTTTGCGCTCGCTGTAGGCGTTCCAGCTCGTATTATGGGATCAAAAACTCTTCATTCTATACAAATACACAAGATCCATGCGTTTCTGGCCGCCAAACAAGCCCCAAACGAATGCAAAGTCGCTTTATAACGAAATCGAACGATTGAGTTTTGCGCTCGCTGTAGGCGTTCCAGCTCGTATTATGGGATCACAAACTCTTCATTCTATGCAAATACACGAGATTCATGCGTTTCTAGCCGCCAAACAAGCCCCAAACGAATACGTATTATGGGAACAAAAACCCTTCATTCTATGCAAATACACAAGATTCATGCGTTTCTAGCCGCCAAACAAGCCCCAAACGAATACAAAGTCGCTTTATAACGAAATCGAACGATTGAGTTTTGCGCTCGCTGTAGGCGTTCCAGCTCGTATTATAAGATCAAAAACCCTTCATTCTATACAAATACACAAGATTCCTGAGTTTCTAGCCGCAAAACAAGCCCCAAACGAATGCAAAGTCGCTTTATAACGAAATCGAACGATTGAGTTTTGCGCTCGCTGTAGGCGTTCCAGATCGTATTATGAGACCAAAAACCCTTCATTCTATACAAATACAAAAGATTCATGCGTTTCTAGCCCCCGAAACAAGCTCCAAACGAATGCAAAGTCGTTTTATAACGAAATCGCATATTTGAGTTTTGCGCTCGCTGTAGGCGTTCAGCTCGGATTATGGGATCAAAAACTCTTCATTCTATGCAAATACACAAGATTCATGCGTTTCTAGCCGCCAAACAAGCCCCAAACGAACGCAAAGTCGCTTTATAACGAAATCGAACGATTGAATTTTGCGCTCGCTGTAGGCTTTCCAGCTCGTATTATGGGATAAAAAACTCTTCATTCTATGCAAATACACAAGATTCATGCTTTCTAGCCGCCAAACAAGCCTCAAACGAATGCAAAGTCTTTTTATAACGAAATCGCATATTTGAGTTTTGCGATCGCTGTAGGCGTTCCAGCTCGTATTATAAGATCAAAAACCCTTCATTCTATGCAAATACACAAGATTCATGCGTTTCTAGTAGCCAAACAAGTCCCAATCGAATGCAAAGTCGTTTTATAACGAAATCGCATATTTGAGTTTTGCGCTCGCTGTAGGCGTTCCAGCTCGTATTATGGGATCAAAAACCCTTCATTCTATACAAATACACAAGATCCATGCGTTTCTAGCCGCCAAACAAGCCCCAAACGAATGCAAAGTCGCTTTATAACGAAATCGAACGATTGAGTTTTGCGCTCGCTGTAGGCGTTCCAGCTCGTATTATGGGATCACAAACTCTTCATTCTATGCAAATACACGAGATTCATGCGTTTCTAGCCGCCAAACAAGCCCCAAACGAATACGTATTATGGGAACAAAAACCCTTCATTCTATGCAAATACACAAGATTCATGCGTTTCTAGCCGCCAAACAAGCCCCAAACGAATACAAAGTCGCTTTATAACGAAATCGAACGATTGAGTTTTGCGCTCGCTGTAGGCGTTCCAGCTCGTATTATAAGATCAAAAACCCTTCATTCTATACAAATACACAAGATTCCTGAGTTTCTAGCCGCAAAACAAGCCCCAAACGAATGCAAAGTCGTTTTATAACGAAATCGCATATTTGAGTTTGCGCTCGCTGTAGGCGTTACAGCTCGTATTACGGGATCAAAAACTCTTCATTCGATGCAAATACACAAGATCCATGCGTTTCTAGCCTCCAAAGAAGCCCCAAACGAATGCAAAGTCGCTTTATAACGAAATCGCATATTTGAGTTTTGCGCTCGCTGTAGGCGTTCCAGCTCGTATTATGGGATCAAAAACCCTTCATTATATGCAAATACGCAAGATTCATGCGTTTCTAGCCGCCAAATAAGCCCCAAACGAATGCAAAGTCGCTTTATAACGAAATCGCATATTTGAGTTTTGCGCTCGCTGTAGGCGTTCCAGCTCGTATTATGGGATCAAAAACTCTTCATTTTATGCAAATACACAAGATTCATGCGTTTCTAGCCGCCAACCAAGCCCCAAACGAATGCAAAGTCGTTGTATAACGAAATCGCATATTTGAGTTTTGCGCTCGCTGTAGGCGTTCCAGCTCGTATTATAAGATCAAAAACCCTTCATTCTATACAAATACACAAGCTTCATGCGTTTCTAGCCGC
The DNA here is from genome assembly GCA_917499995.1 of Ichneumon xanthorius. NCBI lineage: Eukaryota > Metazoa > Arthropoda > Insecta > Hymenoptera > Ichneumonidae > Ichneumon > Ichneumon xanthorius. The sequence goes on along the minus strand of OU824200.1, from coordinate 23,753,037 downwards.
ATAACAAGCCCCAAACGAATGCAAAGTCGTTTTATAACGAAATCGCATATTTGAGTTTGCGCTCGCTGTAGGCGTTCCAGCTGTAGGCGTTCCAGCTCTTATTACGGGATCAAAAACTCTTCATTCTATGCAAATACACAAGATTCAGGCGTTTCTAGCCGCCAAACAAGCCCCAAACGAATGCAAAGTCGTTTTATAACGAAATCGCATATTTGAGTTTTGCGCTCGCTGTAGGCGTTCCAGCTCGTATTATAAGATCAAAAACCCTTCATTCTATGCAAATACACAAGATTCATGCTTTTCTAGCCGCCAAACAAGCCCCAAACGAATGCAAAGTCGCTTTATAACGAAATCGAACGATTGAGTTTTGCGATCGCTGTAGCCGTTCCAGCTCATATTATGGGATCAAAAACCCTTCATTCTATGCAAATACACAAGATTCATGCTTTTCTAGCCGCCAAGCAAGTCCCAAATGAATGCAAAGTCGTTTTATATCGAAATCGCATATTTGAGTTTTGCGCTCGCTGTAGGCGTTCCAGCTCGTATTATGGGATCAAAAACTCTTCATTCTATGCAAATACACAAGATCCATGCGTTTCTAGTCGCCAAACAAGCCCCAAACGAATGCAAAGTCGCTTTATAACGAAATCGAACGATTGAGTTTTGCGCTCGCTGTAGCCGTTCCAGCTCATATTATGGGATCAAAAACCCTTCATTCTATGCAAATACACAAGATTCATGCGTTTCTAGCCGCCAAACAAGCCCCAAACGAATGCAAAGTCGCTTTATAACGAAATCGAACGATTGAGTTTTGCGCTCGCTGTAGGCGTTCCAACTCGTATTATGGGATCAAAAACTCTTCATTCTATGCAAATACACAAGATTCAGGCGTTTCTAGCCGCCAAACAAGCCCCAAACGAATGCAAAGTCGTTTTATAACGAAATCGCATATTTGAGTTTTGCGCTCGCTGTAGGCGTTCCAGCTCGTATTATAAGATCAAAAACCCTTCATTCTATGCAAATACACAAGATTCATGCTTTTCTAGCCGCCAAACAAGCCCCAAACGAATGCAAAGTCGCTTTATAACGAAATCGAACGATTGAGTTTTGCGATCGCTGTAGCCGTTCCAGCTCATATTATGGGATCAAAAACCCTTCATTCTATGCAAATACACAAGATTCATGCTTTTCTAGCCGCCAAGCAAGTCCCAAATGAATGCAAAGTCGTTTTATATCGAAATCGCATATTTGAGTTTTGCGCTCGCTGTAGGCGTTCCAGCTCGTATTATGAGATCAAAAACCCTTCATTCTATGCAAATACACAAGATTCATGCGTTTCTAGCCGCCAAACAAGTCCCAAACGAATGCAAAGTCGCTTTATAACGAAATCGCATATTTGAGTTTTGCGCTCGCTGTAGGCATTCCAGCTCGTATTATGGGATCAAAAACCCTTCATTCTATGTAAATACGCAAGATTCATACGTTTCTAGCCGCCAAATAAGGCCCAAACGTATGCAAAGTCGCTTTATAACGAAATCGAACGATTGAGTTTTGCGCTCGCTGGAGGCGTTCCAGCTCGTATTATGGGATCAAAAACTCTTCATTCTATGCAAATACACAATATTCATGCGTTTCTAGCCGCCAAACAAGCCCCAAACGAATGCAAAGTCGTTTTATAACGAAATCGCATATTTGAGTTTTGCGCTCGCTGTAGGCGTTCCAGCTCGTGTTATGGGATCAAAAACTCTTCACTCTATGCAAATACACAAGATTCATGCATTTCTAGCCGCCAAACAAGCCCCAAACGAATGCAAAGTCGCTTTATAACGAAATCGAACGATTGAGTTTTGCGCTCGCTGTAGGCGTTCCAGATCGTATTATGAGACCAAAAACCCTTCATTCTATACAAATACAAAAGATTCATGCGTTTCTAGCCCCCGAAACAAGCTCCAAACGAATGCAAAGTCGTTTTATAACGAAATCGCATATTTGAGTTTTGCGCTCGCTGTAGGCGTTCAGCTCGGATTATGGGATCAAAAACTCTTCATTCTATGCAAATACACAAGATTCATGCGTTTCTAGCCGCCAAACAAGCCCCAAACGAACGCAAAGTCGCTTTATAACGAAATCGAACGATTGAATTTTGCGCTCGCTGTAGGCTTTCCAGCTCGTATTATGGGATAAAAAACTCTTCATTCTATGCAAATACACAAGATTCATGCTTTCTAGCCGCCAAACAAGCCTCAAACGAATGCAAAGTCTTTTTATAACGAAATCGCATATTTGAGTTTTGCGATCGCTGTAGGCGTTCCAGCTCGTATTATAAGATCAAAAACCCTTCATTCGATGCAAATACACAAGATTCATGCGTTTCTAGTAGCCAAACAAGTCCCAATCGAATGCAAAGTCGTTTTATAACGAAATCGCATATTTGAGTTTTGCGCTCGCTGTAGGCGTTCCAGCTCGTATTATGGGATCAAAAACTCTTCATTCTATACAAATACACAAGATCCATGCGTTTCTGGCCGCCAAACAAGCCCCAAACGAATGCAAAGTCGCTTTATAACGAAATCGCATATTTGAGTTTTGCGCTCGCTGTAGGCGTTCCAACTCGTATTATAAGATCAAAAACCCTTCATTCTATGCAAATACACAAGATTCATGCTTTTCTAGCCGCCAAACAAGCCCCAAACGAATGCAAAGTCGCTTTATAACGAAATCGAACGATTGAGTTTTGCGCACGCTGTAGGCGTTCCAGCTCGTATTATGGGATCAAAAACTCTTCATTCTATGCAAATACACAATATTCATGCGTTTCTAGCCGCCAAACAAGCCCCAAACGAATGCAAAGTCGTTTTATAACGAAATCGCATATTTGAGTTTTGCGCTCGCTGTAGGCGTTCCAGCTCGTGTTATGGGATCAAAAACTCTTCACTCTATGCAAATACACAAGATTCATGCATTTCTAGCCGCCAAACAAGCCCCAAACGAATGCAAAGTCGCTTTATAACGAAATCGAACGATTGAGTTTTGCGCTCGCTGTAGGCGTTCCAGATCGTATTATGAGACCAAAAACCCTTCATTCTATACAAATACAAAAGATTCATGCGTTTCTAGCCCCCGAAACAAGCTCCAAACGAATGCAAAGTCGTTTTATAACGAAATCGCATATTTGAGTTTTGCGCTCGCTGTAGGCGTTCCAGCTCGGATTATGGGATCAAAAACTCTTCATTCTATGCAAATACACAAGATTCATGCGTTTCTAGCCGCCAAACAAGCCCCAAACGAACGCAAAGTCGCTTTATAACGAAATCGAACGATTGAATTTTGCGCTCGCTGTAGGCTTTCCAGCTCGTATTGTGGGATAAAAAACTCTTCATTCTATGCAAATACACAAGATTCATGCTTTCTAGCCGCCAAACAAGCCTCAAACGAATGCAAAGTCTTTTTATAACGAAATCGCATATTTGAGTTTTGCGATCGCTGTAGGCGTTCCAGCTCGTATTATAAGATCAAAAACCCTTCATTCGATGCAAATACACAAGATTCATGCGTTTCTAGTAGCCAAACAAGTCCCAATCGAATGCAAAGTCGTTTTATAACGAAATCGCATATTTGAGTTTTGCGCTCGCTGTAGGCGTTCCAGCTCGTATTATGGGATCAAAAACTCTTCATTCTATACAAATACACAAGATCCATGCGTTTCTGGCCGCCAAACAAGCCCCAAACGAATGCAAAGTCGCTTTATAACGAAATCGAACGATTGAGTTTTGCGCTCGCTGTAGCCGTTCCAGCTCATATTATGGGATCAAAAACTCTTCATTCTATGCAAATACACAAGATTCATGCGTTTCTAGCCGCCAAACAAGCCCCAAACGAATGCAAAGTCGTTTTATAACGAAATCGCATATTTGAGTTTTGCGCTCGCTGTAGGCGTTCCAGCTCGTATTATAAGATCAAAAACCCTTCATTCTATTCAAATACACAAGATTCATGCGTTTCTAGCAGCAAAACAAGCCCCAAACGAATGCAAAGTCGTTTTATAACGAAATCGCATATTTGAGTTTGCGCTCGCTGTAGGCGTTCCAGCTCGTATGATGGGATCAAAAACTCTTCATTCCATGCAAATACACGAGATTCATGCGTTTCTAGATGCCAAACAAGCCCCAAATGAATACGTATTATGGGATCAAAAACCCTTCATTCTATGCAAATACACAAGATTCATGCGTTTCTAGCCGCCAAACAAGCCCCAAACGAATGCAAAGTCGCTTTATAACGAAATCGAACGATTGAGTTTTGCGCTCGCTGTAGGCGTTCCAGCTCGTATTATGGGATCAAAAACTCTTCATTCTATGCAAATACACAAGATTCAGGCGTTTCTAGCCGCCAAACAAGCCCCAAACGAATGCAAAGTCGTTTTATAACGAAATCGCATATTTGAGTTTTGCGCTCGCTGTAGGCGTTCCAGCTCGTATTATAAGATCAAAAACCCTTCATTCTATGCAAATACACAAGATTCATGCTTTTCTAGCCGCCAAACAAGCCCCAAACGAATGCAAAGTCGCTTTATAACGAAATCGAACGATTGAGTTTTGCGATCGCTGTAGCCGTTCCAGCTCATATTATGGGATCAAAAACCCTTCATTCTATGCAAATACACAAGATTCATGCTTTTCTAGCCGCCAAGCAAGTCCCAAATGAATGCAAAGTCGTTTTATATCGAAATCGCATATTTGAGTTTTGCGCTCGCTGTAGGCGTTCCAGCTCGTATTATGGGATCAAAAACTCTTCATTCTATGCAAATACACAAGATCCATGCGTTTCTAGTCGCCAAACAAGCCCCAAACGAATGCAAAGTCGCTTTATAACGAAATCGAACGATTGAGTTTTGCGCTCGCTGTAGCCGTTCCAGCTCATATTATGGGATCAAAAACCCTTCATTCTATGCAAATACACAAGATTCATGCTTTTCTAGCCGCCAAACAAGCCCCAAACGAATGCAAAGTCGCTTTATAACGAAATCGAACGATTGAGTTTTGCGCTCGCTGTAGCCGTTCCAGCTCATATTATGGGATCAAACCCCTTCATTCTATGCAAATACACAAGATTCATGCTTTTCTAGCCGCCAAGCAAGCCCCAAACGAATGCAAAGTAGTTTTATTACGAAATCGCATATTTGAGTTTTGCGCTCGCTGTAGCCGTTCCAGCTCATATTATGGGATCAAAAACCCTTCATTCTATGCAAATACACAAGATTCATGCTTTTCTAGCCGCCAAACAAGCCCCAAACGAATGCAAAGTCGCTTTATAACTAAATCGCATATTTGAATTTTGCGCTCGCTGTAGGCGTTCCAGCTCGTATTATGGGATCAAAAACTCTTCATTCTATGCAAATACACAAGATTCATGTGTTTCTAGCCGCTAAGCAAGCCCCAAACGAATGCAAAGTCGTTTTATAACGAAATCGCATATTTGAGTTTTGCGCTCGCTGTAGGCGTTCCAGCTCGTATTATGGGATCAAAAACTCTTCATTCTTTGCAAATACACAAGATTCATGCGTTTCTAGCCGCCAAACAAGCCCCAAACGAATGCAAAGTCTTTTTATAACGAAATCGCATATTTGAGTTTTGCGATCGCTGTAGGCGTTCCAGCTCGTATTATGGGATCAAAAACTCTTCATTCTATGCAAATACACAAGATTCATGCGTTTCTAGCCGCCAAACAAGCCTCTTACGAATGCCAAGTCGTTTTATAACGAAAACGCATATTTGAGTTTTGCGCTCGCTGTAGGCGTTCCAGCTCGTATTATGGGATCAATAACTCTTCATTCTATGCCAATACACAAGATCCATGCGTTTCTAGCCGCCAAACAAGCCCCAAACGAATGCAAAGTCGTTTTATAACGAAATCGCATATTTGAGTTTTGCACTCGCTGTAGGCGTTCCAGCTCGTATTATAAGATCAAAAACCCTTCATTCTATTCAAATACACAAGATTCATGCGTTTCTAGCCCCAAAACAAGCCCCAAACGAATGCAAAGTCGTTTTATAACGAAATCGCATATTTGAGTATGCGCTCGCTGTAGGCGTTCCAGCTCGTATTATGGGATCAAAAACTCTTCACTCTATGCAAATACACAAGATTCATGCATTTCTAGCCGCCAAACAAGCCCCAAACGAATGCAAAGTCGCTTTATAACGAAATCGCATATTTGAGTTTTGCGCTCGCAGTAGGCGTTCCAGCTCGTATTATGGGATCAAAAACTCTTCATTCTATGCAAATACACAAGATTCATGCGTTTCTAGCCGCCAAACAAGCCCCAAACGAATGCAAAGTCGCTTTATAACGAAATCGAACGATTGAGTTTTGCGCTCGCTGTAGGCGTTCCAGATCGTATTATGAGACCAAAAACCCTTCATTCTATACAAATACACAAGATTCATGCGTTTCTAGCCGCCAAACAAGCCCCAAACGAATGCAAAATCGTTTTATAACGAAATCGCATATTTGAGTTTTGCGCTCGCTGTAGGCGTTCCAGCTCGTATTATGGGTTCAAAAACTCTTCATTCTATGCAAATACACAAGATCCATGCGTTTCTAGCCGCCAAACAAGCCCCAAACGAATGCAAAGTCGTTTTATAATGAAATCGCATATTTGAGTTTTGCGCTCGCTGTAGGCGTTCCAGCTCGTATTATAAGATCAAAAACCCTTCATTCTATGCAAATACACAAGATTCATGCGTTTCTAGCCGCCAAACAAGCCCCAAACGAATGCAAAGTCGCTTTATAACGAAATCGCATAGTTGAGTTTTGCGCTCGCTGTAGGCGTTCCAGCTCGTATTATAAGATCAAAAACCCTTCATTCGATGCAAATACACAAGATTCATGCGTTTCTAGTAGCCAAACAAGTCCCAAACGAATGCAAAGTCGTTTTATAACGAAATCGCATATTTGAGTTTTGCGCTCGCTGTAGGCGTTCCAGCTCGTATTATGGGATCAAAAACTCTTCATTCTATGCAAATACACAAGATCCATGCGTTTCTAGCCGCCAAACAAGCCCCAAACGAATGCAAAGTCGCTTTACAACAAAATCGCATATTTGAGTTTTGCGCTCGCTGTAGGCGTTCCAGCTCGTATTATGGGATCAAAAACTCTTCATTCTATGCAAATACACAAGATTCGTGCTTTCTAGCCGCCAAACAAGCCCCAAACGAATGCAAAGTCGCTTTATAACGAAATCGAACGATTGAATTTTGCGCTCGCTGTAGGAGTTCCAGCTCGTATTATGAGATCAAAAACACTTCATTCTATGCAAACACACAAGATTCATGCGTTTCGAGCCGCCAAACACGCCCCAAACGAATGCAAAGTCGCTTTATAACGAAATCGAACGATTGAATTTTGCGCTCGCTGTAGGAGTTCCAGCTCGTATTATGAGATCAAAAATACTTAATTCTATGCAAATACGCAAGATTCATGCGTTTCGAGCCGCCAAACACGCCCCAAACGAATGCAAAGTCGCTTTATAACGAAATCGAACGATTGAGTTTTGCGCTCGCTGCAGGAGTTCCAGCTCCTATTATGAGATCAAAACACTTCATTCTATGCAAATACGTAAGATTCATGCGTTTTGAGACGCCAAACAAGCCCCAAACGAATGCAAAGTCGCTTTATAACGAAATCGAACGATTGAATTTTGCGCTCACGGTAGGCGTTCCAGCTCGTATTATGAGATCAAAAACACTTCATTCTATGCAAATACGTAAGATTCATACGTTTTGAGCCTCCAAACAAAGGCAATACGAATCCAAAGTCGCTTCATAACGAAATTGAACGATTGAATTTTGCGCTCACGGTAGGCGTTCCAGCTCGTATTATGTGATCAAGAACACTTCATTCCATGCTAACACACAAGATTCATGCGTTTCGAGCCGACAAACACGCCCCGAACGAATGCAAAGTCGCTTTATAATGAATACGAACGATTGAGTTTTGCGCTAACTGTAGGCGTTCCAGCTCGTATTATGAGATGAAAACACTTCATTCTATGCAAATGCGTAAGATTCGTGCGTTTTGAGCCGCCAAACAAGCCCCAAACGAATGCAACGTCGCTTTATAACGAAATCGAACGATTGAGTTTTGCGCTCACGGTAGGCGTTCCGGCTCGCATTATGAGATCAAAAATACTTCATTCTATGCAAATACGCAAGATTCATGCGTTTCGAGCCGCCAAACAAGGCCCAAACGAATGCAAAATCGCTTCATAACGAAATCGAACGATTGAGTTTTGCGCTCGCTGCAGGAGTTCCAGCTCGTATTATGAGATCAAAAACACTTCATTCCATGCAAACACACAAGATTCATGCGTTTCGCGCCGCCAAACAGGCCCCAAACGAATGCAAAGTCGCTTTATAACGAAATCGAACGATTGAATTTTGCGCTCACGGTAGGCGTTCCAGCTCGTATTATGAGATCAAAAACACTTCATTCTATGCAAATACGTAAGATTCATGCGTTTTGAGCCTTCAAACAAGGCCGGAACGAATCCAAAGTCGCTTTATAACGAATTCGAACGATTGAGTTTTGAGCGCACTGTAGGCGTTCCAGCTCGTATTATGAGATCAAAACACTTCATTCTATGCAAATACGTAAGATTCATGCGTTTTGAGACGCCAAACAAGCCCCAAACGAATGCAAAGTCGCTTTATAACGAAATCGAACGATTTAGTTTTGCGCTTACGGTAGGCGTTCCAGCTCGTATTATGAGATCAAAAATAATTCATTCAATACAAATTCGCAAGATGCATGTGTTTCGAGCCGCCAAACACGCCCCAAACGCATGCAAAGTCGCTTTATAACGAAATCGAACGATTGAATTTTGCGCTCACGGTAGGCGTTCCAGCTCGTATTATGAGATCAAAAACTCTTCATTCTATGCAAATACGTAAGATTCATGCGTTTCGAGCCGCCAAACACGCCCCAAACGCATGCAAAGTCGCTTTATAACGAAATCGAACGATTGAATTTTGCGCTCACGGAAGGCGTTCGAGCTCGTATTATGAGATCAAAAACTCTTCATTCTTTGCAAATACGTAAGATTCATGCGTTTTGAGCCTTCAATCAAGGCCCAAACGAATCCAAAGTCGCTTCATAACGAAATCGAACGATTGAGTTTTGCGCTCGCTGTAGGAGTTCCAGCTCGTATAATGAGATCAAAAATACTTCATTTTATGCAAATACGCAAGATTCATGCGTTTCGAGCCGCCGAACACGTCCCAAACGAATGCAAAGTCGCTTTATAACGAAATCGAACGATTGAGTTTTGCGCTCGCTGTAGGAGTTCCAGCTCCTATTATGAGATCAAAACACTTCATTCTATGCAAATACGTAAGATTCATGCGTTTTGAGACGCCAAACAAGCCCCAAACGAATGCAAAGTCGCTTTATAACGAAATCGAACGATTTAGTTTTGCCCTCGCTGTAGGAGTTCCAGCTCGTATTATGAGATCAAAAACACTTCATTCTATGCAAACACACAAGATTCATGCGTTTCGAGCCGACAAACACGCCCCGAACGAATGCAAAGTCATTTTATAATGAATTCGGACGATTGAGTTTTGCGCTAACTGTAGGCGTTCCAGCTCGTATTATGAGATGAAAACACTTCATTCTATGCAAATACGTAAGATTCATGCGTTTTGAGCCGCCAAACAAGCCCCAAACGAATGCAACGTCGCTTTATAACGAAATCGAACGATTGAGTTTTGCGCTCGCTGTAGGAGTTCCAGCTCGTATTATGAGATCAAAAACACTTCATTCCATGCAAACACACAAGATTCATGCGTTTCGAGCCGACAAACACGCCAGTAGTAAGGGGTGCACTATGGAGACCCCCCACTCCCATCCCCACTCCTATCCCCACTCCTCGGGCCCGGTCGGACCGCGCCCGGTCGGACCGCGCCCGGAGGTGCGTGTGATAGAGAGGGGGGACGGGAGCGTGTGCGGAAGTCTCCATAGTGCACCCCGCTTTTTTAATTTTTTTATTTTATTATGCACAGAGTTACATATTTCTTAAAGCTAGGTTTCATGTACAACTTAGATCGATGAATTCAATACGGTTATATACGGAGCCCAAATATCGCAGCCCTAGACCCTTTTTTTCACAATGTTCTGCTATTTCGTCGAACACTTCGTCATTATAGTTCAGAAAGAAGCTAACCCTTAGGGGCATGAAGACACTGAAATCCAAACCTATATCGGCAATCACTTGTCTCCCGTGCTTGGTGTTGCCCATCCTCATTCTTGAGATTCTATATATTTTCTGAAGTTCCAGTTCCGCAATCCTTTTATATGGTAGGTGGGACGGTACGCGACCGGTTTCATTGAGCTTCGACAATTTTTTCAAATACATAATTCACTTTACGGGTTGACAACGAAAAGAAGAAGATCTTTGAAGTGGGACCTCGTTAAGGTAACGCTGGAGTTTTTTAACGTTCCGTAGAGCGCACTGAGCGCCTCTGAGCTTCGTCTCTAGGGAAGAATGCCACGAACACACTTTAACCTTCTTCGACGGCGGAACATCGAGATCTGGACAATCGGCGCGTTCGTTCAAGTTTATGAATTTGCGTCCTATGGCCTGTTCTAAGATTTGTACAGTGTCCTCACCTACCGCGTACAGTCGAGATTGTTCGCCAACACTTTTCGCAATTTCGCGTAATTCTTGATACAGTTCAGCGAGTTCGATGCCGCCCCCACACGACCAGCCTTCGAACCAGTGTAGACCGTGGATGTACTCAGTCCGCCAATTATTTCTTCTTCGTATCCGGTACGGCAATTCCTCGATGATATAAGGTGGAGAGACTATCCACACCATTCGACGCTGTGGTTTATCCACCGAACCCACGCACACCTCTTTCGGCAATAAATCACCATTCTTATCTTTTAAATACAGAATATCAAACACAAGATCTGTACCGGGTACATCAAACACCCGATGTGGACAGTGCATATTGTCGTTGAAATCCACGAACACGTTTTACGCTCTCAACAGACGGTAGAAGACTGAGCTGCGCTGAAGCTGTTATCACACGACAGCTATCGTCAGCAATATTGCATGTGCAGATTGAAATTGGATACGATGGGGAGCGCCGCTTCATTTTTTTATTCTAGTTCGAACAGGACAGCCTCCAAATAATCCAGTTCCCAGCTCATTCCCTGATAATACTCTGTCGAGGGATCCAGAAATTCCAGATAGAATTTTATTAGCGAAACGACTGCTGTGCACCGTTGCAACCAGCGTTCTCGATCCGCCTCGTTTTGCATCTCCCCCAATTCTTGATGTAATTTTTCAACAAGGCAAACCGTAATTATTTGTGTCACTTTCTGTACCGTCTCGCGCGAGTAACCGTTCATTTCGCAACAACGTGAACGACGATAATAACTAATGTGCACTGTGACAGCTCTGTGCACAAGACGTAGGCGACTGGGCTACGAACACGCTTCTGTTGTCTCCGGTGGCAAAAGACGGGATGAGGACTAGCGGTTAGGGTGAGGGGGAATGGGTATATCGTGAGAGTTAGACGCAGCGAATTGTTTGCTGATTCGGGCTGTTGAAGCGATGGCAGCAATAATAACGAACGACGAGTAGGGTATATTTTGCTACTAGTAAAAAATAAATTATTTTTTATCGATAACCTGTTTTTTTATTTCTTTGTACATGGATCGTATGATAACATTTTAACTATTATAGTGTGTTCCGTAGTACCGCATGAGCAGATTCTCTCAAACGACGTCTTCTTCTTCTCCCGCTGCTGATGAATTAACCGTGTAGAGTGAGTGAGACAGGGTGCGCACCAACGCAATGACTATCAAGCCTCAGCTCGGCGGACGGGCTTGAACTCCAGATTATTATATCTTGTTCCGTGGTATTGCATGAGTAGTTTTTTCTCATGCGCAGAAGCTGTCATCTGTTGCAAGAGATTGGCGTCGTCCTCGAATACCTTGACGAATCTCGCCGGGAGGTAGCAAGTAAAGGATTCCTCAATATCGATGGTGATCCTTGGGCCGAATGACGTTTTTACGCACCTTATATCAGTGACGCCATAGTTTCTTTCCAGTGCCAGCTCGGATAGTTTTTTCACAGGCAGAAACGATGCAAGCATGCCCACCTTGTTGATTTGCGTGAGATCCATTGTGTAGATTGAGTTCTTCTAGCTTTCGTATCACACGTCGAAACTCTGATCTTGTGCGTATCAACGATTTTAATTTTGCAATGTCGTTTAAGTGTCTTTCTATGCGCCCTTTTAATTCGATCCGTTTCCGTTGCATTAACTTCAATGGAGCCGGCTAGTTTGCACGTGAACTTCTTTTTGATTTCGTACCTCTTTCACGGTTCGATCACGAATGATGTCTGCTCACAGGAGGACGGACTGTTCGAATATGAATATTCGTGAGAGAGTTTGCGCAGTTATGTTGGGCCTTCTGCTGACGCTGCATACAGCTCGTGACTCATGGCTCCCCCCAGCAGCTTTACTTACCCTGTTTATTTCTTGCATTCTTTCACGTCCGCCGAGAAACATAATATCTGCTGTCATCAGCTCGAAAGGCTGCTATCAGCACGTGGCTTTGGGATGTATGCGATACAGAGTAGGTAGAAGAAGACGGAAAAATATTTTTTAATCTTTATTTTTAAGCATATTTAGAATACACGGCTACGAGGCCAACAGCTCTGTATACAATGCAAACACTTATAACTACCTCCTATGGTCGCACCAGTGCTAAACGTTTTACCCTGTGACTTAAATCTGTCACGATTATTGATGAACGCACTATAATAATCATACACTATTTTATCGTTTCTCGACAAGTTATCTGAAAATATACTTCTAAACTTATTAATGCCGAGGCCAGTACACATATAATGAAGAAACATAACGCAATACTGTCCGCAACACTGCGAATCCGGACCCTGAAGTTGAATAGCGTTGCATCGGAAGAGTTTGCAGTTTCTTCGGAGACGTGTGAGATGTTCTGGGATGATAGGGGGGAGTCCGTAGCTGTCGAAGAACCATCCATGTCCATTTCGATCGACGTACATGGCGACCCAGTGGGCCCCTGGTAGCTTGTGTCCATCGGTATTAACAACGAAGGCTGTCGGTTTCGTCCACACCTTCGGTATGCGATCTGCAGGGTATACGCCTACTGTATGATCCTTTATGTTCCGGAGAGACTGCAGAATTTGAAGGCTGTTCATAACAGCAGGCAGACGACTTTTTTCCTTCAGCAGCACACTCGGACAAACCCACCCGCCAGCTAGTAGTGGTTCTATATTCCCACAAAGAATCAAAGCGGTCGCTATGACAGAGCCACGCTTTGATCTTTGTCACGTTGTCTAGTGCACACTTGTATGTGTGATTTTTGCGCAGCAACCCGTGATAAATACACCGCGTATTGCCCGCTGGTAGGTTATGGAATGACGGTACTTCGTCGTCTTCTTCCAAATTTATGATAAAGCACCCTGTCAGATTTGTCAGGTACCGTGCTTTGTCGGAGCCTCTGGTGAATATCCGGTCAGACTCTACTGCAATTTTCTTCAGAATCAGCTCGACCGTTTGCAGGGACGTATCGCCTTCAGACCATTCAATACCGTGATGGTTTTCCCGCAGCCACATATTTTGCCTCTTTATACTAAGTGGTAGGTCGTCATGAGAATAGGTCGGTTTTACTATCCAGTGACCAAAATAGGCTGAATGTACCGCGGTAACAGCCACTTCTTTCGGTGTAAAATGATTGAATTTATCCTTTAGAGCCTGTATATCAATTACAACAGTCATGATTTCGTCCGGTCGTCCCAAGTTCTCGGTGAATACTGAAGATCCTGCCTGCAGAGCCTCGCGCGCTAGCCACCGAAATCTACAATTACTTGTCGAGACGCGTCAATCTCCAACACATTATCATATTCCGCATACACAATACAGTTAACCGTTGAAGATATAGCTTCTTCGAAACGGACTTCTATTCTGACGCTGCCATGTTTCACCAAATTCCAATGAGTATTACTATTAGCCGAAAGATCGGGTGTTAGATCAAATGCAAATAGACAATAACCGTTAGGGTAAGCCGCGCGTGAAATACAATTACCCTGATTGAGAAAGTGAATACCTGTACCGGAGAATAATGTGTGATATGCATCCACGTATCGTCCTCCCTCTCCAAAGTCGGGCTGCAGAGGTTTTGACGGTATCTGCAGATACCGTCAAACCGATCAATTATCTTTCTTTGTACGCTGACGGTGTGCACACCGTCAGCGTACAAAGAAAGATAATTGATTTTATAATTTTGAAAGTTAAAGGGATTCAGTTTGCGATCGCCATTGAAGGCTTTATTATCGACAAATCCGATAATTATACGCTTAGGAAGCTGCCCTAGTATGACATTATCGAGAGTATCACCGTGAACACCTGCATGCAATGACACAGCTTTAACCTCCACGCGAGTCATCGGATACTTAGCCGTAGATTTGGAGAGAGCCCTTGCGTGGGCTAGGAGAACACCTGGCGCTATTTTAGCGCGGCGTACAAGGAGCGATGCTTCGACAATCTTTATGCTGCAGTCTTTTGAAGAGCTCATAAGACAGAAAGCATCGTTGGTGCGTACGAGGCGTATGCGCATCTCAACGCCATTTATCAGAAATCTCTCCTGATTAAAGATGTCGCAATGAAGGTGTCCAAGGAGATCAATCTGATTGTTGCTATTATTCATGAGATTTCTTCGGATGGTCAGCCCGCTATTACCCTCACCCACATCATCCATTCCCGCAGATGCATCGTTATACCACAGAACACTTGTGAGATGAGAAGACTTCGCGTCGTCTCCATAATTTAAGAGTGTTTCAATGTGTGCTCTGTATGCGTAAGCGTTATTAGGCGGCGATACAAGTTTCTGATTCAAGAATACGTCGACCTGATTGAACATTGAATGCAGCAAATTATTAACGGGCCCGGCTTTAGGCGCATCGCCGTCTTTGGGCTTCCGAGGTGGTATTATTTCAACTCGCATACTCAGCATAGTATGGGCAAGATCGATGTACTCATCGCCCTGGCCCGGTATCACAAATTCGATAGGAGCGTTATCCGTCAGCGATGAAATTGGTTTATAGTACACCCATTGTGTCCCCTCAATTGTAGTTTGGGTCGGTGGTAGTGTGAATAGTTCAAGCTCCGACTTTAGGCACTCACACGAGTGAGCGTGTAAGAACGCCATTTTGTCCCTGATTCGGCTGACTATGCAAAAATATCGGATACAGTCCTTGGCTTCTTCCTCCTCTTTTTCCTCTTCTTACTGTCTGTCTTTGTCTCCCTTCTACGCACTGTCTTTTTCTTTCCTTTCCTCTTCTTCTTAATGCGCCCAGAGCGTTTTCTCGACGTCGACGGTTTCTTTCTTTTTTTCACACCGATGCGTCGCACACCACCACTACCAAGCGAATGCAGCAATTTGTTTATTTTAGCTGCTTTATAACCCGAACCCTGCATAAGATTATTAATTTTTTCCTCGGCCTTTCGCTTTAGATTTGTACCCGATTCACGCAGGCGCGTTTGAAAGGCCTCTCGTGGGTGCATGCCCTTATCCAGTATGTCATTGGCTACATTAACACCGGAACGTAGCGCTTCTTTGCCGATGGTTCGGGCTCCCTGTTTCAAGAGCGGTATGATACGCCGAAAGAGACCGCCGAGGAAGCTACCAATCCCGTGACCTCGCTGGTTCGGTGAACCGATGTATACGTGGCTTATGCCTCCATATCCGCTCCTTCCCAGCCCACCACCACCCGTCTGAGCGTCAAAATATGCGTCATAATATTCCATTTTAACAATGATGCTGTCAATCTATACGGTGGAAGTGTAATGTCACCGTCAGCGTTCCGTACTCGAATGGTATTGGCTCACCAAATTCATCTCTTATATCGATAGTTATCGTTTGAAAACTAGTGCGCAATAGTGGTATGAAGCGTGGCGGCGAAAAGTGCCGAATTTTTACAGACCCGTAATTGTAATTATCAGCGGCGACTGAGGGAACGACACGGAGCAGAGGTGTATGCACATCTCCCGTGATGTAGGGTTCACATATATCAGTATAAACGAAGAACATATTTGGAATACCGTTGGTTAGACCGGCGGGTCTCTGATCGATGTACTTAGTATCGCTTTGAACCACTATTCCGTGATCATGAGAAAATCCTAAAATCTTATTCAACACGTCAGAAAAATAAAAGGCATGTTCCGAATTCGTGCAGGTGTTGCAGATGCGCGACACTGTCACGTATCCATTGTGTCCACATTGAAACCTCAAGTGTCCAGCTACGTATTTTATCTCATTAATTGTTTCAAGTAATTTGTCGATACTACGGTATACACCGGGTGGTACACAAATACGGTCTTCTCTAATAAAGTCTAGTCCCGCATCAGGTTTCATAACTCTCGTTACAATGTTAATAAAATTCTGTTCGCCCTCGGGTCGTACATATAGAATCGTCATGGGTATGTGTATTTCGGCTAAAGAAACAGCCCAACTACCGTGCAAAGTCACACACTGTGGTAAATGAGTAGTGAATCGTGTTGTCTTATTATCAGGGTAATATTCCATGCTACTATTGCTAGGTAAAACCATATAAAACTCCTCTTTCATTTTGATTGGCCTTTCTTCCTCTGTGTTTGCACTCTCGATAATTCGGGTTCGTAAAAGATACCGTCGATATCTTCGTCGTGAAGGTCACGTAAGATGTATACCACTGGCCATCGAGTGTCTGATACACGGTGTATTTTAAATAGCTCGCTGGTCCAGCCGCTCTCGTAACCTTTTGCAAAGGCCGCCTTTGCACTACTGATGCGCACAACATCGCCTACCCTGTATTTAGCAGGCCTGTGCTGCTGCTCAGGAGGTCTGTAGCGCTGCATCAGATTAGCCCGAGCGCTAGCGGCTGTGGCTAATGTCACAGAGGCAGGAGTCATTTTTATGCTGCTATGCCGCGTATGGTTGTACGCCGAGACAATATCCTGCAGAACGTCGATGTAACGTTTCTCTCTAGAGTATGTGAAATAACGCCACATTCTTTCTTTTAGTGTTCTATTAAACCGCTCCACAATAGAGGCTTTTATATCGGGGTTTCTTGCAGCTCGGAACCGAATGTTCTTCTTCTCCAAGAAAGTCTGGAATGCAGCACCTATAAACTCTTTACCTCTATCCGATTGTAAACAAATCGGTGCTCTACCGTTACTGATTTTTTGTGATAATATATGCGTAAACGCTTTAGTGACAGATGTCGCTGTCTTATCGTATAGAGGCACAACCCATGCGTATTTACTAAGAACATCTATAACTACGAGGAGATAAACATAGCCGTCGTTGTAATCTTTGATAGAGCGAAGATCTACAAGATCAGCCTCCCAAACATCGTCAATGTTTCGCACATTGTAAAAACGTCGCGGAAATCGACGCCTCACAGGTCTATGCTTTGTGTAAGCATCCTGAGACTCAAGCCACTGTAGGGTCTTCTTGGCGGAAATTTTTTTCTTCCGAGCCTCTCGCAGCAACCGAGTTGCGCCCGAAAACGATGCTTCATAGGAGGGGTTGAAGTACACTTTTTCTAATATTTTCATCTTTATAATTTAAGGCTAGCCCAAGTTACACGTCTTTTCTTGCTGTAACAACCAGAACCACTCTGCACAGCACGTGTTGCTCCTGTGCTCTTATCACTGTAGTACGGCGGTGACTGACTGCTGACATCGCTGATATCACCACCGTCACTGCTACTTGTTTGATCCTGTTGTAGTGTTGAGTTCGCCCTTGATTCCAGCCATAGTTCCTCATTCCCGACAAATTCTCGAGGTGTTTGTATCGCTTTTAAAAAAGCGGCAAAGGCTTTGCGTCCCGCAGGTTTGGAGACTTTTCTTGCACGCATAGCATCGTTCATGAGGTCGACAATATTCGAGTCTTTGATGGGTTTTCCCTCGATAGAAACGGTTCCCGCGGCGTTCCAAGAAAAATTTGGCGAACGCGCATCGTGCAAACGACGCAGCAGAAGCTTCGCTTTGGGTCGAAATTTTTGCGGTACACTTTCAATTATAATGGAGTCGTTCATACGTGTAGAGATTTCGCTTTTTTTATCAGCACCCTCCAATGGGGCTGCGCCTTCTTTTTTCAGGAGTTCAAGTTGCTGATGGGTTCGTTCACTATCGACAAAATGAAGATAGCGCTGAAGCACAGCCAAATATGCCGCCCACTTTTCTCTCTCATCCTTGTATTTATTAGAATTCAAAATTTCATTCATTTCGGTGTCCAATCTGCTCAAGGTAGCACTAATAGTCTGCGCCTCCTGCGATGGTGGTGTACCCGCAGCAAAAGCTTGTTGTCGATGACTCGAGGTGTTCAACTGTAATAGATTCTCCTCGGGTACTAGCACCATTTTCCTTGCATGCTCCATTATCAGCCGCCAATCAAATTTGACAGGACGGTGCCTAGTATTGGTGCGAGCAAAAGGGGCAAGAATCCGCCGCTCTGTATAACAAACCGTTTCTTACTCTTCCAACTGCCTTTTCTCGCTGCTAAGCGCCGAAGAACAGGCGCGTGCCTACGTAGTTTTTTCTTCTGAGCAGGCTTCAGAGGCACGTTACCCTGAAGAATGTTCAGAGCACACTCGCAAATACAACGGATTATACGGGGATCTGCTTTACGCAAAAAGGCTTCCCGCTGCTCTTTACTGAAATGCTGAAGGGCTTGCAATATTGCAGCGTACTTCTTGCAGAGCGGTGATCCGCTGCGTGCCATTACAAGAAATTGACTCATAATTATTTGGGCGAATCACTCCTTTTCACCTTTTTCCACGACAAGTATCCCCGAGTCTTCAGTGGCGCGTTGTTACGTAGGATGTACAATGCGCAATCGACAAGACATTGAATGACACTTGAAGTCTGTTTGCGCTGCTCCTTGTCGGAATACCGAAGGGCTTGCGTTATCGCAACGTTCTTTTTGTAGCGAGCCGATCCGTTGTCCGTCATTATAAACGCAGAACTGGTAATTCTCCGGACGTGTAGTTGCTTTTTAATTTCTTTCGTGGTACGTACACAAAATGCTGGGGGTCATCGGGAAAGATGCAGGTGCGAAATCTACAATTATCCGGTGTCGCTTGTTTCAAATCTAGTAACAAATATCCGTGTGGTTTAGACGTTGCGTCGTGATAAACCTCTTGCAAAAAGCGCGGATTTTCAGGATATATCTGACGCGCTAAATGCTGTATTTGAGCGCGATCACGAGGATTTTTAAAAACAACTATATAATTAGCATTCAGCGAGATATCCCGTTGCCCGTTACCCTGATGAAATAAGTTTTGCGTTATAAAAATCACACTTAAATTTTTATGATGACTGCCTTTAGTAAATAGATCGACAACACTGTTATTCGAGGCCTCCCTCATTAAGTCGTCGATAATTATGAGTTTAGCGCGTGGATCGCTCGCATAATCTGCACTTTGCGGTAATCCCTCATGAAATTCTATCGATGTTCCATACTCCGTGTATGCAGATTGCCATTCGGAATAATAGAAAATAATTCTCTCGAACGGTTCACTGTTCATTTGCGAAATAAACTTTAGAAACTTTTTCACAAAATATGTTTTACCGCAGCCTGTTGGACCACAAATCATTGAGGTCCAAGGATGTTTCCACCGCGTATCCATCTTAGGGAGTGAGTAAAATACTCTTGTTACGGACGGTGATAAAGGAATTGGTCAGGCACCCATTTCATAGTATATTTTTTTTACAGTATATTTTACAGTATATGGCGGTTTACAGTATATGGCGGTAATTTATCGCTAATCTTTATAGCCATAAGGCAACGACCCGTATACACCAGCGGGTCTTCGCTTGATGCTAGACGGTTTACACGACTTCGTTTCGGGCTTCGTGACAACGTGATGAAACGCCGTGCGTCTAATTGCCTTGTAGTGTAACACAATCGGCTCCTCTCTTTCGCCAAGTATAAATGATCGTATTGATTGGTAATTGATTAACGCACTGTTTGCAAAATTGAGTGATATTCCCTTTACCTTGCAGACTTCGCTTTCCGATCCGTCGGGAGCACGCACTATAAACGAATAAAATTTTGGCCCGCCCGAAACAAAAGTTGTAATATAGCTACCCTCGCTCAGCTCGTTAGTAAGATCTCCTAATAGCTGACCTATTGGCGGCTCATACTCACGCGGATCGTTCTTGGTCACGTAAATAACAGAGTCCGTGTCGCAGTACAGAGCACGGGTATTTAGCGGTTCGAGATAGCTATACAATTTCAAGCGTGCCTGAGCTGTGGTATAGGCCGCAATGACGGCGCTTGCTATACCTGATGGTGTTACAGAGTCATCGGTGCTTATATAATTGACATACAGTATTTTATGATTTACAGGCAAAATACCGGTGATCTCGTGCTCGGGACTACTCAGCAACTCCATGAGCTGTTTGCGCGTCGAAACTATCGCTGTTTGTGGCAGGTTTTCACGCTGACCAAATTTACCCCAGAATGAATTGAGGCATAGTTTAGCTACGGAGCGTAAACCAGGGTTTTTTTCTATTGCTGTGCGATTTAGTTTAATGCCCTCAGACTGCTCAAAGGCTGTGATATATTGATCTTGCGCTGCCTCGTCTCCCAAACATTTTTCAGGCCAGCCGCTGGCCTCCTGCTTGATTTTCAAAAAAGTATTTATGTATTCGGTAAAATGGCCACCCTGCTGTGTATCCCGATTAAGCTGTGTTATCTCATATTGCCAAATTTCGTTTACGCGTATCACCCTGTATCCGCACGAGACAGCTTTTCGCACCTCATCCACTACCCACGTACCGTCGAACACGCGCTCACTAGGATCTTCGTGCGTGCATGCTTCATGATTCATAATTTCACAACAACTACGACACAGAGCAAAGAGCAGTCGCTGGTGCATGCGTACAGGTAGCACAGGGTGATACAGATCACGCGGCGGTAATACCGTGCATTTAACGAGGCCCTCAATCCGTGAAAGATCGGTATTATCAGGGCCTGTCAATTCCATACACTCGTCGCCGACATACACTCTCGGGTGGCCTACAGGATACTTTCCAAACTTACAGATGTATGGATACAGAGAGCAAACATCGACGTATCGTATTTGCTCTGTATCCTTTACATCGTAGAGCGTAACCATGTTTTCTGTACGGCCACCAAAGAAAGCGTCGCGCGGATTGAGAGGCTCTGATGTGACTAGCGAATGGTTTTCAATGACTGCACGCATTTCTGTGTCGGCTTTTAACATACGGTCATACTCGCACTCCCATATTTCTGTTAACTCATAGCCGCTGTTTCTGATTCTATTAGCTATAGCGATGGTTCTCTCGAGACGCTCGTTCATCGGTATACCGCCGCACTCTCCAGCTCTGTTCATGAGAAAGCAGCGCGAACACCCGTGCCAGTAACAGCCGTGAAATTGTAATACGTGTGTTGCGTCAGGGGTTTCATAGTAACCGTCAACCAGCAGGTTTTGAGGTAATTTAAACTCGCGCGATCGGCCTGCATGAATAATGCGCTGACCGAGAGAATGCTCCATCCACACGAGCCACGAGACCGCTTTTTTCGACTGATTATGCGCCCATCTATATCCACCCGCTGGTATAACGCCAATCGTCTCGGGTTTCAGAAAATTTTTACGAAAAACCTGAAAGCACGCTGATGCTATTGTCGTGCTCTCGTCAAAGGGGCAAACGTTGCCAATGGTCATGAACATTTTGCGGAAAACCACGCATGCTTGTCTCAGTATCGTGACATCGGTCGTGCAGTACTCTACAATCTCTTTTGCAAAATCGAATACATAATTGGCGGCTGTCGTCTCGCTGTACCAGGCATATAATTTTTCTCGCTCAGCCGTTCGCATCGTTTCAGGACTATAATATTCTATAGGTGGTAGAGGGCCGACATAATTTTGATTTTCGGGTGTGTTGAACAAATGTGGGAAAGTCCCTTTAGCAGTGGCACCCTGCAGGCCGAAGGCCTTTGGTAGAGCACTTAGAGGCATATGAAAGTAGTGTAGGCTATCGAGAAACACGATCTTCCCGATACGCATGGTGATAATCTTTGTGCCGTTCATTATTAGCGTCGGTAACTGTGTTTTTTTCTCGTTAATCAGGTATCGTAAGACGAACTGGGCATCAAAACCTCCTGCGTTATGTGCAATTAAGATTGTTTTCGCATATTTTTCGGCATTTTGCATCGCTAATTCCACGAGCTGACTTACGGGATTATGTCTGAATACAAACTCGTGGGGCCCACAATTTTCACAGGGTTCAGCGATAGAATCGTTGTCGCAGCAAAGAGTGCAAACTCGCTGAGCTACGCAAAGATTCGGCTCATGTACGAATGTAGTCGCGTCTCCGTTTACAGGCGTACACTGTTGCGTTTCGAAGTCATAAAAAATAAAGAGATTTGTTTTTTTTAGATCTTTTATGCGTATCGGTGTCACGAAGCACAGATGATTGAACGGTTGAACAGATTTACATATTTTACAGAATCCTACGCCGCATTTGTGTTTCTTTTTCTCTTCCAAAGGTCGTACCGCTTGAAAACAGTTACGACAGCGTCTCAGAACTTTACAAACGTTGACTGTCTTACGATAATACTTTCTATCGATCGTATGATTTCGAAAACACTCTGCTCCAAAAAAATCGCGATTACATGTCGTGCAATTGAGAGCGTTGTTTAAGGTCTGGTTGCACGGAGGCGATACCCAGCATCGCGGACATTTTTTTTTTGAACATCTGTGCTCTGCTCGCCGATATAGAGCGTTACAACTCGTGCAAAAATTTGAACTGCCTACAGCGCCCATGAGATTTAAAATCGGCTCAAAATGGTGCGAACGTTCGCTATACAGAATATACAGAGTGTGTCGAATCGTGCCTACTGTATCCAAAACTTGTTGTGTGCCATCGAACAGCGCTTTTTTCCTACGAGTCCCTAAGCTCAAGAACTCAAAAACCACGATCGCGATGCCGTCTCGAGCCAAATAATCCTGATAGCTCGCAACCTCACGCACACCGCAACCCGCCCTCGGCACACGCACATTTGCGGCTGTCGTAAGCTCAAGCGCTGCATTCTTTTGTAATAATCCTCTGGGTTGTCTTATACGGTGCCAATTAGTGTCGAGCGCACCAGTTCGTATTTCTCCTCGTTCAGCGTACGCCCGGGCTGTGACCAATGAGCGCGGTAAACATAAATTATCGTCGTTTCGAATCGATAGAATGGATCGTTTTGCGATGCCCTCATACGTAAGTTTTTTCCGACCCCTACCCTCTACACCCTTGACGATACACGTTTTTATATTACACTCGTCGTCAATATTTAAAGAAGTGGCACTTTGAGCAACACTGCTTATCAACTGCCATATATCTTGAAAAGTGAGATCGCGTACCGGTCGAAAAGAAACCCATACGGGACCGTGCGCTAGACCGCTCGCGGTAAACGAGATACCCGCATAATCACTACCCTCGCAGGAGCTGGTGATATGCGTCAGGAGATCGCGGAACGCCCCTTCTAGCCACTCTATAACACTATTAAAACTGGCCGGTGGTTGACGAACGCGCATCGTCGTCTCACGTCCGCGGAGCTTGAAGCGTTTAAAATAACGCACGGCGTCTTGAATAATTTCGAATCGATCTCCTGGTGGCCTGATGTCTCCGAATGACTCATTCCTAGCAGCGTTACGCGGCCGGCCCGAACCCTCTTGTACTTCTGCAAACGAAATTATATACTATCATTTAGAATTCATTGATACAGTAGAATAAATGTAAATTATCAGTACCTTATAATCCTAGAAACCCAGACCTGCACGTTATAGGCGATCTACATGATAAAATGTAATGAATACAAATTATTCTATAATTTATTATTTCTACAAGTGGGCGCAAATATTTACCTGCGAGACCCAAGAGCTGTTGAACCCAGCGGTAGTCTTTTTCCGGCTTCTCTGCTTCATAACCGTCAGAAAATTCCCATGGTTGGCGTTCCTGGAGGTCGAATGTCTCAGGGCTGCACAAACCGTGTGGTCCTGGTATAAGCTCCTTGACCTTAGATGGTCCTGCTACAGGTTCACGTTCATTGGGCTGCTCTTCTTCCGCAGTTCCTTGAGAAGCTGAAAAAATGTCGCTGTTGAAACAATTTGCTTTCTCTTTTACTTTAGAATACTTACAATTTCTGGAATGTTGGACGGCCTGATTCTCTTCTTCTTCTTCCACAATCCGTGTTTGCTCTATGAGGTCTGCTTCTTCATCACTCGTTGCATCCAAGAGGCGATAACCTATACAATAAATGAAAAGGGTCAACTTCATGGCACGCTCAAACGATATTATCGAATTTTTTTCTCCTGTATTAGCTTAAGTTACCCCTTACAACGCTAACATTTTTGTCAGTTTTCGCGTATCTCTCACCGTTCTCGAGATATTTAATAATTTCGCTTTAAGGGGGTGGTTTCAAGATTTTTATTGGCGGATCGGATAGGCTATCCCCTGCTATGTACCCCCAACGGGGGTGACCAAAATTTTGTCCGTTTTCGCCTATCTCTCACCGTTCTCGAGATATTTAACAATTTCACTTTAAGGGTAACTTCAATAATCATTATGGGGGTGATTTTATTGGTGCATCGGGTCCGTCCGTCTGACCACGCACCCCCCTGTGCAACCCTCCAAAATTTTGGCCGTTTTCGCCTATCTCGCACCGTTCTCGAGATATTTGACAATTTCACCTTAAGAGGCAGCTTCACCGTACGCTGCTAATACGGCTGTCGTATATTACTAACTGACGCCCAAACCGCATGGCCGCACGGTGAAGCTGCCTCTTAAGGATAAATTGTCAAATATCTCGAGAATCGGTCAGCTTCACCGTGCTCACTAATAAGGCTATCGTAGGTTGCTAAGAGGCGGTCAAACCGAGCGGCCGCACGGTGAAGCTGCCTCTTAAGGATAAATTGTCAAATATCTCGAGAATCGGTCAGCTTCACCGTGCTCTCTAATAAGGCTATCGTAGGTTGCTAAGAGGCGGTCAAACCGAGCGGCCGCACGGTGAAGCTGCCTCTTAAGGATAAATTGTCAAATATCTCGAGAATCGGTCA
This sequence comes from Ichneumon xanthorius, assembly GCA_917499995.1. Lineage (NCBI taxonomy): Eukaryota > Metazoa > Arthropoda > Insecta > Hymenoptera > Ichneumonidae > Ichneumon > Ichneumon xanthorius. Next base: position 23,727,866 of record OU824200.1, on the reverse strand, counting down.
GCTTCACCGTGCTCTCTAATGAGGCTGTCGCAGGCTACTAAGAGGCGGTCAAACTGAGCGGTCGCACGGTGAAGCTGCCTCTTAAGGATAAATCGCCAAATATCTCGAGAACGGTGAGAGATACGTGAAAACGGACGAATTTTGGGGGGTTACACAGGGGGGTGTGCAGTCGGGCAATCGATCGCGATCCACCAATAAAAACACCCCAATAACGATGCTTGATGCAACCCCTTAAAGTGAAATTATCAAATATCTCGGAAACGGTGAGAGATAGGCGAAAACGGACAACGTTTTGGACACCCCCTGCGGGGGTGTCAAGCGGGGGTGGCTTAACCATATCCACTAATAAAAGTCATGAAACAAGCCCCCTTAAAGTGAAATTGCTAAATATCTCGAGAACGTCGAGAGATACGCGATTTTTTTTTTTTTTTTTTTTTTAAAGCGTCTAAGGGAACTCTTGAGTAATTGGAGAGAGGCCGGTCCTATAAATGATAAGGGCTAAATAATAATTAATAAATATTACTTACTTCTGATTTCTTTGTCTATGCCGCGGACGCATGCGACTTTTTCAAGGCCTCTTCGTTGTAATTCTTCGAACACGCATGTTAAAACCCTCTGACCGTTCAGCAACCCTCTGTTGTATGCGGTCGCGATAGCCCTTAAGGGCGCCCACCATACAACATATTTTAAGCACTTTTCGAGTTTTTGACCCGTTAAGTGTTTCAATTTTGCACACCATTTTTCAGTACAGTGTCGACGAATCTGTGCACTGCACGGTTTTGTAAATTTCAATAAAATTCGGATACTCTCGCGAAGGGTGTGGTCCGTCATTATTGCACGATAAAAAGATAACGCATCGATGCCTGACTAAATCACGACTGACCGCTCCTCGCAATTTTAGATGCATATAAAACCCGATATGTTATTATGTCTCTGGACACGCGCGTAAACTTTATCCTACCGCTTTGTTCTCAACTACTGTTTACTCAGCAAATCATTTGGTTGCGCGAAAAAATCGTGAGGCGCGGTGCTGTCAGTATTTCATCAGATCTCGTGCCGATAAAATTAAAACGGAAACCCTTAAAAAATGGCTTACGAATTTACCGTGTGCAGTGAATCCTCGTACGGCGATAAAGCTGATAGTGAGAAAAAAGCGTACGAAATTTTCGAGTGTATCAAATACGAGAGCTGGGTCGACGATGGTGGTTTTGGTGACGCAGAGGAAGAGCCATGGTATTATAATGGTGTGACAATAGAGTATGGTATACGCGTAAAAGACGTTAATGCGCCTCCAAGATTATCGCCGCGCGTTTCATGGACGCTGCGTGTGGCGGCCGATGGTAGTGAGGAAATTCGGTGGTCGGCAAGCTCATTGCAATACTTAGCCCTTGCGACGGTATTAAATAATATGACTCGTTACAGCAGGGAGGATTGGGCTATGCTCCGTCACCTGTTGGGTAAAATTGATACCCATAATAAAAAAATTTCGCTCGATGCTGTGGACATGAGTTACGTTCTGATTCCACAGTTGTGCAAATTTGTGCATTGGTCTTGCCCGTCGGGTAATGGGCAAGACCCTCGTAATATAAATATATGGTTACGCGAACCTCTCGAGTACATAGCGAACTCTCTGGTGGCATATCATTCGCGTCATCGGGATTTGCGCGTGTATGACACCCGCACCGGTACATCACGCGTGCCGGAAATTTGGCGTTGCTGGAACACAACGACATTATCTCCGAATTACTACCACTACACGTGTAAACAGACACGCTGGTGGTTTGACATGCGGGGCCCGTATTACGTGGACGTAGATCGTCCATGTAAAAGACGAAGACGCGGCGATCCGAGTCTGTGCTTTGACCCTGAGGAGTCAGCAGACTCGGAAGAAGAAGACAGAGCCGCATATGATTATCGGTACATTTAAACGCAAATAAAATAAAATATAAATATAAATATAAATATAAATATAAATATAAATATAAATATAAATATAAATATAAATATAAATATAAATATAAATATAAATATAAATATAAATATAAATATAAATATAAATATAAATATAAATATAAATATAAATATAAATATAAATATAAATATAAATATAAATATAAATATAAATATAAATATAAATATAAATTGTTACGTCGTAGGGTTTTTGGGAGGTTAATTTTCCCCCTTCTATTAATATTTTCCCCCTTTTTGACGCAAACGGGTTGTATTGTGTCGCTCCTTTTTAAGCTTGAATCCAAGCTTGGGACAGGAGCAAGCGTCTGTTATTTCGATTCGCGATGAATTAACTCGGATAAACTTTTCCGAATTCGATATCGCCGGTGTTGGGCGACGACCGGTGATGGAAATTAATATTTCGCTTCTTACCTTGTACGGCGATTACTCCAGGGTGACGATCTCCACAGTCGATGCGTCCGAATCTTCGTCGTCCGAATTTGGGGGTGGCACTATCGGCTGCGGATGATACGGGCGCGGGGGCACCGCCTCGGGACGTACCGGCGCTGGAACGTACGGCTCCGGTTCCTCGAACGTGAACGTCGGACGTTGCACCGGAGTCGGCAACACGCGCGCTATCGGGACGTATTTCTTCTCGGCACGCGTACCGATTCCAAAATTGTCTCTTAACACCTTTTCCACCTGGTCGGTGTCGTCGACGCTTTCTGGTACTGAACCACCAGCAAGATTACTGCTAGATGGAGCGTTGGTGTCAGAATGAACCCCGGCGGAAACACCGACGGAATTCCCAGCGAGATTACCGCTGGGGGCTCCGAGGGCGATCGCGATTGCTCGGCGCAATTGATATTTCACACCGCTTCGACGTTTCTTCCCCATCAACACTTGGAGGGAAAAATTAAAAGTGGGATTGTTTCTAAATGTTTGAAACGGAAAATATCTCTCCTGGCGTGCAAATTGAATGCTGCACCACCAATCGAGGAAAAGAGGTTGATACTGCGTGCAATGCAATCTAGCACAGCAGTATTTGAAAAATGTAGGGTCGTACACCAGGTCCAGCCGGCGTGACGACGTTTAGGGTGGTTGTCTCGCGTGCAGAGCGATTTAGCACAGCGAAACAACCACATAGATTTCGTGAATTACGTGCAAGGCGATCTAGCACAGTAATTCACTAGAGAAAATGTAGATTTTAGAATATTTCGTTATTAGTGGAGCTCAGGGGAGGTAAGGTGAAGGATGGTCCAAGTAATTACCTCCGGTTATTACCACCACTGAAGCACGATTCGAAAGTATCCTTTTTTTTTGGGTTTATTAACGTAGAAATAAAATTAACACTTAATCGTAGGATTATTTTCTCGAAATATATCGAGTTGATAATTTAAGCGCGGTATACGAATCGCTTGTTCGATACACGGTTCAAATCACAGAATTTCCTCGATGAATTCGAGGGAGCACTCGTGATCGAGATGAGCAAAACGCGTATCCCGACTTCACCTCGGGTTCTTCGTCGACGGATACGGATTTGTTTTAACTCTATGATACTCGCGAATACCCCGGCTTCACCTCTGTACTTCGCTCTGAGGGTCTTTGGAATTTTTATTCTCGCGGTTCGAAGTTCTCGACGGTACTGATTGCTCTCCGTTCAGGGCTTAGCCATTACGACTCTGTTCCCCACTTTAATTTATTAAGAAGTGCTGACGATTACAGCGAGATGTTTAGTCGTCGCACGGTGCTCGCCTCGATTCCTCGAAGGGATGTGCTGACGTGTGAGGGAACGTTTCGGACCCTTCGTCGCACGGTATTCGGATACCTTATACTCTAGGCGATAAGGTATCGCTCTCGCGACTCGCTGCTCTCGCCTCCCGAGAGAAGCGAGATTAGCGAGTCGTACTTATGTTCTATAGCCATTATGAGAAATAAAATTAAAAATTACGGAAAGAAAAAAAAAAAAAAAATGTAAGCGGTTAAATTCGCTCAACACTGACCGCAGTCGAAACTCCGGACGTAACACCTCCCCGTTTTAGTCGGATGCAGAGGCGTGGCTCTGCATTCGTGAGGCGAACAGCCGTGAGGAAAGTTCGGGGTCGACACCGCTCAATGTTAGAGTCGATTTTGCTGGTGACAACACAGGATACTGATTCCGGTATGCTGGCGTCGGTGGTGATATTTGTTCAGCATGGACCTCTTCGATTTGTTGGCCGGACTCGACGTCTTCGTTGTTGCTCTTCGCTGTTGTGACGTTTCGTCGATGTGCCAGCGTGAGAAGGAGGCCGGTTAGCGATCCCCATATTGCCCCCAGCAGATGGACACTCCATCCATAAAGTGCGTGGAGGGCATAACCTTGAACGCATGTATCGATGATAAATTGTATTAATGCCAGCACCACGATGATACCCGCGATGCCTCCAGTAGCGGATCCGAACTTCATAAATCCATTCCAGAATTTGGCAGTGGCATTTTCGGCGATACGGTCGAGTGTTTTCTCGTCCAATAATCCGGCGAGCGACAAACTTCCGGCAGGAACGTGATACCCGGCCGTTCCTCGTGCGATGTTGTTGAGTAGAGCCGGTTTCTCCGCAGGAAACATGATCCGCTCCCGAAGATTGTTGATATCGTCTTGTGAATAAATGCCACTGCTAGCGAGATTGCCTGGTGACGCGTATTTCCAGTTGAGCTTGGATAATGGTTCCAATGACTGCGGTGTTAGGACTTCTATTGGCCCCGGGGAAAGACGATACCAAGTTCCCTCGATTTGGTACTGCACAGGTACGACCGGATCGCAATTTATCTGCGTTGCTGATTTAATCAACATTCTCGATGTCGCCGACAGGAAGTACGATTCGTTGTGGTACGTCACGGGAAGCTCCTGGTAGCATTCTTCCGTCCGTCTGAGTTTGCAGTCGATCGGTACACATTTTATGATGTGAGCGACTTCACCTGCGATGACTGCCATGAAGCCCGGTCCCTTCATGACCGTGCGCGCGAATCGCTCTGGTAGTAGTGCGGCGGTTGACAAAGCGCCTTGGAGGATCTGTCTCTCCAAGTTGCACCTCTGAACGACCACATCGCGGTACAGATTTTTCATCTGCTTTCTCACATGTTTTTCAACGTAGATAAACTTTGAATTTATGTACGAGAACATGTCGAGATTATTAACGGAGATCTTCTTTTTCGTTGCGAAGGATTGACCTCGCTGTGTCTCGAGGATGAATAACTTCGGATGTTCGGTTCTTATCAGCCTATAGCCACAGACTGGATACTCCGAGCGTTTGGCTAGTGCGAATGTCGTCTGATCCGTCGTTAACGTGTATACATCCGGAAGGTGTGATCCATCCTCCACGATTGTGAATTTTGAAGCGAGTCCCTCGTACAATACGTCGTACGTATCGAAATTGCACGAGTCCGATGGTGTCGATTTCCAGAACACGGAGTTTCCATCGATGTCGATGCAGGTATCATCCGCGAGTTGACATCGCGTTCCGGATTGAAGTACGATTTTTCCTGCTTGAAGGTTGACTACCGCCTGATAATTAAATAATGAAATCTTCACGGACGCTTGAACGATGACGTCGCTCCATGTACCGAAGGGATCGTTGTATTGTGTCCCCTGGCATTCTCCGTTGGCTGTAGTCGATCCGGCGAGAGTAATGCTTCTGGTCGTAGTGTCGTTTCGGCGTAGTCCGTGGATTTCGGCCGTGAATCCCAGACGAATTATTCCCGTTTCTTGAAGTCGGCGGCATGAGCTTTCGTCTAACTCGTGCAGGTACTCGTGGAATCCGTTGTGGACCATTGAGCTGTGAGAGTGCATACCGCAATGCGTGACAATGCGGGATATTTCGATCTTGCACTGTATCACTGGCGTGTTCGCGAATTCTGACAGCTGGAGGAGTTGTATGTAGGTTGACACTGGTTCCGGCTCATTCGCTGGGACGTCGCACTCTTTTACGTCGTTTAGTGACATCGTTGTGACGTTCAGTGTTGATCCTCCGCAGTCGAATCCAATGATTGCTTGACAGATGTTCGCTCCGCTTATTAGAATGAGGATGGCAAGGATACCCATTGTCCCAAACATTTTTCTCCCCTTTTTCTTTACGCGTCCTGTAACAAACAATTCACAGCCGCGTTAACCTTAGTTTGTTCGCGTGGACAACCTTTGGTTTTCCCTTAAATTTGATTTTAATATTTTCACCGGGAAGTATTTCCAACACTTCACAGGGTTCGGTATACTGATCGTAAAATTTCCCGATTTTTGGTTCTTTGAGCATAAGAACCTTGTCACCGATTTTAAATTTTTGAGGGTTTAATTTCCGATCGTAGTATATCTTCGATCTCTCCTTGGCAGTTTTCAGATGATCGGCTGCCATTTCTTGGAGGCCTTGGATTTTTGTGAATAGCTCGCGAAGATACTCCGCGTACGTTGGGTCACGCTGTGCTTCTATTCTGATGTCTCCGGCCGGTTGTCTTGCTATCCTTCCGAACACCAGTTCGTGGGGTGTGAAGCCCGTCCCCTCATGTTGGCTGGTGTTATATGAAAACATAGCCATCTCTAAAAATTCGTCCCAGTCATTTCGTCGGTCCACATAGGGTTTCAGGTACTCGACAAGGACGTGATGTGAGCGTTCGATGGACCCATTGGATTGCGGGTGGAACGACGTGGTCCTGTATCGTTTGATTCGGAATTTTTTTGCCACCGCGTTCATGAGACTACTACAGAAGTTCGTGCCCTGATCGGTGAGCAGCGCCCTGGGGGCCCCGAATCGAGCGATAAATTGCTTGACAAATGCGTCAGCTATATCTATCGCCGTAGTTTTTTGCATGGCGATTCCCAACGAATATTTCGTCAGGAGGTCCTGTATCGTCAGAATATGTGTAGATCCCTTCTTGGTAATGGGGAAAGGTCCGACGATGTCCATTGCCACCTTATCGAAAGCGGATCCCGGTGTGTCCGTGATCAACATCGGTTGTTTCGTCTTAACTCTGACTAATTTCTTGAGCTGGCAGTCTCTACAGTGCTGGATGTACTCCTGGACCTCCGTTTTCATGTTCGTCCAGAAGTAATTTTCGCGGATCCGTTTATACGTTTTTGTAACCCCCTTATGGCCACCGATTAGGGAGTCGTGACAATCTTCTATGATGCCTCGTCTCTCTTCCTCGGTTGGTACACGAACGAGTTGTTTACATATAGTGAGTTCGACCGGCAGATCCGCAAGATGCTGGCTAATACTTGCTTGTATTTTCGCCCAAGAAATGTTGTCTATCGTTTCGGTTTTTGCTATGCTTAACGACCTTATTCTTAATTCGCCTACAACGTCTCGAAGTGATTCTAATGCCTCGTTTAGATCGTCAAAGACAACGTTAGCCCGCAAATCGTTTTTCACCGGCAAACCAATCATCAGACGGCTGCCGATGCGTTCGACGCCCGCCCGTGAGAGGTTCAGGTGTCCGTACACCGGCAGGGTGGCTGTGGATGCTAAATCTTTTGCTCCCGCCCCCACTGCTTGATTTTTTGTCGTTATAAAGAATGCCCAATTGTCTTTACGCATCGAAAGTCTATCGCGAGTTTCTACGATTTGCAGTCTATCAATTGGTACAGGGAAGACTGATCTACTCGAATTGATCGGTGAATCGGCAGAACTGACTGACATTTCGTCGGCAGAGTCGAGATACTCGTCTTCGGAATCAGCAGTTATTGTCGATTCACTGTCACGGGCTTTCGGCACGGGACGTTCGGCAGAGTCGAGATACTCGTCTTCGGAATCAGCAGTTACTGTCGATTCACTATCACGAGCTTCCGGCACCGGACGTTCAGCAGAAGATCCCGGTTGTTCGCTTCCTTCCCCAGGATCTGCCGACGCCGTGTGTTTTGTTTTACGTTTTTTTAATCTAGTAAACCTCATAACGCCCTCATCATCCGACACAGATTCATGAGATCTTGTGCGGACCGGCGCTACGACGAAAACAGATTTGTTATTCTCAGGGGGGTTTCGCGATAATGCGTCAGCGTTGCTATTCGCCCTCCCTGGCTTATATATAATCTTGTACTGATAATTTTCGAGTTTGAAACGCTACGCGACCAACCGATTGGCGGGGTCCTTCACTGAGTGCAGCCAAACCAGTGGTTTGTGGTCCGTCACCAGTGAGAACTCCCTACCGTAAACATAAGGCCTAAAATAGTTGACGCAATACACTATCGCTAAACATTCTTTTTCGATTACAGGATATTTCTCTTCTGCTTTGTTCAAAGTTCGTGATGCGTAAGCTATCGGTCGATCGCTGCCTATTGTGCCTTGGCTGATTACACCGCCGATCGCCGTCGCGGAGGCGTCTGTCGTAATTATGAACGGTTTTGTAAAATCCGGATGTTGGAGTACAGGATCTTTGCACAGCAAGTCTCATAGCTCCGTAAATGCCTTCTCTTGGCTATCAGTCCACTTGAAGAGTGACTCCTTTTTCAATAGCTGAGTGAGTGGTCTCGCAATACCAGACAAATTATTGATAAATCGTCGGTAGTAACCAGCCAAGCCAAGAAATTGCTTAATCTTAGTTGGACTGGTTGGTCGCGGATAGTTTCTAATTGCCTCGAGCTTCTTAGGGTCTGGTCGGACCCCGTCTTCACTAATAACGTGGCCCAGATACCCTACCTCTTTCCGTAAAAATTCACACTTGTCCGGTTGAAGTTTCAGGCAAGCTCGACGCAATCTTTCCGCTAAGCGTTTGAATTTAATCTCGTGTTCCCGTAATGAACTCGCGTACAATACCACGTCGTCGAGATACACAAAGAGTTCGGTACCTTGTAAGCCGCACAGCACGCGATCCATCAATCGCTGGAACGTGGCTGGCGCGTTTTTTAGCCCGAAGGGCATTCTCGAAAATTGGTAATGCCCAAACGGCGTCGTAAATGCTGTTTTATGGGCATCTCGCGGGTGTAATTGAATCTGATGAAACCCGCTTGCCAAATCAAAAACGGAAAAGTACTTCGCGCTACCCAGTTGATCGAGGATTTCTGTAATATTAGGGAGCGGATACGCGTCCCCTATAGTTTTTTCATTTAATTTCCGGTAATCTATAACCATTCGCCACCTAGGTCTCCCCTGCGAATCGGCCTTTTTCGGTACGATCCAAAGGGGCGAACTATATGGTGAATCTGAAGGCTCTATGATCTTTCCCTCAATTAATTCCCCGATTTGTTTTGTTATCTCGTCCTTATGTGCGGGCGGAAAACGATACTGTCGCGTAAAGACCGGTTGGTCGTCCGTCGTCGTGATTTTGTGCTCGATCGCGTTTGTTGAACTCAAAAAATTCCCGGGAATGTGAAAGAGATCATAGTCGCTTTTCAACGTTTCCTCTATACTTGCCCGTTCCTCTTCGTTGAGATGGTCGAGTCTAAGCAAGGATTTTATTGTTGATATTACTTCATCCGCGTCAGGCGTACCTGCTTTTACCGTGTGAACCTTTTGGTCGCGCGTGAATAGTTCAACACTTGATCGATCCCATGAATTTACATCCGATTCTCGCGAATTATTTTCGTTACCCGGTGTTCCATGTGGACCTTGATCTTCCGGATCGAGATGGCAGAGCTCGAAAGCCTCTAAGGTGACCGTCGGAACGGTGAGCTCTACATCTTCCTCCGTTGTATTAAACGCTCTCAAGTACGCTACGCCATTTGTGTTCGTCACAGCGGCTTCGCCGATATAGACCCCTTCGCGGACATTTAAACGCGGAATATAGCCCTCTACAATGTCGGTGTTTCTTACGCGCACGTGATAAACTCGACTGGATCGACTCGGTATTACGATAGTTTCTCGATTTTTAAACGGCACTATACGGTCCTTCCATTTCACGTTTTCCGCGTCCCAATCTATTGCCGCTCTATTAAGCCCATGAAATTCTGCCCCCAAAATGGCGTCCTGCGGTATCGACAACGAATTCTCCACTACGTGAAATTCGGAATTTGTTCCCAATATATCTATGTTCACCGTTCCGGTGGTGTATACGGGTTTATCCGATATTCCCTGTAATTTAAGGATTTCGTTTTTATCTATTTCCGCGATCGCCTTTAGAGCCTGTATTTTTACTAGATTCGGCTCCGATCCCGAATCCACGAGAAAATCGACCTTCCCTATTAATTGTGGGCTTTCGATTTCTACGATGGGCGTGAATGAATGATTATTTAAGCGGACATTGACGGTTCGGACCCGTCGGATGTTTGTGCTACGTTCACAGGGCGCTCCGTCGCGTTGTCCCTGCGGCTCGCACCCTGAGTTGCCGAAGGTTGTTTCCCGTTTTCCGAATTCTTTACGTCTCGGAGTCGTTTGTAGCAAACTTCCGCGGTATGATTCGGACGGCTGCAGTACGTGCACGTTTTGCTGGATTGTTCGTTCGAATTCGCGGGTTTGCTCGGCTGAGTCGTTGAATCGCGATTTTCCGATTTATTTGTTTTTTGTGGGCGTTTGCTTGGATCTTTAACCCAACATTTATCCTCGGCGTGACCGGATTTTTTACAGTGCTCGCAGGATGATTTGGTCCCCCCATCTGTTTGTGCTGAAGGCGTTGATGGTTTTTTGGGAGCTTTTTCTGACTCTTGGAAACGCGTTTTGTCCCGTTCCATTTCTTTTTCGACTTTTATCGCGGTTTGGTAAGCCTCGTTTAAGTTAGCGTACCCTTCGAATTTTAACCGTAGACGAAAATCTGGTGGGAGTCCCGCGATAAAACACTCCATGGTTTCGTCTTCCAGGGCGGCTTTGTGCTGTCGCGTTAGGCGCCCCACAGCTTGTACCTCGCCATCCACAATAGCCGAATGGATGTCTTTGACGCGGCTTATATAGTCAAGTACATGCTCCGTTTTCCCTTTCGCTACGTTACCTAGTTCGCCCTTGTATTGGTTTACCGAACGCGACGCCCCAAATATTTCTTTAAGACGATCGGTAAAACTCGAAACGGTGCGAAAAGTATCGTCCTCGATAGCCGTGTATGCGCGGTCTTTCAACTTGTTGCGGAGAAGCCGCGTGAACGTGGGCTCGAGCGCCGGTGCGAGCATGTCCTTGGCTCTTTTACACGCGCGCGTGAATTTAAGAATCGGTATGTTGCTTCCGTTAAAAGTCGGCACTGACTCGAGAACGTCTTTGAATGAAAGCTGCGTATTTATAGCTACACTATTTTGCACTACTGGTTGAGCTGCTTCAGGCGCCTCGTTTTGACTTCTATCTCGTAGTTGTCTTATCTCGTTTCTAAGTTCGCGTAACTCCCGTCGTGTGATTGGAGTCAATTCTTCTTCGGTTTCGTCAGGCGTTTCGTTGTGGCTCTCCGTCGCTGCGGCTCCCGATTCCCTAATTTTCGCTTCCCTCTCAATCAGAGCGATTTCTCTCTCCTGAACATCTATGAGACGTTCATCACACTCGACCTCGCGTTCTCTAGTTTTTTTTTCGAGTGCTGACAACTCGCGTTGTTTTCGGAGTAACTGATCCTGCAATGTCATCAGTTCTTCCTCCGTAAGGACAGGGGTGAGCGGCGCTTCCCCTTTTTCTGGGGCAGACATTTTGTCGACTTATGTGTTTTATTTTAATATGAAAAATGTTCGCTTTTTCCGATTAACAGACCTAATCCCGACCGCTGTCACCAAATTTTTCACCTGTTACGTCGTAGGGTTTTTGGGAGGTTAATTTTCCCCCTTCTATTAATATTTTCCCCCTTTTTGACGCAAACGGGTTGTATTGTGTCGCTCCTTTTTAAGCTTGAATCCAAGCTTGGGACAGGAGCAAGCGTCTGTTATTTCGATTCGCGATGAATTAACTCGGATAAACTTTTCCGAATTCGATATCGCCGGTGTTGGGCGACGACCGGTGATGGAAATTAATATTTCGCTTCTTACCTTGTACGGCGATTACTCCAGGGTGACGATCTCCACAGTCGATGCGTCCGAATCTTCGTCGTCCGAATTTGGGGGTGGCACTATCGGCTGCGGATGATACGGGCGCGGGGGCACCGCCTCGGGACGTACCGGCGCTGGAACGTACGGCTCCGGTTCCTCGAACGTGAACGTCGGACGTTGCACCGGAGTCGGCAACACGCGCGCTATCGGGACGTATTTCTTCTCGGCACGCGTACCGATTCCAAAATTGTCTCTTAACACCTTTTCCACCTGGTCGGTGTCGTCGACGCTTTCTGGTACTGAACCACCAGCAAGATTACTGCTAGATGGAGCGTTGGTGTCAGAATGAACCCCGGCGGAAACACCGACGGAATTCCCAGCGAGATTACCGCTGGGGGCTCCGAGGGCGATCGCGATTGCTCGGCGCAATTGATATTTCACACCGCTTCGACGTTTCTTCCCCATCAACACTTGGAGGGAAAAATTAAAAGTGGGATTGTTTCTAAATGTTTGAAACGGAAAATATCTCTCCTGGCGTGCAAATTGAATGCTGCACCACCAATCGAGGAAAAGAGGTTGATACTGCGTGCAATGCAATCTAGCACAGCAGTATTTGAAAAATGTAGGGTCGTACACCAGGTCCAGCCGGCGTGACGACGTTTAGGGTGGTTGTCTCGCGTGCAGAGCGATTTAGCACAGCGAAACAACCACATAGATTTCGTGAATTACGTGCAAGGCGATCTAGCACAGTAATTCACTAGAGAAAATGTAGATTTTAGAATATTTCGTTATTAGTGGAGCTCAGGGGAGGTAAGGTGAAGGATGGTCCAAGTAATTACCTCCGGTTATTACCACCACTGAAGCACGATTCGAAAGTATCCTTTTTTTTTTTGGTTTATTAACGTAGAAATAAAATTAACACTTAATCGTAGGATTATTTTCTCGAAATATATCGAGTTGATAATTTAAGCGCGGTATACGAATCGCTTGTTCGATACACGGTTCAAATCACAGAATTTCCTCGATGAATTCGAGGGAGCACTCGTGATCGAGATGAGCAAAACGCGTATCCCGACTTCACCTCGGGTTCTTCGTCGACGGATACGGATTTGTTTTAACTCTATGATACTCGCGAATACCCCGGCTTCACCTCTGTACTTCGCTCTGAGGGTCTTTGGAATTTTTATTCTCGCGGTTCGAAGTTCTCGACGGTACTGATTGCTCTCCGTTCAGGGCTTAGCCATTACGACTCTGTTCCCCACTTTAATTTATTAAGAAGTGCTGACGATTACAGCGAGATGTTTAGTCGTCGCACGGTGCTCGCCTCGATTCCTCGAAGGGATGTGCTGACGTGTGAGGGAACGTTTCGGACCCTTCGTCGCACGGTATTCGGATACCTTATACTCTAGGCGATAAGGTATCGCTCTCGCGACTCGCTGCTCTCGCCTCCCGAGAGAAGCGAGATTAGCGAGTCGTACTTATGTTCTATAGCCATTATGAGAAATAAAATTAAAAATTACGGAAAGAAAAAAAAAAAAAAAATGTAAGCGGTTAAATTCGCTCAACACTGACCGCAGTCGAAACCCCGGACGTAACAAAATATAAATATAAATATAAATATAAATATAAATATAAATATAAATATAAATATAAATATAAATATAAATATAAATATAAATATAAATATAAATATAAATATAAATATAAATATAAATATAAATATAAATATAAATATAAATATAAATATAAATATAAATATAAATGTGCATATCTGTGACAGTCTCCAGATTTTGCAGAATCAGCACGAGACTGGGCGGCGGCTATGATCTCATAAGAGAGGCCGTCAGTACACAGTGGGATCGTGCCGGCGACACATCGCTCTGTAAAAAGTGAATCGAAATGTGTTATAATCGTGCTCCGATCGAGGAGGTGTCTGCCGTACCCCTTTCGGGGCCTTTGGAGCAGGAGCCCGAGGAGGAACGGCGTCCACGTCCGGCACGGAACAATATCCGTAAGTTTTATTTATTTTATTTATTTTATTTATTTTATTTATTTTATTTATTTTATTTATTTTATTTATTTTATTTATTTTATTTATTTTATTTATTTTATTTATTTTATTTATTTTATTTATTTTATTTATTTTATTTATTTTATTTATTTTATTTATTTTATTTATTTTATTTATTTTATTTATTTTATTTATTTTATTTATTTTATTTATTTTATTTATTTTATTTATTTTATTTATTTTATTTATTTTATTTATTAAGCATATACGTTGCTAGTATCTCGTTCGTGTCACGCTTTTCAAGCAGCACCACCCGTGGTATACGCGGTAGCGGTCGAGCCTAGTGACCAGACGTCCGCGGTTCGAACCCACCTTTAGTACTTTTTAATTTTTTTTAATTTTATTTATTTTATTTATTTTATTTATTTTATTTATTTTATTTATTTTATTTATTTTATTTATTTTATTTATTTTATTTATTTTATTTATTTTATTTATTTTATTTATTTTATTTATTTTATTTATTTTATTTATTTTATTTATTTTATTTATTTTATTTATTTTATTTATTTTATTTATTTTATTTATTTTATTTATTTTATTTATTTTATTTATTTTATTTATTTTATTTATTTTATTTATTTTATTTATTTTATTTATTTTATTTATTTTATTTATTTTATTTATTTTTCAGAACGCGTGAGATACGCGGGAGAGGAGGAGGAGAGGACGCATCGACGTCGCCGGCGGCTGCGCTACGCTGATTATGTCAGTGTGCAGTCGCCGGCTGTCACCACTGAACACGTCATGTGGGAGCGGGATGGGCAGGAGCCGCTCCGCGTCCCTGTCTTCGATGACCGTCGCTGGGTGCATCGAGGTGAAAATGAAGACCAGCCCACTAGATAGACGGTAGGTTATATAATAATAATTTTTTGTTATGATAATAATATGATAATAATTTTTTTGTTTTACAGGTTTTACAACTTCAACGCGCACGGGAGCAGCGAAGAACATTAAAAATATAAATATAAAAATATTATAAATCATAATTACAAATATAAATAAATAAAAAAAATAAATTAAATAAAATTTTTATTTCTTCCGGGGTGCACTGTGGTGACTTCCGCACACGCTCCTGTCCCCCCTCTCTATCACACGCACCTCCGGGCGCGGTCCGACCGGGCGCGGTCCGACCGGGCCCGAGGAGTGGGGATAGGAGTGGGGATGGGAGTGGGGGGTCTCCATAGTGCACCCCTTACTACTCACGCCCCTAACGAATGCAAAGTCGCTTTACAATGAATTCGAACGATTCAGTTTTACGCTAACTGTAGGCGTTCCAGCTCGTATTATGAGATCAAAAACACTTCATTCCATGCAAACACACAAGATTCATGCGTTTCGAGCCGCCAAACACGCCCCAAACGAATGCAAAGTCGCTTTATAACGAATTCGAACGATTGAGTTTTGCGCTCGCTGTAGGAGTTCCAGCTCGTATTATGAGATCAAAAACACTTCATTCCATGCAAACACACAAGATTCATGCGTTTCGAGCCGCCAAACACGCCCCAAACGAATGCAAAGTCGCTTTATAACGAAATCGAACTGTTATGCCGCAGAACCTCAGGTATTTAATCTGGGTTCTGTGCGCGAGCCGTTAGCTCGTAAGGTTGGGGATGTGCTCGGTAAAGGGTTGGAACCCAAGTGAAGTACAATCGTATTATTTATTTACACAGTATTTTACAATGTTTGTTTAGCACTATATTTAATAGGTTTAACAATATATTAATATTATCGGAGATTATTTAACAATGTTTATTCAGCACTATATTTAACGTGTTTAACAATATGTTAATATTGTCAGTGATTTACAAGGGTAACATTGTTATATCTATTATATAACAATGTCTACCGAGAACCTCCTACTGAGGTTCGCCTAAATGTCCGATTAACGTTCTACTTGACGTTGTTTTATCCCTTGATATTAATGCTCACTTAATGCTTCATTAAGTTAGCTATTAATGCTTGGTTAATTTATCATTCGATGCTTTATCGTTAATGCTTGATTATTCCACTGTATGGATATTGCTCGATTTATATGTTATCCGTTGATACTTTAGTTTATTCGTTAAAGCTCTATTTATGCTTACGTCTGTCCTTTTGAATTACCAATCGTAGTACAATTTGTACGCTTGATACACCGACTGGATTACCGTCTATCGTGCGTTAATCCTTCGCGATGAGGGTCCAATATTTGCACAACCTACTTATCGCGTTTGAGCTTCGCTCGTATGGTGTATCCGTAGTCAACCGTAAGAATCAGGAGTTCCGAAGAGACTGGTGAGTGTCTGCTCGTGGTCCCTTATATAGGGGTACGAGCAGACATGTCAGCTTAATTTTGGCTGTGTCAGATATTTCGTCATGATTGTTTAAACAATTATTCCGACTTCCGGATTTCTCAATATCTGACTCGACTAATTAATTACCTATTGCCTACATGCTATTTCATCGGTACGTTGACCCGAGGTGCAATACTAGCTTCTCCGTCTCTGTCAATCAGAATTTGGAGACGCTACGATTTCGCAATACCTGACTCGGCAATTACCGAGCCGATGCTCGAATTACCGAGTTGCTCGCTATTGCCTAAATGCTGACTCGAATATACAGTAGCTTCGCTGATTTTGTTATTATTTCGCAACGGCGCACGCCGCTGCCCACTTCGATTATTGGGCAATGACGTTGCCGCCATAATCGACGTATCGAGCTACCGGGGTACAACATCCCTCCCCCCTAATAAGAAAAGAAATTGTTTTTCTTTTCGCTAGTCTCCGGCGAGCTTTATTTTTATGACTCTAGGATGTACCCCATGTACCACTTATTTATGATCTGTGGGTATGTTGATTTACAAAAGCTTTGCGTGCACCGTCACACGTGTAACGTGTTATTGATGACAAGATGCTATTTTTTTTTTTTTTTTTGTATTTCTTGCTCCTTGTGTTCGCGTGTAAGGCGATCGTGCCTGGTCAACCGAACGTAGCTCCTATTTTTCTTGTCTCTGTCTACTTAACAATACATATTATTTCTTTCCCTCCGGGGAAGGGGATACCCATAAGTTGATTTCAATCCGACTATTGCCGTAGTCCTGTAGGCTTTTACCGTTGTCAGATTCTCGTTCGTCGATCCTGGCGACGCCGGATTCTTCGCCGATCCTTAGGATGGCGCTATTGGCTCTTCACATGTGTGTTTGCCGAATTCGGAATTTATTTCCCAGCCACTCGGGCTCTTCGTCAATTCTCGGATTGACGGGTTTTTCCTCAGCCGCACAGGTTCTTCATCGATCCTCAGGTTGCCGGTTCCTTCTTTATCGCCGATCCTCGGGGAGGCGGATTCTTCTTTAGCAACTTTGTGCTCTTCGTCATTCTTCCTAAGGACAAATTCCTCGTTGTCGCCGATCCTCGGGATGGCGGATACTTCTTCAGCAACGCTGTGCTCTTCGTCAATCTTCCTGATGACGGTTTCCTCGTCGTCGCCGATCCTCGGGATGGCGGATACTTCTACAGCAATTCTGTGCTCTTCGTCAATCTTCGTAATGACGCTTTCCTCGTCGTCGCCGATCCTCGGGATGGCGGATATTTCTTCAGCAACTTTGTTCCCGTCATCACTTCCTCCTCCTGCCTCGGCTCCCGTGAGTCGAGGAGGATTTTCCATTCCGCTGTATACTCCACACTTGCCTCGTTCACCTGTTGTTTGTTCGTTTGGGAATGACCTTGCGGGGCCTGGGTAAGTTTCATGAAGTACCCGTTTATGGTGTACACCATAATCTCGGTGGAGTTTTATGCAGGGCTCGTGACCTCCGGTTGAGCGTTTCTCACGTCGTCCCCACGACCTGAGGCTTCTTCATACCCTCTCCCAAGGTCTCTTGCGTGCCCTGCAAAGACGTGATTTCTGCGTTTCGTCGTCCGGTTGGGTCCTTGTTGTTCATTGTCGCCTTTAGCGCTATGCCGAACCCGTCGATCAGTCCTCGATGTCGTCGGCACGGTTCCTCTCAGATGAGGTCTTGCTCGATCCCCACGTTCTCTCTTACGCCGATCCTTGTCCACGTATTTTCGGCCTACGCGTAGCCTACATCGACCTTATTATAATTTACATACTCTCACGTTATACTTTCTGTATTATTATGCGGGGTTTTTTCTTTCTTTTTCTTTAATCTCGTTGCCCTGCGTTTATTTACGAGATTCTTTGACGGACAGTGTGGCATGTTTGTTACGTGGGTGCAAGAGCTATTTCAAAATATCTTCAATTTTCCCAATTTAACGTTTCTTTAACTGTCTTTTAGCAGTGATGCGTTCTGGAGGAAGCTAATTTTTTTTTTCTCTTGCTGTACGCGAAGTGTTTTACTAATTTTCCCCAAAACTGACATTATTATTGTTATAACCGCACTTCGGCTGAATCTTGTCTAATTGGAATTGGATCTGATGGTCCATGTTTGTAGGATACGTTACATATATCCGAATTGCCAATGTCTAGACGTCGGCGTACCGGTACTTCATAGCGGCTTTCTGGGAATGGAGCCCGGGTACGTCTTTGGAGGGCCGAACCTCAATCGGCCGTACGGCTCCATCGGCGTAGTGGCTGCCGCCTGTAGGTTCATCAGCAGCTTTTTGTACATTTTCTCTTTTTCCAATAACAATTTCCGACTATAGGGTTTTTTCCCATGAGGTTTTCCGAAAATAGTATATTCGTTTTTTCTGACTTTTACGTGTTGTGGGGTTTACGCTCCATGTTGCACTAGGGAAATATGATGGCTTTATAGCGACCTTCCCATTTCGTTTCCTTCACCTCTCCTGCCCTCTCGGTAGTTTTTTTTTCGCGTGGATTTTCGCCGTCTTCCGCCGCTTTATCAGAGGCTTCTATTCCTCCCATACCCGTCTAGTCCTTCTTTCAGGACATTGGCCACAGCATTATCATATTCAATTTTCTCCTTCTTGCTGATGTTCTCGGCTATGGCCCGTGGAATTTCTTCTTCTTCCGCGGGGAGTTATAAATGGTTGCTGATAGGCACGTTGCACATGTCGCTCGCGTGCTGCTTCTCTCGTTACACCTTTTCTGATTTCGGAGTCCGCGGTTACGCACCGTTCCCGCGGTTGGTAACTCCGTGCCGGGTAGGATTTCTGCTGCGTCCGCTTTCTTCGACGGCCAATGCTCACCGTCTTGTCGCGCGGTGGTGCATGGAATTATTGCTCTGGCGGCCGCATTTTCATTGCGCGCGTGACGCATTACCGTTTGGGGCTCAGTAGTCCCTGACCTATCACACCCTCGGTGCGAGGTGCGCGGTAATATTTGCCGATGGTGTTTCCTCTTTTTTGCGGCCATCGTGGTTTTTCTTACCTCCGGTAAGAATTGAAACGTAGGTTAATATTGTTTTCTCAATTATTATTAAAAAATTATATTTCCATGTGAGGAATTTTCCGAATCGATTTCCCATAATTTTTCCCATAAGGACTTTCGGACAATATATTTTCGAAGATGTTCTTTTTTTCCATTTATTTTCAAGTGCTCTTTCGATGCATTGTCGAACACGGGGTCCATCCCCAAATCTTCTCTTATTCTTCTGTGTGGTCTCGAAGACCGTTCGACGGTTTCCGGTGACACTTGAACGCCCTTGACGTATCCCGTGGTTGCGCGAGGGATGTGGCTGTCCCGGATACACCGTTTCGTCGTGAAGAAGTACTTTATCTCTCATATTGTATTTTTTCATTCTCACGGTTTTTAGAAGTACTTTATCTCTCATATTTTATTTCTTCCTTCTCACTTTTTTTCGTACCATCTATCAGTAATGGGGATGCATCGTAAATTTTGTATTCTTTTTAGAAAGTATTCTTTTGGGAAAAATATGTCGTCCTAGGGATCGGTATGACTGATGACCACAAACAACTTTTACCTTTTCTTCGACTCTATCTTTTGTGTGACGTTTGTGTCGTTATAAATATATATATATATATATATATGTATTTTTCATTCGTCCATTCTCATACACATGTTCGTCCTACTTAGATATATGAATACGCACATGAACGCGAGAATGGGCATGCGTGCACGCCTTCATATACGTACGCACATACATACAGTTTCTGGCCCTAAGCGTATCATTAATCTACAGCCATCTTGAGTTTGTCCGTATGTTTGCGAATCAATTTCCCGGATTCGGTTTCCAAGACGGCGTTTTTACGATCCGATAACTCTAATATCGGTAAGGGTCCTTCCCAGCGGCTATCGAATTTATTCGTTCGAACTTCCTTTTCTATGTACGCCTTATCTCCTATTTTTCCGCCGAAAGGTTGTACCATTCGGTCGTAATAGGTTTTTGAGCGTTCCTTTGCTTTGTTTAAATTTGTTCCTGCGATCTCCCGTATTTCTGAGAGTCGTTTAATTAGTTCGGATAGGAATGAATTATAGGTTGGCAGTTTATCATCGGTAGGGAATTGACTTGGTAATCGAGCTAACTTCCCGTAAACAATTTCGAAAGGTGTGAAATTTGTTCCCTCGTGAACGCTCGTATTGTATGAGAATTCCGCGAAGGGCAATAAACGGTCCCAATCATCATATTTATCGGCGTAGTGTTTGACGTATTCTGTCAGCACTATGTGACTCCTTTCGAGGGCACCGTTCGTCTGTGGGCGATAGCCGGACGTCGTTTCTTGCTTTACTTTAAATATTTTCGACAGCTCGCGTAACAGGTTACTTGTGCGGTCCGTTAATATTGCCCGAGGGGCGCCGAATTGATTAAATAGACGTCTTGTTATCGCTTCAGCTATCGTGGTCGCTTTCAGGTCTGGGATCGGCTCGGCCAGGCAATATTTTGACAGGTTATCCTGCATAGTTAAAATGTGTCGATTGCCGTGCGGGGAGGTTGGAAGGGGCCCTACTGTATCCAATGATACTTTGTCGAACGTGTCAACCGGCGTATCGGTAATGAGCATCGGCTCACGTGTTTTCGTACGAACAAGTTTTTGCTCCTGGCAAGACTTGCAACGTCGAATAAAATCCGGAACCTCGTTTTTCAGGTGAGGCCAATAAAAACGTTCCAGAATTTTTCGGTACGTTTTTGTGACCCCTTTATGGCCTCCTGCCAGACTTTCATGGTACTCGGCGATAATTTCATTCCTGTTCTCCGGTGTCGGTACTATGATTTTTCCATAGCACAGGACGATGGTTATATTTTCTTCAGAAAATAATTTCTGCAATCGGAGTGACCATTCATCCTTTTGCATTATATCCATCAAGTCCCCGGCGCGTGAAATTCGGAGTGTCTTAATCTCGTTTCGGCGCAGTACATCCCTCAGATTAATTAATCCTAGGTCAATGTTTTCTATACACGTGTCGTGGAAGTATTTTTCTTTCACGACCACGCTGTATATATTAAATTTCCCGTGGGGGGTAACCGCGATCTGACCGATACGTAAATTTTTTTCTTTTATCGACGAAGAATCAACTATTCCTAGATCGGATAGTAATTTTCCGATTACAGTGGTTAACTCTCCGTCCGCTGAAATAAAATGGACATAATTATCCCGCGCGTTGGTCAGGTTTTCCCGGGTCCCAATTATGGAGAATGGTTTTTTATCTTTGTTTACATCCGGGGCGGGCGGAGTCATCTTTTCTCTCTCGCGCGCCCTTGTTCTCGCTGCTGGGTAGTCGCACGTGACTATGTCATCCACCGCGTCGATGACGCAACGTTGTTCCCGGGCCGCTCTCGAGATCTCTTGCTCTCGAGGCGCTGAGGGGGCACAAGGGGTCACGGCTGGAGGTTCAACGCGCGCTGCTGGCAGCCATGCTGCCTGCGGCAAGGACGCGTTATCTTCCTCCGGAATGTGAGAGAGAGATGGCCGATGATGACTCGGGGTTGAGCGCGCCATAGGCCTTGAGCTCGGCGCTGGTGTGGAGAATGAATAGCGAGGCTTGGAGACGATCGTCTCGTGTGCGTCGGGAGCCTCTCGCTCTTTCTCTTTCTCCTGCGTCTCCTCGCTCTCATCGTCTGCATCATGTTCTTTTTCGGCGGCGCTAGCCTCGATGCTGGGCAATGTCCCTTGTTCAAATCGGAGCTGCCTTTCCGTCGCTTTTTCGACCCGCTGGGCCAGCTCCTGTATTCGTCACGATTATTCCAAATCTTGGGTGTCATCGTCGTACGGGTCGAGTTCGTCGAGCACTTCTCTAGTTTGCTCGTCGATTTCCTCGCCGTCGGATATGGAAGCAGGCAATATTATTTCGGGTGTTCGATTGGAAGTTTCCAAATCACTTTGGAATTTTTCCTCGAGCTTAGCTATTGACTCATCGAATTTCGCGAAGGAATCCTGCAGGGATTTTGGCAATGTTGCAGGTAAAGCAGACGCTTCATTTTCAGATTTATCGTCTTCGGAGTCGCTAATCCCCGGACTTGTAATCACGGCGATGTTATCGGCTCGCGGCGGGCCCCCGTCCTCCGAGGGGGGGCTAGGGGCCTCCGCGGCAGACTCCGTTATCACCGGAGGGGTTTTCCTTCTCGGAACTGGCCCCTTTGGTGGAAGTGAGTGAGTTGGTAGCATGCTATGGCCCAGTCTCTGTATAGGCGGAGCTGACACCTCGCCGGAGCTCGTGCCCGGAGTTCCCTCGCCGCCTGTGGCGGCTGGTGACGTCACTGCCCTGGCTCGAGTACGAGTCGCAATCGCGCTCTTATCCAGCGGCGAAGGTTTCTTTGTCCCACGCGTAGAGCCTCGTGCCAGTGTTGACGGGACATACGATGCGTCCAGCGATGGAGCTGAGGCCAGCCTCGGCCTTCCTACACCCCGATGCGATGTTTTTGCACCCCGTTCTATCCCAATATTTACTGGGAGAACCCTGGGAATCGAGGCAGACGAGTCCGAGTCGCTGGAGCTCGAGCTCCCCGAGTTGATCGGATTACGCGATAGTGCATCAGCGTTCGCGTTTAGTCGTCCAGGCTTGTAAACGAATTCGTAATCATAATTACGCAGCCTCATCCGCCATCGTACAAGTCTTTTACCTGGATCGTTCGTGGACCCGATCTATTTTAAGGGCTCGTGATCGGAAACTAATTTGAATTTTCGGCCGTATAGATACGGTTGAAATTGTTCGATGGCGTTGATGACGGCCAGGCATTCCTTCTCGGTTGTGCTGTAATTTTGTTCTGCCTTGTTTAGTACACGCGAATAGTACGCGATGGGTAAGTCGTCCTGTTCTTGACTCAGCACGGCTCCGATGGCTATATCGGAGGCGTCCGTTGTTAAAATGAAGGGTTTAGAGAAATTAGGATATTGCAGTATGGGTTCTCTACAGAGAGCCCTGCGTAGATCCTTGAAGCTTCGATTCTCCAACCGGCCCCATTCGAAATGAGTCCCTTTTTTGAGAAGGTCGGATAGAGGCTTCGCTCGTGCAGAAAAATTAGGCAATAAATCGTCTGTAATACCCGGCAAGTCCCAGGAATTGCCGGACATTTTTCTGATTCTTCGGAGTTGGACATTTTTTTACGGCCTCGAGTTTCCGAGGGTCGGGTCGGACTCCGTCTCGCCCGATAACATGACCTAAATAGGCGACTTCCTTCCTCAAAAACTCGCACTTGTCGGGTTCCAGGACAAGATTGGCCGCCTCGAGACGCGCCATGAGGCGTCGTACCTTTGTTCTGTGCTCCTCAAGTGTCTTCGCGAATACCACAATGTCGTCCAGATATATAAACATTTCTGTTCCCTGGAGACCCCGTAAAACGTTGTCCATTAAACGCTGGAACGTTGCGGGAGCATTTTTCAATCCCTCGGGCATACGTACGTACTCGTAGTGCCCGTTGGGAGTGGAAAACGCTGTTTTCGCGCTATCTTTGGGATCCATCGGAATTTGTTGGAAACCGCTCGCCAAATCGAAGGTGGAGAAATATTGCGCACGCCCTAACTGGTCCAATATATCGACTATATTGGGCAGAGGGTAAGCGTCTGAGATGGTCTTTTCGTTAAGCTTGCGGAAATCGATTACCATGCGCATCCGCGGCCTACCTTGCGAATCGGGTTTTTTTGGCACAATCCACACGGGGGAATTATACGGGGACTGCGATGGTACGATTACGCGATTTTCTATTTTTTTCTGGACTTGATTCTCGACTTCGTCGCGATGCACGACGGGAAATCGGTACTGCCGCGTATGATTCGGAAGTTCGTCCACCGTGAGGATTGTATGCGCGACTCTATCGATACACGGCAATTTGTCTCCCGGTAATTTGAAACGTGCGGGAAATTCCTCCACGAGGCGCGTAACCTCCTGTCGTTCGAGTTTTGTCAGGTCCGATAATCTGAGAGCTTCCAGTATTGCCGATACACGGTCCGCGGGAGGGGGCACGTCCTCATCGGACGTACTTTCCTCTTCTAAGCTCGCATTGAAGTCTGGTTCGCGGATGTCGAAGGGAATCAGTTCTTGCGGAACAACCTCGATATTTACATCCTCATCGAGAGTGTTCACGGCGAGAACATGACAAATCCCGTCCTTTTGGGAAACTAATGCTTCCCTTATGAACAACCCTTCTATCGTATCTATCCTGGGAAGATAACCTTCTTCGACCCCGGTATCCAAGACCTGAATGGGAATTTGCTCTCGCGTGCGCGCTCTAATTCGAAATATTTTCCGTGCGGCGAGAGTGCTTGCAGTGAGCACGCGGTTCTCATTGACAATCGCGCCCTCCACAAACGGCTTGGGACGAATCGGGTCGTTCGCGGTTACCAGCGTGTTGTGGAAAAAGGAGATTTCCGCCTGTTCCTGCCGCATGTATGGCTTCTCGAGGACACCGTTGCTCTCGGTGGGAAACTCATAGACAACATGAAATGTGGTGGGAATGTCTCTGAAATGAATTTCTATGGTGCCGAGGGTCATGGATCGTTCCTCGGTAGTACCGCGGTATGGAACGGCTCGCGCTGTGTCGACAATAAGATCCTCGTTAACGGCGTCGATTTTTATTAAATTTAAATCAGAGCCCGTGTCGCAGAAGAAATTATCGGTCCCGTGTATTAGTTCCGGAGCGGACAACCTTATTACGGGAGACTCCTCTTCGACCTTGCCCTCTGGATCTAATGTGAGAATTACTTGAGGGATTTGAGGACGCGAATTGATGCTGGTTTCGGGGCTGCGTTTGTTTCGTTGGCTCGGCTCGCCGCGGTTTCGGTACGACGAGCCTGTGGGGAGTTTAAATGCCTCACGGGGGAGCGCGATTCGCGGTTCTCGCGGGTATCTCGGGGTGGAGTATCATTTCGCTCGGCAGCTTGACGCGGGGCCCAATGATCGCGGCGGTAGCAAATTGATTTTGCGCCGCACGCATAGCAATAGCACGTCGTGGCCCCATCGGTCCGCGGGAAACAGCTGGATGCGGCGCCGCACGCGTATGAATACCCGGCAACGGCTCCCTGGGACCCGTTCGGACTTGCTGGTCTGGGGGATCCCGGGCTGGCCGGTTTCAATATTCCCGTTCTGGTTTGCCCTGGCGGGCCAGGGGATGCTAGTCGTTCCCTTGGTCTCACCGGTTTACAATACGATGGCGACGGAGACCGCGATCGTGGATCATAAAAATCGACGCGGGTGTGTCCGACGAAGGTATCGTCGCCTTTCCGTCGCTCTGGTCCGTTTAGATCGCCCGAACTTTCTAATACATACTTTTCTGCGATGTCGAAGGCTTCGTCAAGGTCGGCAGCGCCCTTGATGTAGACCACCTCCTTTACGCGGTTGGGCAAGGCGTTAATAAACCCTTGACGCGCGAGTCCGGCCATGGGGTCGTCGGCCTCCACGGGAGGCTCCCTCCCCTTTTCCGCCTTCCAAGCACTCCTGCACCCGTAGTACAGGATGCGCACCCGGTCGTAAAACTGCCCTACCGATTCCTCCTGCCGCATTCTCAAATTTGCGAGCTGAGTCGTATAATAATTGCAGTCCTTGCCGCGGGTCAATCTTTTACGCAGGATCTCTATCAGATCTTCAATTGTTCCAATTTCCCGTCCGACGATGCATCTACGCGCGTCGCCACTGAGCTTAGCAATTACCGTAGCAACAAAATCCGCCTCTCTACCCGCGGGTATGAGAGCCGCCGCGTTTCGGACGGCCTGGACGAAATCGTTCAGCGGAATATTCCGCCCGTCAAATTGGGGGACAGTGTCCCTCTGGTCTCGAAGCGAGAGTCCCTCCACCATATGGGACAGGGACACGGACACGTCCACCGCTCCAGGTACGTCGTCGCCGGCCATGTCGCACGCTTAGGACTAATTACGGAGATTTATTGCGTGAAATGAGCTGCCACGCGGCTATAACCGGCAAAATAACTCGATCAGGTATGGACAGAAAGCGGGTCAATAATTCCGTCGTATTCTACAGGTAGATCCGCCACGATATGGAAAAGATAGGAGAAAAGTGTTCCGGGGAGATTGATCAAAATGGTTCCCGAAATCGGTACTACCGAACCTGACGACAAAGCGGTGCCCGCTGAGCTGGCAGGACCGATCCCCGCTCCCGTCGCGAGCGCGCTTAATTTGATCAAATTTACGCCGGCTCCCGGGTTTAACTTGAATTCCGCTGAGCCGTCCGTGAAATGCGAACCATACAGGGAACAACTATTGAAGTACCCGCCTAACGTTTCTCGCCGGACCATTGGTATTCCGCGTCGCAAGGGGGAATTTTCTAAAAAGCCCCGATAACCCCGTCCTGCAAGATCGGGAAATGCTCGACTACGTGGAACGGTGTATGAGTGTGCCAAAGGATGATTGTTCCGAGAGATTGGATGAACACTCCGGGGGAGGCCTCGATGGAAACGATATTACTAGTGTCAATAATTACTCCCTCCGCGACCGCATGTAATTTCACAATATTTAACTCGTAGGAAAGGTCGACTTCGAAATTCGCTAAACCTCCCTCCAATTCCAGGGCTTGCAACACCCAGCAGCCGTTCCAGGCCGGAGCGGCGTTTATTGGGCCCAATTGTACCATTGAAAAATAGGAAGCAGTTTCCAAAATGGAGATTTAAATAAATAAAAATAAAAAATAAAAATCGAAAACAAACATTGTCCTTGAGTTCGAGGAGGAGTGAATAGAGCAAAACAAAGAAAATTTATAACGAATAAATTCCGTAACTGGGGTTCTAGCTGGGACTCAGTTAAATTTTAGTTTAGTTTCTGGGGGTACTCGGGAAGTGCAAAGCGGATATCCCACCGCTGCCACCAGTTTATTTGTTACGTCCGAGGTAGAGCAAGATGACCCTGAAGATATCTACGTCTGACAAAATTTCATCTTTGGCACGCCATAACTCCCGTATTTTTCATCGTACAGACTTTTCTCTGGGCTCATTGTCTTCGTTATGAAATTCTCTAGGTGAGCTTCTTTATTTTTTTTTTATTTTTTTTTCTGAGGCAGTGGATTAAAAACAAATCTTTGGCACGCCGTAACTCCCGTATTTTTCATCGTACAGACTTTTCTCTGGGCTCATTTTCTTCGTTATGATATTCTCTAGGTGAGCTTTTTTTTATTTTTTTTTATTTTTTTTTTTTTGGAGGCAGTGGATTGAAAACAAATCTTTGGCACGCCGTAACTCCCGTATTTTTCATCGTACAGACTTTTCTCTGGGCTCATTTTCTTCGTTATGAAATTCTCTAGGTGAGCTTTTTTTATTTTTTTTTATTTTTTTTTTCTGAGGCAGTGGATTGAAAACAAATCTTTGACACGCTGTAACTCCCGTATTTTTTATCGTACAGACTTATTTCTCTGGACTCATTTTCTTCGTTATGAAATTCTCTAAGTGAGCTTTTTTTTATTTTTTTTTTCTGAGGCAGTGGATTGAAAACAAATCTTTGGCACGCCGTAACTCCCGTATTTTTCATCGTACAGACTTTTCTCTGGGCTCATTGTCTTCGTTATGAAATTCTCTAGGTGAGCTTCTTTATTTTTTTTTTATTTTTTTTTCTGAGGCAGTGGATTAAAAACAAATCTTTGGCACGCCGTAACTCCCGTATTTTTCATCGTACAGACTTTTCTCTGGGCTCATTTTCTTCGTTATGAAATTCTCTAGGTGAGCTTTTTTTAATTTTTTTTTAATTTTTTTTTTGGAGGCAGTGGATTGAAAACAAATCTTTGGCACTCCGTAACTCCCGTATTTTTTATCGTACAGACTTATTTCTCTGGACTCATTTTCTTCGTTATGAAATTCTCTAGGTGAGCTTTTTTTATTTTTTTCTATTTTTTTTTTTCTGAGGCAGTGGATTGAAAACAAATCTTTGACACGCTGTAACTCCCGTATTTTTTATCGTACAGACTTATTTCTCTGGACTCATTTTCTTCGTTATGAAATTCTCTAAGTGAGCTTTTTTTAATTTTTTTTTTATTTTTTTTTTGGAGGCAGTGGATTGAAAACAAATCTTTGGCACTCCGTAACTCCCGTATTTTTTATCGTACAGACTTATTTCTCTGGACTCATTTTCTTCGTTATGAAATTCTCTAGGTGAGCTTTTTTTTATTTTTTTTTATTTTTTTTTTTTCTGAGGCAGTGGATTGAAAACAAATCTTTGACACGCTGTAACTCCCGTATTTTTTATCGTACAGACTTATTTCTCTGGACTCATTTTCTTCGTTATGAAATTCTCTAAGTGAGCTTTTTTTTATTTAAAAAAAATTTTTTTTTTTGAGGCATTGGATTGAAAACAAATCTTTGGCACGCCGTAACTCCCGTATTTTTCATCGTTATATAACATGTGTATAACAATATGTATGACCATTACTAATCTGCCGGGAATGTTAATGTTACAAAGTGTGGTAGCGTTACAGTTACAAAAACGGGGTTCGTAACAGGTACATAACATGCTTATAACAATGTTATAACCAACAAATAATTTGGTGTTTATAATCTGTTCAATTGTATTCTGATTTATTTTTTATTTTATAGGTATAAACAACCGAGTGTTCGGACGAATCGAACATTGTTATATTTTATATTGCTATTTGATTAATTACGGGACAAGGGTTTTACTCCGGGTTCTCCGGTTTTCCCCCTTAGAGTTTGTTTTTGAATTACAATAAATAGTTTATTTGGTTCCCGTATTTTTGTGTCGTTTGAGTTATTTTATTTATTGGTTTAATTTATTTCTGTCGAACGTTTAATCGTTTGCCCAGCCTCTCTGTCCTCGAGAAGGCCGCAGCGAGTCGGGATTGTTGTGCTGTAATATTCTTTCCCGGTGTGTCTCGACGTACCTGGCGCCCATCCCTTCGGGGAAAATAAAAAAATAAAAAAAAGCTCACCTAGAGAATTTCATAACGAAGAAAATGAGTCCGGAGAAAAGTCTGTACGATGAAAAATACGGGAGTTATGGCGTGCCAAAGATGAAATTTTGTCAGACGTAGATATCTTCAGGGTCATAGAGCAAGGCTCGTTCTCGGATGTAGCAAATCTATATTTGATTATTTTTATTGTGGGCCACTTTGCCCCGTCCCGTACGGACCCGGTCCACGAGTACCTGAAAAGGGGGGGGGGGGAGAAACAGCCCTAGGGTTCTCACGCGGAAATAAAAGATAAAATGATTTATGGATAACTCAAGATGGCTATATATTGCTATTACTAGGTTTACAACTTATTAATTAATTAGATGTCAGCAAACTCCACTCATTCATCCACACTGTACTTACTATTTGTTGATATCGCTATATTGTTTATTACAATATTCCCCGGCGGGGTTCTTCGTCCTAAGTCTATGGTCGATTTCCCGAACACGGGTCGTAGCACTCTATAGTCTCTATATTGTCCTTGATTACCTTATTCTTATAATAACTGTTCAATATTAATTTCGAAGCACAACTCGATTTTATGCCGCTCCGGAACACACTCGGGGTTACTACCGCGACCTCTCTGCACTCTGTCTTTGAGGCTAAGTCGCGTGGTTTACTCTCCAGATTTACAGGCCTACGCGAGCTACGAATTGTGGAGATTCTCCAGACCGATCTATCTTTGATCGTTGCTGTCGGGAGACTGATTTCCCTACGCCACTCAGGGATCCTCGCGGATCCGCGAGCGGTCGCAGCGAAAATCAGTTTCCGCAATTCAGCAACGGCGAGGTACGAAGTTCACGCCACGCGTGGGGATTTTGCAATCGCCGTACGTGCCGGAAACCCATACCTCGCGGAATTCGAATTACATCGGAGACTCTCAATATCTGACGACGATGTGGAAGACGATATTTAACGCGTGAGCCCAGCTGCAGTGTGAAATGACACCCCTGATGAGCTCAGCGGGGCCGCTCGGCATTCGGCGTATCACGTCGCGATTTTCATAAAAAATCGGGACGTAACAATTTAAAAACATTCATCCGATTAAAAGGAAAAGACTAACCCTGGGAAATGGAGATCAGTTCATTCGAAACAGCCGATACATTTTTTTCTCCATTTTTTTCGATTTTTCTTTTCCATTTTTTAACGATTTTTTCGCATTTTTTTACGATTTTTTATCACATTTTAAAGAATTTTTATAATTTTATTTTCTCAATTTTTGAACGAATTTTTGAACGAATTTTTGAACGAATTTTTGAACGAATTTTTGAACGAATTTTTGAACGAATTTTTGAACGAATTTTTGAACGAATTTTTGAACGAATTTTTGAACGAATTTTTGAACGAATTTTTGAACGAATTTTTGAACGAATTTTTGAACGAATTTTTGAACGAATTTTTGAACGAATTTTTGAACGAATTTTTGAACGAATTTTTGAACGAATTTTTGAACGAATTTTTGAACGAATTTTTGAACGAATTTTTGAACGAATTTTTGAACGAATTTTTGAACGAATTTTTGAACGAATTTTTGAACGAATTTTTGAACGAATTTTTGAACGAATTTTTGAACGAATTTTTGAACGAATTTTTGAACGAATTTTTGAACGAATTTTTGAACGAATTTTTGAACGAATTTTTGAACGAATTTTTGAACGAATTTTTGAACGAATTTTTGAACGAATTTTTGAACGAATTTTTGAACGAATTTTTGAACGAATTTTTGAACGAATTTTTGAACGAATTTTTGAACGAATTTTTGAACGAATTTTTGAACGAATTTTTGAACGAATTTTTGAACGAATTTTTGAACGAATTTTTGAACGAATTTTTGAACGAATTTTTGAACGAATTTTTGAACGAATTTTTGAACGAATTTTTGAACGAATTTTTGAACGAATTTTTGAACGAATTTTTGAACGAATTTTTGAACGAATTTTTGAACGAATTTTTGAACGAATTTTTGAACGAATTTTTGAACGAATTTTTGAACGAATTTTTGAACGAATTTTTGAACGAATTTTTGAACGAATTTTTGAACGAATTTTTGAACGAATTTTTGAACGAATTTTTGAACGAATTTTTGAACGAATTTTTGAACGAATTTTTGAACGAATTTTTGAACGAATTTTTGAACGAATTTTTGAACGAATTTTTGAACGAATTTTTGAACGAATTTTTGAACGAATTTTTGAACGAATTTTTGAACGAATTTTTGAACGAATTTTTGAACGAATTTTTGAACGAATTTTTGAACGAATTTTTGAACGAATTTTTGAACGAATTTTTGAACGAATTTTTGAACGAATTTTTGAACGAATTTTTGAACGAATTTTTGAACGAATTTTTGAACGAATTTTTGAACGAATTTTTGAACGAATTTTTGAACGAATTTTTGAACGAATTTTTGAACGAATTTTTGAACGAATTTTTGAACGAATTTTTGAACGAATTTTTGAACGAATTTTTGAACGAATTTTTGAACGAATTTTTGAACGAATTTTTGAACGAATTTTTGAACGAATTTTTGAACGAATTTTTGAACGAATTTTTGAACGAATTTTTGAACGAATTTTTGAACGAATTTTTGAACGAATTTTTGAACGAATTTTTGAACGAATTTTTGAACGAATTTTTGAACGAATTTTTGAACGAATTTTTGAACGAATTTTTGAACGAATTTTTGAACGAATTTTTGAACGAATTTTTGAACGAATTTTTGAACGAATTTTTGAACGAATTTTTGAACGAATTTTTGAACGAATTTTTGAACGAATTTTTGAACGAATTTTTGAACGAATTTTTGAACGAATTTTTGAACGAATTTTTGAACGAATTTTTGAACGAATTTTTGAACGAATTTTTGAACGAATTTTTGAACGAATTTTTGAACGAATTTTTGAACGAATTTTTGAACGAATTTTTGAACGAATTTTTGAACGAATTTTTGAACGAATTTTTGAACGAATTTTTGAACGAATTTTTGAACGAATTTTTGAACGAATTTTTGAACGAATTTTTGAACGAATTTTTGAACGAATTTTTGAACGAATTTTTGAACGAATTTTTGAACGAATTTTTGAACGAATTTTTGAACGAATTTTTGAACGAATTTTTGAACGAATTTTTGAACGAATTTTTGAACGAATTTTTGAACGAATTTTTGAACGAATTTTTGAACGAATTTTTGAACGAATTTTTGAACGAATTTTTGAACGAATTTTTGAACGAATTTTTGAACGAATTTTTGAACGAATTTTTGAACGAATTTTTGAACGAATTTTTGAACGAATTTTTGAACGAATTTTTGAACGAATTTTTGAACGAATTTTTGAACGAATTTTTGAACGAATTTTTGAACGAATTTTTGAACGAATTTTTGAACGAATTTTTGAACGAATTTTTGAACGAATTTTTGAACGAATTTTTGAACGAATTTTTGAACGAATTTTTGAACGAATTTTTGAACGAATTTTTGAACGAATTTTTGAATGAATTTTTGAACGAATTTTTGAATGAATTTTTTTCCTCAATTATTTACGATTTTTTCCTCAATTATTTACGTTTTTTTCCTCAATTCTTTATGATTTTTTCTCATGTTTTTTAGACTTCATTTCTTAATTTTTTAATCCATTTTTTTCTCATGTTTTTTAGACTTCATTTCTCAATTTTTTAATCCATTTTTTTACGATTTTTTTAATCCATTTTTTAATTCATTTTTATACGAATTTATTTCTCAATATTTTAAAAGTTCTTGTTCTCAATTTTTTACGATTTTTTTCCTCGATTCTTTATGATTTTCTTTTCTTATATTTTTTAGACTTGATTTCTCAATTTTTTACGTTATTTGTTTTTAATTCATTATAATTTTATTGTCTCAAATTTTTCTATTTCTTATTCTCAATTTTGTACAAATTTTTTAAACAATTTTTTATCTATTTTGTAACCAATTATTAACCATTTTTTTTACCTATAATTTTTAATTAATTGTGTACCAATTATTAAACAAATTGTCACAAAATATTCACAATCAGACTGATGCAACCAGATACAGAGTAATGAATCCGGTTTGTTTTACGTAGTCGAATTGTGATGATTAGAGATTAAATATAAACCTGTGAAAAAAAAATCGGCCGGGAGAAGTGGAAACCAGGAAAAGAAAATGTCAAGCATGACAAACATAAACTTACGTGACTGCGTCGATTGGGAAGCGATGAAAAGTGACATCCGGGTCTCTACTTTTCACGCTTCCACATGTGCCGTAGACGCACACGTTATTCGCAGGCATTGCAAATTATAAATTTTATACCATTCGTACAGCTAAAAAATTAACACAGAAAACAAATCACCAATAATGTTAGAAGAAAAAAAAAGACGCGGATGCAGAACATGCGAGAAAAATGGTTAGAATGCGAGGATTATTAATGCGGCCGCGGGGGTTTTTTTTTAATGAAATATTAATTGGTTAAGGCTTAGGATTAAAGGATAGCACACGTAGATGGATTCATTTGAACGTCAAAATAACCGGGACTTTAAACAGCACGTGCCGACCCAGCACGTACTCGATGAAAATCGGCGGACGTAGTGTTCACTACTGTTGTAAAATAAGGATAGCACGATTACCCCAACGCATCTACGCTCGTGAGAGTGAGCGAAACCAACCACTGGGGTATTGGCGGGAAACCGTAGCGCTTGCTACGGTTGTAAGACGAGGAGAGCATCATTACCCCAACGCATCTGTGCTCTTGAGAGTAAGAAAGACAGACCACTGGGCGGAGTCAGCGCTAGCGCCTAGTCGTCGCCTGATCGTAAGCATGTGTAGCGCTGTGCATGAGGGACACGTACAGTACACATTTGTAAGCTACGGTAGCGACATCTTACCGTTGGGGTGTCCGAGTACCCCAACTTTTTTAGCTTCAAGCTGGCTATAGGCCGTACGCTTCTATAAGTATTCTTATTCTTTGGTAATGATACCCTGGCTACCGGCAATCCCAGCGCCCCCTTGTTGGGATTGCCGGTAGCCAGGGTATCATTACCTAGTCCCCCGTCCCCCAGCATCCCTATCTGTAGTCAAGCTAGGGAAACATGGTCGGCCTCCTCAGAGCCCCAGGTTAAGGAGGCAAGGCTGCAAGTATTCTAGGAAAATCTAAAAAAAAAAATCGAAAAAAAATCAAATCAAAGTAGCCAAGTTGTAGTACATACAAAAAATTCTTCCAAAAATATGTTTACCAAAACAATCTAAAAACAAAAAACAAGATGCAAAAAACCTTGACAAAAAAAAACTTGGCGTGCCATTTTTTTTCACAATTACAGTTACTGCAGTTATTGCAGTTACTTTCCCTCTCCCTTCATTATTTGAATGAACCATGTACGACAGCTATTGTAAAAAAAAAACTGGCACGCCAAGTTTTTTTTTGTCAAGGTTTTTTGCATCTTGTTTTTTGTTTTTAGATTGTTTTGATAAACATATTTTTGGAAGAATTTTTTGTATGTACTACAACTTGGCTACTTTGATTTGATTTTTTTCGATTTTTTTTTTTTGAGATTTCGATACACATATTTTTTTTAAAATTACTTTGATGAACGTCTTTTTGGAAGAATTTTTTTGTTAAGAAACTGTTTTGATAAACATCTGTTTTGACAGATTTATTAATTTTTAATAGGTTTTTTTTATGAACATGTTCTGAACGAGAATACAATTTTTAAGTACCTCGCGTACCTTTTTACTTTTTTTCAAAAAAGTATTTTTTGCTTTGATTTCACCTATTTTTGACATCCAGTCATGTAGTTTGATTGATTATTACCAACATACAGTGAATAAACGAAATCATCATCCTGTAAAATATATTCGTGTAACATTTTATGGTGACGAAAGGCACCTTCGACACCTTGAGTAGCTGCTCTTGATGCTCTGGTTCTTCGAAGCACCTGCGTTAGGACCAGAAGGTGGTTTTCATCATGCGTAGCTGAAAAAAAACTTATCTCTCTAGCATGATGGATAAAGATATATTTTGGTGCTGACGCAGTGCCTCTGAAGTTCTAGAGCATCGATGGCATCTGTATGTGAAGCTGGCGATGCCTTTCACCACTATATGTAAAAATGATATATATAATAAATTATAAATTTTCACTACAAACCTTTAATTATGCATCGACAGGGGAAAATGTCTCAAATAGAATGCCAGCTCGGTCAGGAAAAGATTTATTCCTTGGTTAGGATATATGTAAATAAGTGCATATTTTTCTGACGGACCATAGATTCCATTTAAAAAAAGCTGAACCATCTTCCTGACAAATATATTAGTGTAACATTTTATTATATATTTCAAAAGCAAAAATAAAACGAAACTTGAAAGATAGGTTAGTCATAAAAAGATCGAGGAAAAATTAACTTTACACGTTCAACACAGAATTAAAAGAATATTAAAATAATTAATAATTATGAATAAAAAGAAAATACTAGGTATGTTTAAAAGACATTTTATTTTTGTTTACACGAATTACTCCCGTATCTACATAATAATAAACGTCGAGATGCTACCGTGTTTCATGCTACACGAATAATCACTGCTTCAATCGCTTAATTACACGAATCACTGTTTTAATCCCTTACAGAAAAACAATTTTTCAACAAAAAGTTTCCTGTCAGGCAATATCCGACTACTTCAGAGACGCGATAGAATCCTGAACGCAGCACAGCAGTCGAAAGACGAGCCAGCTGATATGGCGAACGCATGCGCAGTAGACGCGGAACGCATGGGCAGTACACGCGAGGACTCACATCACATCACATCACAGCACACTTTTATAATAACTAGCAACGACGCGCTCGCTTCGCTCGCGCTTATTTCATTGCTTTTAGGTTAGGTGTGCTGATCTTACTAACGAAACGGACGATCCCGATTGGCTACGAAAACTGGCTTCACGTTTTCGATTATTTCGATATATTTATCTCGATCATTCGAGGTCATGTCTTTTTTAAGAGGGGATTTCGGACCTCGAAAGGGACACGATGCCTATATCTCAGCATATACCGAACAGATACAATCGTAACTGGGCGCGTTGGAAAGCTTGTGTCCTATTTATATTATAAAAGTGTCATTGGAATTCCGATCTGATGCTTCGTTTACGAGAAAATCCAGAAGCAAGAATCCACTTCCGGCAATTTGTATATACTTGGTAGCGTATCGCTCATCGCTTAAAAATATTTTTTTTAAGTACTTGGCGTCGAGACGCTACCGCGTCTCTTGATACTTGGTAGCGTATCGCTCATCGCTTAGAAATATTTTTTTTAAGTACTTGGCGTCGAGACGCTACCGCGTCTCTTGATACTTGGTAGCGTATCGCTCATCGCTTAAAAATATTTTTTTTAAGTACTTGGCGTCGAGACGCTACCGCGTCTCTTGATAGTCGCCTGGAATCCTAGAAGCATCGTTATGACGCACCATACCCCGGTGCCATGAAGCCCGAGCACGATAGCTTACACTCTGGCCAGGGATAGCTATTGTGGAGCGTCGAGTCTGATACAAACAGACTCGGCGTCCCGGGCGATGGGTATATATACGCTACGCCCCCTACGCCGATACGGTCTCAGGTTCGATTCCCGACGTCGGACTTTCGTCGCGTCTCACCGAGAATGAAAACAATGGAGTACAGCTATATACATCCGACACTCACACTTGGAGTTACCGTGTGCGAATGACCAATGTGTATATCTGGAGCTTCGTCTTGTCCATGTTTTTTTCCCTTCTCGTCGAAACATACGAAGCCGTGAATCGAACCGACGACCTCCCGATGCTTAGGTCTTAGAGGCGAGCACGCTAACCACTAGACCACCGCACCGGTACAATAATTATATATAATAAAATTAATAAGTTTTCGTGACCCCTATATTTTTTTGCATTTTCGCGTACCGTCCGACTGGGGAACAACGAATATGAGTGCCAGACCGTTGCCAAATGTACCAATCCGAAAATATTTGCCCTCAAAGTTGGAAAAAAAATTTGGTTTTTCGCCTCTCCAGACAAATTGCTCGCGATATATGTCAATTTTGGCACTTGTGTGTGTGCGAGTACACGCGAGCACACTATTGAATGCTTTTTTTTCCCGCATGTGCTCCAAAATTTTGTTTTTTCGCCATTTATGTGCTTTTTCCAACTTCGGTGAAACCCTGTATTTCGTGATTCCGGGCGAAATATGGGTCAAATCTTGCAATTTTTTGCACTCTCGAGTTGCGTCCGGCTGGGGAACGACGAATATGAGCGCTGAACCGCTGCCGAATGTCTTAATTCGAAAATATTCGTTCTCGAAGCTGAAAAAATTTCTGGCGACATTTTACTTTTTGGCGTCTCAAGGCGAATTACGCGTGAAATATATCCGCGTGTTCACGCGTGTGTATGCGACTACACTCGAGCGCCCTATTGAATGTATTTTTTTACCTCATGTGCTGTAAAAAAATTTTTTTACGTTAATTATGTGTTTTTTCCAATTTCGGCGAATCCCTGTATTTCGTGATTCCGTGCGAAATACGGGTCAAATCTGGCAATTTTTTGCACTCTCGAGTTGCGTCCGCGAGGGAACGACGAATATGGGCGCTGAACCGATGCCGAATGTTTTACTTCGAAAATATTCGCTCTCGAAGCTGCAAAAATTTCCGGCGACATTTTACTTTTTGGCGTCTCAAGGCGAATTACGTATGAAATGTGTCCATATGTTCACCCGTGTGTATGCGACTACACACGAGCAACCTATTGGATGTATTTTTTTTACCTTAATATGCATCGAAAATTGAATAATTACGGTTTTTATGTGTATTTTAAAATTTTTTATTTTTTTTTGCGTCCCATCTGTACGAGATTTTGGCATACCCCACTTCCCCAGGATTGTTGATGATTGCCACGTTATAATAAATTTTTAGTCCAGGTATAAATATATATTTTTGAAAATTAATTTCACATTGCTTTCCCCTCTTTTTTAAAAGCGGAAGCCGAAATTTATCGACAAATTAATGTGTTTATTAATGTGTTAATGTAACCGGTGCGGTGGTCTAGTGGTTAGCGTGCTCGCCTCTAAGACCTAAGCATCGGGAGGTCGACGGTTCGATTCCCGGCTTTGTATGTTTCGACGAGAAGGGAAAAAAAACATGGACGAGACGAAGCTCCAGATATATACATCGGTCACTCGCA
Source organism: Ichneumon xanthorius (assembly GCA_917499995.1). Lineage (NCBI taxonomy): Eukaryota > Metazoa > Arthropoda > Insecta > Hymenoptera > Ichneumonidae > Ichneumon > Ichneumon xanthorius. Next base: position 23,689,522 of record OU824200.1, on the reverse strand, counting down.
CACGGTAACTGCAAGTGTGAGTGTCGGATGTATATAGCTGTACTCCATTGTTTTCATTCTCGGTGAGACGCGACGAAAGTCCGACGTCGGGAATCGAACCTGAGACCGAATCGGCGTAGGGGACGTAGCGTACCCATCGCCCGGGACGCCGAGTCTGTGTATCAGACTCGACGCTCCGCAATAGCTATCCCTGGCCAGAGTGTAAGCTATCGTGCTCGGGCTTCATGGCACCGGGGTATGGTGCGTCATAACGATGCTTCTAGGATTCCAGGCGACTATCCTAGAATACTTTCAGCCTTGCCTCCTTAACCTGGGGCTCTGAGGAATCCGACCATGTTTCCCTAGCTTGACGACAGATAGGGATGCTGGGGGACGGGGGACTAGGTAATGATACCCTGGCTACCGGCAATCCCAACAAGGGGGCGCTGGGAACAGGGGGGAATGGCCATGATACCCTGGGCTACCCCAAAGAAGGCCTGCTGGGGGACGGGGGACTGACCAGGATACCCTATGCTACCGGTAACCCCAAGAAGGGATGCTGGGGGACGGGGGGCTGACCATGATACCCTGTGTAACCAGTAATCCCTACGAAGAAAGGTGTCAAGTCAAGAAAGACCCGAACAACGCCTGTCGGTTGTGGTCCGCGTCTGAGGAACACAACGTGGACAATTAAGGCATCGCGAGTGCCCCACAAGGCCCGAGTACAATGGTCCTCCACCAAAACAAACCAAACCAACCAAAACCAATGTGTTAATGTGCGATTTATTTAATTTACAAAAATAAAGGTAATTTCGTTGTTTGTTCGCTCATAAAGCAAGGTTTGTTTTTATGTCAAAGCGTGTTTTCGAGATAAAAAGAGGAAGCAATGGGAAATTTTTAACTTCCACTTAAAAAGAAAATAATTTTTTAATAACGTCCAATAAAAAAAAAATTGATTCAACAATTAATTTGATGTGATGTTGACACCCAGCAACCGCATTACAAGTTGTAATCGAAAAACGATAGATATAATGTATATGTCGAGGACAATACTTCGGACCGTTTCAAATTCACGCGGAGTAGTATATTCATCGTTTAAGGATGCATCACACATATATTCCCAATCAAAAGTTTAATTCAATCAAAATTTTAGTACTTCCCGACATGCCAAAAATCTGAAAAAAAATCAGCCGTACTATGTCAAGACTTTTGATTTGGCATAATAATAATAATGCCAAAAGTTGTTAACAAATGATTACAAAAATTAATTGTTTTAAACAAATTAGACAACTTTGGATTTTTTCATTTTAAATGAATTCCTTGATTTTTTAGAATTCATATGAATGTTTTCAGAATTTTCTAACATTTAAATTTTTGTTTTTTGCTTCCTCATAGAGGAAGCTTTGTTTTGGTGAAAAAAAAAATTTCGAGATTTTAATGAAAACGTGTTCAGAATGTTCGAAAACATCGAAAAATCACATTTAGAAAAATGTGTGTGTGTGTGTGTGTGTGTGTGTGTGTGTGTGTGTGTGTGTGTGTGTGTGTGTGTGCGCGTGCGTGCGTGCGTGCGTGCGTGCGTGCGTGCGTGCGTGCGTGCGTGCGTGCGTGCGTGCGTGCGTGCGTGCGTGCGTGCGTGCGTGCGTGCGTGCGTGCGTGCGTGCGTGCGTGCGTGCGTGCGTGCGTGCGTGCGTGCGTGCGTGCGTGCGTGCGTGCGTGCGTGCGTGCGTGCGTGCGTGCGTGCGTGCGTGCGTGCGTGCGTGCGTGCGTGCGTGCGTGCGTGCGTGTGTGTGTGTGTGTGTGTGTGTGTGTGTGTGTGTGTGTGTGTTTTCTCTCGGTAGGTGGAAAAATGCAGTTACGCACACCGGCAGTGTTGCCGGTATTGTGGGACTCCTCCTCGTAAGGCCCTACCCACTAAAAACCACCTCCCTGCTCTCCTACTACCCTCGCGGAACCGCCGTCAGGCACTACTTCGCGAGGGAGCATTTGGCTGTTGCCCGTCCTCCTACTCTTCTCGTCTTCCTCTCTCTTCTAACCGAAGTTTTTTTATGATGACAGTCGCAAAACTCCCAACTGCATCCCATCGCTTCTGTGAGACCAGCATCTGGCCGACTATTGTCTCCGGTGACGGCTGGTTCTCGAGCAGCCGATGAAGGGCTTCTCTCTCTTCCTGGAAGCGCGGGCAGCCAAAGAAGACGTGCTCCGCGTCCTCTACTACCGAAGGGCAGGCTGGACACTCTGAGGTGTCGTCTAGTCTGAATCGAAGTTGGTAAGCTCGAAAACAGCCGTGCCCGGTCAGCATTTGTGTAAGGTAGTGGTCGGTCTCTCCGTGTTTCCGATCGATCCACCCATCAATCTGCGGGATCAGTCTATGCGTCCACCTCCCCTTGCTTGACGCATCCCACTGTTGTTGCCACCGTGACATGGAACGTTGTCTTTCCTCTAGAACCATGGCCCGCTGTTCAGCTTGGCTTTCCTGGCGACCACGACGGTAGAGCCTGTGCTGTTCATCGGCCAGTACCTCTATCGGTGGCATTCCCGCTACGACGCACACTGCATCGTATGATACAGTGCGGAATGCGCAGGACACTCTCAATGCGCTCGTGCGGTACTCTGATGTGCCTTTTCGCCTATGCGCCTCTGTGCTCATAACGCTGGCCCAAATTGGGGCCGCGTAGAGCAGTATCGCGGTGGTTACGCACGACAAAAGCCTCCTCCGGCTCTGTCGCGGTCCGCCAATGTAAGGCATTATCCGTGACAGCGCCGATGCCACTTTTGCCGCCTTAGCGCTGGCGTAATGGACGTGCTGGTTAAACCGCAGCCTCTCGTCTATTAGTACTCCCAGGTACTTCAGCGATGACCGCGATTCCACCTCGCGATTACCGACCGTAAGGGGATGGTCTCCCTTACTTTTCTGCTTGTGACCAGGTCCACCTCGGTCTTGTGGTCGGCGAGTTGCAGACCCACCGTTGACATCCAGTGCCTAATATTTACGATAGACTCGTTAGCGATTTGCACTACCTCCTCTACGTACTTGCCGGTAATGACCAACGCCACATCATCGGCGAAGCCGATGACTGTTGATCCTTCCGGCATCTGCAGCCTTAGAAGCGCGTCGTACATGACGTTCCACAGGGTCGGTCCAAGAACCGACCCTTGAGGGACGCCCCCCGTTACTTCGTACGCCCTTGATCCGTTTTCCGTATGGTACATCAAGGTTCTGTCCTTGAAGTAGTCATTGACGATTTGCCTCAAGTATGCCGGAACTCCCTGGAGAACTGCTGGAGTGCATCCAGTATGCAGCTCCACCTTGCTGAGTTAAAGGCATTTTTCACATCCAGGGTGACGATCGCACAGTACTTTTTGCTACCCCTTCTCCACCGTTTGCCTTGAATGGCCTCATGCGCAGTATTGACCACAAGGTTTATGGCATCTATCGTCGATCGTGCCTTTCTAAAGCCAAACTGGTTTTTAGAGAGGCCCATTTCTCCCTCGGTGATTATCTCCAAGCGTCTGCAGATAATACGCTCCAGGATCTTCCCCGTCGTGTCCAGTAAGCATATTGGGCGGTACGACGACGGGTCCTCCGGTGGCGCCTTCCCCTTCGGCAGTAGCACAAGTCGCTGCTTCTTCCACGGTTTCGGAAAGATTCCTTCGAGCAGGCATGCGTTGTACACCTCTAGGAAGACGTCCGGACGTACCCTGATCGCGGACTTGAGGGCAACGTTGGGGATGCCGTCCAGGCCGGGTGCCTTGGCGTCGCCTACGTTCTTGCAGGCCGCAAGGAGCTCCTCCATCGTGATCGGTGGTACCTCGTCGATAGGTATGGGATGTTCCTCTTCATGCCGGATTGCCTGTTGCTGCGGAAACAGCGTCGAGACGATTGCGTGCATCAGTTCGGGTGTGGTCGGTGCCACCATCTGCGAGCTTTTGAGCTTGGTCATAGCGATCTTGTATGGCCTACCCCAAGGGTCACTATTGACCTCGGAGCATAACTCTGTCCAGCTCTTCCGTTTGCTGGCTTTAATGGCTCCCTTGAACTCTCTACGAGCTTGTTTATACCGCTGCTGCAATACTCGATACTCCGGGCGCCCCCTCGCACGCTGGTATAGCCTTCTAGCACGATGGCATCGTCTCCGAAGATCGGCGATACCCTCGTTCCACCAGTAAACTGGTGGTCGTCGGGCATTACCTGAGGTCCTTGGCATTGACGCATCAGTGGCTTCGGTGATGAGTGACATAATCTGCTGAGCCTTGTCCTCTGGTGAACCCGAGAGCTCAACATTTTGCTCCATGATGATGCCGAAGGCGTCCTCGTCAAACGCCTTAGCCTTCCACCTAGGACCCCCTTCTGTACGCCTCCTTCTGCATATTCTTCCAGGTATCTTCAGCGTGCATAGGATTGCCTGATGATCACTATGGGTATAAAGATCACTGACCTCCCATGTCACGCCTTGTCTGCATAGGACCTCACTCACGAAAGTAAGATCGACGATCGAGCTTGTACCACTCCTCGTAAACGTCGGCTTGTGTCCGTTGTTGACCAGGACTATATCAAGCTGCGCAAAAGATTGAAGCAGGGTTTCCCCTCTCAGGTTTGTCTCCCTGCTACCCCACTCATTTGCCCAGGCATTAAAGTCCCCTGCAATAACCAAGGGACTTCTTATCCGTGCGTCGGTAGCAAGCTGGTGAAGGAGTTCCTCAAGGTCTTCGATTGGCGCATTTGGTGAGGCATAACAGCTATAGACGTATATGCCATCAACTTTTGCCCATACGAAACCTGTTCTCGGAGCCCTCCTGACTTCCTGGATGGGAAATTTCCCGCATGCCCAGATAGCTGCCCGTCCTGAGGCATCTGCTACCCACTTGGCTCCCTCGACATTTTTATACTGTTCGCAGACGATAGCGACGTCGATCTTCAGTTCGTGCACCGTCTGCATAAGTAGCTCCTGCGCTGCCTCGCAATGGTTGAGATTGCGCTGCAGTATTCTCATCTTCTTTTCTTCGCTGCCTCTTGGAGGGCCTTCCGGAGGACCAAACACTTCCCTCTACCCGTGGGATGGTCACTGTTTCCCTTCCCTCGGCAGAGTACGCAACAGGGACCACTGGAGCACTCTTTAGCGAGATGCCCCTCCGCCCCGCATCGGAGACACTGCTTCGATCGATCAGCCCCCTTGCAATTTCGTGCCAGGTGACCGAAATCCCAGCACCTAAAGCACCGTGGCACTGTTGTTTTCTCCCGGATGCGGCAGATGACCCACCCAATCCTCACTTTCCCCATATGGGCGGCTTTCTTGGCTAAGTCTGCCGGGAGACTTACCACCGCCGTCTGTGTGCCACCATAGGCCTCCCGGATTGACCTGACCACGGCAGCCGTTAGACTGGGTGCCGCCAGCCTTGTTGCCAGGGCTTCCGCCACTTCTTCCTTCGTCGTGAGTTCATCCAGATCCTTGATCTCGATCAGGTCCTCCTGCGCGAGCGTTCTGACCTCGGCCTCTGCTCCCAGAATTTCTTCCACCGACTGCCTCAGCTCCGGTGCTTTCTGGGGTGCCGTCCGGTCGATCTCCAGTAGCAGCTCTCCGGACACGGTCTTCCGGACTTTGGCGAGCTCTCCCCCAGTTCCTTCATGACTGTGTTGCCCTTCAATTGCCGTAGGATGTCGGCATACGACTTTTCTCCTGTAGCATTGATGGCTAGGGCATCTGGCTTTGTCGGCTTGGGACGCCGGTTTCTCCGCTTTCCCCTTCCTACATTCAGCCACGTCGGTGGCTCCTTCTGTGCTGCCGGGATAGCTTCCACCCGTGATTCGGTTGTCGTTACCGAGACTGACCTTGGGGATCCTGGCTTCTTTTTTTTTTCCTCGGGGTCCTGCCTTCTTTAGGTGGAGACGTAGTCATCCTCCTCTTGGGGGCTTTCCAGCTAGGCTTTCCCGCTAGTGCCGACGAAGTTTGGCCTTCGCTCCGGTCGGCGGTTTCTCCGTATCCAGAGGCTTCTCTGTCTCTGGTCGGCAGGCCAGGTCGTAGCTTGATCTGATCGACTCCACCAACCTCCGAATCTCCGTATGGACGTTACTCTTGCCTTTGATGAACTCGGCCAGATCCGTGATCTTACTGCCAAGTCGCTCAAAGGCAGCTTCGCTTTTCCTCTCCTTCTGTTGCTCTGTGGCTCGCGTTGTGGGACTGTGCGATTGGCCTCCCCCAAAATCCATGAGGCCGGCGCCGACCACCGGGGCTTTCACCCGATTCGAATCGACGGTGAGATTACTCTCTGTCTGAGAGGTACTCACTTGGGGTACTTTGTTCTGATCGCTCACTACCATTGTTGATTTGTTTTCGGGGTTTTTTCCCCTAGTCTGTTGGTCCGCGAGGCTTATTTTATTTCGGCCTGCGTGTGCGTGTGCGTGTGCGTGTGCGTGTGCGTGTGCGTGTGCGTGTGCGTGTGCGTGTGCGTGTGCGTGTGCGTGTGCGTGTGCGTGTGCGTGTGCGTGTGCGTGTGCGTGTGCGTGTGCGTGTGCGTGTGCGTGTGCGTGTGCGTGTGCGTGTGCGTGTGCGTGTGCGTGTGCGTGTGCGTGTGCGTGTGCGTGTGCGTGTGCGTGTGCGTGTGCGTGTGCGTGTGCGTGTGCGTGTGCGTGTGCGTGTGCGTGTGCGTGTGCGTGTGCGTGTGCGTGTGCGTGTGCGTGTGCGTGTGCGTGTGCGTGTGCGTGTGCGTGTGCGTGTGCGTGTGCGTGTGCGTGTGCGTGTGCGTGTGCGTGTGCGTGTGCGTGTGCGTGTGCGTGTGCGTGTGCGTGTGCGTGTGCGTGTGCGTGTGCGTGTGCGTGTGCGTGTGCGTGTGCGTGTGCGTGTGCGTGTGCGTGTGCGTGTGCGTGTGCGTGTGCGTGTGCGTGTGCGTGTGCGTGTGCGTGTGCGTGTGCGTGTGCGTGTGCGTGTGCGTGTGCGTGTGCGTGTGCGTGTGCGTGTGCGTGTGCGTGTGCGTGTGCGTGTGCGTGTGCGTGTGCGTGTGCGTGTGCGTGTGCGTGTGCGTGTGCGTGTGCGTGTGCGTGTGCGTGTGCGTGTGCGTGTGCGTGTGCGTGTGCGTGTGCGTGTGCGTGTGCGTGTGCGTGTGCGTGTGCGTGTGCGTGTGCGTGTGCGTGTGCGTGTGCGTGTGCGTGTGCGTGTGCGTGTGCGTGTGCGTGTGCGTGTGCGTGTGCGTGTGCGTGTGCGTGTGCGTGTGCGTGTGCGTGTGCGTGTGCGTGTGCGTGTGCGTGTGCGTGTGCGTGTGCGTGTGCGTGTGCGTGTGCGTGTGCGTGTGCGTGTGCGTGTGCGTGTGCGTGTGCGTGTGCGTGTGCGTGTGCGTGTGCGTGTGCGTGTGCGTGTGCGTGTGCGTGTGCGTGTGCGTGTGCGTGTGCGTGTGCGTGTGCGTGTGCGTGTGCGTGTGCGTGTGCGTGTGCGTGTGCGTGTGCGTGTGCGTGTGCGTGTGCGTGTGCGTGTGCGTGTGCGTGTGCGTGTGCGTGTGCGTGTGCGTGTGCGTGTGCGTGTGCGTGTGCGTGTGCGTGTGCGTGTGCGTGTGCGTGTGCGTGTGCGTGTGCGTGTGCGTGTGCGTGTGCGTGTGCGTGTGCGTGTGCGTGTGCGTGTGCGTGTGCGTGTGCGTGTGCGTGTGCGTGTGCGTGTGCGTGTGCGTGTGCGTGTGCGTGTGCGTGTGCGTGTGCGTGTGCGTGTGCGTGTGCGTGTGCGTGTGCGTGTGCGTGTGCGTGTGCGTGTGCGTGTGCGTGTGCGTGTGCGTGTGCGTGTGCGTGTGCGTGTGCGTGTGCGTGTGCGTGTGCGTGTGCGTGTGCGTGTGCGTGTGCGTGTGCGTGTGCGTGTGCGTGTGCGTGTGCGTGTGCGTGTGCGTGTGCGTGTGCGTGTGCGTGTGCGTGTGCGTGTGCGTGTGCGTGTGCGTGTGCGTGTGCGTGTGCGTGTGCGTGTGCGTGTGCGTGTGCGTGTGCGTGTGCGTGTGCGTGTGCGTGTGCGTGTGCGTGTGCGTGTGCGTGTGCGTGTGCGTGTGCGTGTGCGTGTGCGTGTGCGTGTGCGTGTGCGTGTGCGTGTGCGTGTGCGTGTGCGTGTGCGTGTGCGTGTGCGTGTGCGTGTGCGTGTGCGTGTGCGTGTGCGTGTGCGTGTGCGTGTGCGTGTGCGTGTGCGTGTGCGTGTGCGTGTGCGTGTGCGTGTGCGTGTGCGTGTGCGTGTGCGTGTGCGTGTGCGTGTGCGTGTGCGTGTGCGTGTGCGTGTGCGTGTGCGTGTGCGTGTGCGTGTGCGTGTGCGTGTGCGTGTGCGTGTGCGTGTGCGTGTGCGTGTGCGTGTGCGTGTGCGTGTGCGTGTGCGTGTGCGTGTGCGTGTGCGTGTGCGTGTGCGTGTGCGTGTGCGTGTGCGTGTGCGTGTGCGTGTGCGTGTGCGTGTGCGTGTGCGTGTGCGTGTGCGTGTGCGTGTGCGTGTGCGTGTGCGTGTGCGTGTGCGTGTGCGTGTGCGTGTGCGTGTGCGTGTGCGTGTGCGTGTGCGTGTGCGTGTGCGTGTGCGTGTGCGTGTGCGTGTGCGTGTGCGTGTGCGTGTGCGTGTGCGTGTGCGTGTGCGTGTGCGTGTGCGTGTGCGTGTGCGTGTGCGTGTGCGTGTGCGTGTGCGTGTGCGTGTGCGTGTGCGTGTGCGTGTGCGTGTGCGTGTGCGTGTGCGTGTGCGTGTGCGTGTGCGTGTGCGTGTGCGTGTGCGTGTGCGTGTGCGTGTGCGTGTGCGTGTGCGTGTGCGTGTGCGTGTGCGTGTGCGTGTGCGTGTGCGTGTGCGTGTGCGTGTGCGTGTGCGTGTGCGTGTGCGTGTGCGTGTGCGTGTGCGTGTGCGTGTGCGTGTGCGTGTGCGTGTGCGTGCGTGCGTGATGAAATTCGTTCAGATTTTGAGATTTTAAAATTTTTGAAAAAAGTGTGTTCGCGCTCTAGCTTTCGCAAATTTTGAGATTCTGGGCTGAAACTTTCTACAGAAGTAGACCAACATCAAACAATTTTCGCTATTGAATTTGGTACGAATCGGTCGAACCGTTTAAATTTTGTCATTTTGAATTTTTCGAATTTCATGCATTTTTTTTTTTTTTTTTTTTTTTGTAAGACGCATTTTTTTCGGATCAAATCCTAAGCTATCCTAGATCAGTCCTAAGCTTCATTCGCGTAAAATGATTTTTATTGTTCTACCGATGCACGCTTGAGCAGCATTCTAGCCGTCGTTCGAGCTAGTTCCCTTCCGAAATTGCAGGGTTTCTATTTTTCTATATTTTCTGTTGCACCTCAAGAATATACCTTGTGAAAAGAAAAGTGGTCCTAAGGTTCATTCGCGTAAAATGATTTTTATTGTTCTACCGATGCACGCTTGAGCAGCATTCTAGCCGTCGTTCGGGCTAGTTCCCTTCCGAAATTTCAGGGTTTCTATTTTTCTATATTTTCTGTTGAACCTCAAGAATATACCCTGTGAAAAGAAAAGTGGTCCTAAGCTTCATTCGCGTAAAATGATTTTTTTTCGCTTCGTGATTCACGGTTTGTGGGTTTTTCCGGCGTTTTGCACCTGCTCCCCTCCAAAATGTTGGGTTTTTCTTCACTTCCTATATACCTGCATGTATGAGAAGTCGATCTTATAAAGATAAAAGTGGTTCCAAACTTTTGGTCACCGAACGTTCCGTACTTCAACCACATATTTTCCTCTGCGAATAAAAAACGTGTCAGATTCGTGATCAGCGCGGAAAAATACATGGAATTACAGTCCCGGAGCGACAACTAACCAAAAAGTTTACCAGGCATTTTTATAGCCAAAATTGCAAAAATGAATGATTTTAGTCATTTGTAAACAACGATTTCTTTGCATTCCGATGGCATCGCGGGAAAACCCAGGTGCCTATCGTGATCTACAGCAAGACATACACAAGACGATGGATATGACGGGATTAAAAAGCTAGATAAAGAGGTATCACTAGGAATTCTGGAATAAAAATCGAAAGGGCAAAAAAAAATTCAGGAGCGCATACTTCCATGTATTTTTTCGCGCCAAACGCAGATTCGACAAAGTGAAACGTGACGATGTTATATTTTTTTACGTACTGAACCTGAATCGGTCAGCCGTTTTGCATAAAAGTCTAAGACGTTAACGTTGAAAAAAGTTGACAATTGAAATTTTCATATCGCTTCCTCATAAAAGCTGAAAATCGAAATTTTCATATCGCTTCTTCATAAAAGTTGAAAATTGAAATTCGCCAAGCTTCCTCTATGAGGAAGCCAAAAATACAGACAATGCTTCCTCATAGAAGAAGCTTCGCGAATTTCAATTTTCAACGTTTATGAAGAAGCGATATGAAAATTTCAATTTTGTTATTCTTTATTTTTGACAAATCGATGTAGAATCACGAATTTCGGATATTATGTTTCCGTATCTCGATTATACAGTACACACAAAAAGTTTCGAGGCCATTGCGCCAACCATTCGGTAGTTATGGCCTTAAAAAAATTTCAAAAACTAAAAATTCAAAAATGTTAGAAATAAAAAAAAAATTCACGTGGTTTCTAGAAAATTAATGAATTAATTAGAAAAGCGAAAAAAAGGTTTACTGATTATTTTTTGAATGATTTTTTTAGCAATCTGTTAATAACTTTTTGACATTATTATTATGCAAAATAATTAATGTTGTTGGCACTATTGTATTGTATATTATATATATATATAATAATACAGTTGATTTTTTTTTTAGAATTTTATACCATTAGGAAGTGATCAAATGTTCATTGAATCTCACTTTTGGCTGAAAATGTACGTGTGAAGCATCCTTAACCAGCTCTTATTCGTTTATTCTGCAGATCTTTCCATGTTTTTGATTCTTTTCTCTCTTTTGCGAAGCAAAACTTATTTTTCAATAAGCTTTGCTTTCAATATCTCGTACATCATCTTCTCTCGGAAGTAGGGCATGTCCTGTTGCGTAAAAATAATTTCTTTTCCGGTGGATATACATTCGGCGAACATGCATGTAAAAAATACTAGGATAGTGTAGTTAGGTCGTGATTAATACTTCGCTGTACCATGGGCAGTTACATCCGAGGATAGTTAATATAAATATTTTGTCGAATCAATAAAAGAAGTAACATAATAAATGTTCCGAGTGGACATATGTAGGAGACGAAGGACATTCCGATGGAGATATAAACGTCTCCATTTGTTTCCTCAGTATGGAGGATTTAAATGGAACCAATAATTAAATTAAATTAAACTAAAGTAACCTAGCGTTCGGGCGCGAAGCGCCCGATCGCTAATAATAATAATAATAATAATAATAATAATAATAATAATAATAATAATAATAATAATAATAATAATAATAATAATAATAATAATAATAATAATAATAATAATAATAATAATAATAATAATAATAATAATAATAATAATAATAATTTCTATGAAAATAGACAAAAATATTTTTTTCTGCCAATATGTCATATTTGATTTTTCTTGAAAAATTCCAGAATATACTCTCAAGTGTGTAGTATCACAAGTTTATAAAAATTGTGACACTGTCCACAATAACGGAACGTGTCACAATTTTTATAAAATTCAATGGAAAGTAATAAATATCTCTTTTTTATTATAAATTTATCTTAAACGGAGCATAGCTATCAAACGGGCATCTCACCCATCCAAACAAAAATATGAGATCACTCTACACACTTGAGAGTATATTCTGGATTTTTTAAAGAAAAATCAAACATGACATATTGTCTGAAAAAAAATATTTTTGTCTATTTTTCATATAAATAGATGTTTGTTGCATTCAAAAAAACCTACAAAATGTTGTTATAGAATTTTCATTTGAAACTGCAACTTTTATGTCTTAAACGTTTTTTCGTACGACAAAAAGTTTTTAAGATATACTGATTTTTTAAAAAGTTCAATTTTTCGACATCTCAAAAAAATAGAACCCAAAAATTCTTTAAAAAATTACAAAAAGCCCTTGTAAATAATCATGAATTGTGGTGAAATTACAACTTTTGACCATGCGAAACCGGATGGAATACATCATACTAATGGTACATTACATGCGACTTTCATGTTATGTATTCGCTACACATTACAAGCATAACATCGGTACATTACATGTATCTTCCATGTTATATTGCCTCAATGAAATGTGTTCACCGGGTAAAGAACTGTATACTACTCGGCTCACATGGCTTCACTTGGTTTATAAAACCTTTTTTTGGAAGAATTTTTTATGTACTTGTACGTTGTTTACTTGTTTGAAACAAAAAATTGGCATATATAAGATGAATAAACCCACAAAAATTGTATTTCTTTCGAATCGTACAACACGTAAATAATTGATAACATAGTTTAATGAGTCACGAAGTAGATTAATATTTCTAACAATCGACAAAGGGTAATTACAACACATCGATGTCAGTAGATACTTGATATCGTGCCATGGCAGTTACAGTGACTATCAATCAGTGTAGAAGTGCAGTGAATGCAAAGATGGCGTATACTATTTGTGTTCTGTCAGGCAGTTGAGGCACTTGTCGACTTATCAAAGATTATCGATGCCGAGTGCTACGTCCGTGAATCGCAACAATTTGTTTATAAACGTGGCAATTGTTTCAAGAGTTGCTATTTCGAGAATTTTGTAACGTAATGTTCTCGGGCTGAATTTTAAATCAAGTGGCAACCAATGTATAACCTAGCTATGTCTGAACCTTGAACTGCTGTTTCAAGTAAAGAAACTATCTGTAGTGTATAGATATTGAACTGATTCCAGAGGGATAAAGATCAAAACCTATATCGTCGTATCGGTGAACTCAGAGATGTCAGTTTAGACTTCAAAATTAATAACACGCATTATTTAACAACATAGAAAGAAAACTTTATCTTGAGCGGTAGCATACTGATATTTGTACTGCCAGGCTTTGTAAATACAAAAAATGCCTAAAATAAGAACAAGACAGGGGACAGGTGGTCTTTGGCTACGCCAACGTGAGCTTGGTATACGATTTCCCCTGGGACACGGAGATCACTTCCACAAAACTCTCTACTCGTCTATTAAACCAGTCACATCTTGGGATCATGGAGAAAATCTTTGTAATGCTATGCACGGTGGGGTCTTCAATTTGGAGTTTTCTCCTGATGGGTAATTATTGTTTTATAATAACTTGTCTGTCAGTATTTACTACATTGGAGCCACTTGCACTTAAAAAAAACTTTCAATGCTGATTAATTTTTTATTTCCAGATCATTACTATTGGCAGCATGTGAGAAAAAGAGCATTTTAATGTTTGATCCTCTGTGTAGGCGACTTATACACGCCATAGACAATGCACATAATGATTGTGTAAACTGTGTAAGGTAGGAACGAGTCGTCCTTTGTTGTTTCATTAATATACAATAATAATTTTTTCCTAACCCTTGCGTGTAAAATCCTACTTTTCATTTATGTGAAGTGAGTCCGGAAAGGCACATTTTTGCATTGCATGTGAGAAAAATACTGTGCATGCATACGAATGCAATATGGTATTTTTTTCTTGCACTGATGCAAGAACATACCATTCTGCGCCTACTTCCCAAAACAGAAAAGCATTATTTTCATGAATTTGTTAGGAAAGGTTATGTGAATGGTATGGGGATAGAACAGGAAAGCCTGACTCATGTGAATGCCCCACATGCCTTTGGAATTTTCACACTCATCAAGAACCCCCTTTATGTGCCTTTGCCATACAAATAACTATTGTAAATCATTGACTTGTGAGGTATACAATACTAAATGTACATTTGTCTTTAAAGCGCTTTGTGTAACCAATAAATTTTAATTCTGCAGATTTTTAGACCAACGCATGTTTGCCACCTGTTCCGACGATAGTACTGTAGCTCTGTGGGACGCAAGAAATTTGAAGCAAAGGATAAGAACGCTGAAGGGTCATTCAAATTGGGTGAAAAATATTGAATATAGCCCGAGCGATGGGTTATTGTTGACAAGTGGATTCGATGGAAGCATATATACATGGGACATTAACAGGTAGCTTGGTAATTATTATACTTTTACTGATCCGCAACTGACCCCGATCAAACATTGCTTCCAGTTTTACCGAAAACAGCTTTATTTATAATCGAGTGTTTCACACGAATGGCTTGATGCGCACCAGACTCAGTCCTGATGCCTCCAAAATGCTCATATGCACTACATCCGGTTATCTCATAGTTATACACAATCTCAAGTTAAGCACGCTCTCCCAAGATTTGTCGGGATTCAAGGTAACTTGTCTATTTAAGTCCCTGCAAATCCAAGGTGTGAACCTGCAATCTAAATACAAATTGCTTTTCAAATTTTCTTGCAGCCAAATATGTATCGTTTGATGCAATTATCTCAGACAACTATACCAGTGGCGGCAGGATTCACCCACCTGTTCTCGAATTCACGGACCTACAATAGAGTTGAATTCTTAACCGATTTCCCGACTGGTGATGATGCTGAAGTTATATCGAGTCTTCAAGTACATCCCCAAGGCTGGTGCGCATTGTCTAGAAATGTTAGCAATGGCGAGAAATCGGAGGTACAACGACTATCAATAATTTACGGCCTATGTGAAGCTATAAAATACATTCCTAATAGCAAACATGTATGAACAATGAAAAATAGTGAGGAAGCAATCTGTAGTACTTGATATGCAACTTTTATTTCATTCGTGTTTGAAGAAGCATTTTTTCTATAGTTCGTACTAAATATCATTGAAGTTTATTTTCCTGTGTCCAATGTTGAGGGTAAAATTTAAATATAAATCATAAAATATATCATAAATAAACCCCAAGTTTGGAGTCTTATTCCAAGTTTGCTAGAGTTAGACTCCGTACACTTTTTTTCAGCATCACTTCTAAATTAATTTTTACGACGATTTTGATAATATTAAGAATACGTCTATTTTGTTTAGTTCACAAAATAACGGCCCAATGAAAAAACGTAATCTATGAGAAAGCAAACATTAATAAAGATTGGAGCATAAAATGAATTATTCATGACTGTTCCAGTGGACTTGCATACACGATATCCAGGAGCGTGACATGCACGACATAGTGGAACAGCTGAAAGAAGGCGAGGACCCGACACCTGTATTCAATGAGTCGATAGAGGATGATTTTGAAGTGACGCAACAGCCTCAACCATCGCGATCCGGAATCACGTCGTCCTTCGTAATAGATAGTGCAAATCGAGTGAGAATCCTCCAAACGATGTCAGATGTAAGATCAAACTCGTTTGTGTCGACGGATGCCCCGCAGCCAGTTCGTCCTTCGAGAACGAACAACTGGCAGGAAGTCCGTCGAGTAAATGTACGTTCTCACTCAAGAAGTCCACGTTCGGAGCGACACATAGTTAGAACGAATTTCGGAGTGGTAGAGATAAGTAACACATCTGAGATCAGAACGCCAAACAATCGAGAGGAGCAGGCTTCAGACCTGGGCGATCGCGACGGACATGGTGAGAGTATACGCGAGGAAGTTTCGTACGCGCGTGAACGTGATGCCGAACAGGATTACAGGATTCCGAGATCGAATCCCCAGATGAATGATTGGCGACGACGTAATATGTTAGACAACAGTAATTTCTCAGCAGCAAATGTCGAATTACACGTTAGTTCGACTGATGTTTGGGAGGCACTGGTTGCAATCAGAGAAGCAAGGCTTCGACGTGAGCGAGAGAGAGAATTCTACCCTGCCGCGGATCGGCGTAGTTGGCTAAGCAGGTCGAGTAGCGGTGTCACCGTTAACATGCCCGCGCGCTCGTCTCACACTGTTGTTATAATAGGGGATCGCGGCAGACCGCAAGGTCAAAATCGGCAGGGTCAAAATTCAATGTATGCCATACCGAGAAATCACAAAATTCATCAGAATGTATCAAGGCTTACGCACTACATTGAGGAACCTAATGTGGGCTCCGGTTACATAAAGGAATTATGCTTTTCCGCCGATGGTAGACTCATATGCTCGCCATTCGGTTACGGAGTTCGTCTTCTAGCGTTTTCCAGCGACTGTCAGGAATTGTCCAATTGCGTGCCATCGGGCAGCGAATCGGTTAAACTTTCTGAATTGGCGGCGAACGTCAGTCACTCGGATATCGTAGTCAGTACGAAATTTTCACCTCGGCACTATCTACTCGTGTCCGGCTGTTTGAGCGGCAAAATCGTTTGGCATCAGCCTGTAGTTTAGCTAAATGAAATTGCCTTTGTAGTATTGGTTATTTGCTTCTTTACGGACGAGATCGAGCTTGCTTCTTGCGTTCGTGTATCTTTTTTCGTGCAACTGAGGTTGTCTTTGATTATTTAAAACTGGCAACACGACTGCTGTTTGGAATTTACTTACTTTTTTGTTTTAACACATTTTTTTCTCATTTGTACAAAATACTTGTCTAGTTTTATATCCATGAAATTGTCCAATAATGAAGAATGAATACATACTCGACAATTTATCACATAAAGGATGTTTTCAAATATCATAGTTGTCGTTATCTCGACTATGTATCAATACCATTTTCACTATTGACGAACTCACAGTTTCATAAGTCACATATAAAATTAAAAACAAAATGAACTTCGAAGAATGAATTTATTTCTGAGTAACGGTCGAAGTCTCGTGTAAATCCATTAGTCAGCAGACAAGCGCCGGTGGATGAATGAAATGTCGACAATATAGTGGGACGCGTGTAAATACTTGATATGTCAACTGGTAACGAACAATCTTTCTTTATCGTATGATGCGACGAAATACTTCACGCTCTATGCGCAACTAATTTCTTTCACCCGTAATAGAAATTTCAATGAAGTACGAGTCCATAAAAGTGGGGAAACACAAAGAAAGACTTCGAAATGCATTGCCTGGACCGCCGAGTGCCGTACGTACACGGGTGTACTTAACGCTCAAGCAGAGAACTAACTTTAGGCAAGCTCTGTTGCAGCTGGTTTTCTTGATAACGATTTTATTAAAATACTAAAGTTAACCATCGTTATATTGTGTTTGATTTTTTAATTTTAATCATTTCTATAGAAATCGATTTTTTGAAGTAATTTATCGTGGGCACGTATCTCCTCCACGCTGTTTGCGTGCTCTTGTAACATTGAGAACTTATACTATTGTACAGTAGTTAACGTGACCATTTTTTGTAAGAATTGTTTTCTTTTCTATAATAATAAAATATACTTCAATACCAAACAGTCCTAATAGTCCTAACTACACATCTCATAAGATACGTTTTGCAGATGGTTACATTCCCAGTTTTCTCACTAGTGTTTGCAATGGAAGTAATTTGGGCAAGTCGTTTAGAAATTGTTGTATTAAGGGGAACGCAGTGGTTAGCCGGACCGAAAATTTAATCACTTTAGACCAGAAACGGGCAAATACACTAACTACTTGGAAGTACGTATTGAAGTATCAAATACTGTTTCAGTGCCCAGTACACCGAACTTCAGCAATTCAGTTCTGCCAGTACACAATACGTCAGTATCCAAGAATTACCCAGCGCTCGATACTTTAAGTACTTGATACTTCAATACATACTTCAATTACTTAGGGTATTTGCTCAGTTCTGCTTTAGATGATGTATAACAAGGTTGTATATTGTAACGAAGCTGTACAAGCTTATACAAGCAGTCTTTATTGTAAATATGGAACTTACTGTAAATATGGAAACATTACTAAAGAGGAAAATACGTTTCAAATGCAGATATTACTCCGTCGGCACCGGGTGACAGACAGTTCACCGAATGCGAAACGTGTATCATGGCCAACCTCATCATATCGAAAGTCTCTAGCGAAGTTTAAGTGTGAAATATTTATAACTACATATCAAAGGTATTCACGGTCGAATGAAATTTCCGTAGAGAATCCTAATAGATTTGCGTACTCTTGTCAAAAAGTTTAATGGTACAATGATTTTTGCGATAAATATGAAAATACCGATGGATCATACATCGCACTCACTATAGCTACAAACGCCTACCCACTGCATACTGGAAGAAATTTGTTATTTTTTTCCAAGCAGCCGTCTGTAGTGCGAAGCGCTTTTTAAACATCCCGATCGGTCAATAAATCGGTGGGACCGATTCGAAGTTTCTACAACGGCCTTTAAAACATTAATGTCTGAAATCGTTTATGTAAAACAGTTTACGAATATACGCGCTCAAATGCAATTGTCATATAGAATCACCGTTTGCATAATACAGTCAACAAATTTAATAACACAATGATTTTGATGAGGAATATTGAAATCCTGACGGACACCCGTTTCGTACGCACCACCTACGAACTCCTCCCGACTGCATACTACATGAAAACTCGAAGCTGCCCATGAACTAAGGTTAAGCGAAAAACGATTGCGACGGTTTAAGTCAGGAGTCCCAGAATGTCCCGGAACCGAGCTATCGGAAATGTAGGTATCTGCTTGCTTCAAAGGTATGAATAGCGTGCTTCTCCAAGCGTCGGTAATTTAGCTTCTTCTCCTGACTCAAACCGTACAAACTTTTCGCTTAACCTTATTTCATGAGGAGAGATTCGAGTTTTCATGTAGATGCTGTCGGAGAGCTTCCTAGATGGTGCGTATGAAATGCGTGTCCGTCGTTTCGATATTTCGATTATTTCGGTATTACTCACGAAAATCATTTTATTATTATTAAACTTTTTGACTGTATTATGCAAATGTCTCAGATGATTCTATATGGAAATTCTATTGGAACACGGATATTCTATCTGTTCTACATAAACGATTTCGGACAGTAATGTACTAAAAAGCCGGCGTCGTAATTTCGAATCCGATCCGCCGATTTATTAACCGATCGGGTTGGTTAAAAATCGCCCAGGTAGCATTAAGTTATCCTAAAGGCATCGAAACGATTCCACACGAAAGTTACGGACAAATTTTTTCTTTAGCAATCAGATATTCTTTTGTAATACTAATTGTATCACTTAACTCCCGCAAAATGTCAACACTTCGGTGACAGAATTATAACTTTTTGACATCAATTCATTTGTAACATTTTTCTAACAGTTATTTGATAAATAACTGTTAGAAAAATGTTGCCATATTGTCAACTGTTAATAGGAAGCGAAATGACAACTGTATGCTGTCTAATAGGCAGACCTGAAAGACATCATTTCGATATAACGTTAATATTTTATTAACGTAATATTTTATTTTTGTTTATTCGAACCTGCCGTAACACATTCTCTCTCTCATCGCGCGGATATCTCGACTTTTTCTCCCCTTTTTTTATCCGTCCGTCGTTTCGATATTTCGATTATTTCGGTATTACTCACGAAAATCATTTTATTATTATTAAACTTTTTGACTGTATTATGCAAATGTCTCAGATGATTCTATATGGAAATTCTATTGGAACACGGATATTCTATCTGTTCTACATAAACGATTTCGGACAGTAATGTACTAAAAAGCCGGCGTCGTAATTTCGAATCCGACCCGCCGATTTATTAACCGATCGGGTTGGTTAAAAATCGCCCAGGTAGCATTAAGTTATCCTAAAGGCATCGAAACGATTCCACACGAAAGTTACGGACAAATTTTTTCTTTAGCAATCGGATATTCTTTTGTAATACTAATTGTATCACTTAACTCCCGCAAAATGTCAACATTTCGGTGACAGAATTATAACTTTTTGACATCAATTCATTTGTAACATTTTTCTAACAGTTATTTGATAAATAACTGTTAGAAAAATGTTGCCATATTGTCAACTGTTAATAGGAAGCGAAATGACAACTGTATGCTGTCTAATAGGCAGACCTGAAAGACATCATTTCGATATAACGTTAATATTTTATTAACGTAATATTTTATTTTTGTTTATTCGAACCTGCCGTAACACATTCTCTCTCTCGTCGCGCGGATATCTCGACTTTTTCTCCCCTTTTTTTATCCTGACGTTCACAAAAAAAGTTTCTTAGACTCCGTTATTCACGAACACACTGTTTTTCAGCGGCCTTTGGCGCGGTCACCCCCGCGACGTAGCCACTCCGCAATTTTTCCCTCGATGAACGTTATTTTATAATCTTTGAAGACAGTGCGTACGATTTCTGAAAACAGTATAAAATGCAAATGTTAAAAATATTGTCAATCGTACACCGGGACAGTGATTAGTGCATCAAGATGCATGACGTTAAAGTCCTCAAGGATTTCAGAGGAGACAGATGATTCATTGAGACAGAGCAAGGGTTCCACATCTTCAGTAAGCTCTACTGTATATAGACTCAATATTATTATTTTCAATTGGATCCTGCATGCAATCTACGCGAACCGCTCGATTGATGCGTCTCCTTTTTTGTTTTGGCCCCAGCCCACAGTATGACTTAAGCGGCGGCCCCATGCTTAAATTAAACTAATATACATGTACGTTAGTACTCACTCAATTAAGCCAAATATTAGAGGATTTGTCGATAATTCCCATGAGGATGGTGATGCTTAACAGAGTCGTTGGAAAAAAACCCACTGGACGCTGAAAAAAATGTATGAAGAATAATTGGTATATCGGGGGAAAAAAGATGAAAGTTTGATAACTTTTAAGTATTATTTTATATATTATTTTACGTTGAACGGGCCTGAATATTGCACCATTTACTTACCTAATAGGTCGGTGACTGTTTTGGATATTGATCTTTGGCCAGCAATGAAGTAAATCTGCAACAAAATAAAAATACGAAATTATCACCAAAACTCCTTGACGAAAATGTGATTACGATTGGGTGATTTAAAAAAACAAAATACTACTTCTACCGCGTTATTAATTTTCCCCCGGTTACTAACCATAAAAACGTACACATAAAGGTCACATAAAGGTCTGTTTGTAACGAAGTTACAAAAAGGGATACGGCCCGTAGATACATAACATAACATAACATATATTACGAGCAAACGGGTTCATTGATTAATATATTATATTATATTATATTAACAACTACAATCTTTATTGTTTACTATACATTAATTACGTACGTACGTAGTGTACTTACCTAACGTTTTACGCACAGCACATTATTTTCATTGTGACAATTATTCGCGTGAAAATGGAGGGTGTCCCAGGTAGCACAAAAAAATTAGTTATCAGAAAGTGATCTAAATGGGTTACATATGTCTGGGTTACATATGTAATCTCTGGGACATCTTATTTTATATCTATATTTGTTATCTGTACATGATCAACTTTTCGGTGCCCCATAATTGTTATTTTTCAGACAAAATCATATGATGACTTTTGGCTCACTTTTATGACGAATATTTATGTTAACAAAAAAATGGAATCATTACGTCAACGCACATATGGATGAAAATTTAAAGACAGCTTAAAGATATCTTTCGGATTAATCTGAAAGATATCGTAACGAAGATATCGTAACATAGAAAATGTCTACATTTCATTAAAGTAAAACCGTCAAAATTTACTCCAGAATTTATTATAGGATATCGCAAACTGAAATTTGCAGATTGCGTCGTTTTAAGGCAATTTTTATTCTATTCCTCAGCGCTGATTACGAAAGTATAAATCATTTTACTCATTGCGTGGTATTTGTTTCAGAAATTCAGATTAATTGGGATTGTGAGATTTCGAAAAGTTTCATTGCAGAAAAATTGAAAATTTTCAAAATCCCAGCAAATTTAAACGATTGAATCAATTTTTGCCAAATTTAATACGAAACATTGTACAGTATTAGTCCATTCCCATGCCAAATTTAAGCTCGATACCTCCATGTTTACTCAAATTATACGGTTTTTGGTAATTTTTGTCTGATCCCTTCGGTAGATTTCGGCCAAAATCAATACCAAAGGTCTTTGATAAAAATACTATATTCGTGTGCAGTTTTATGAAGATAGATCAAAATTTGCGAAAGTTAGAGCTACCACAGACTTTTTTCAAAAATTTCAAAATCACGTAAAATTTCGAAACGGGCCTCATCTTCATGAAAATTACACCGAAGAAAGAGACGTGACCACTCTCCAAGTGTATCAAATTTCAACCCGCTATCTCAAGCAGTTTCCGAGTTATAGTCGATCTAAGCGATGCATGGCTGTCACACACATACGCACGCACGCACGCACGCACACATCCGGACGCCAGCTAAAAATGACATTTCTCGACGTTTTCGACCATTTCTAGTAAACTGGCATTAAAACCTCGAAATTATTTTTTTTTCACGAAAACATAGCTTCCTCTACGAGGGAGCAAAATTCCCAGATGGAAAAATTACGGCACGGAGATGGAACGATGGCGGTACCAATGGTACGATACCCGTTTGACGGCACGTTTTTCTATCTGGGTTATAGTTTTCTTGCAGTATGCAGTAGGCGTTCGTAGGTAGTGAGTGCGATGCGTGTATCCATCGGGATTTTGATATTGATCACAAAAATCATTGTACCATTAATCTTTTTGCTAGAGTATCCAAACTAACCGGAAATTCTATACGGCAATTTCATTCGACCGTGGATACCTTTGATATTTAGTTATAGAGATTTCGGACTTAAACACGCTAGAGACTTTCGATATGATGACGTTGGTCATGATACACGATTGACGACACGATTTAGATGCGATCGGTCACCCCTCACGAGTAATGCATCACGGGGTGGAGACGTCTTTATCATAGCCTAAAGTCCCCAGGGTTTTGCGTTTTGCTAACGAATTCGATGAAATCAGCGACGTTTTCGGTATTCTGCGGTCGATATTCCGTCAGTCCATCCTCCATGCAAGGCTCAGATGCGAGCGCATGCATAGCACGAATATTTACAAACTTATTCACTCTAATGTACTTTCTATTGTAAGTTCTACAACAATGTTACTCAATGTTTATAAACGTTCACATAATGTAACTAATGTAAAAAGGTTTCGTCCCGCGTATAATAATAAAATAAATAAAATAAAATTATATTGTTTCACCTATTAAGTCGGATAATGTTTTTATCTATTGTCTGTCTTACATCCCGTTTTTAGTCGAATGGGAAACATCTTGTGCAACATCTGAAAACATCTTGTGCATTCGGTCACCTACGTGTATTACCCGACACAACGAGTGAAAACTTTTCATTTTCACCGATTTGTCGCTTACTTTCGCCGACATCGTAATTCTCTGCAACACGTAACAGTGACAATACGAAGAGACGTCATACCTGAAATACCTTGGAGCCAAATTGAAAATCGTATTTTTTCATCGGAAGTGACATCATAGAGACCATACGTCACTTCCAGTTTTAAAATGTTATTTTTCCACCGGAAGTGACGTCATCTAGGGGAAACGTCACTTCCGGTCAAAAATGCGATTTTCAAACCGGAAGTAACGTTGTAGGAGGTTAAATATTATAAACAAATGATTTATAGCCTCCAAGCTTCCGACAACTTGCAGGCAACGTTGAAACGCGGCCTTTACAATCCTCTACGCCGCCAGCAGCTTGCAGCGAACATTGAAACGCGCCCATCTTCGGATTTTATTTGATACAGTGCCGACGGAACGACCGCAGCTTTTTCCGTCTCACTCTCGCCGCTGCAAGCCTCACTGGCTGTTTAGAATTATTTGCATCAGGAAAACGCACCGCCGCCGTTGTTCCTCGATGTCCGAATCGGGCGATCCTCCGTCTCGTTCAATTCCAACATAGCTGTGTGAACTTGGCCCAGCGATTTTGACTTTTCGCGTTTTTTCTTTTTTTAAACATTTGTTTGTCGATTGTAGGTGTTTGTTTGATTAATTAAAACGTTTGTAGGAAAAGCCCTTTTTCAAAAAACGAAAATCAAAATTTTGCGTTAACTTGGCCCAATTTTTTTCATTTTAATCCGATTTGGATCCTGCAGGGGGTCTTTCGATGCGTAATCGTTTGTAGGTGCCGAATAAGTTAAGTAGAACGTTTGTTTGATCGTCGTTTCTCGAAAAAAACTCTAAAAAACTCTAAAAAACATTTTTGGTAATCTTGCGAGCAACGGTCATATGACCGTAGATAGTTGGCCGCAAAATTATTCATTCGTGAAGCATTTCGGCTCCATAAGGGATTTCATTGATTCAGAATCGTTTGTAGGTCACGAATAATTTAATTGCAATGTTTGTTGGTTTTTCGTTTCAATGGAATATATAAATGACCGCATCTGTCCGAGGAAGGTGCTGCCTCGGTTTGGTCTAACGGTGTGTGATCATCCGATGATAGTTGTGTATTATACGCGTAAGTATTTTATAACCTGTCACTGTCGTATTATTGTTGATATTTTTAATTAAAAAGAATAAATATTGATGATATATTTCGGGAAATTGAGGATTATGTGCAAGACACCGTGGTTTTTATGGACTGTAGGTTCTAAGCCTCTGTCAATTGACAATGAGAGTCCGAGTCGGATGTCTATCTTTACTGTGAAATTGGAATTTTTTTTAAACATTCCCATTACTACCAAAATTATCCATTACTTTTACAATACAAATACAATTGAATGACGTTTCGATTAAATAATTTTTAAAAAACTTAAATTAATAAGTAAAAAAAAAATTAATAAGCTTTCTAATAAATAAGTAAAGAAAAAAAATATTTTCACAGAAAAAATAACCATCCAGCTCCGATGCAAATGCGATACAGATGATTTATGATCATTTTATGTTTATTTAAAATAAAATATATTTTGTTTTTTTTTTTTAGCATTGCGAGACGATCACAATATCGTCAGCATCGATGACTCGTCGAATATCATGGGCTACGTGGACAAGGTGCGTGGGATACCGCATTTTTTGGGTGAACCACTAATGGAAAGAATACAGTCATCAATACAATGTTACGCGACAAAATACTGCCCAGCGGGATCGGACGTACGACAAATTGTTTCCTCCAATTCGAGGGCTCGGGAAATGGCGAATCTTATCTTATAACAGACAGTTCGAACGAAAAGCAGTCCGTCCAATCTGTCGGTCAGCTTGGTCACGCCTTGTCCAAGGAGAAGCTCTGCGAGAGTCATTGAGTACGTATATTCTGGCCGAAGGAGAAGTGTCTTCTACTGCGCAACGATGTAGTTTCCGTTGACAGTCCTGAACCTAATTCGGATGAATGGATCGACAAACATTGTCTCGACACAGGCATTTTCGTTCTCCTAGCCGATGCCGAGTCGACTCTAACGGTCACGGTAAGATATTATTTATTCCTAATAATCTGTCCTGGCAAGTCTGTTCAGAGCCAGATAATATCTATTGAGAAATATGTTTGAAGTCCAAGGACAGCAAACAGGTACCTTACCATTTCTTACACAAATCACCAACCAACAAATATCGAATCAAAGTTGAGTTGAGATTGAGCAATCGGAGAATCGAATTACAGCACGACGATGACAAAAAGAAGATTATCAAACGCGAACGTGTCCTACTGAAGAAACGCTACCCGCTACCGGAATCTTCGCACATCATCGTGCATCCGTCGAGGGTCGCTAAAAGTGGAAAATTCGATTGCACTGTCATGTCGTTGAGCGTGTAGCTAGATTACAGACCGGAGGATAGAAAGGTAATTTTTATCTCAACCCCCTTGCAATTGATAACAGTGATTATGAAATTTATATAACTATATATATATTTTTTAAAATTTTTTCAGGAGCATTCCTTCGAAGTGTCCCTTTTCGCCGAACTGTTCAATGAAATGCTGATGGGCGACTTCGGCTTTCGAATATATCGCTCGCTCTGCATCCTCCTCGAGAAGCCGAAGGAAAAGGAGAAGGACAAGAAGAAGGACAAGAAGGACGAGCGACGAGACGAGAAGAAAGACGACAAGCGAAAGGACGACGACAAAAAGTGCAACAAAAATGACGAGAGAAATCGGCAAGGACAAGAAGGACGATAAAGAGGTGAAGAGCAAGACCGACGAGAAGGATAACGATAAGGAAAAGAACGAGGACGAGGAGGAGTCCAAGGTGCGTTTTATTTTTAATTCGGACTCTTAAAATCAATTAAGGGTCGAGTCGCCTTTTTCGGGCATTTTTCAGGTGTATTATTGTGCATTTTTTTTTAAGAACATTTTTTTTGTCTATCGCAATGAAATGAGAGAATATTTTCATTTATATTTTTACATGATGCAGGCATTTTTTTGTCAAATAAGGCGACTGCCCTTAGAATCGTACACGGTTTAATTTTATCAATTTTTTTATTCCAAGACGGTTTGTTTGATATTTAAAAATTCGCAGGACGACGATTCCGTGAAGGACGGTAAAAAGGACAAGGACAAAGACGGCAAGAAGAAGAAGATAAAGTTGTTTACTCACGATCCTTATCTTTTGCTATCCTTCGTCTACTTCGATCAGACCCACTGCGGCTATATATTCGACAAGGATATCGAGGAGCTAATTTACACCCTCGGATTGAATCTCTCGCGGGCTCAAGTTCGCAAACTCGTTCAGAAAGTCGTAACGAGGGACTCGCTTCACTATCGTAAATTGACGGACAAATCGAAGGAGGACGAAGTCAAGGACGACAACAAGGACGACAAGGACGCGGACAAGAGCGAGGGATCTGGAAGGGTCGACAACGAGGAGGAGTTTTTGAAGTCTCTGGCATTGGGAAACAAAAAATTGTTGCCCGTGTTCTTGGTAAGTGGTCCGCCCTCGAAGCGGGCACGACGCGAGGACAGCGCGGGCGAGCAGGGCGAGGGCGAGACGATCTCCGACGGATTCGTCATGTACAAGGGCTCCCTGCTCGACGTCGAGAAGTTGGTCAGCCAATTGAAGAGATCTGAGAAGGCGCGATTGGACACAGAGCCGCGAATGATGGACCCACAGCACGAGCTCGTCGCCGTCAGCGATGAATCTGGCAAACAGTCTAGCACTATAAAAGACCTCTCCGAAGACTTGAGGGCCTACAAAGACAAACTTAGAAGTACCGATGACAAGCTCAAGAAAGTCTCGGTAAGTCGAGGAGTCCGTTCTCGTACGCGAGGCATTCTCCGCCAGCTCGGCTACTTTTTTGTCGAACAAAATTCACGATCGTTGATCAAGATTTTTTTTTATTGATTATTCGATCAATTTAATGATTGAAGAAAAAAAATGTTTTCGTATGCAGTTGGTTGCTCTTTCTACAATGTATTGAACTGAAGACAAATGACTAAATAATTATTTAATACAATTTTCAGAGCGACACGCACACGTACCTGAGCGCCCTGAAGAACGTGTATCACATAGCGTCGAAAGTTTTGCAGAACGACGCAAAGAAGGTCGAAGTTGTGGAGATACAGGACGAGAAGATATCGAGCGAAGTAAACGGTTCGCAATCGGAATGCAAAGGGAAAGCGGACACGCGGTGGAGTGACAACAAGTCGTCGGTGAAGAGAGAGAGCCGATCGATGTCGATAAAGAAATAAAATGTGACACCAAAGTTCCAATTAAGAAGGAACTCGTCGATATGGAGAAAGAAAAAAAAGTAAATATTAAAATGATTGTTTTTATTTATTACTTATATTTTACAGCCATAGACCGTGATCAACACCTAACATCAGCTTAGTGAAATAATTTTGCGTGTGCTTAGCAATTGTAGGTTCAATCAAAGTAATACATTTTCTCAACATAAAAATTCGAGTTTCATATTAGCTTTTCTGTGGAATTTTTCAAATCATTTTGTCGACCTGATAACGTTAATTTTTTACCAAAAATGTGAAGATTATTGTTACATTTTTTTTCTTTTACAAAGGGCACTTTTATTTTGCTGTGAATTTTATAGAATATTCAGAAATATGTTTTGATAACGATTTTTAAAAATCGCCACCGTTCGAAATTCCGGCGTACAAAAATTATTTGTTGAAAGAAACGTTAAAAAATAATTTTCATGTAAAATGGATACAACTCTGAAACCCGGTCAATTTTTTTTATCATCGAGAAATTTAACATTGTAACTTGTATAGTAAGTCTGACAAACTATTAATTATATTAAAAAATAAACTTAAATGGTGTCAGCTGTTTAAAAAATTGCATTTACTCTTGGTAAAGGCCGTCTAAATTAATTAAAACATTAACGATGTTTAACAACTGCGGAAATGAACATAGAAAGTGCAAAATAAAAAAAAAATCATGAGCCATTACGTTTAGGTTAATAGAAAATCATGACATTTAATTAATTTTATATTAATAACGGTTGATTTATCACTAAAACAACTTTTCAATCAACAATAAAATCAAATTATCGGTAATAATGATACATTCTGATATTCATAAATGTCGTTTTTGAATGTACAGTATCGTAAAAAGTTTATTCTTTCTTCATGTCATAAGCGTTAGCATAATCCCACATGCTAGAAATTTTGGGAGAAGAGAGTACGTCCTATACCTCCTTAATTGACATGAGTGAACGAACGTTCAATATAGCAACATGAAATGTTATGGAGTTGAGCTACAAAAGGGCATTCACTGGATTGGTCGTTCGATTCCCCCTCCACAGATGAAAAAGACCAGAGCCATTGCCCCAAGGGATACACAGTGTACAGTACGTTACACCAGTCTTCCTCCTCGTATCGTTCGTCTCCGGCTATACCTGTACGTTTTACCATGCTGCACAAGTAAAAGCTGTGCGTCGAAGTGATTATTTGGTAACGTAATTATCATTCCATTAAACCAAAACATTACTAATAAATGGTTATTTTAATGAACATTCTTTTTTTTTGAATCACTCGTTTTAAACAGTGATTTTTGTTTTCTCCGAGCAACGCTGCTCCGAAAATGAAAATGGAGCATCATGGCCGTCTTAGTAGTTTCACCGAGCAACGTGCTCCGAAAATATAAATGAACCATCGTCGCCATCTCAGTAGTTTTCGTCTACCCCATTAAAATAACTCCATTTTTTCATATATTCGAATGGATGTAGACTTACAAAAATGAGACCGAATACTTTTGATACAGGGGGAATAATGATGCTTATGAGTGGAATTTATTTACTATTCAAACTCACCGAATAATTTTGTAACGTATTAAACAAGTGATTCTTTTTTTTCCTTATTAAACAACGTACATATCTATGAAAAGAATAGATTTCAAATTGATTTATTTATGCATTAAAATTCTTCCGTGAATCATATTACGAATAATATTAGCAGCTCTCTCGCACCCGCGTAATTTCCACGGGTCTCGTCTCTTCTTACATTTGTCTTCCATCTCGTGTTGCAAATGTAACGGTGTATTCCAACGAAGATAGAGTCCTTCTTTGATGGTATTATTTGACGCCGCCTCTGTCGATACTTTCACTAGAAATAACTACTCGTTTTAATAGAGTCCCTTAGAACAAATATTTGTTTTTTTTTACGTTTCATATCAAATAGAGTTAGAAATTACGTATAATATAGCTTTTTCCGGAGTGTTGTATGTCATTCTCTACATATCCTATACATATATAACCTGTCTACATTAAATGCTGCAATTTTACTATATTTTATATAAACATGAAATCTGAAATTGAATCACGTCGAACAGAACATAGCAACAATAAATGTTAACGAGTCGTGAATTAAATTTTGATATATGTATGTATAGTACAACTTTTAACGACAATTATTTGGTTATTAAAAAAAATGTATTCTGTCAGTTTTTTTTTCATGTCGACTGTACCTTAATCTGTACAATTATTGACTCACAACCGAAAATCCTGCTGAGTCGAAATATTAATCTACCTATGCTTAATAACTTATAAATGCTAAATTGGGGAACTATTAAGGGTTAAAAAAAATTCTGGGAAACCAGTGAAAGATTGATCAAGGAAATTGTGTAGCGTGGGTTATATTCTGACTTGAAGCATCGAAGAATTCATTACATTACATAAGTTTTGGTGACCTATTTTTTGTTCATCTGATTAATCTGATTTTCCTTTCAGGTTCTCGATCTATAGAGCTTGTGATGTCTTCCAGAACTTGTGTGATAAAGAAAAGCCACAAATCTTTATTTCCATTTACCATGGCGTTATTCATCTACGTTGGTCTATGCTCGCTGAAACAAACAAATTGGAATTCCGGGAATAATTGTGCCGCAAAAAACATGCCCAACAAAGGTGAGCAATACAATATTTATTGACAAATCATTGTGAGATTAATTTACCCAAGACGGGGACACTAAATTTCTTACATAATGTTTTTTAACCCACAAGCTCCACATTGGTACAACTCGTGCCAGATGAAATTTTCATTATGCTCATAAATTGATCCGTTTAATCTTTTTTTTCGTAACAACACACTTTTTTTTATTTAATTTGAATACAAAAAATTGATTGGTCGAGTTATTTTTCGAGTTTCACATTAGTTTGATAGTGATAAATTGAAACGCAATTCGTATAGAATATCAAAAAAGTTACAACTTGGCCACCGTTGACCACAATTCTGTGCTGGCTAAGTTAATTTTATTTTGATTGGTTGTGCTGTTTACGACAGAGTGTTAGAGACTTTGACCACTTTGAAAAATACATTTAATGACATGTTGTAGCCAATCGGAATGAAATTTGGCTTATTGTTAGCTACGAAGGAGTTGTATCACATTTTTTTTTAATTTTTTTAATTAACAATTTTTTTTTGCCTTTATCTCAACGGTGCAAAGAGCTGAGGGTAAAATTTAAGGTTCATTTTAGAAATCTTGCATATAAGAAACTCGTTTGTGAGTGACTATATTCTTTGATGAACATGAATCCTGTAAACTATCACATCGTAAGATCTTTTTTAGATCATTTTATCTCCATACTTATCGTTGAGACGCTTGCAAGAACTAACCTCTAGCACGTGTTCTTTTTGTAGTCAAGAAAAAGCAATAATATATTTTTCGTTAAAAAAAGCTTTTGGTAGAGTCATGTACTAGCGTCGCACAATAAAAGGCTAAATAAATAACAAAGGCTAAATAAATCCCAAAGGTTATCCCGGTACATTAACTTTATAAAACTCGAGGAGGGCCTATTCGCCCCTTTTCGCAAGTTCTTTGTCTTTGCCTTTTCTTCTTTGTGGCTAGTGGACTGCACAAGAGCCCACACGTCCATTGTCTCTTGATGCGATTACAGAAGGCAAATATATTTGTTACTGACTCCCGTTACTAAATTAAACCGTTTGCACTTTTAAAACCATCAACACATTGAGAAAAAAACATTTTTTATTATACGTTTATAATTTTACATGTATTTACGCAAGTTTGCTATTTTTACAAGTTTTCACGTTTTTATACTTTTACACAATTTTACTTCTACACTTTATACTTTTCTACATTTTATACTTTTTTGGTGTTGTTAAATCGTGTCGTGACTCGGTGTGAATTAATCATTCATTCTGTATTATCATGTATAGAGATGAAGTAATAAGGAAAATATACTATGCTTAACAACTATAACATTTTTATAGGTTACTGGGCTGCCATGCCGCCAGCACCTAAGGTGCCTCTTGATGATGCTGTCGCAGTCGTCAAACAGTTTATCGACCACTTTCGAACACCTACCCTTCCGGCATGGTCGGATAATGTTTGGCAGGAAATGTCAGAAACACTCAAACGATCCGGACTCGAGTGGACATCTCAGTGCGTTTATACCAACGTCAAGTGCGACCGACGTAGAATTTTGTCTCTCGCTAGAGAACAAATGGGTATAAGCGTGCAAACACTGCAAAATTGCAATACCTTGGATTTCAATGAAACTGAACCGAACAACAACACCGATGAAACCGAAGATGGGACAAACAGTTTCACAGACTCACCACAGCAAGAGATGAACATTTCAACGAAGTATATGGTCTTGACGGAGGATGAGTGGCAAGCAATTAAGCCAACGGATGAACAGAACCTCGCCTTACATCCAAAAGTCTGGACCAATGTGGTGGCTGATGCAATGTGGTATCAGTATCGATTACCGTGTGCGTTCATTTTCAAGCGAGCAAGAGTCCGCACAACTCCAGATGAATCACAGTACGTAATTACCTTCACCGGACAGTGTAAGAGTAAGAAATGCCAGAACCCGATCAATGGGCGAGCCGATAAAAAGATCGAAGAAGATAAGAACGGAATAACGTTCGCCATTAAAACACGAGATACTCGTGGGGAAAATCACGAAATCGTCAAGCGTCCATTTAATGGAAAACGGAGACAAGAAGCGTATAAAGATTTGAAATTTGAAGGTTGTACAAGGTACAGGAAATGTGAAGCCCGAAAAGCTATGCTGCCAGGGGATATAGAGCCTCCGATATTGCCCAACAATAACGTTTGTCGGCAAGCCAAAAAAGAAGGCATCGATAAAGATTTGGGCATCGACAAACGTGAGGGGCGTGATATCGTCCGGTCCATCGAGGATATGTGTCTCAGCTCACAGCACGCTGAAATTATCCGTGAAGTAGCAGGGTTCCCATTTCATGTCATTTATGGATCAAAGGGGCAATTTCACGTATACCAAGAGTACCGTCGCTTGACGAGAAATTGGTTCTCAATCGCCGTTGATGCTACCGGAAGCTTAGTCACCTTCTCGTCTCGATTTACCGATAAGCTCGAGCTCGTCCTCTTCCGTTTTGTGATCCGAGATGTAATTGTTGTAAGCGTCCGAAGTCGGCTCGCTCTCGTAATAGCCTTGTTGTCAGGCGGTGTAGCTGCTCCAGTAAGAAGATGTGTCGTAGTAGTAATTATAACCATCAGCGTTCATGTTCGACGAGGAATAATCCGAGGCCGATTGCGGCGGTGTAGAACTGCAATATATATATTTTTATTGTCATAAATCATATTATTTGTTATTTTCATCATAAATTATAATTATTATCTTAATAATAGACATATATTTTTTTTTGTATAATTCGAGCGGATTGAAAATCCGGTTGTGGACTGAAATGACTACTGACCCAGATATTTTGTTCCAAGGTCTCGGCACGGCGTTGCAGATCTTCAGTGACTTCGTACCAAGTCCTCTGTATCCGTTCATCGTTACCAGACTGTTTTTCTGCTCCTCCTCATTGGTGAATGTAACTAAACCGTAACCTTTGCTGAAACCCGAACTGTCCAGTATTACTTTCGCCGTTCTTATGGAATTGTACTTTGCTGCGAAGGCTCTGTACAGTGAATAATCGTCGACGCCCGTTGACAAATCTCCGACCCAAATACTGAACTCCCGATCAGCTGCAGGTTTGCCCGTCGTACTGGCGTGATTCAATCGAAAACGTACCGGCTGAGAAAAAAACAATTGAAAATTTAACTAATCAAAAAGTTTTTTGATTTCCTTGTAAAATCTGCAAGATAAAACCCATTTCAGTGGATAAAAGTCCATAATTCATAGGCAGATGCTTTACAAAATTAACAAAAAAAAATTTTTAGTTTGATTTATGCATTACATAAAGAAAATATATATACCAATTTTTGAAAAGTTTTTTGACCTTCGAGTGAAATCCTCAAGGTAAAACTCATTTAATGGATAAAAGTCTATAAATCATAGGGAGGTGCTCCAAAATTATTATTTTTTTATTCTTTACATTAACTTATCCATTTCTTGAAAAAAAAAGTGCGCTCGCGCTCATGCTCTCTTTCTCTTCCCATCAACTCCATCTTTCGTTCACCGCTTCCGCTCTTTTTCTCGATCCCTCGAGTCCCTCTGCTCTCGCGGCGGCATCAACGGCGGTATGGACATCATCGGCGGTACCATCGTCGGTATCACCTTCGGCACGGAATCCCTGTCGTCCTGAGTCTCCGTTATCGGAATCGCCAGGTTCGTTGGTTGCCACGTCTGCAAGAAATCGTCCTAAGGTTACTCAAAAAAAAAAAATCAACAGATAAGTACCGCAAATTAATGCTACAAAATATCTTTTTTTACACCGTATTATTAATCCATTAAATTAATTGATGGAAGAAATTGAGATTCGGCGATTCGTTTGTCGTCCTCACCTCTCTTTGTGACGATACTGCGATCTCGACCGATTGCGTTCTCTATCCTCGTCCCTCGCCACAGAGTCTTTCTCCCTTTCTCGATGTTTCGCCACCGATTCCTTGTCCCTTTCGGTGCGCTCGCGCTCGCGCTCTCTTTCTCTTCCCATCGACTCCATC
Source organism: Ichneumon xanthorius (assembly GCA_917499995.1). Lineage (NCBI taxonomy): Eukaryota > Metazoa > Arthropoda > Insecta > Hymenoptera > Ichneumonidae > Ichneumon > Ichneumon xanthorius. The sequence continues at coordinate 23,655,528 of OU824200.1, read as the reverse complement.
TCTCATTCACCGCGCTCGGACCTCTCGCGCTTCCGCTCTTTTTCTCGATCCCTCGAGTCCCTCTGCTCTCGCGGCGGCATCAACGGCGGTATGGACATCATCGGCGGTACCATCGTCGGTATCACCTTCAGCACGGAATTCCTGTCGTCCTCAATCTCCGTCATCGGAATCGCCAGGTTCGATGACGTTCGATGATCGCGAGGTTCGGTTACTAAAAAAAAATCAACAGATTAGTACCGCAAATTAATGCTACAAAAAATCTTTTTTTTACACCGTCATCGTATAAGTGATGTTAATCAATGAAACATAATAAATCTTATATAATAATAAAAATCCCATATATTGGAAAAACATTGAATAATCAGGAAGCAAAGTTTCAATTATTTCCTAACAGAACAACTATCATCCAATTAACTACCTTAATTTTTGTTACTCCTTCGGACATAGATTGCCAGATGTGGCTCGACACAAGTTTTCATATTAGATGACATGACTTTTCGGTCCATGGAATTAAACTTTTGCCAGTGTCCCCCAATTCGCATGCAATGCGCGACGTAATGGCCGGGTAAGTGCTCTACCACTCCAGCGAGCCTACACAAGAATTAGAAACATCGGTTTTTAATTTCACTGACGGTTAAAGTTATCTAACAACCCTTACTTCTTGTATTTAAATAGATTGAACGTACCTGTATTCAGAACTAGTTGCCTGATCTTTTGGTCCTAGACGCAGCACGACAGGAAAATCTCCCAGCAAACATGTTAATGACTGATTTATGTTCTGATGATGTCGTACATCAAGCTCTATGAAGACTTGCTCGTTCGGTGTTCTGATGCGAGTCAGTTTGCCTGAACAGCCATTCCGACAATTTACGTTGTAGAGTGGTGTCCAAAATTCCAAAGCTTGTTCAAGAGCTTTGAAACCTTTTTTAGTAATGATATTGTGATTTGGTGATATTAATACATGAGCAATAGTTCGCCCGATACACACCGGACATTTCTCGATATCATAAACGCTAGGATTTGATGACAACGTATATCTGACAGTGTTTGCGATATTATTTTCTGCGTCGATTTCATATGCAATAACTTTGTTCTCGATTCCCATTTGAGGTTTAGGAATACAAAAATCTGCTAGAATTCGGGCTCTGTCAACCAACAAATTCTTTGTAACTCCCTTTGTGATAAAATTACACACAAATTTGAGAGTGCTATTTTGAGAACTTTGCACAAATTGACGATACTCAATGTTGTCAATAGCAGCAGTCGCCAATATTTGAATCATCGAATCAAAAGGGCAGGTATTACGTAAGTAATATGTCCTTCCCTCCATGACTACTGCAGGACACCGTGAACCATTTTGCAATAGTTCAGCGTTTTTCAGTTGCGTATTTCTTTTATCAGAAACGAGAGCGTTTTGGTGCTGTATTTCAGGGAATGCCTTAAAATATTTGGAAGATTTTGCAACCTTTTTTTCCAGTGGTTGTTCTACAACCTTGGTTGATGCAAGTTCGACGATACTTGACTGCGCGCCGACGCGTCGATTTAAATTCAATTCGAAGTCACTATACCTCAGCTCTGGACGATCGCTCACCAAGGTATAACCATCAAAATGCACTCCATTCTCGTTTTTCTCGTCTATGGAAGAGATCTGATCGATTACTGCCATTTTTGTTGGACTGTCACAATTCGTTTTGCATGTATTGGCATAATCATTCATGTTGTTTGCTCCTCCTTTGCCTCCCCAATTTTCTATTGCGAGTAAGTCAGGATCAACTTCTTCGACGTCAATTGACGATACATCGATCGAATTTTCAAAATCTTTCACGGCTAGAATGTCTGCACCGTTAACCTCTTTTGAATTATGCACAGAAGTGTTGATACTGTCCACGATTATTTCACTATTCGTAGCGCTGACCTCCTCTTCGTTACCCACGTTGTTTTTATGCAGACGATCGTTGTTGTACTGAACCATTTTGCTAGAGATAATGCAATTCGTTCCATCGATGTCTCTGGCTTGTTCCCTTACGAATTTGTCGACAGCGATTGGTAGAGTATAGTGTTTGAACGTGCTCTTTTTCAAGTCTTTGAAAAATTCCTCGATATAACTCGATGTTGCACGCTTGGTGTTCGGAGGCATCCCAACCGCCGTCCAAAGTGGAAACTCCTTTGCTACTGCAGCAAATCGTTCAATGAAATTCGGAAGGAAAAATGGATTTAGATTCTCGCCGATGGACACTGTTTTTTTAGCCGTTGCCAATAGACTATCGATCCATTCTCCAATACATGTATCATCTTCTACAACGTCGATGTCTGGCTCTCCGTCATCATCGCTGTCGCCTTCCACGAACTGTCGACGAAAAGGCGTATCACGTTTTTCTTCCTGGTCATAGACCGTCGAATCATCCATCACCTTGCCTCGCGATATCAAATTTTCCAATTTCCTTCTTGCGTCTTTCGGTGTCTTTGCATCTTCCACGTCAATTGTAGAGTCTTCGTGGGACTGAAGAGCTACAGTGCACGTAAATACGAAAACTCGTTTGAATTTTTCGAGAGCATCGCATTCCACCATCAATGTGACGCAGCGCAAATAAAAATCCTTGATTGCTCGTTGATTTAGATTTTGGAAACTTTTCCAACGGCATACCATGTGGATGAAATGCGCAACGTCGATCCGTATGAATGTTACTGGTTCTTTGGCAATTCTGCTACAATTCGATACGGCTTCGAAACGTTCTCTTATGTATTCCTTGATGGGCTTCTTGTTAAACGCCATACTTAATCCCATTAAGAGTGCACGAGAATAATCGCAGACAGCCTCCTTAGGAGGTGGAGCACCGCTCTGAATCCATCTCAAGAGCCAAGACATAATCGTGACTGAGTCGTGACGTTCTGAAAGCATTTGAAATACACAGGCCGTCGTACCGTGGAAATTGATTACGATTGCGTACAAAAATATATGTCCTGACTTTGTGCCATTTTTTCGCTGCAATCTGTTGACTAAGCTTCCGGTAGCATCAACGGCGATTGAGAACCAATTTCTCGTCAAGCGACGGTACTCTTGGTATACGTGAAATTGCCCCTTTGATCCATAAATGACATGAAATGGGAACCCTGCTACTTCACGGATAATTTCAGCGTGCTGTGAGCTGAGACACATATCCTCGATGGACCGGACGATATCACGCCCCTCACGTTTGTCGATGCCCAAATCTTTATCGATGCCTTCTTTTTTGGCTTGCCGACAAACGTTATTGTTGGGCAATATCGGAGGCTCTATATCCCCTGGCAGCATAGCTTTTCGGGCTTCACATTTCCTGTACCTTGTACAACCTTCAAATTTCAAATCTTTATACGCTTCTTGTCTCCGTTTTCCATTAAATGGACGCTTGACGATTTCGTGATTTTCCCCACGAGTATCTCGTGTTTTAATGGCGAACGTTATTCCGTTCTTATCTTCTTCGATCTTTTTATCGGCTCGCCCATTGATCGGGTTCTGGCATTTCTTACTCTTACACTGTCCGGTGAAGGTAATTACGTACTGTGATTCATCTGGAGTTGTGCGGACTCTTGCTCGCTTGAAAATGAACGCACACGGTAATCGATACTGATACCACATTGCATCAGCCACCACATTGGTCCAGACTTTTGGATGTAAGGCGAGGTTCTGTTCATCCGTTGGCTTAATTGCTTGCCACTCATCCTCCGTCAAGACCATATACTTCGTTGAAATGTTCATCTCTTGCTGTGGTGAGTCTGTGAAACTGTTTGTCCCATCTTCGGTTTCATCGGTGTTGTTGTTCGGTTCAGTTTCATTGAAATCCAAGGTATTGCAATTTTGCAGTGTTTGCACGCTTATACCCATTTGTTCTCTAGCGAGAGACAAAATTCTACGTCGGTCGCACTTGACGTTGGTATAAACGCACTGAGATGTCCACTCGAGTCCGGATCGTTTGAGTGTTTCTGACATTTCCTGCCAAACATTATCCGACCATGCCGGAAGGGTAGGTGTTCGAAAGTGGTCGATAAACTGTTTGACGACTGCGACAGCATCATCAAGAGGCACCTTAGGTGCTGGCGGCATGGCAGCCCAGTAACCTATAAAAATGTTATAGTTGTTAAGCATAGTATATTTTCCTTATTACTTCATCTCTATACATGATAATACAGAATGAATGATTAATTCACACCGAGTCACGACACGATTTAACAACACCAAAAAAGTATAAAATGTAGAAAAGTATAAAGTGTAGAAGTAAAATTGTGTAAAAGTATAAAAACGTGAAAACTTGTAAAAATAGCAAACTTGCGTAAATACATGTAAAATTATAAACGTATAATAAAAAATGTTTTTTTCTCAATGTGTTGATGGTTTTAAAAGTGCAAACGGTTTAATTTAGTAACGGGAGTCAGTAACAAATATATTTGCCTTCTGTAATCGCATCAAGAGACAATGGACGTGTGGGCTCTTGTGCAGTCCACTAGCCACAAAGAAGAAAAGGCAAAGACAAAGAACTTGCGAAAAGGGGCGAATAGGCCCTCCTCGAGTTTTATAAAGTTAATGTACCGGGATAACCTTTGGGATTTATTTAGCCTTTGTTATTTATTTAGCCTTTTATTGTGCGACGCTAGTACATGACTCTACCAAAAGCTTTTTTTAACGAAAAATATATTATTGCTTTTTCTTGACTACAAAAAGAACACGTGCTAGAGGTTAGTTCTTGCAAGCGTCTCAACGATAAGTATGGAGATAAAATGATCTAAAAAAGATCTTACGATGTGATAGTTTACAGGATTCATGTTCATCAAAGAATATAGTCACTCACAAACGAGTTTCTTATATGCAAGATTTCTAAAATGAACCTTAAATTTTACCCTCAGCTCTTTGCACCGTTGAGATAAAGGCAAAAAAAAATTGTTAATTAAAAAAATTAAAAAAAAATGTGATACAACTCCTTCGTAGCTAACAATAAGCCAAATTTCATTCCGATTGGCTACAACATGTCATTAAATGTATTTTTCAAAGTGGTCAAAGTCTCTAACACTCTGTCGTAAACAGCACAACCAATCAAAATAAAATTAACTTAGCCAGCACAGAATTGTGGTCAACGGTGGCCAAGTTGTAACTTTTTTGATATTCTATACGAATTGCGTTTCAATTTATCACTATCAAACTAATGTGAAACTCGAAAAATAACTCGACCAATCAATTTTTTGTATTCAAATTAAATAAAAAAAAGTGTGTTGTTACGAAAAAAAAGATTAAACGGATCAATTTATGAGCATAATGAAAATTTCATCTGGCACGAGTTGTACCAATGTGGAGCTTGTGGGTTAAAAAACATTATGTAAGAAATTTAGTGTCCCCGTCTTGGGTAAATTAATCTCACAATGATTTGTCAATAAATATTGTATTGCTCACCTTTGTTGGGCATGTTTTTTGCGGCACAATTATTCCCGGAATTCCAATTTGTTTGTTTCAGCGAGCATAGACCAACGTAGATGAATAACGCCATGGTAAATGGAAATAAAGATTTGTGGCTTTTCTTTATCACACAAGTTCTGGAAGACATCACAAGCTCTATAGATCGAGAACCTGAAAGGAAAATCAGATTAATCAGATGAACAAAAAATAGGTCACCAAAACTTATGTAATGTAATGAATTCTTCGATGCTTCAAGTCAGAATATAACCCACGCTACACAATTTCCTTGATCAATCTTTCACTGGTTTCCCAGAATTTTTTTTAACCCTTAATAGTTCCCCAATTTAGCATTTATAAGTTATTAAGCATAGGTAGATTAATATTTCGACTCAGCAGGATTTTCGGTTGTGAGTCAATAATTGTACAGATTAAGGTACAGTCGACATGAAAAAAAAACTGACAGAATACATTTTTTTTAATAACCAAATAATTGTCGTTAAAAGTTGTACTATACATACATATATCAAAATTTAATTCACGACTCGTTAACATTTATTGTTGCTATGTTCTGTTCGACGTGATTCAATTTCAGATTTCATGTTTATATAAAATATAGTAAAATTGCAGCATTTAATGTAGACAGGTTATATATGTATAGGATATGTAGAGAATGACATACAACACTCCGGAAAAAGCTATATTATACGTAATTTCTAACTCTATTTGATATGAAACGTAAAAAAAAACAAATATTTGTTCTAAGGGACTCTATTAAAACGAGTAGTTATTTCTAGTGAAAGTATCGACAGAGGCGGCGTCAAATAATACCATCAAAGAAGGACTCTATCTTCGTTGGAATACACCGTTACATTTGCAACACGAGATGGAAGACAAATGTAAGAAGAGACGAGACCCGTGGAAATTACGCGGGTGCGAGAGAGCTGCTAATATTATTCGTAATATGATTCACGGAAGAATTTTAATGCATAAATAAATCAATTTGAAATCTATTCTTTTCATAGATATGTACGTTGTTTAATAAGGAAAAAAAAGAATCACTTGTTTAATACGTTACAAAATTATTCGGTGAGTTTGAATAGTAAATAAATTCCACTCATAAGCATCATTATTCCCCCTGTATCAAAAGTATTCGGTCTCATTTTTGTAAGTCTACATCCATTCGAATATATGAAAAAATGGAGTTATTTTAATGGGGTAGACGAAAACTACTGAGATGGCGACGATGGTTCATTTATATTTTCGGAGCACGTTGCTCGGTGAAACTACTAAGACGGCCATGATGCTCCATTTTCATTTTCGGAGCAGCGTTGCTCGGAGAAAACAAAAATCACTGTTTAAAACGAGTGATTCAAAAAAAAAGAATGTTCATTAAAATAACCATTTATTAGTAATGTTTTGGTTTAATGGAATGATAATTACGTTACCAAATAATCACTTCGACGCACAGCTTTTACTTGTGCAGCATGGTAAAACGTACAGGTATAGCCGGAGACGAACGATACGAGGAGGAAGACTGGTGTAACGTACTGTACACTGTGTATCCCTTGGGGCAATGGCTCTGGTCTTTTTCATCTGTGGAGGGGGAATCGAACGACCAATCCAGTGAATGCCCTTTTGTAGCTCAACTCCATAACATTTCATGTTGCTATATTGAACGTTCGTTCACTCATGTCAATTAAGGAGGTATAGGACGTACTCTCTTCTCCCAAAATTTCTAGCATGTGGGATTATGCTAACGCTTATGACATGAAGAAAGAATAAACTTTTTACGATACTGTACATTCAAAAACGACATTTATGAATATCAGAATGTATCATTATTACCGATAATTTGATTTTATTGTTGATTGAAAAGTTGTTTTAGTGATAAATCAACCGTTATTAATATAAAATTAATTAAATGTCATGATTTTCTATTAACCTAAACGTAATGGCTCATGATTTTTTTTTTATTTTGCACTTTCTATGTTCATTTCCGCAGTTGTTAAACATCGTTAATGTTTTAATTAATTTAGACGGCCTTTACCAAGAGTAAATGCAATTTTTTAAACAGCTGACACCATTTAAGTTTATTTTTTAATATAATTAATAGTTTGTCAGACTTACTATACAAGTTACAATGTTAAATTTCTCGATGATAAAAAAAATTGACCGGGTTTCAGAGTTGTATCCATTTTACATGAAAATTATTTTTTAACGTTTCTTTCAACAAATAATTTTTGTACGCCGGAATTTCGAACGGTGGCGATTTTTAAAAATCGTTATCAAAACATATTTCTGAATATTCTATAAAATTCACAGCAAAATAAAAGTGCCCTTTGTAAAAGAAAAAAAATGTAACAATAATCTTCACATTTTTGGTAAAAAATTAACGTTATCAGGTCGACAAAATGATTTGAAAAATTCCACAGAAAAGCTAATATGAAACTCGAATTTTTATGTTGAGAAAATGTATTACTTTGATTGAACCTACAATTGCTAAGCACACGCAAAATTATTTCACTAAGCTGATGTTAGGTGTTGATCACGGTCTATGGCTGTAAAATATAAGTAATAAATAAAAACAATCATTTTAATATTTACTTTTTTTTCTTTCTCCATATCGACGAGTTCCTTCTTAATTGGAACTTTGGTGTCACATTTTATTTCTTTATCGACATCGATCGGCTCTCTCTCTTCACCGACGACTTGTTGTCACTCCACCGCGTGTCCGCTTTCCCTTTGCATTCCGATTGCGAACCGTTTACTTCGCTCGATATCTTCTCGTCCTGTATCTCCACAACTTCGACCTTCTTTGCGTCGTTCTGCAAAACTTTCGACGCTATGTGATACACGTTCTTCAGGGCGCTCAGGTACGTGTGCGTGTCGCTCTGAAAATTGTATTAAATAATTATTTAGTCATTTGTCTTCAGTTCAATACATTGTAGAAAGAGCAACCAACTGCATACGAAAACATTTTTTTTCTTCAATCATTAAATTGATCGAATAATCAATAAAAAAAAATCTTGATCAACGATCGTGAATTTTGTTCGACAAAAAAGTAGCCGAGCTGGCGGAGAATGCCTCGCGTACGAGAACGGACTCCTCGACTTACCGAGACTTTCTTGAGCTTGTCATCGGTACTTCTAAGTTTGTCTTTGTAGGCCCTCAAGTCTTCGGAGAGGTCTTTTATAGTGCTAGACTGTTTGCCAGATTCATCGCTGACGGCGACGAGCTCGTGCTGTGGGTCCATCATTCGCGGCTCTGTGTCCAATCGCGCCTTCTCAGATCTCTTCAATTGGCTGACCAACTTCTCGACGTCGAGCAGGGAGCCCTTGTACATGACGAATCCGTCGGAGATCGTCTCGCCCTCGCCCTGCTCGCCCGCGCTGTCCTCGCGTCGTGCCCGCTTCGAGGGCGGACCACTTACCAAGAACACGGGCAACAATTTTTTGTTTCCCAATGCCAGAGACTTCAAAAACTCCTCCTCGTTGTCGACCCTTCCAGATCCCTCGCTCTTGTCCGCGTCCTTGTCGTCCTTGTTGTCGTCCTTGACTTCGTCCTCCTTCGATTTGTCCGTCAATTTACGATAGTGAAGCGAGTCCCTCGTTACGACTTTCTGAACGAGTTTGCGAACTTGAGCCCGCGAGAGATTCAATCCGAGGGTGTAAATTAGCTCCTCGATATCCTTGTCGAATATATAGCCGCAGTGGGTCTGATCGAAGTAGACGAAGGATAGCAAAAGATAAGGATCGTGAGTAAACAACTTTATCTTCTTCTTCTTGCCGTCTTTGTCCTTGTCCTTTTTACCGTCCTTCACGGAATCGTCGTCCTGCGAATTTTTAAATATCAAACAAACCGTCTTGGAATAAAAAAATTGATAAAATTAAACCGTGTACGATTCTAAGGGCAGTCGCCTTATTTGACAAAAAAATGCCTGCATCATGTAAAAATATAAATGAAAATATTCTCTCATTTCATTGCGATAGACAAAAAAAATGTTCTTAAAAAAAAATGCACAATAATACACCTGAAAAATGCCCGAAAAAGGCGACTCGACCCTTAATTGATTTTAAGAGTCCGAATTAAAAATAAAACGCACCTTGGACTCCTCCTCGTCCTCGTTCTTTTCCTTATCGTTATCCTTCTCGTCGGTCTTGCTCTTCACCTCTTTATCGTCCTTCTTGTCCTTGCCGATTTCTCTCGTCATTTTTGTTGCACTTTTTGTCGTCGTCCTTTCGCTTGTCGTCTTTCTTCTCGTCTCGTCGCTCGTCCTTCTTGTCCTTCTTCTTGTCCTTCTCCTTTTCCTTCGGCTTCTCGAGGAGGATGCAGAGCGAGCGATATATTCGAAAGCCGAAGTCGCCCATCAGCATTTCATTGAACAGTTCGGCGAAAAGGGACACTTCGAAGGAATGCTCCTGAAAAAATTTTAAAAAATATATATATAGTTATATAAATTTCATAATCACTGTTATCAATTGCAAGGGGGTTGAGATAAAAATTACCTTTCTATCCTCCGGTCTGTAATCTAGCTACACGCTCAACGACATGACAGTGCAATCGAATTTTCCACTTTTAGCGACCCTCGACGGATGCACGATGATGTGCGAAGATTCCGGTAGCGGGTAGCGTTTCTTCAGTAGGACACGTTCGCGTTTGATAATCTTCTTTTTGTCATCGTCGTGCTGTAATTCGATTCTCCGATTGCTCAATCTCAACTCAACTTTGATTCGATATTTGTTGGTTGGTGATTTGTGTAAGAAATGGTAAGGTACCTGTTTGCTGTCCTTGGACTTCAAACATATTTCTCAATAGATATTATCTGGCTCTGAACAGACTTGCCAGGACAGATTATTAGGAATAAATAATATCTTACCGTGACCGTTAGAGTCGACTCGGCATCGGCTAGGAGAACGAAAATGCCTGTGTCGAGACAATGTTTGTCGATCCATTCATCCGAATTAGGTTCAGGACTGTCAACGGAAACTACATCGTTGCGCAGTAGAAGACACTTCTCCTTCGGCCAGAATATACGTACTCAATGACTCTCGCAGAGCTTCTCCTTGGACAAGGCGTGACCAAGCTGACCGACAGATTGGACGGACTGCTTTTCGTTCGAACTGTCTGTTATAAGATAAGATTCGCCATTTCCCGAGCCCTCGAATTGGAGGAAACAATTTGTCGTACGTCCGATCCCGCTGGGCAGTATTTTGTCGCGTAACATTGTATTGATGACTGTATTCTTTCCATTAGTGGTTCACCCAAAAAATGCGGTATCCCACGCACCTTGTCCACGTAGCCCATGATATTCGACGAGTCATCGATGCTGACGATATTGTGATCGTCTCGCAATGCTAAAAAAAAAAAACAAAATATATTTTATTTTAAATAAACATAAAATGATCATAAATCATCTGTATCGCATTTGCATCGGAGCTGGATGGTTATTTTTTCTGTGAAAATATTTTTTTTCTTTACTTATTTATTAGAAAGCTTATTAATTTTTTTTTTACTTATTAATTTAAGTTTTTTAAAAATTATTTAATCGAAACGTCATTCAATTGTATTTGTATTGTAAAAGTAATGGATAATTTTGGTAGTAATGGGAATGTTTAAAAAAAATTCCAATTTCACAGTAAAGATAGACATCCGACTCGGACTCTCATTGTCAATTGACAGAGGCTTAGAACCTACAGTCCATAAAAACCACGGTGTCTTGCACATAATCCTCAATTTCCCGAAATATATCATCAATATTTATTCTTTTTAATTAAAAATATCAACAATAATACGACAGTGACAGGTTATAAAATACTTACGCGTATAATACACAACTATCATCGGATGATCACACACCGTTAGACCAAACCGAGGCAGCACCTTCCTCGGACAGATGCGGTCATTTATATATTCCATTGAAACGAAAAACCAACAAACATTGCAATTAAATTATTCGTGACCTACAAACGATTCTGAATCAATGAAATCCCTTATGGAGCCGAAATGCTTCACGAATGAATAATTTTGCGGCCAACTATCTACGGTCATATGACCGTTGCTCGCAAGATTACCAAAAATGTTTTTTAGAGTTTTTTAGAGTTTTTTTCGAGAAACGACGATCAAACAAACGTTCTACTTAACTTATTCGGCACCTACAAACGATTACGCATCGAAAGACCCCCTGCAGGATCCAAATCGGATTAAAATGAAAAAAATTGGGCCAAGTTAACGCAAAATTTTGATTTTCGTTTTTTGAAAAAGGGCTTTTCCTACAAACGTTTTAATTAATCAAACAAACACCTACAATCGACAAACAAATGTTTAAAAAAAGAAAAAACGCGAAAAGTCAAAATCGCTGGGCCAAGTTCACACAGCTTTCCAACATCACGAGATTTTTTAAATTTACGATAACAGCGCGTGCGGCGACAAAACGCGAGTAGAATTTCGCCGGAACTGGTTACCGTCTCGCGATTCACCGTGAGCGAATTCGACGGAGGGAGCGAAACTCCCTCTGGAAGCTCTTCGTCAGGTTAGATCGGAGCGACCGTGACGGTGGTGCTGCTGCTACGCTCCCAGCACGAGATCGATTAACGATTCTTTTCTTTACAAATAAATAAACAGTAGCAAAAAAAAAAGAGCGAGCGTAACGGTACGGGGTTATTTTTTATTTTATTTTTTCCTGAAAGAAGAAATAAAAAAAGAAAGAAAAAACATAAACAAACAATATACTTTGTGAGTAAGGAAATGGATGGTGGCAAAGTTGACGACGACAGTCCTTCGCGAAGCGGCAGCATCAACGATGGCGATTGGATATGCCCCGACTCCCAGTGCGTAAAATTTTAACACCGCTATGAATCCTCGAAAGCACGCTCACTAAAGGCGAAACAAACAAACGTCGCGTGTGTTCGAACGTAAAATCGTCCTCAACTACCCCCTTTTTTTGTTTGCGCTTTCCGTGAATCCCCGAATTTCCGTACGATTTTCCTCCAGATCGGGAGAAAGAGGAGGGATGGAGGGAGAGAAATATTTTGAGTTCCATATATCCTGTTTCCAAGATCGCCGAAGTCCTGCAAGATCCTTGATCCCGTTTGTGCACGTTCCCTGCACCTGATCCGGTGAAAATCATTTATTGAGGAACACGATTTCTCGTTGCAGATGTGGCAATGTCAACTTTGCTAGACGCAACTCTTGCAATCGATGTGGCAAAGGTATGAAAACATTGGTTTTTGTTGGTGGTTGTACTGGAACTTGTTTATTGAGACTCGGCTCTTCGCTTTGTAGACAGAGGAGAGTGTCCGAAGAAGAAGAAACTTGGACAGGAGATCGGCAAAGTTGCGGCTGAGAAGAGCAGGGGCTTGTTCAGGTAAAATGAGAAAATAGAAACTGCAGTAAAATTTCTGTATCGTCAATTCTGAGCACAGACTATAGTTTGTAATGCAGAGACTTGAGAGAATGCGCAAAAATTTTTGATTTTTTTTGTCCGGTTCCAGCTAATGCAGGAACTCTAAAAATTGATTTTTCAAAAAATCTACCAGCAGCATCTTTGCTTTGCTTATGGTCCAGATTTTTTTACCGGATATGTAGTTGGGGATAAAGTGATGAATTAAAACAACAATTATGAACACTGAAAATCCATCGACAGTCTGGAAAATTGTTTGACTAATTTGGAAAAAAAAAAATTGATTTTTTATCCAGCTTCAGGTATTCAACTCATACAGAACTCTAAAAATGATTTTTTAAAGGATTTACCAGCGGCATCTTCACTTTGCTTCTGGTCCAATTTTTTGTGCGAGATATGTAGCTGGGAGTAAAATGATTAATTCAAAAAAGAATTATGATGGATATTATTATGGGAATAATGATTTGACTGATTTTGTAAAAAAAATCAAAATTCATAACTGGAATGGAGTAATAAATTTCTTTTTTGTGTATTTTAGCGCGGACGACTGGCAGTGCAGCAAGTGCGGCAACGTGAATTGGGCTCGACGTCAGCAGTGCAACATGTGCAACGCGCCGAAGTTCGGCGAGGTCGAGGAGCGGACCGGCTACGGCGGCGGTTACAATGATCGGGGTATCGTCGAGTACAAAGAGAGGCGAGAGGAGGAGGACGACGAGTACGACGAGTTCGGACGACGAAAGAAGCGCCGTAAAATGGAGAATCGTTCGGACGACGATTCGAAGGACTCGAGGTACGGCAGTCCGCCCCGTATTAAATCGAAGGACATCGAGGATAAAAAGATCACTGCGATCGAAGTGCCGGAGACGCGACGAAAAATTTCACCTGCTGTGGAAAAAGTAAATCGCGATATTGCTGTACTTGTGAGAGACGTTCACGAAAGGATGTCACGGTTTTTGATCGGCTTTCTAGGATGCCGAGGACGATGACGAAGATGACGAGGAAGACGACGACGGCGATTTGTCGAAGTACGATCTCAGCGAGTGGGACGACTTTGTACCGGCCAAAAAAGGGTAAACCTTTCGATATCAATTATCATTTCGATGAATTTATATTTTATAAAATTGTTTCGAACAAATTATATTAATATTATTATTTTTCGGTGAATATATATTTGTACCATTCAGTCGAGCAAATTTTATTATTATTATTATTATTATTTTTCGATGAATTTATTTATATTCGTAAGATTGATTCGAGCAAATTATATTAATATTATTATTATTATTATTTTTTTTTTGCAGCACCAACGGCAGCTCGATATCGACGGAAGGGCAACGATCAAGGTAAAGGTGTGCCAACGATCGGGTCGTTTATATCCCGACTGCCGTTTGTATCGAGACTGCGAACGATCCAGACTATTGAATTTGTCTGTTTCAGCAGAAACGGTGATAAATGGCGTGACTCGGGAACATCGAGCCAGTGAACGAAGCTCCGCCGAGAGATAGAGAGACACACAGGACAGGTTTGGCTCGGGGTTTTGCGTGTCAAAATTCGTTGTGATAATTGAGTCAGCCTATCTGTTGATTGCAGGTTGCGGAAGGATCCCACGAGGATTCCTTCGTACATCGGGGCTCAGGAGAAACAAAAAACAAAAATAGCCAACAAACCGTTACGCAACAAACTTAGTAACTCAGCAAGCTTATCTCGATGAGATTGAAAAACCAACGACGCAGAGTTCGTTGCCTCGGGAGGCAATGGCCACGCTATAGACAATTCCCGAGGAAACGTAGGGTTGTTTCGTTTTTAATTATAATTAAACGAAGAGAATGAAAAAAAAATTATCCGAGCGGTTTTCGATATAAAACCGCGCGTTGGCGAACGGAAAATCGAGGTTTACCTCGCTTTTTCCCGATTGTTGCTCGAAGCGAATCAACACAATTTTTGTAGATATATCGGGTTATCGATTATCGATAACGAAAGCTCTATCGCAATTTTCTTCATCCCAACGGAGAGAATTAGCTTTTTTCCCCTCCTTTCTCTCACCGTCGATCGCGTAAAAAAACTGTTCTCGTGGAAATTACGAAAAATTTTCCGAAAGTTAGCCGCAACTTTTTCCGCTTCAATATTTCGAGTAAGCACAATTTTGCTTGTCGTAGAGCTGAGCCTCTCGCCCTAGTCCCGTTTTTCCCGTAATGAGTTCGTCTTAAAACAGAAAAATCGTCTTTCTGCTACTGTAGCGTTGGAAATTAAAGTCGCGTTACGAGTTTCGTGTAAAGATCATTCCTCTGCAATTGGGCCCACCCACGACAGTACGTATTTATATATATATACATATATATATTTCAGTAAGCAGACGAAAAAAAGTTTCGTCGTTCAGACAGGGAGACAAGTTCAACTAGTAGAAAAATACCTTTTCTAATTCCTATCGCTTGAGCGCATTCAAGCGAAGTCCCCTTAAAAGCAATCCATTTGTCCCGTTCGAACAACAAAAAAGCTTCCAAAACAAAAAAAATGTAACTATTAAAAAAAAGGAAAACGTATAAATGCAATCGTTAAAAAAAAGAAAAAAAAAATTGGACAAGATAGTGTCCGTAAAAAAACTTCGATATGTAAAACTGTCGCACCTGTGAGACACCCACGTACCATATACACAATTAATTAAATCGAGTAACGTATTTTCTCGCATTGACTTTCTTGTAAATATCTTTATTTTATTTTTCATTTATAATAAAAATCATTCGTCAACAACATAATTGTTCTTAGTCAATTACTTCTTTTTTTCTTCTTTTTTTTCTTCATCTTATACCATTTTATGCGCTAGGTGTGAGGTCATGATTATGCACAAAGTTGGTCACAAAGGAGGGTCTCGGGGGAAGGAGGATAATTATAAGGAGTTTTTATGTTGCAATCGGGTGTTTCTTTTTTTCCGTCGTGTGTGTGTGTGTATATATATATCGTATGTATGTACAGTTTATGAATTTGAGCTTGCTTGACTGCATTCAGTATTTAGTGATAAAGGAAGGAGGAATTACTGTGCCCGTTCATTCTTTTCACATTTTTTTTTCTTTTTCTCGCGGCACGGAGTTCTTCTCCGATCTTCTTCCCGCTCAAGATCGACAAACAATTGTATCGCGCTCGCGCAAACTTCATCAAACACATAAAAAAAACGGAGAAAATTGACTTTTCACTAAAAAAAAAAAAAAATCCTCCCCTCGGACGATTAATTCTCGTCGATCACCAATCCGGGTGTCGAATCCATTCGTCCATCGTCCCGTATCCGACGCACCGAGTATTCCGAACGACGAAGAACAACGTATTATCGCTTAATTAAAAAGCCAGATTTTACACAATTATTTACACATTCGTCAATCGGCCGATATTGCAGCCGTCGCCGATCGGCGTACAGAATTTACATAACGCTCCGTGGGGGAGTCAAGGGGGTAGGAGGAGGGGAGGGGAGGCGTGGGAACAACAATCTTGGCATTGAGATTAGTCATTTTTCCAAAATCGTACGGAATACTTTGGATCGCTACAGGATATCGACGCATAGTTTACTTTAAAAACGAGGCCCAAATCGCAGAATCGTCGTCATCGGTATAGAAACCTTACGATCAATCGACGATCCTTCAAATACTCTCATCTCAAAAAAAAAAAAAAAAAAAAAAAAAAAAAAAAAAAAAAACGATAATTACAGAATCTCGGATCGAAGACAGGATAGATCGTAACGAAAGAAAACAAAACAAAAAATCGACATCGAACCCGTTCGATTTTTCTTTTTCGCCGAACCGTCCCCTGATCTTTCCTTTACTTGGGCATGAAGTATTGCTGATGCGCGTGCGAGTTCGGCGGTGGATGGAGATTGCCGTGGGGTCCGCTGCCTCTCGTGCCAGTTGCGTACAACTGTTGCTGGAAGTTCTGAAACTGTTGGGCGTAATTGGGATCGGCTAGACTGGGTCCGCCGCCGACGAAGGGGCTGTTCTTAAAGTTGTTTCCACCGCCGCCCATGCTGGGAGGTAATGGTTGTGTGGCGTCGGGCGGTGGTCCGAGTCCCATCGGACTGCCCTTGCTGCCGGGAACGTACATTCCGGGATTCTGTTGACCGGCGACCTGTTGCTGTACCATGTCGGGGGGGAAGACTTTATCGGGATCCATCGGGCTGCCTGGAAAAACCCCGCCGCCGACCATGTGCTGCATCCTCATCATGTTCGGCTGGGGCCGCATGTTGCCAACGGGTCTCATGCTTGGATGAACGCCGCTGTTCATGGGTTGTCCGTCCATCCTGGGCGAGCCTCCCATGCCGGGCATGCCAGCCGCGCCCATGTTGCCGGGCATGCCCGAATGAGGTCCCATATTGTTGGGCACGCAGCCGTTGGGGAAGTACTGAAGATTGACGGACGGCGAGGACATCTTCGAGTCCATGCTCGACATGGGATTGGTAAATCGTTGAAGGAACTCGAGGCTGGGCGGTCCTCTGGGTGCGTGGCCGACGTTCGGCCTCGCGGGCAAGTACTGTATGGTGTTCGGTGCGCTAGGTTTCACCTGTATGTTCGCGCCATTGTAGGGATTCGGTCCGTGTCCGGCCATGAGCCGCGGCGGTGGACCGTGCGGATCGCCGCCGGGGTAGCCGCCCGGCGGTCCCGAGTGCGGTCCGCCCATCATTCCGTGTCCCATCA
Source organism: Ichneumon xanthorius (assembly GCA_917499995.1). NCBI lineage: Eukaryota > Metazoa > Arthropoda > Insecta > Hymenoptera > Ichneumonidae > Ichneumon > Ichneumon xanthorius. The sequence goes on along the minus strand of OU824200.1, from coordinate 23,638,034 downwards.
TCGGATGACTCATTTTGTTCGGTCCGCCGGGACTGCCGGTGTGCGATGTCGTCGGGCTGTAGCTCGTCGGCGGACCGCCGAGTCCCATGCACATTCCCCCGACGTCGCCGGACTCGTTGACCGGTCCGCCCATGTGACAAGCGCCGTTCATCTCGCCGCTACCCATCTGCATCATGTGCATACCGTGCGGATTGCCGAAAGGCATCATTCCACCGTTTCCGCCGTGCATCGGACCGTCGTTGCCGAGGGCGTTGCTCGCAGCCGTGTTCGTCAACTGTTGGCTCATCTGTGCGAGCGACGTTATTGGATCAAAGTGATTCGAGGTCATCGCGCCCATTCCGCCGAGACGACCGCCGATGTTGTTGGGATTTAGTGGTACGTTGTCTGCTGGCTGATTAACGTTCGCCGAAGGCCTGCTGCACGGAAACTGGACCGACTGACCGCCCATTTGGGGGCCGACATTGTTGCCTCCGGGGTTGTTTTGATTTAGACCGGGACCTTGCTGATGCTGCTGCTGCTGATGTTGCTGCTGCGCCTGTTGTTGCGCTTGTTGCTGCGCTTGTTGTTGCGCTTGCTGCTGCTGCTGCTGTTGGGCCTGTTGTTGCGCTTGCTGTTGTTGTTGTTGCTGTTGTTGTTGTTGCTGCTGTTGCTGTTGTTGTTGCGCTTGCTGTTGTTGTTGTTGTTGAGCTTGCTGTTGTTGTTGTTGTTGCGCTTGCTGTTGTTGTTGTTGTTGGGCTTGCTGTTGTTGTTGCGCTTGCTGTTGTTGTTGCGCTTGGTGTTGTTGTTGCGCTTGCTGTTGTTGTTGCGCTTGCTGTTGTTGTTGCGCTTGCTGTTGTTGTTGCGCTTGCTGTTGTTGTTGCGCTTGCTGTTGTTGTTGCGCTTGCTGTTGCTGTTGCGCTTGCTGTTGCTGTTGCTGTTGCTGTTGCTGTTGCTGTTGCTGTTGCTGTTGCTGTTGCTGTTGCTGTTGCTGTTGCTGTTGCTGCTGCTGCTGCTGCTGCATCTCTTTACACGATGGCGGAGACGTTTCAGACTTTGTGTTCGGCGAGGCTGGCACGGTTCTCGGAGGTCCCATGCTGTCCCCGGTCATGTTCGCGTTCAACGGTGCCGGACTACTCTGCGCGCTCGCGGAAGTTTTGTTGTTGCTCGCGTTGTTCTTGGAGGGATCGACCGGAGTCTGAGGAGCCCCACCACCGGGTGTGTGAGGAGTGTGAGGAGTGTGCGGACTGTGCAATGATCCACCGAAGCCGCGATTCATGCTGTCCATCGACGGACTCGCTACGTCAGATCTGCCCGAGAACTGACCGTTGTTACTCTCCATGTTCGAGGGTAACATCCTTCCCGCCATGTCCGGATTGTTGCTGGCGCTGTTTCTGTGGATTTGCAATTTACAAAAATATGGAGATTCATTTTTAGAATTAATGTTGCGAGTGGAAAAAAAATGTTCGAATATATTTTGGAGAGAATTCGTTTCGAACTTACGCCGATGGAATGCCGTCTTTGAGACTAGTATTAGGCTGCTTCTGTATAGTTAATTCCTGTCCCTCGAAGGTATTAAGATACTGTATCTGCTGAGGGCTCGGTACAGGCATCAGATTCGCCTCCTTCACACCGGCCGCGTTAACCGGACCCCCGTGCTGCTGCTTCTGCTGAGCTAGAGATTGCAGCGTCCGGCAAAACATACCGTCCACTGCTTGAGAAGTCAATATAGAGAGTGTAGAAAATTGTTTTATTGGGGGGGGGGGGGGGAAGGGGGGGACTGTTCGTGTTGCAGGGTTTGGCTCAATCACGACACGACTTAAAGGTCAAAACCTTCTTGTGAATAAACGTCCAAAAATCTGAGATTCAAAACACTGTACAAAAATTGTAAATTTAATATACCGGATTGGAAGGTTTTATGCAAAAACTGGTTCATTAAATTTAATATACAATTGTGATCAAAATTTATATACTTTTTCATTGAAATTAAAGTAGCTTTATAGTAAAATTAATGTAAATTATTTGAAATAACGTATTTCCAATGTTTTTAATACACTGAACATTAAATTCTCATCACAATTGCACAGAAAATTTAATGTACCAGTTTATGTATAAAAACTTCCAGTCCGGTACATTAAATTGCATAAGATTTTTTTTACCGTATAATAAAACTGCATTCCAAACTCCGAACCGATGCTACGTTTTCAAATATCATCGATTCGAAGATTCCATTTCCGGCATATTAGCCTATTACTACTTAGTAGCGTCTCGCTGAAAAAATCTTTTTTTAAGTACTGGGCATCGAGACTTCGTGTCGCGTCTTGGAGTAAAAGAGTCCCAACAGCCTCAAACCTACGTATTTGTCTCGAAACTCCACCGAGTCTCTTGAAATCATCTTTCGAAAACATGGCATCCGACTCTATCGATATAACTTTCTTCGTTTCGAAAAATATTGAATTACCGTTCGGTGGTTGGTTCGTTGGGAAGTCGAGAGGATTGTCCTTTTGGGGCGTCGTGTTACTCGGACTGAGCGACGCGAGATGGGATTGCGACACGGGCGTGCCAGGGTTACTATGATTGAGCCGCGTCGCCGGGGTCGCCGACGACGAGCCGACCGCTGGATTCGGCGAGTCCTGACTAGTGGGGCTCTGCCCTGGCAGGTGGCCGCTCCTCTGTTGATTACTCAGTTGAAACTGTCGGTTGCAATCCGCCGGTGAATTGAGCGCCGAACTCGCTCGCGGCGAGGGTAACGAAAGGTTGCTCGTCGGATTGTTCGGCGACGAGGGATTCGGGCTCTGTATAGCGATCGGCACACTCGCCGATCGGGTCGTTTGGTGATATGGCGGTGGAGGACCTTGACTTCGGGGCATGCCTACCATGCCGGAACCTCGTAACGGTACGGATCCTGGACTACCGACGCCCACCTGAAAAATAGAATAGAATAGCGTTGTATTATTCGCGTCCTAAGCCAAGCGTCGTAAGAAGACTGTGCCCAAAAACATACAACGGCGACTGACAAACAAAATGTCGCAACAGAAAATTGGGCAATGAAAATGCGAAATCGTAAACTTAAAATTAAAATAAACTGTAAAAATGAATTGTTAATTTAATGTACTGGAACTTGAAATTTGCTCACATTACTTGCGTTAATTGAACAGCGGTGTACTTCTTTTTTGTAGAATAAAAATACCATATGCTAAAATTACAAAACTTTGAAATATATGAAATGCTTGAAATGTACTAAAAAGTTTATAAAAAATAAATACTGTACTGTAAGTTTGCAATGCACATGTCTTTCAAATTTCAGAAATAGTTTATGTAAAAAAGCTTCCAATAGCGTTCATTAACTTTCAAACTTTTTTTACAGTGTATATTACAACCAAAAATTAAACGGAAGTCACAAAAAAACATATATAAAAGAATCGACAGTAGAGAGTCCGGATCGTTGGAACGGTAACTTTTTTTTTAGGAAGACCCTCACCTTGTTCTTCCCGTCGAGAAATTGATTCTGCAACTTATGCCAGTCCATCGAGGACGGACACTGACCGGGACAGCTGACAGGCGGAACATTTGTCGGTGGGCCGGAAGACGGCGGGGTACCTTGCGCCTGGTCCAACGGACCAGCGCAATCGTCTTTCTTATCCGTAAAGAGCATCATCTCGATCTTTCTCAAATTTGCGAGCTGATTCTCCCGATGCTGTCTCTGCTGGGGCGTGAGATTCTCGTCGGGAACCTTGACGCCCTGGAGCGACGGCTGCAGCCCTCCCGGGCCAGGACTCGTCGATCCTCCCATCAAGCTCGGACTGTGATCCATTACGGGGTTTGTCGGAGGCTGTGTGTTTGCTGCAACAAGAATTCGTATTTATCGTTTTAATTAAATTTAATTTAATTTATTTGACAGATTTCTCCTTCTATTACCGATTTACATTTTTTGCTCTTATACAAAAAAAAATTACCTTTCGGTAAAAAATAAAAATTAACCCTTCAAGTACTGAGGGCGTTTTGCCGTTCGCGAACGACCATGCCTTCTTTTAAGCACAAAAACTATACGGATTTTCGTAATAAATTTTCATCTGCGTTATCGAAAAAACAACACTTCGAGGTATGTCTGTGAATTTTTACAGATTTTTTTAGCACATTAACTTGGTATTCGAATCGTTCGCAGGTTGCGTCTTGGCGAGTTCGTGAAGAATTGAATCGGTCGACTCACCAGAATTACTCGGTGAATTCGGCACGAGGCAAGGCACGTCTATGTTAGTATCCAACGATGATTCGGGATTGCTCAACGAGTTACCGCCGTTGAGATTTCTCATATTCGTTTGATCGTTCCAGAACGACGGGGCGTTCGGGTCGAGGGCCGGCAGATCGGGCGGTTGCTCCGTCGGAAAACCGCTGTTGGCACCGCCGCCACCTTGATGACCCTTTTGCTTCATCATCGCAAGATTGTTCAGCCATTGGGCGGGATTGTGTCGGAATTGATTAACTTTGTTGGGGTGTTTCTGAAAAATATAAATAAAAAACAAATGAGTGTGAAACGTCGCGAATTATTTCTCTTTTTTTTTAACGAGTTTGTCTACCAACCTCGAGGTGTTTTCTAGTGCCCGGTTGGGCACAATGATAGGCAATTATGGACTGATATTGGCCTTGCAGCACAGCCTCGGCGCCTTTGTTCGCCAGCGCCGTTGAGAATACAAAAATTTGGCTCTGCTGTTGCATGTACTGGGGCTCGCCGCCACCCGCACCAGTTCCCATTTGTTTACCGAGCACGTTGCTCACAAGCGGTTGAATGCCATCTGTAAATAAAATAATAAAATATTTTTTTAATCATACGCAAATATATCGCATCCGCGATAAATTCCTATAAATCCGTGTCTATAAAATGTTATCTCGGCTTTAAATAATAGAGTGAAAAAAATAAAAAACAAATGTAAAAACTTAATAACAGTAACATAAGAATTTGTACTAAACAAATGAAGAAAAATAATGAAAAATGGAACCCAATTTTCTTTCTTACATCTGTATTTTCTTTGTAAAAGACTTGTCCTGTAAAATGAAAATCAATAAATAAACAAAATAATGAAAAAAACATTGTAAGCGTACTGAAGGACTTTGCTCGATGGCCCATTGACAATATGTAGAAACATACATAGAAGTGTAAATGTACAAATGTTTAATATATGTAATTGTTATAATTTATTCATCGTATCATTCATTTACAAGTGTATTGTTAATAATCACACACTTACTACTTCTACTAACGACAAATCATGAAAAATAATGTAAAATCATTAAAAATTGTTTGAAAGAGCAATAAGTATGTTTGTGAGGCTCATCACCAACTTTTGTATTGTACGATGACTTCATCTCATCGTACCTGTAATTGGGCGATTACCCGTATATAAATAAATAAATAAATAAATAAATTGATAAAATAATGAAAAATAATATTGTAAAGAAAATACGTAATGCAAGCGGTAAGCAAACTCCACAATATGCACAAATGAGTGAATCTTGCTTTCGAGGACTGAAAAATTCTAGAGAGTTTTTCACGTAGACGTATAACATTATCAGTAAATGACTAAATACTACATAAATCTATGCAACGTTAACTAATAAAAAAAAAAAAAAACATCGACAACGAATCACAGTCTTCACAAAATTGAATTGACTGACCAGTCGGCAATTCGTCCGAGGGATTGTTGTGTTCGTTCTCCTGTTTGACCGAATTAAGTATCGGTTGATTGCCGCCGCCACTGCCGTTCTGGCTGTCTACAGGCATGTTAGCCTCCCCGTTGCTAGGATCGTGACTCGAATCCCTGGGACATTCGGCGGCGTCTTCGCCGCTCGCATCCTCGTTCTTGCCGGCAACCTTTTCCTCCTTGATCTTAACTGGATCGGCGTCCGGTTCTTCCTTTATAACTGCGCTAGGCATGCAGCTTGGTTCGTTAGATTTCTTCTCCGTTTTCATGTTAGCTGGCTCGACTCTGGAGCTTTCCACGGTGTCAGACCTTTGCGCTTGGTGCGAGAAACACGCGCATCGCGGCCAATTTTTTTATGCTCTGCCTCGAAGATACGAATCCTCTGTCACCTCCGTTAAACGTTCACCTCACCGGCCTGATCGACTCACGATCGAACAAAATCGGCGAAAAAAGTTAAAAAAAAATTTCGTTCTTTCTGTTCGGAGTCACAGTTGAGGTTAACCAGATTCCTCGTTCACTCCGCGCAAACCTTTTGTTTTTGTTGTCTCTCGCCCCGTTTAAGCCTCGACTGGTTTTTTCTAACTAATCGAGGCTGGAGATTGTGTTGTTTGAGCGAGTCTTCAGCCCACTGTCGAGACAGAAGTGCCCGATAACGGGCCAGGCATGGCCGAGGTAAATTTTGTTTGTTACCGTTCGTCCGAGCGCGTAACCGTGGTCAGAAGGTAAATCCACTCGCTCTGTCGCATCCGTTCATCGGAACGCAGTCCTCGCTGCTGCTGCCCTGTTTTTTTTTTTTATATAAATTCTTTTTTTAGTTCGGTTGTTTTTTTTTCTCTTGTTGTTGTTTCTCGGTCGGTTTTTTTTTTCGTGCAGCGCGGCGAAATGTCCTCGCTTAGCGTTTAATGTGTACGCTTATTTGTTTGATTCTCTCGTATGTTTCGTGCCCCGGGACGAGAGACCGGAGGGTCCAGCGTCCCCGAGAATAATCGCCGTTGAACGAAGTTAAAAATTTCTCTCGATACCCGCGGCAGGGGAGGCGGGACGGACGGGGGACAGCGAGGGGGGGATAGGGGGAGAGGGGGGGACGGTGGAGGCTCACGGGTGCACGGGTGAAAACCTCGTAGGTAACAGGCAAAATACCCAAATGTCACCCACGGCACCGCCGCGACTTCATAATGCGGCCTCGGCACACTCTTCGGTCCTCTCGCACGTTCCTCTCCTCTCCTCAGAGAGAACGCACTGTGTCTCGCGCACACACTGTGTGTCGTGCACTCGTCGCGTCTCTCTGGGCCTCTGGTGTTTTTATTACTTCTGTATAATCACGACCACGTTTCACACGCTGCCTCTCTCTCACGTTGCCTCCAAAACATACGTACGCGTTTTATCGTTTTCCCTCCCCCCCACCGGTTCTTTATGTCTTTTATTTTATATATTTAATTGTTATTATTAAAACGCCGTCGGTCGGAATATCCCTCCGTGCACTTTACAGTTCGACTACCGACACCACCTATCGCGCGAGCATTGTTCCCTTCAACTTTATTTGTCACTTCATGGTCGCTTTGATTATTTATTTCTTTTACGCACGGCTGCCAACTGCCAGTCGAAAGTTGGCGGGGGGATCGCGGGGCGGGGGGGGGGGGGGGAGAACTGCGAGAGTTTTAATGCGCGCCGAACGAGGACGCGTGCATCGCGGGCATTTGGCGCGCGAGCGAGACGCCGATACCCTACGACTCGGTGACACAGCCGTACCTGACTCTTATACTCTCCCTCAACCTCACTCGCCCTCTCACTCTCTCTTCCTACCGCCGACCGAAACCCCCGCCCCCCTCGCAACGCAGATCTTTTACCTCGTCTCTCCCCGAGGTTTCCACCTCGCGCCGCCGTGTACTCCGCTTGGAGATCGCCCGCTCTCGCAAGTTGTGCAGCAGCCGCAACGGCAGCCTGAGGCCTCACTATTTTGGTCTCTCTTTGGTTAAATTTCACCCCCTTTCCTCCGAACTCGCACCCCCCCCTCCCCTGAGCCGCACCGCGGCCGTATAATCCCTTCCCTCGGCCCCTCCTTCTCTTATTATCTGGACTACCGCTCACGCTCCCTCTCCCGAGAGAGATCGAGCCCGCGATCGGATATACCGATGTATTTTCCCGCGGACGAGGAATTATCTCGCTTCGCTTAGCGGGCATTAATATAATATAAATCCTCGCGGATGATCGGAGCGTCCCCTTGCAACTCGCTTCTATGTCTCGTTACGCAGTCCCGCGGACCTCCGTTTCTCTTTACGGCGGATTGGATATGTTTATTTTTAGGATTCTCGATGAGATTCGGGAGGAGGGAGAGCAGGTTCACGCGATTATTAGGGAGGGCTACCTACATTTTTTTTTTCGATATATATATATATATGGGTACAAAGAGACGGAGGGTCGATGGCAGCGCAGCCATTCCACTGCTACATAATTTCTCTGAGAATTTTTAGCATTCGCATTATATATTTGTATCATTCGACGTCGTTTCTCTTTGGCGAAGGCGCCAGCGTCGTGTTGGTTGCACGCGCCAGACGGACCATTCCGTCGTTCGTCTAAGGACGGTCCAGTCGGGGCGTCGATGATTGTCGAATATGTTAATTTAATAATTGGTATATCGATTCGATTATACGCGCGTAGAGCACACATGCTTCGTTCCACGCCGCAACCCGAGCACGGCCGAGACGAGTCGGTGGCGAATAACCACGATCCGAGGATCGAGCGATTAATCTACGTTGATGCTGCGGTTTATAGATTTTTGATCGTGTCGATAATTTATAATAAAAAAAACTTGTAGACCTACGTCTATATATCCGAACGAAGAAATGCCGACGATCGAGCGCGGTGGACATTTGGAGAGTTTTCGATTGTCGCGACTTTCGACCTAACCTCACTCTGACTGAGCGAGAGGAGCATAAGATTTTCTACGGTGCCGATTAAGCTTTAGTTTTTTTAGATATTGCAATCGAAGATGTCTCAGCTCGAGCCCGATCCCCAGTTCGTTCAGGGTCTGAGGCTGCTCCATTCGTCTAACAAGGATTCCGCCGATCAGCTTCGAACGCTCCTCGATGAGGCGATAAAACAAAAGTACGGTCTCGCGAAAATGCTCTGCAACGTGCTGCACAAAAAGGTAATCTCGTCGATGTTTATCTAAAATTTTTTCATATTTTGTTACATTAGTTTAATTTTTTTGTTACTTTCGTTGTATAATTTTTCTGTTATTATTATTATAATTATTATTATTATTTATAGAAAGTAAGTTTTTGCTTTTTAAATCTGCTTCCAATGTAAATACAGATTAATTAAAAAATATATTTATTGACACTGCTTAAATAGCATCTACCGGTAACATATTCCATGTGTCCATCACCCTATTGCATAGAGTGTCTTTCCACGGATTTTTGTTGAAGAGCATCTTCGCCAGTTCACGTCGATGGCCTGAAAGATTTGGATTTCTTGCCTGCTTGAATAGCGCGTTTCCATTGATTGCATAGCCCAACTCAGCCCACTCAGTAATTTGTGTACATCTCCGTGAGCTCATCCCATTTCCCTCTGTCCTCAAAGGTCTCTAGGTTCAACCTCGCTATGCGCTTTATATATTCAAGGTATCAGAATCAGAGTTCCGAACAATTTTCATTGTAGATTTTTTTTTTATTTTCATTGTAGAATTTTTTTTGTTATTTTCATTGTAGAATATTTTTGTTATTTTCCTTGCAGAATTTTTTTTGTTACTTTTGTCACAGAATTAAAAAAAATTCTTTTCATTGTATTATTTTTGCTGCCCTTTTATTTGTGCACTTTTATTAATGAAACAATACTATTTCATTCCATATTCAGAACTGAGATTTTCGAATTTTTATGGACTGAGATTATTTTTATTAATTTATTTATTTCAGTACACCATCGAAGAGCCCGTTTTGAGCGACCACAGCAGCAGCAGCAGCAAGAAGAGCAAGAGTTCCAGCTCTTCGTCCAAACACTCCAACAAATCTAGCAAGAGCGGCTCACCCGAGGATACGGCTGCTCGCGACACACCGCCGGATATTCTCCAATCCGCCAATAACTTGGCCCTGGAGTTGCTGGAGGACGATCTCACTTGCATAATATGCAAGGGCATGGACGTCGGAGCTAGGAACAGACTCGTCGAGTGCGTGGACTGCCACGCTCTGTATCATCAGGAGTGTCACGTACCGCCTATCCAAGATTCACAGATAGATGTACCAAGGCTTATATGGTACTGCTCAAATTGCCTCAAATCTCAGCAGGTAAGTTCTCTAAAAATATGCAAAATATCGTACTTCAGTTATTTTTTCCTATCGATCGGTAATTTTTATAATTAAAAACTATTCATATATTATTATTGCATTATTATTATATATTTATATTTATATTAATATGCAAAGCGATTAATATACGATCTTGTGTAAATCAAGTCTCGACAATGAATATTCAGCCATGAATTTCACTTATTTAAGGTGTTTAAACTCGAGATCAGCAATTTCGGTGCAATATGTTTTGTACTTATAGTTATAACTACGATCTTTTAAACTTATAGCTGTTTATAATCTATTATTTTTCGTTTCTGTTTTTAATTATGTCGGAAAACTTCTTTTCGCTTGTTCTTTATTAATGTAATTTTGTCATATACGTCTCTAATGGTATTTAATGTGGCTTATTAATGTGAAAGGAAAAATCCGAGAATAAATTTAATGGAAAATAAAATTAATTTTTTTTCTTTAATGTTTTTTCCATCAGCCTACGAAGGAGAGAGGTTCGCCAAAGACTGTAATAGAAGGAAAGACGAAAGAGACGAAGAAGTCGAGTTCGGGTGAGTAGCTTAAACAAAAAAAAAAAAACTATTTAAACCTTAGATCGTAATTCGATGGTAAAAGGGAACTTTTAATTTTTTCGGCAGGTTCGAAACACACGGAGAAATACAAAACAGGACAGAGTCAGTCGCAGTCGTTGAACGGAAGCGGCGCATCGGCGGCGTCGAATAATCTGCCGAAGCCGAATATCCACATAATCGCTGGTGACCGGCGAGTGAAGGACTCGACGAAGAAGAGCAAGCAGGAGAAGCGCGGCAGTGGCAACGGCGCGGGTAGCGGAAAACACTCAGCGTCGGGCTCGTCGTCGTCCGGCAAAAGTTCGCAGGACAAGTCGTCACACAAAACCAAAGCCTCCGCCGACTGATCGTGGACTCGTTTCCGCAATTAATCGCCCGAATTTAGACTCTTTTTTACGAGTACCCGGATGTACATACGGCAATATTTATAGACGACGTTCAATTATTTAGGGTGGGGTGAATAATTTTTTTACGACATTTTTTTCACACCCATTCGCATCAAATCGTATAATTTTCAATAAAAAAAAAAAATCATTGTATGGAGGTGAATTTTTACCGACGATATACCAATGGTGTTGCGAGGACTTTTTCGCAACGCTTGTGTGGGAGAAATAAAAGACAAGAAAAGAAAAACGCAAATATTTGTAGACGACGTTCAATTATTTAGAATGGAGTGAATAATTTTTTTTCGAACCCATCCGCATCGAATTCTATAATTTTCAAATGAAACAAAAAAAATCATTGTTCGGAGGTGTTTTTTACCGACGATATATCAATGGTATTAAGAGGACTTTCTCGCAATGTTTGTGTCGAAGAAAAAAAGCTAATATTTATAGACGACGATAAATTATTTCGGATGGAGTGAATAATTTTTCTTTTTTACCAAATTTTCTTCCACACCCATCCGCATCGAGCTGTATAATTTTCAATGAAAAAAAAAAGATTACAGTTCGGAGTTCTTTTTTTTTTACCGACGACATACCAAAATGATGCCGCGAGGAATGTACGGGAGAAATAAAAAACAAAAAAAAGAAGAAGAAAAGTATATGACATCGGTGTAATCAACAACGAGCATTGTTTATAATACCAATATATTTTTGCGATTTTTTTTTTCATCAAATTGTTCAGTTGTTTTGTCCCTACGTCCCATTGAAAATTTGGCAAGAGTCGTTTCGTTTTTCTTTCGAGTGTGACTTACAACCTAATATTTGAGGGAGGGTGGGTTTTTTTTCGGGAGAGCTGGGAGCGAAGGGTGCGGAGTTTGTTTTCTTTTCTTTTTCGGGATGGCGGGGAGAAAAAGGTTTTTTTTGGATTCTATTTACACGGGAGTCGCGTGGATTACATTTGCATGCGCACACACGCGTACAAACGGATAAACGTACGCATAAGGGTATGTAATTTATATATATATATATGTATTATATATATATATATATATATATATATATATATGTATTATATATATATATATATATATATATATATATATATATATAATCCGCGACCGTTCACACGCGCCACTCGTTGATCTTTTTTCTTCTCATTTCTCACGGAGCGCATTCACCCTTCGATGCGTCTGAAGGCGATTCGTCGGATGCGCGAATCAACTTTTCTTTTCTTCTTCCCTTCCTTTTTTTTATTCCAAGTTTCACGGCTTTCAGAGTGCACTCGGAGCGCGACGGAGAGTGGTTCTCCCCCGGCGCACGATAAACAAAGTTCTTTTTTACCTAAAAAACTTTCGACTCCGGCCATTTTTATATATATTTTTTTTTTAGCACGTGGTTTGACCTTATCCTACCGAGTGATTACTTTATAGGACCCCGCGATGAATAAACGCGCTGAGCTCGGGTGTCCTCGTCGATTTAAAATACAAACTTTACAAGTGCAATTGACGAGCCCTCTTTTCGTTACAAAGTTGGATGGAACAGACGGTCGATCAAATCCTTCGAACAGTTTTCATTTTTTTTTCTTTTCATTTTGTTTTAAAACGCTACTGGACGCAAAAATCGAATAAATTCCGCAAACATATTCGAGACGTTTTCCACTCTCGAATTACAAGTACAGACTATTTCTTTTAAATCGCTCTTTCTCTTTGTTTCTTTCACATCTTTTTTTTTTTCTTCTCGTTATCTTTCTTACAATATTTTTCGAAATTAATTGGAGAGAGATTAACGCGACGCCGTCTCGGCTCGCGAGATAATACGGATGTGTGCGCACGCGCGTACTCGTGTGTACGTCAATCTGTACACTCAACAACTCTCGACGGACACAAAATTCCTGATACAATAATCCTGATATACAGATAACGAAAAAAATTAAATAAAAAATTGCAGGCTAATAATAAATGCTAAATATTATCGTTCTTTATTGCTTCCCAAATAAAGAGATGCATGCTCGGAGAAGCAAATCTATACAACCAAAGAATGGGCGAGGGATTGTAACACTGGGGCCTTCGTGAGATTCTCGTGGTTTATCACGTGTAGAGGAAATTACGTTTAAAAATATCAAATATATCTTATTACGTAGTTTTTTTTTTTCATGGCATTAAGGAAAGCTCAACGTTTTCCGTAACGACAAAAAAAATTATACTACAACGGTCGACATTTTTTTTATAATTGTTTAAACTAATATTACTAAGATTGCCACATACGTTCGGGTATCGATAAGCTCGGGGCGGGGCGGGGGGGGGGGGGGGCAGAGAGCTCCGTCGTACTTTACAATCAGGAAGACCGTACCGTACACGCTAATGGTACTTCGTCGAATCACAAGTGGAGAACAATCAATTTCGTTCTCTTCCCCCGTTCGGATTTCCCAAAATGAACAAAAAATAAACAATCGACAAACCGCACAGATTGACGTACACTTTTGTCATAATATAACTAGCGGTATTTGCTTTTTGCCTTTTCCTTCGTAGTATAAATAAATACAATACATATAGAGAGATACATAGGTTTTTTTTTACTTTTTCTTCTTGTGTGGTCGTACACGGCTAGGGGCGCTGAGGACCTGAATTTGACGCTGAGGTGCATAATTAAATGCGGTTTTTACTTTAATGTTTTTTTTTTTACGTTTAAGTACAAGTGTAATGAGCACGTCCCCAGCCTCCCTGAAGCCCCTTTCATCGTCGAAGAATATTTTTCAATCCACTCTTTCTTTTCCTTTATTTAATCTTCGTTTCTTTTTTTTTTATATATAGATTATAAATTGTCGGGACGACAATCGAATCTAGCAGCTCGTTGAATCGTTTACTTTTTTCTTGTTTCATTTTTTACGAACTGAATTTTTAATTGCTCGGACAGTAAGCGTTGGAGCCTTGGCAGTGCTCGCTGAGAGATTCATTCGTTTAGTTGCTTTTTTTTCATCACCTTTACGCGCGTATTTTTTTTCTAGGCTTCGAGGATTATTGTAGAATAAAGAAAAATATATTTGTATACAAAGAAATAAAGAAAAAGGAAATATTTTGCAAAGCTTGTTTTCTATAATAAAAAAAAAAAAAACAACAAAAAGCGTTTTTTTACCAGTCTCTCGAGTATCGTTAGTATCGTGGAAAGTAAAGTTTCAAAAAAGTGTGCATTGCGCGAATGCTGAGTATCCGGTTTTTAAATGCATTGTCAATAAACGGTGAGTGTCGTTCACCGGTTTTGTCATTGTATGATCGAATGTAAGAGCTTGAGGCACAGTTACACGCTCCCGAAACTATTCGAATGGAAACAAAAAAATCGAATAAAAAAATATTTAAAAAATCGTTATAAAAAAACAGTAAAAAATAAATGCCACTTTCACCTCGGGAATCGCTGAGCTTAACGGATCTAGTATGCGTTTCGTCAAGGGGCCTTCCCGATTGTCGCGTCACCGGACGCGTTCTTTATTTTTTTTTTACTTCAAATTAAAGTTAAAGTTGATTCGTGCTGAACCCGAGGCCTTCACTGAGACTCAATAGAAGTTCATTGTGTATACGTTTAGAGAGATTCTTCTTTTAAATATCGACGATTGGATGATTGATGACGATGATAACAATATTATGATTATCACGGTAATAAACGAATGACAATGGCAATGATCATTATTACGAGATAATTGCGAGAGAGCGACGATACAATATTCGTCGAAGTCGAGCGCTTAAAAAAAAAAAAAAAAAAAAATCAGAAAAATCAATGGCCATCACGCAGATTCGCGTGTAAATTATAGAAACTGAGTAAACGAACGGAAAGCCTTGTATAAATATATTTTATATAAAAAAAAAAATTTAACTGATAGAGAGCGTGAAAAAAAAACTGATAATAAATTACGTAGCGTGGTACGTAGCTAGGCCTAGAGTAGAACTGATCTGCTCTCGTACCTCTCGTCTTGCGCCTTAACCTGACCTTTAACGTTACTTTTTTTCTTTTCATTTCAATTTTTTTTTTCTTATCAATCACCTTATAATATAATATTTCCATTTTTTTCCTTTCCGCTTACTCGGTCTCTTAGCGAAATGGCGCTCGGCCAATTCAATATATAATACATATATAATAGTCCCTCTCTAACTAGTTCACTACAATCCATGGAGGTGTCTGTTTTTTTCGCGAGATTCTCAGCATTCTTTATATATAATATATATATATATATATATATATTTATCTTATCGATATTAATATCGTAATGAAGATAGTAGGCATAGCCACGCGTGCTCGGATCACAGACTACTCGCTGCCGTACCGCTTATTGTACAAACAGTCCGGTGGACACTATGGCTTTCTCACTTACTCGTTACGTGATCATTCATTATTCCTTATTGTGTATTCGTGTATTTTTTGTATGTGTGTGTATGTGTGATTTTTTTCTCCTCCAACGCCCATGTCACGGGTCGACACGCTATTCGTTTTGCCTCCATTTTTTTTTGTTTTTGTTGTTTTTTTATAATTCTTATCATTGACATAGTCACTTGAATAAGTCGGACTCAAGACAGAGACGACGACGTTTCGCATCGAGCAAACGTGTAACTCACGGACGCGAGAGCGGAGCACTTTTTGTTTCGAGAACGGATCAATCCGCGTCTCTCGCATCGACCATCTTGATCATCACGAAAATCACACTTGGACGTTGTTTTTTTTTTTTTTTTTTCTTGGATGCTAATCAAGTACGCCGATTTTTTGTTTTAAAAAGGCGCCGGTGTCAAGAACGCGATCCGTCGATCGAAGTGTGCTGAGGTAAACGAGAACGATAAAAAAAAAAAAAAAAAAAATTAAAAAAGTCAACACCGCATAAAAGTCCATGCGATTCATGTAGAATCGTAAAAGCGGTTTTTTTTTTTTTTTTCCTGTTATTCTCGTTCGTTTCCTCGCAAAGAAACTCAGCAACGGACGGACGATGTCCCGGACAACGACGGATCGCGACGACTTATCGGTTCGTTTCGAGGTATTGCGTGTATTATTTTTTTGTACATGTGGGGGAGGGGGAAAAAACGAGGTGTATCTGATGCGCGGAGTCGAGGCACTAGTCAGTGTTTTTTTTCGGTTAATTCGACGGGTATTTGTTTGTTATGTTCGTTTGTTATTATTCGTGGCTTTCAGGTCGATAGGTTTTGTCAGCAGGCACTAGTCTCTTCACCCTCGAGCGTACACGCCACATTTTCCAGTCTATGCGCTAGATGCAGCTTGCGACAACCCGCGTCCGACTCCAAGGCCTCTAGGATCTGAAAAGTCAAATAACGAATATTACAATCGGCTCGGCCACGATCATTCGACACATCGAAAATAAAATTATCGCACCGACGAAACAATACACTGTGGAAAAAATGCACTGTGCGTTTTATGCGTAAACTGGTGTATAAAATTTCATGGACAAGCGTAAACTGGTATATAAAATTTCATGGACCATCGTGAAAAATTCATCTACAGTACATTCAAATCTTTAGAAACACTGCACTTTTAATAAATTACTTTAATTTTACTGTAAAAGTACTTTAATTCCAATAATGCACTTTAATTTCTCTGTAAAATTACATACATTTTTCATCACAATTGTACGTTGAAGTTAATGTACCAGTTTTTGCATAAAAACTTCCAGTCAGGTACATTTAATTGACATTTTTTTTAACAGTGTATTTCTACCGGTTCCGGTGACTGACTGTTGGACGAAGGCGTGAGATGCCAAAAAATGTAGAATAACAAAAAATTTGGGTTTGAAAGGACAAATAACGAATGTTACGATCGACTCCTGCACGATCGTTCGAACCAATCGCGTAAATTTCGAAAAAAAAAAAAAAAATACGAACATATCGGTAAACACCGCGAGTAAAATTATTGTAAAGACGAAACAATATTTCTTCCGTTTTCAGCGTGACTGTGAGGCGACGGTGCGAAATTCCCAAGAAACAGAATTTAAAAAAACCTTTCTCCAAACTTACTTGTTCATAATACTTGCTGACGTATATATATAGCTCTTTAAGCGCGGCAATAACGTCGAATTCGTTGGCGTGTGAGGCGCTAAGCTGCTGCATGGCGCTCGACATCTCCTGATCGGTGATCTGCGGCAGTCTCTGTACGTCCATGTAGAATCGTCCGACTTTCTCGCGATAGTGTGGTATGTCCTTAGCGAAAAGTAATTTATTGGACGGCGAGTCTTTGCCGAGTCTGTGCTCGGTAGTCGAGCAAGCGTCCATGAATGTCTGCGCAATCACCGACAAGCTCGAGTCCACCGTCGTAGTTTTATTGATATCGAACATGAAGTCCGGATTCTTAATGAAGTTGACCCAAAACCTGAGCGGCAAAGAGTTGGACTTCCACGCATGCGCGACTTCGGGATCGACGATGCAGTGTCTCTTGGCTGCCTCGTCGAGTAGGTCGAATAGCCACTTGACGGCGCTGGGCAGCGCCTCGTTCGCCGTGAGGATGGTGTTCAAAAAGTCATCGACGAACTTCTGTACGGTGCCCTTCGTCGAGAGTAGCCTCGTGAGAAATATCTCGGGAATGGCCTTGTGCGTCCTCTCGGGATGATGTTTGCCAGCGAAGCCGATGCCGGGTGGGAAGTGTCCCTCGTCGATGGGCCGTACGAGGTGCCAGAGTCGTTGATTGCCGCCGCTCTCGATATCGCCATTCACCGCTATTATCGTCGGCGAGTGTTGGGCGTCGAAGTAAATTCCGCCCGGCGTGTGAGGATACATTATAGGACTGATGAGTCCGTGGCTCGGCGTGGCCGGAAGATGTCCGGACGAGCAGTGATTGGCGTGACGATGAAGATGATGATGCTGGCGATGCTGCGAATGATGATGGGACGAGGGTTTGCAGTTATGGCACGGTGGTTTGCAGCTCACCGAGAAGCCGTCGTTCTGCCTAGGTATGAGCGACATAACGGCTGACTCCTTTACGCCGTAGTGAGCGAGTGTGTTGATCTTCTTCCAGTCGCCGCTGCACTTTGTCGTGAGGTCCTCGTCCTGCAGCGTCAAATGTCCGCCCCTTCCGTGCCGCCACTCGAGGTCCACCTCGTGTATCGACGGCCTAAGCGAGAAGGGCGTATTCTTGTAGAGGGCGTCGAGGATCTTCGACTTCACCTGGCTTATCGTGTCGCAGTCGAGGACCTTGCACTGGATCTTCTCATCAAGATCGTCCTGCACTACGTGCAGAGTGACGATGCTGTGATCGATCTGCTCCCGAAGAAGACGCTCCTCGGAGAGCGAGTACCTCGCGTCGTGCGTCACGACGTCGACCGGACCCTTCTCGATCTGGTGCTTTATGGCCTTGAAGAGCAGGAAGAGCGAGGAGCCGGCGTAATCCTTTAGATAATTGTACATGCATAGAGCCATCCAGTTTGTGAGCATCTTCTCGACGACCGACTCGGTTCGCCGGAGCATCAGCTGGGGATGTTTGGTGTCGACGGATTTGTCGATAAGCCTCAGTAGGAGATTCATAAGAATGTCGGTCGCGTACTCCATCTTTCCCATGAGAACAACCATGAGGAGGGAAGCGACGTTGACCTTGTCCCTTATGTTGAAGTCCTTCTGCGCCTCGAGAGTCTCGATGAAAGTCAGGACGAAACACTTGTTGTTTACGAGCTGCTCGAACTGTATCATCGCCGCGTCGTAGTTAGTTCTCGAGAGAGTGTTTCGCGAGCGCGGGTCGTTCAGTATAGGATGGTCTATGACGCCCGGGAAGAATACCTTCATTATGTAATTTTTGTGATCGAGGGTCGGAATGCCGGAGGACTCGAGATCGGCAGTGAGGTCGGTCATGTCGGTCTGGAGCTCGGCGAACGCCTGTTTGCATTCCATGCGAACGTTGCTCTCGAGGGTGTCCATCTGTATCTGGATTCTCTTGTACTCGCGCTCGGCCTGAGTGCTCTTTCGTCGGTAGACGACCAGGACGAGGACGAAGAGAAACACGAGACTGAAAGTCCCAGCCGCTATGCCGGCAATCGCCTCGGGCGGTATTGGATAGGCCTTAATCACCTCGTAGTGGAGATAACCGATGGGGAAACGCAAGTTTCTCCCCACCCGCACGACCACAAGCGGGAGATTCCGGTCGGTCTTCACGCCGAGTTCGTCCGTGCCAGGAGGTTGTTGGTCGGGCGGCGTGCACACGAGCTGCGTCAGCGCCAACGAGGTCACGTTGCACATGAGCGTGCCCACAGTCACGTTGACGTCGGACTCGTCGCTCGCGTAGTTCAGATTCTCACCCTCGATCACCAAAGTGTCGCCCTTGTAAAGCTTTACGTTCCGCGGAAAGGGAAAGAATTCTGGGTCCTCGACGTAGAGAAGACGATTCCGAAGATTTTGAAAGTGCTTCTCGAGATCCCGAACGCTTTCCACGTCGTCCATGACGAAGGAGATTTTCAACGCTAGCTGGGTCTCCTTTATGCTTCTGGTGACCTGGCTCGAGCCGTGCTTGCGGAGCGAGCGACGCGATCTACGAAAGCTTCCGAATCTGGAGGCCGCGCTCGGACTCGGACACTCCATCTGCGTAGGATTCAGCACTGTGCAGACCGTACGGTTCACCGGCTGGATCTCGTTGTCGAAGTAGACCTTCATCTCCGGTTTTTGGATCGTGTCGAGATTCGTACCATGGACTGTTATCATTCGTCCGCCCGAGGCGAAGCTTCGCAGGGGTTTTATCTCCATTATCGTCGGGTCTTGGGTGTAGTTAAAGGGGTTGTTGTCGAGGGTGCGATTAGCGCCGTCTATGCTGAGCGTGAGCCGCTCGATTCGTCGAGTTCGTCCGGACTTGCTCGTCACGCAGGTAAGGCGAGTGCTGCTCGCTTGACTGGCGTTCACGTGGCAAGGGAGATCGTCCAGGTAAGCCGATATCGTGCTGCCGATGTTGAGGTACATGCCCGTTATGGCGAGCTGCGTTCCGCCGCTCTGCGGACCGACCGACGGGTAAACGCCCGTCAGCTGGATGTCCTGGTACTTGAAGGTAACGGCGCTCTCGGTGTAACCCGCGTCGTTACCGACGACGACCAGCGCCGTGTCTGTCGCGTTTCGACGACCCGTCAGGCAAACTATTCGCACCGAGACCTCGTAATTCACGAGTCTGCAGGGCGTGCCGCCTATACGAATTTTTCCCTCCACGTCCCGCTCTTTGAGACCCAAATTGCTTCCCTCGATCGTCACAAGCGTACCGCCCTCTATCGGACCGCTCAGCGGCTTTATTATGTCTATGCGCGGCTTCGGGCACTCGGCGAACGGCGAGTGCAGACACGAGTGCCTGTAGGTGCAACTGTTGCCGCACCAGGAACACTCGTAACGAGAGTCACGCGTCATGCAGAGGGAACAGTCGGCGTTCTCGCGATGAGAACCAAGGACTTTGCACTTGTAGAGGATTATCGTTGTCTTGTCAACGTGGTGGTTCGTGTTCCAGACCACCGTTACCGAGGCCTCGTACTCGCCGGTGTCCGCCTCGTACGAGTAGATCGTCTTGTCGCAGACGATCAGCGAACTGTCGACACGCGCTTGGACCTTCAGGTTCGCTCCCTCGATCGTTACTATGCACTGGAATCCTGTGTGACCGATCTGAGGGTGCGGCAGGTTCTCTACCTCCAGAACTATCTCCTTGGGAACGTTGTTCGGCAACATCAGAGGCTCGGCGCGCGGCGAGAAACGGGGACAGTACTGCGCACCGTGCGCCGCGAGCTTCGGTTGACTTTGTTGCTGAGGAAATAAAGAAACATTGAGAAATTTGTAGCAATAGAAGTTCAAGGAGAATTTTGAAAAAAACTTTTTTTTTTTCGTATCGTAATTTCAGAACTTTTGAGGATTTGTTAATGGCGCAGGAATAATTCAAGTAAGTTTTCGGGAATCAGTCAAGGATTTCAAGGGTCGAGAATAAAATTTGAATTTAATACTGCTGGGAAGTTGCGACGGTTCAAATTTCAACGTTGCTGGGGTAAAAATTGAGAAATTTGTATTAGTACAAGTACGAGAGGAATTTTGAGAAAATAGTTTTTTTTTTACATATAGATTCGAAATTCCAGAAGGATTTTTGAGGACTTGTTAATGGCGCATGCATAATCCGAGGGCTTTTTCGGGATTCCGTCAAGGATTTCGAGCGTGGAGGAGAAAAATTTTATTTAATAATGCAACCAAGTTGAGAGGGTTTAAATTTTAACGTTGCTGAAGACAACGAAATTGAGTAATTTATATCAGTCGAAATGCGAGGCGAACTTTGGAAAAAATTAAAGTTTTTCTTTCTGTTCTGTTGGAAATTTAATATCGCGATTCCACAACTTTTGAGGATTTATTAACCCTTTCGCTGTCAAAGGTGGATGGGCCTCAACGTGTAGGGAAATACGTTTCTCTGACAGTGAAGGGGTTAATGGCGCAATGCACAATTCAAGGAAGATTTCAGGATCCCTTCAAGGATTTCGAGCGTCGAGAAAATTTGAATTTAATACTGCAACGAATTTGAGAGGGTCCAAATTTCAACGTTGCTGAGGACAAAAATATTGAGAAGTGTATATCAGTCGAAGTTCGAGGCGAATAAAAAAAAAAACCACTTTTTTGGAAACCGAAACTCCAGAACTCTCGAGGATTTATTAACGGCGCATGCGTAATTGCAGGAAGTTCAACATGTGTACTTACACTTTCGCCCGATATAATGTTGCCCTGACAGCTGCTCGTGTTGTGGGTGCATTTGTTGTCGTAAACGCACCAACTGCACGACCACTGAGCTTTGACGCACTCCGAGCATACGGTGTGCCTCGAGCAATCGAAGTACGCGAAGTTGCGCGACACGAAGTCCTTGTTGGTCTCGCTGGACCGAACCGCGAGCGGGACGAGAACGTGATCAGAGTTTTCGGGAATGTTCGGCCTTCCGTCCACCGGTGGTGCGGGACACGAGAGACCGAAGCCCGTCATGAGAGCGTCGATCGGATCTGCGCCACCGAACACGCATTTGTAATTCGCACCGGATGGCAATTCCGGCAGTGTTCTTATCGTCAATTGGACGGTCGCAATCTGCTTTATGGGCAAACGATCCGGCACAACTTGCTCGAAGTCTATGCACTGTTGACCCGTGCCGAGGGACAACCACCGAGGACTGCTCTGACTTGCTTTCTGGCAATCGCCTCTCACCGTGCATCTGGATCATTGCGAACAAAAAAAAAATTAAATAAATTAAAAAATAATTATTTCACGACATATCCGGTCGACCGATTGCGTCTATATATCTTACTAATATTACATATATTACTGATTTTCTTGTTTTCTTTATGAAAAAAAACATCAGATTTATTATCTTATTAATATTATATATTGGGCATCCACGTCAGGTCGAACGGCCCAAAATCATGACTCTCTTAGATCAAATGGAAAGCTCGTGATATTGTAGTACCTGTTATATAGCATGAGTACCTGGATGTTTTTTCAAATTTTTATCGCCAGTCGTTTTCAAGTTGGCAGGCGTGTTTTTTCAATCATTATATCTCAGTAACTTTTGATTGTACAAAAAAATTTCGATGATCTGTCATTGAACTATCTCCGTAATTTTTTTTATTCAAGCATGAAAAACTTTTAAAAAATAGAAAATTTTTATAAAAAAAAAAAAAAAATGTCAGCAAGTACGTTTCTGTGGATTTTGTTTAAAATTTCATGGAATGTTCTTTAATTAGTGTGAAACAACAAATGTAAATTTAAAAATAGGTTGGAATTGCAATATACACAGGGATCTAACCATTTTTTTACAGGATATATACATAAAAATATGGTAAAATCCCCAACTCATTCTCAAATTTACACTTGTTGTTTCATGCTAACGGAAAAACAGTCTGTGAAATTTTTAGCAAAATGCACATCTATACTTGCTGAAAAACTTTTAAAAGTAAGCAGTTTTTGGGTTTTTAAAAAAATTTCTGGTGCTTGGAAAATGTTACAAAAATAGCATATTTTCTTTACACATTTTTTCGTGCGACCAAAAGTTTCAGAGATACATTAATAAAAAATATTAACACGCCAATCTGTTACCTTGAAAAACGAGAGCCGATAAAAATCTGAAAAAAAAATTGTAGTATTCACAATACTACACCATTACAACACTACAACATCACGAAGTTTCGACACGATCTAGGAAGATCAGGATTTTTGAGCCGCTCGACCTCGCGTCCCATATACACGCGATCACAATTAATAAAAAAAAATTAATAACAATATTAACCGACCTCTTCTCCAAGGAACACCATCCGCAGTAAGGATCCTTGGCGTCCAGGCATGAGCTGCAGCTCGTGTATCCGCTGCAGTGCTCGACCTTGACTTTGGATATCTTCGACGTCGAGAGAACGTATATGTGTTCGCCGTCCGGCGCGATGATCATGTCCGGCAGGAGTCTCTGTCCCCTGTCGACGACGACGCTCTCGTACACCGACGATTCCATTCCTGAGAGCAAAACTTTCTTCAGCTCTCCGTCGTTGCTGCCCAGAAAAGCCACCGTGTGATTCTCGGTGTTAGCCACGTTAACCGATGTGATGAACGTGTCGTTGAAGGTGAGAATGGCCTGTCCGACGATTGGCGACACTCCCGATATCTTCAGTCCGACCTCGCAGAAGTTGAGTATGTTACCGGCATTCTGCGAACGATAACGAGGCTTCTGTACGATCGATACATCGAACTCTTTATTTATTTACATTTCAAATCTCGACGATAAGTATCGTCTCGTTTTTACTCACCCCGACGGCGGGACACTCGCCGTCCTGTATCGGCCCGCTTATATAAGCCATGTTACGATACTTGATGCTCCCGTTGAAGCACATGTGTATGTTCTCGTTGAACTTGGTCTCGATGTCCTGCAGGCTGTAGACGCAAAGTGCCGATCGTGGCTGCGGCTCGCTCGTGATGCCCTTGCTCGGTGAAAAAACCGATACGAATATGGGATCGCCGACCGCGATTCCCAGCTGAAGGGCCAGGTCGCCTCCGGCAGCCGCGACCTTGGCGTCCTGCACGAGATTGTAAGTCTGCTGCGTGCCGTTGCCGACGTCGACGCTGCACTGCAGCGTCACCTCGGTGTAACTGTCGTAATTCGGATCGCTTATGCAGCTTCGCGCCAGCCTCGAGATGTAACCCTCCTCCTCCTGCTCGGCCAGATACGACTGTCTCTGGACGAGAACGAAGTACGCGTAGTCGCTCGCGTTGAAGCCGTAAACGTACTTTACCAGAAAATGATCGCGATACTTGACGTCGATGTGAATGATCGACTGCTTGAAAGAGTACTCGGCGAATTCGAGGGTCAAGAGATCGCGGCTCGATATCGCCGGTACGTCGTGACGATACTCGCCCTTGTTAGTGAAAGTCGTGCCGACGTAGAGTATGTTCGTGCGGCCCCAAGGGTTGTAACACTCGGGACCGATGAAGGCGTACGTCGACGAGGTCTCGTCGTTCGCCGCGACGCTCTTCGCGATGAAGTGCGGCTTCACCGATATGTTTGACATCTTGTACTTCTCGCAGGCGCCCTGCAGCAACGAACCGCAGGCGAGCAGAGTTCGAGACTCTGGATCAGCCACCAGTACCTTGTTCACGTTGTTCATCAGGGACGTCGGCGTGTCTCTCGAGTTGCATCCGGTTGCGTGACACAGAGGATTGTCCAGTCTCGGGCCTATGCGGACGGAAATTGAAGAACGCAATTAGAACTGAAGGTCGGCTAACAAGGATATCTTGTAGAGGGCACCCAACTACGGACAATTGTTTCGTCTCGGGTAAATCGGAATCGTTTATGAGAGCTATTGTTTTCAATTGTTAAAATTTCAATTGTTTTTTTGTGTTAGGCTGAATCGCGAGATAGGTAAAATGACGACTGAGCGACTTTTGAAATTAAACGGAAAGAGCGGAGAATTATTGATGGAATATTAAACTGTTGGGAAAAAAAAATTCAATGAATGATCCTAGACAATTATTTTGACAAAAAATATTATCAAATAATTAACAACTATAACCATACATAATAAATCGTTTCGAAAAAAAAAAGATTGTGAAAATAGTAGTCTCACTGGTGGAAACTGATGCACTGAAAAAAGAATTCGATTGCGCGCTGCCGAAGAAAAAAATGTTTCAATTCCACTTTCAATTCTTACAATTACGTATGATATTAAAACAACGACGGCAAGACTGTTAAGGTGACATTTTATCGTTTCAATCCGGTATTGAAGTGTACGGATTGAAAGTAGAATTGAAATAAAAAAATTTTCTTTGGCAGCCCGCAAGCAAATTTTACTTGAACCTCATACATTTTTTTTTTTTTTTTTTTTACGAAAAATCATTGATTTGTTTGTTTCAGTGTGGGCGAAGAAAAATATCATATAAAGGGCACTTCCACCAAACTACGGACAATTATTTCGTCTTGTGTAAGTCGGAATCGTTTACCTGAGCGAGCTATTGTTTCCCATTATTTAATCTCAATTTTTTTTTAGGCTGACTCGCGAGATAGGTAAAACGGTAACTCAGGGACTTTTGAAATTAAATGGAAATAGCGGAGGATTGTCGAGGGAAGATTAAACTGTTGGAACAAGTAAATTCAATGACTGACTCTAGATAATTATTTTCACAAAAAACATCGTCAAACAATTCATAATACTAATAATAATAATAGATAATTAATAATGTGCACAAAACAAAATTGTCATATAATTTACCATGATAGTGAATGCTAAATAATTTTGAAAAAAAAAAGATTGTAAAAATCGTAGTCTCACCGGTGGAAACATATTGCTCCAGCCTGAGATTGTAATCGAGTTGCAGCAGCCTGTTGACGGCTCCCGCGTAGAGTCGTCCTTCCTTCCTGTCTATGGTAAGATGATTGAAGATGAGCGGTCCCTCCCTAGTCTTGTTGAGTTCCAGAGAGTTGAAACCGGCGAGTTGACTGTCGCCGCCGACCGGCGGAAATTTTGCTACAACGTGGGGCGAGAGATTCTCTGTAGGAGAGGCGGACGAAGTGGCGCCCTGGGGCAGCGAGTCGACGGAGGAGGTCGCCAGGGCGACCAGCAGCCAGGCCGCCAAGGACATGGAGCTGAGTGACGATCCGCCGGCCGAGAGGGACGCGAGCCGAGGTGGCGGCGGCACCCGCGGCGAAACAGGAAAGGGTCTCGTTCCGAGGAGTCTCATATTCGAAGGTAAATCCTAGAGGGAGCATACAGGGCGGGGGGGGGGGGGGGTTATGTCTCAGGATTGGACAGAGCGAACGGGAACGGCCGATACGGGCCCGTAGGTAGCCAGTTTTGTAACTGCGCTACCAGCACGTCGACCAACCGGGCACAGGCATTTCTCTCGCTGTCTCAAACTCCTGGAAAAATACAATTAGAATGGCACAGTTAGATAAAGAAAAAAATATGACAAATCCCTCGCTGAGCAATCAACCGTAAAACTTTGAGATTAAAAAATTATTATTGTTATACTTTATAATATACAAGGCACATCTTGGAGTACAGGTTTTGAGATACAAGTGGAAAATGGCTTTGTTTAATTTTGAATGCCAGGAGTGGTTTTTTATGCCTTGTCATGTTCGGGCAACAAACATTTTATAAAAAGGAAATATAATAAATCTTGTATATGACAATGTTATTATGTTTACACATGGTATATTTTGGTTTGTATCTGTATTATTATTATCGACGCTGTTTCAGCGTCGATAACCGTTGTTAGTAACTCATTCCATGAGTTGACAAGGAGTATACCAAGGAGTATATCCGTGGGTTCTTCATAAACTGAACTTTCTCTAATTTGGCCCTGTATACTCGCAGGTGAGGGTTTCTCGACGAGAGTAGGGAGATTCAGCTGTCTCAGTCGCCCTGCATATGGGTTGTTCATTTTGCATTCATTTAGGTCTTTTCTTAACAATTTACTCCAACTCGTAGTAGTCACAAAGGGGAATGGCTACAGACCTGTACTGAGCCTGTACAGGCACAATGTGTACAACAGAGGTAAATGCAAAATAAATAAAATACTCCAACTCAACCGGTCGATTGGTGCGTATAATCGACTCTGATTTCAGCCGTCTGGATGTTGGCTTTTACATCCATTACATGTGTCGGATTGGAAGTTGGTTTCAAGCTGGATTTTTCCCAAAACATACCAATTTCTGACTCTACATCAAGATCACTGATAGCTCTTGGCTCGTTGTTGCAAATCAGGTTTTTGTTTTAGGAACACTCTTTGTATTCTGATTGGTTTTTTCATATTGACAAAAAAACAACCTCTCGAGAATTGGATTTGGGGTTGGTTCAGTGCACCGATTGACCAGTTGTGTTTCAGGTTGGTTGGAATGCAGGAGATTCGTGCCAGATTAAAAAAGAGTCATCTTATGAAGAACACATGGAAACCGGCCTTGTCTAACAGGGTAGTCGATGCATGAAGTGCGTTCCTGAATGCAGTTATGCTCTGTTCGTCTAAATCCAGCGGCATTCGAGATGCATCCAAATGCATACGCAGCTTTAACAGGCGTTCTCGTAGTCCTGTTTGCTGTCGGTTCAGATTTGAGTTTTTACACAAATCTGCTCTGATAAGATCCTACGCCACGCTCAAAGTCATGAGCGTTGAAAAATGTTTACATCGCTGTACATGGATGCGTTAATTCTATAGCAAAATCTGTAACGTAGCTCTGTATTATGATTGACATACTACGTATATATATGTGAGAGGGCAATGCGCGTTAATCAATCGAACATATAAATAAATGTCTCCCACAAAATAAATCATCTGTGCCGTTGACAATTTAACGAAAACCCACCAGCAGCGTCCACCGCTGTCCAGTCATAAATAAAAGAACGCATAGCTGAACAAATCTCCATTCAAGAACGCTGCCACGGAATGCATTACCGCCGATGGTTATCGACGCTGAAACAGTGGACCAGTTTAAAAATAGACCGGACTCACATTGTTATGCGATATCTTCCCTTCTCTAAATATTAACACAAATAAAAATAATAATAACAATAATTTTCCTTTTTTTTATTCAAATATTTTTGTTGAGTTCAAAGTACCGCGTAATTATTCATTCCTCGCGCGATAACCGTTCGCCTATCGTTTTTCGTCTCGCAATCCCGACCCGCGACGATAACAGCGAACGAAACGTCGCCGACTCCTCTCTCGTATAAAAACAACAATAGTCGTCTGCGGTTTCGAGCGCTTCGCCTAGACGATAGTCGATTTCTCTCCGGGGTAAAAAAAGCCTTTCCCTGATAAAATAAACAATCCCCCGTCAGACGCGGGAGCTCTCCGGGCCGATGACAGCGTCGGCGTGACCGGGACGCGGCGATCTCGCGTACGCACCACGGCCTCCCCCCCCCCCCCCTCGATCCGTCTCAAATAGTTAATCGCTCGTTGATGAATAGAAAGAAATTGTTTCGACGGCTCGCGGACGCGGAGAGCCAGATGTCTCCTCGTATTATATCGGAAGGGCCGCGCACGCACGCACGCACGCACGCACGCACACACGCACACACACACACACACACACAC
This sequence comes from Ichneumon xanthorius, assembly GCA_917499995.1. Classification (NCBI taxonomy): domain Eukaryota; kingdom Metazoa; phylum Arthropoda; class Insecta; order Hymenoptera; family Ichneumonidae; genus Ichneumon; species Ichneumon xanthorius. The sequence goes on along the minus strand of OU824200.1, from coordinate 23,609,587 downwards.
ACACACACACACACACACACACACACACACACACACACACACACACACACACACACACACACACACACACACACACACACACACACACCGCCCTTTCACGTCGTACGTACGGTCATAGCTTTGCCCACTTGACAGCTAAGGCCCCACGGTCTTCGGCACAAAGGCAATACCCACTGCTGCCTCGCGGCTCGATCACCGTGGAACTCCGAGAGAGATCCTTTGCCGTCAAACCACACTCTTCATCCCCTCCAATTTCCCCCCACCAACCCCTCCTCCCCTTCTCGAATTATATATCGAAGAGACGAAGTTAACGAAACGCATAAAGCATATATTCTCGGCGTTTCGGTCTACCACGTACACGAGAGTCTAAGAATGAAAATAAAAGAAGCGAACGGAGGAGAAGGAACGGAGAAGAAAGAAAAAAAAAAGTGTAAGAGTCCTGCAATGAAAGGACCTGCACGATTCACGGCTGATTATATATATCACCTTCTCGCTGTATACTGTCTCAGTATAGTCGATGCTCGAAATATTTAACACTCGTCTCTCATCGGAGCGATTGACCGATCGTAAGCTGTCGATTATTTATCTGTCTTACAGGACGTACGTTTTCGTTGATTTACCTTTATCTATCGTAAAGGAGCCAAGGCGTACGCGGCATCCGTGGCCGGACTGTGGAATGCCTTCGTGCACCGTAGAGTCCGCTACGGAACATCGCGAACGTTCACCATGTTCTTTCGTTAAAACCCCTCGCCCGATCCTTTATGTCTCCGAATGCCTTTCGATCGTGCGGCTTTTTGTATCCGTCGGCGAATTGGTTTGCACAGTGGTCGGGGATGCGCGAGTTTTGTATTTATATTTGTTTTGTCACTCCGTTCGATACGGGCCACCGCCACACTATCCGTCAATTCACAATAACACTACGCGGGGAGTTTGGGGCCGACCGCCATTAAAATTCGACGGACTACGGGAGCGCTGCATGGGCTGGCGTTGGGGACCCGACGTACCTACGGCATGCGCGCTCCTGTTCCATACACCATCTTTCTCCAACGATTCGTTTCTCTTCCCCGTTTACAACCTACCACTACCCGTACAACCCGGGGACTCTCATCTCGCTTGTACGCGTGCCCCGTACGCGCTCGCGTACTTCGTTCTTACCACGCCAACCCTCGGCTCTCTTCGTTCACTCTCGTTCGGCCGCATTCGACGGCACGCATCGCACTTGTCGCTTTGCCCTGCTGCTCGCTGGTGAGTCGCAGCTCTCGCCCCAGCGCGACCTAACCGTCCGAGAACCACGAAAATCTTTAACCCATTTCATGAGGGGCGATTTCGCCGTCGGGCGCTAGGGCACGTCCGAGGAGTCGCACACGCTTTTCGATCGGCGCTCGAGAGGCTTCTCCGGCAATCCCCGTTGCTTGTTTCGATGCAAAATGGCCAACAAATGGATCTCTCTAACTTCAGCATTTTCTTTCTCTCCCCCCCGGACGATTAATCATCGGTGGCATCGCTCGATGACGCGAATCAATCAATTTGTGGAACGAGCTTTCGCGATCTTTTTGGCAGAATGTTACGCCCGAGTTGCAATTTTTTTTATATGTTAGGAAAAAGTTGGCGGTTGACTCGTGACCGCCAAAAAGTTAGCCGCTATCGAGTGTCCCAACTTAAGGAATGGACAGCTTGCGGATAAGATTTTTACGGTCGTAAGCGGAGCTGGGCAATATTTTTTAAACATTATGTACTTTAGGTATTTTAAATGCTCAAATACTTTTCTGTACTTTTCAAGTAATCTTAGGGGCCTATTAGGTACAAAATAGAAAATCTTTTTACATCCGCCTCCACATTTGAATTTTAAGAATGAATGTTCGAATTATTCGGTGCCAAAATACTTGGAAAATGTTAATGAAAAGGAATAAAATGTATGTACAATTTTTGAAAAGTTTAGTTGTAAAATTCCGAATTACAGATGCGAAAAAAATATCAAATTTCGATGTACAATCTCAAATCCCAAATTTTCATACGACGTAGAAAATACAAAGACAAATCGTTAGATGACAATTTTTAAAAAACAAAATTTCTTATTCCGAATGCTAAATGTCAAATATGAAGTAAATTTCATATTTTCAATGTAAAAAAATCTTAAATTTGCAATGCAAATAACATATCAATTGGCACATATGGAACATTACCAAATATTAAAAAATGTCAGATGTCAAACTAAAAAAAAGTTTGAGGTGAAAATAATGACAAATATCGAATGTGAAAGAAAATTTAATGTCAAGCATGAAAAAAATGTCAAAAGCGGAATTTAATTAGACAAAATGAAATTGAAATTTTATTGACTTTTACTACGTATTTTAGAAAGTACTCAAATTAAGTACCTATCAATGTATTTTAAGTATTTTAGTATTTTCAACCGACGGCCAACTTTTTCATAACGCGTCAAAAATTACTACATGGGGGTTTTTTTTTTATTTTTCTTTCTTTTCTAAAGATTGTTGTTACGAATGGTTGTTCTGCGACAATATTTAAAACGAGAAACTTACGACCGCTTTTATTATTGATTAAACTCGAATTAACTAGTCTTGTCACAATTTATTGTAAATATTATGTTATTTACATATATACCTAAGCTTCGGATAGTTTTTATCATAACATCTTTCCATTGGTGGAGGGGCATGAAATTTTTGGCTGGTTTATTACTTTTGTCCTTTTCTTTCTTTTTTTTTTGCTCTCTCTTCTTTCAAGTATAACAAACATAGTAAATAACTAATATAGCGGATTTATTAAATTTTTCTTGTGTTCTGCTTTTCGTTTTTTTTTTTTTTGTTTGAATCGAGAGTATGATGAACGATTTGTGAGTATAATTTATTCATAATTTTAACGGTCCGGCTAACATTCTGTCATCTCGCGTTACGACTCAACTCTGCGCTTTCACTGGGGCGTTTCATCTCGCTCTCGCTCTCGAGCAGTGTGTATTTTTTTTTTCTTTCGTCACGAAACAAGATTAAATTCAATGCTACAAGGATCACTGTGTTCTTCGTTTCGGTATTTTTTTCCTTTTGAAATGTTTTTCACTTTTCATCTTTACGTATAGAAAGGGTCAATTTTTTTTTTAATTTTCATTTGATTCAAAGAGACACGAGCGCACAGCCACGAATCGAGGGCTTCTCTCGTGTGCCATCGAAGATTCACTCACGTGTGGGGGTCTCAAGAAAAACTTGAAGAATTCATCATCATTGATATACGTGTATTTCTGTTCTTCATTTTTTTTAAGTTTTTTTTTGTATTTTTCTTCTTTTAATACGGAATTAAAGCATGTAGAAAAATTCGCGTCGGCTCAATATTTTTTTTTTCTCTTACACAGGTTTCACTCGCGAGCGACAAACATCGTAACTTGATACGAAACGCGTCCTCGAAGGGGGGAGGGGGAGGGGGCGCGCGCGTACGCTCGAGGCTCCTTCGAATCATCAAAAACGAGTTCGGTTATATCATCGAAAGGAAAAAAGTTTTCTATATATTTCTATATAAGCCAAAAACTCTTAGCCTATCTAACTAGATAATTCAGGATACCGAAATAATCCTCATCTTATATAGAAATACATATACTTAAGAAGTCCCTTAAGTTTTATAATGCACGGCAAGAAAAAACGTATGCCGGATGCACGGAGGAAGGCTATTCTTTTTTTTCTTTCGTTTTCTTTTTTTTCCCAAACACCGTATAAAAATTATAAATCAGAGCGGGAAGGGGGTTCATCGTGGGGCCGGGTGTTATCGGGGAGGAGATAGTTTCGTTTAAAAATTTACGGCTACAGGAGTATTATACACACGTCCGTTACGTATTCGGTTTCTGCTGTTCCGTCTCGCCAGCCTTCTCCTGTTTAGGCCTTCGACATTACATCAAAAATAAAAAGAAAAAAAAATTATACAGAACGTAAGTTAAACCCGAGGATAGAACAGCGCTTCTTCATCGACATAATCGTTTATATTGTGTAAAATTTGGTTTCCTCGTCTTAGTCACACAGTCGCGTGTTAAATAACGTTTTTTTTTGTTTTCCGTTTGTTTATTTTTAATCTCCACGATGGATAAACTTTTGTCAGAATCTGATCGAAAATGGAACAAACGCGGTATCTAATGGCGATTCATCGCAATGAGTTTCGATCTCTATTTCGTTATTTTTCTCATTTTCTTTTTTTTCTCGAAATGTTATTTTTTTTTTCATTACCGTTTTAACACGTGCATCCGAAAAAATCATTCTCTCTCGACTTTCGTTCGATCGCACGCACTCTCTCGCTCGCTTCATGTTCGCTCGTAATTCTCGTCCGTCCTCGAATCACGCGAGTCTAAACCTCCGCTCACGAATACAAGAGCGAAGGCGCTTTTATCGCGAAGACGCGCGGGGCATGCACGGTTAAAAGAAGAGAAAACAAAACGTTTACTCTGACGTCGCATTCGTGTCTCTCACGTGGGTAGTTTTTCACGCGCATTAAAAAAAAATGATTTTTCCTTTTTTTGTTCAACGTTCTCGCTCGTTATTAGTTTATCATTTTTTTTTCTCTCTAAAAACCCCTTTTAACTCTGTCTCGTTTACGTTTCGTTTGTTTGCTTCTTTTTAAAAAGATATCTCAATTTTGCGAGGGCGTAACTGTATAATTGCATTAATAATCTCGTTATCGATGCGCGAGCATGTCGGTGAACTATAGACCTTGATTTTGTGTTATTTTTTCTCTTTTCTTTTTTTCGTAGCAGTAGTAGTGGTAGGTAGAAGGTAGTAGTAGTACAAGTAATTAATAGCTGGTATGTGGTACAACTGATGATGGCATGGCTGGTGATGGTGGGACTTGTTTTTTGTTTTTTTTTTTGTTTAAATTCACGTGGATAAAGAGGTACGTGAAACGCGCGCATCTCTCTAGCCCAATGACGGGAAGTCGTGCTCGTCGTCGACCTTCGGGGCGTTCTGGCGTCCACGTGGCGACTTTTGTTCCACTTGCGGAGCCGGCACCTTGGCTGTGTCCTTTGCAATGCGAAGAAAAAGTGTAAGTCGATGATAGAAAATAAAAAAAAAGAGCATCGAGATAAAATCGAATGGTTGAAGGGTTCGTTCAACTTACGGGCAATCCTCCCCGTGGTTCGCCGGGAGCGGCGTCGCGCGGAGTGCCACGGTTTCCACCGAATCCACGCTGGTTCGGACGATCGCCGCGAGCTCCGCGCCCTCCGCGCCCTCCGCGGCCGCCGCCTCCGCGTCGAGAATCGCTGAATTGAATTTCGATATCCAAAACATGCTTTTGTCTGCCAACGCGCTGCGGGTATTCGGCCGAAACATCGTAGTCCTCCTCCTCCTCATCCTCCTCCTCGGCGCCTTCCTTCTTCTTCTCGAGGGCGTACATCTTCTTCCAGCGTGTCAGATCCTCGCCCTCGCCGGCCTTCCGCAGATTGTACTGGGGTTTCGCTCGGGTGCTGCGGAGAGCCTTCCACTCGTCGAGCGTCAGTACTTGAGCCTCCTCCTCGACGGGCTTCTCCTCCGTTGACGTGTCCGCCGATGCCTCGGTCTCCTTGCCCTCGGCCGGTGCCGGAGGCGCCTCGCCTTCCGGCTTCTCAGTTCCCCACTCTTGATTCTCGGTTGTCATCATACTCTCTCTGTAACGGACAATCGACAATCAGGACTTGTTACGAAATTAAAATCGGACCTCGCGACGCAGGTCAACGAGCCGATTTTTTAAATATTTCTGCTGGTGGAATGACAATGGCTTTTAAAATAAAAAATCGTTTAGATCGCAAACGGTTTAGTATGGAATAAATAAATACCGATTGTAGCTATAGCAAATTATATTGTACTTGATGTTCGGATTTTACGAAACATGCTATAAGGTTCCAAAAACTTTTTTGGAACCTTAAGCCTGAAAGTTCACGATAATTTTTATATTGTTAATTAAAAATATATGAATATTTATAGAATTATTCATTTATCAGATAAATGAGATATTTATCGTACTCTTTAATCTGTTGTTTACCGAATATATCGGAAAAAAAAATCATCTTTCATTAAAAAAAAAAAATTCTCCTGAACTTTAATATTTTGAATAATATGTATGTCTTTTTGTACAATTATTAGTTCATTTATCAGATAAAGCAAATTCTTATCGTGCTCTTTAATCTGTTATTTATCGAATCGTGGACATTTTTTTATGCATTTTTTTTCCTCGAACTTACTCGATTTCGTCGTTGTGGGTGCCCCAGTTATGGCTTCCAGCGCCATCCTTCTTGTCGACCGGTTTTACACCACTGTAACCATGCCTGCTACCATTAATACACATTGCAGGGCAAACAAATTTATTTTTAGAAAAGAGAAAAAAAACACATAAACGTACGATTTATCGTGACATAGTTAAAAGCTATGTGTTTCGCGAACAAATACAGATACATGCAATTGGGCAAAATCCTTACCTCGGTTGCCCGCTTGCAGACATATACGGAAGAATTATAATAAATATATATTATATGTAAATAGATATGTCGGATTTTTCAATTAGTCGGGCAAATATAACTTGTTATTTGTTTGGAGTAAAAATTTTGCCGTGTTTTTGTTCGATGAAAGACTCTTCTCGATTTTTATGGATTTTTTTTTGTTGCTATATTTTTTTTATACATACGTCTTGTCGGAGCCTGACTGTCGATCAAATTCGCGCTTTCCACGATTGTCGAAGCCGCCGCGGCCTCCGCGAGAACCGCCACGGCCACGTCCTCCGATTCCGCGAACTCCGCCGCGTCCGCGACGCTCGCCGAAATCGCCGCGCGGAGCATCGCCCGAGCTACGGAACTCGCGGTTGTCCCGTCCTGCTTCGCTGTTGAAACGAAAAAGAGAACATTAAAATTCATGCCTAACAAATACATCGAGGAAACTGAAACGGTGTATAGTCTATCGCAATTCGATAAATAAATGACTTTTCTTTTCATAAATTAATAACAAATACGAATTGTAATCGATAATAATAGATTTTTTTAATCAACTTTGACGATGTTACGTAAAGAAAATTTGACGAAACTGCATCAAATTTGCAGCAACGACTTATTTTAGAGATTAAAAAGTCGAAGTAATTCCGCAGGTCTTCGATCGAATATGAATAAAAATCAATAATAATAATAATAATAAATTATTTTTAACAAAATGACTTTGATACAGATGAAAATGATTTGTTTTACAGATTAAAAAGTCGAACGAACACCGGAGGTCTTCGAACGAATATGAATAAAAATCAACAATAACAATAATAAATTATTTTTAACAAAATTATTTTGACAATGTTTCTTAACGAAAATTTGACGATTCTCGTCAAATTGGCAGCAATCTTTTTTTTAAAGATTGAAAAGCCTAACTAATCTTGGAGGTTCTCTCATAAATAAAATCTAATAAAAATAAATTACAATAAATTTCCAAAAAAATACTTTGACAATGTTTCCTAACAAAAATTCGACGATCCTCTTCAAACTTGCAATAATTTTTTTTACACATAAAAAATACTCAAACTAACCCCGGAGGTCCTCGCCTGAGCTCTCCACCCTGGTTGCGAGGAGGCCTGTCTCCGTCTTCGCGATTGCGTCGGTTGTTACGCTCTTCCCTTGATTCACCTGAGAACTTCACATTGCGATCGCCACCCGTAGGCGCCCTCTGCTGGGGAGGCTTCTTCTCCACTGCAAAGTGAAAACAAAAAAAGCCATTATTGTACCGTCTCTCAAATAAAGATCAACAGCAAAAAAAAAAAAAAAAATTATAATAATTTTTTAAAAATACAAAAAAATTTAAATCAGCCCGGATCAATGCTGTTCCCCAAAATAGCCAAATATCCAACATGCCAAAAATATAAGCCCAAAAAAAAAAAAAGAAAAAAATAGAGATTCAGTCCATCGACCGCTCTTCCCAAAAAAGTATGTGAAAGAGGGCATCTATGACCAATGCAGCATCTCCCCACTAGCGAGGCATGCTGGGGGTAAGTCGATAGTTATATTTTTGTCATTCCACACGGCAGACATATTGCTGACCACAAAAGCACATGGCAACCATGTGCTTCTGTGTAGGTTATTCTCTGTGTTGATGTGCCCTTGGCTACGTAAAAATCGGCACAGCTCCCCAAAAACACGACGTTCTTTTCCGTCCTAAAATCGCATTTTAGCGCGGAACTCCAAAATCGATCCACACTCGACATAACGCGAGAGAAAGAAAAGCAAAAAAAAAAAAAAAAAACCCGAGCATTTCGGAACAGCGCGATGACTGTGCGAACGGCCCTAGACGCTGATTGGCCAGCATCTTATAAATTTGTAACATTTAATGTACGTTTTCTCTCCGACAAAAAGCTCGCGAAAGTTTTTTTTCGCGCCTGAGCACGATGCGCCGAGACGAGAGAAACGAGTGTTTCGACACGCGTTTCTTATCGTCCAGTGCGAACCTACAAAAGTCTGAAAGGCCATAACGATTCGAGCCGTTCTTCGTCCAAAGGGCAGAAAAAATATATTCGAGGAATCGCGGTTTTCAAGAGGCGATCAGCGTGGCCGACGAGGGGAGGAAATTTATCGAGCGGCGCGGCGGACACGAGGTCGGAGCGAGGCGGCCATAATAGTGCAAGGTGCACCAGGGGGGCTCGGAAGTTGGTCGATGAAAGACGCGTGCGAAAAAAAAAGGAACGAAGTATGCTCATGCTCGACGGACTAACCTTGTTCTTTCTTGACCTCCGTGACTTTGGGCGGTTGTTGCTGAACATCCTTGATAACACGGCTCTTCGGTGGCTTAACGCCGGCTGCCTTCTGAGCGTCCGGTTGCTTGCTCTTGTTCTCCTTTTCCGACAATTTTTCCTTCTTCTTAGCCTCCTTCTCTTGCTCCCTTACTTTAAGAACTTCCAGAGGATCCTCGTCTTCGTCCAGCGCCAACGAGAATTTGTTCGTTACCGTTATGCTGTATGAGTTCTCCATGGCGTCTCTTATCCTCTTGTCGTCGAGGATTATGCGAAAATTTCACGGCTACTTTTGAGCCCTTGTGTAACAGAGACATCCAATATTCCAATATGGCCGAGTCGAGGATAGTTCACCACGAGGTCTGCGCCTCGGGAGGGACTCATTATCGTCTTGCACCCAGCGCGCTTTACCCCCACTCGACACCCAACCTTCGCATCGCGAGATTGTTGTTGCAAGGAACGCCAAACGATCGGAAAAATTGAGATATTAATTTAGGCGGAGGATTTTTTACAAATCAATTGAATTATCGTCGATAAATCGTAAAAGTTAGCGGGACGCGTGCTCAGTCGAGTCGGGCGAGTTCGCATGAACGAAACTCCGGCGTGTTCCTATATCGTCGAAGAATCTTGACAATTTTCTATGATTCTTGGTGAATCGCGCACAACCGCGTCGGGCCGAGTGTCGGAGAGGCGAGGAATATTTATTTCGATCTCTTCTCGGTATAAATATTGTGGAAATATCGGTAAATATGAGGCGGCGATAAAGGCTTCGGTCGCTCGTTATTCTTGCGGCGTCCAATCAGGGCGCGCGGCGTCGCGATTGGTCGGTCACAGCGCGCGGGAGCGTTCGAAAGATTTCGGATCGCATAGAGCGTCGTGTGAATAATTATCTTGTCGATATAAAAATCCGTTAGGCCAACCCTTTCCTCGCAACAATTACCGTGCTGATGTTTCCTAAATATCGTGTGGTTCGAGTAAATGCCTCAAATTGAAACAATTCTTTTACGGATAGTACGTACATAGGTACAGATATTGGCATTGGCATTGGCATTGGCATTGGCATTGGCATTGGCATTGGCATTGGCATTGGCATTGGCATTGGCATTGGCATTGGCATTGGCATTGGCATTGGCATTGGCATTGGCATTGGCATTGGCATTGGCATTGGCATTGGCATTGGCATTGGCATTGGCATTGGCATTGGCATTGGCATTGGCATTGGCATTGGCATTGGAACTACAGAATTATCATTTAATTAGTAATTATTCTCATTGCCGATTTTCAACCCGCTCCAGAATCTTCGAGCCCACGATTTAAAAAACCGTGCGCATTCACAATCGGCATAAAAGTGTCTCTCGAGCCAAGCGTTGTACTCGGTCGATACCAAATTCTCACGCTTTCCTCGTTGACTGTACAAACGCTACTGCGTCTACCAACAATGTTGCGTGTCGTCGGCTCGCAACGTCGCGATTGTTTGGTCTCAGCGCGCGGGAGAGTTCGAAGGATTTCGACTGCTAGAGCGTTCCATCAATAATAATGTTGTCAATATCAAAATCCCTCGACGATCAACCTTTTACTCGCAACAATTACCGTGCTGATATTTCCTAAAGTCGAACGGCTCGAGAAATGCCTCAAATTTAAAAAGATGCTATGCATAAATAGATATACAGGTATAGATATAGGTACCGTCGGAACTATAGAATTATCATCTCTTTAGCGATTATTCTCATTGCACGACGCGCAGCCCGTTCATAAATCTTCGAGCCTACGATAAAAAAAAGACGTGAGCACTCACAGTCGGCATAAAAACCTCCCTCGTACCCTCCAAACGTTCTGAACCGGTCGATATCAAATGCTCAAACTTTCCTCCGTGACTGTACAAACGCTACTGCGTCTACCAACAATGTTGCGTGCCCTCGGCGCGCACGGTCGGCGTTCCCGATAGGAGGATCGACGCGCATAGCGTTCCCCCACCCCTCCCGTCCCGTCAAGCATTATTTTGGCGGTTGAATCAGTGGCACGCGGTAACGAACGGTGAAGAGGTCGCGCGCGTTGCTTTCCCGGTGGCGGCAACTCCGTAAAATCCTTGTAGCTCTTTCGCGCATAAAAAAAAACCCCTTGCAAATCGTGCGTAACGCGCGCCCGTGGCGAGTTCTCGAGCGAAGCGGGCGAGGGAGATACTCAAGGTGTTGCGCCGTCGCGGAAACTTTTGCACAACTAAACAACAACGGAAAAAACGCAGAGGACCCAAAAAAAAAGTGGGCAGAAACGGACACGCGTGCGAGTGAAATAATTATAAGGATATCGTCGGGCCGCGTGTGACAATCGTGCGCGCGTGTGGGTGAACAAAGAAATATCGAGAGGACAGAGGATAAAAAAAATAGAAGCCGAAAAATCGTGGATACGAGTGCCGCGTACGGGGGAGATGGAGTTGCACACGCCGAAGCGCGAGTCTCGACCGTTGGCCGAGACGATGCCTCGGAGTCCGCCGATGTGCGACACGATGCTCTACCCTTGGAACTGGGGCGAGGAGGCGCGAAATGTTAACCTAAGTCCCGGTAGCTCGTGCTCGTCGCCCGAGTATCGTGAGAACGGTGCGGCCAACAATCGGAACGGATCCGTGCAACGCTCGGGAGGATCGGAGAGCCACAGACGGGGAAGACCACGCGCCGACGCTCTCAACAATCTCATGATGCAGGGCAGCACCTCCCCGAGCAGCATTAAATGCACCTACTGCAATCGCGTCTTCCCGAGAGAAAAAAGCCTCCAGGCACACTTGCGCACGCACACGGGTATTTATTACGCTTTTTTTGTTTAATTTTCTCTTGTTCTTTTTTTCTTTGGTTCGCTCGGATTCTTGAGCACGACAATTTTGTTATCGAAACTCTTTCGAGAAGCGTGCGTCGGGCGACGACCATGCGGATTCGTCGCTTTCGCTCGGGCCGCGGCGGCGTGGATGGAAGGAGAGAATGAAATATGCGAGATCCTTCCACAGCCGCCGGTCGTAGTATACTACGATGATTGTAGCGTCGAGCATCGTGTGGTTGTGTATATATGTATGTATGTATAGAGAGCGTGTGTGGCTATCGCTTCGGCCTCGGCGTGTAACGGTCACGCGTAATCACGCGTCCCGCCGCACGACCGCCATCATGCGTACTTTAAATCTGTTAAATGGCTCTCGTGTCATACCTCGGGGATCTTACGTTTCATAGGTTTTTTTTTTATCAATGAAAAGTACGATTTTCGAGGGTTTGTGCGGAGCTAGTGATTCCATTATTTTTTGGCGATTTTTTTTTTTTTTTTTTGGTGCAGGTTTTTTTTTTTGTGTCACTTGTTTACGAAACATGTTTTTCTTTGTCTCGTTTCTTTTGTCTGGTGTGGGCTGAGCATGAATTGGGAGCGACGATTGTGAGTTATTATTGTTAATTTTTTTTTTTGTATATGGAATTGTTTTGTGCACGATTGATATGCTGTGTAATGTATCAATTAATAGTTGTGCGCAAAGGATACGTCGTGCATAAACTGTTTGTTCGAAACACTTGGTGCTGGTTTTTTAAAAAAATATCTCTATATATATATTTTCTTTCTCCAAGCGCGCAAAGTTTGATTATTCTTTGTTTTGTTTCTCTCGTTCGATGTTGGCAAAAATTGGCAAGCATGACTCTTTTTAGTCATTTTTTTTTTAATTTTATAGACTACAGAATTGATTCATGCACGGCGAACACGTTTTGCATAAACCGTTGGTTCCAAATATTTTATTTTCATATATTTTTTTTTTCATGGGACTTTTTTACTAAGCCTACGAAGCATGTTTTTCTTCCTCTATTTTTTTTCATTCCGACTGGGGCAAAGCACAGATTGGGAGGCACAATTGTGATTTATTATAATTAAAAAAAACAATTTCTTTAAGTACAAAATTGAATTGTGCATGACGAATACACCATGTGTAAACCATGTAATGTTTCAACATTCACAAATGTTCGAAACATTTTTTTGGTGCAGATTTATGTCTGTAATTTATATATATTTTTTTGTCGGACTCGTTTCTTTTGTCCAGAGTGGGTGAAACAATAATTGGGAGGCACGATTATGTTTTAATTTTTTTTTTAGATTAGATTAGATTAGATTTAGTTGTAAAAAGAGAAATCCATTGAGTAAAGGATTTCTCTTTTTACAACCTGTTTACATTAAATCCTAATTTAGAGCTCAGAGTATGGAGTAATAAATTACATAACAATAAGTAATAAACTAAGACGAGTCTAACAGAATTTTCACTTTAAAAATATTTTTACTAGAGCAAAGAATTGATTTATGCACGAAGGATAAGCCGGTGGCCTCCGTCGTATATTTTCCAAAAATCAATTCTGTGCTAAATTAATTTCTTTACCTCTCAACCCTTCCACAGGAAAATCGACAGTATAAAACTAAAAATTTACAATTTTCCTCTTTCAGGAGAGCGTCCATACCCATGCGACTATCCGGGCTGCACGAAGGCCTTCACCCAGTCCGGCCAGTTGAAGACGCACCAGCGACTTCACACCGGCGAGAAGCCGTTTCTCTGCACGGAGCCCGGCTGCGAGATGAGATTCACCCACGCGAACAGGCACTGTCCGGACCATCCTTACGCGACGCTGACGCGCTCGGACGATTTCGTCCTGAAGCCCGTTTCGGGAAACACGGAGTTGCCGCATGACGTGACGCGCTGGCTGGAGCGTTACAAGATGGCGAGGGAGCGCGAGGATCGCACGCCGACCGGGAAAAACGATCGCAAGAAGAAACCCTGGAAGAGCACGTCCGAGAATCACAAGAGAATAAAATCGAGAAAAGGTCTGATGATGGATTCGGTAGGTGAGCAGGAGAATCGCGACTGCAAGTCGCCGAACCAGCGTTCTTACTGCAGCGAGAGTCAGGATAGTCAGGACGACAGTCAGGACGAGGATCCGGCGGAGGCGTGCATAGCGCTGCAGACCTCCGAGGACGAGGACGGCACGATCGTCAAGCTGCCCAACACGCCTGTGAGGCGACCGCTCGACAGGCTTCAGCCGAAGAAGCGATGGCTCAGAGAAGCCTGCCTCGAGCAACAGCTCGCCAAGCCCCTCCGATGGGACGTTCGTCCGAGCTCGAACAACTCCCGATGCGAGAACGAGCCCCAGAATGTCGCCGTTTCGGGCGACGGCGCGAACCTGCGATGGAACGTCTCGGAGATCGGCGCGCTCAGCACGGCCGTTTCGGACGGCGCGAGCCTCCGAATCAACGAACGCACGCAGTCCGAGCACGATGCACTCTTCAACGGTCATCAACTCTCCTGGGACCTCGTCTCGAGGGACACGCTGGCGAGCAGCGGGGAAAACAACGCCGAGCAACTCGTATTCGACTCGGCGAGCGCGCTGCCGCGGCAGGTTCACTGGAATCCCGCCACGAGCGCCACCGTCAATGGTGCTGGCGTCGACAAGAGGGTTTCGATAAACGAGAATTCCAATGTCCCGAAAACGCTCAACTGCGGAAGAATATTAGCCGACAACTGCTGGGAGGCCTCGACGAAGTGCGATAAGTTGCGGACGATCGCCTGCGAGACGCCGAGGATCGACGTCGCGGCAGCACCGGCGAGGCACATCGAGAACGAGACGAGACCGACCGTTCTTATGCTCGCAAAAAAATCGAACTTGTACAGTGCCGCCAAGGAAACGTCGCGGATCGGTCCTTGCGTGAAGAACTTCGGAAAACCCGCTGTTAAAGTCGTGGTTGTGAAACAGGAGGAGAGCCTCATAAGCTTGCCGATGCCGGAAGACAATCAAAAGTGGCTCGGAGCGTTGGCTCTCATGGAACTCGCCAAGACCCAAGAGGAGGCCGCGGCGAGGGCCCTCGAATTCGCTAAGAATCTCGAGCACAACGCTACCAGCCAACAGACCATGAACTATACTCATCTATAGACTGTGATTTTTATAAGTCCCCCATTCGCGTGTAGGTCGTTAATGATTATTGATACGATGGTTTCTTTTATTATTATTATTATTTTTTTTTATTGTTCTTCTCCAAACGAGATTCACTGGCTCGGGATCGCGATGCGACGTTCGCGGTCGTAGAGATCGAAGAAAATTATAAAAGAAAGATTTAAAAAAATGAGAGACGACGATCGCGGAGAGCCATGACAAACCTCAGTGATAATTGATCGATGCAAATTCGTCTTACTTCGATCACGTTATCTAATTGTTTAATAATCACAGTTTTCCAAGCGATCCAGCTACAACGAGTCTGCAATTCGTTCGCCTCTCTTGTTCGCGCGCGTCAACAAAAATTACTTTTGTGAAAACTATTTTTTTTTTATCCAGTTACGAGGCGTTAACGACGTTCGGGATGTTAACTTTAAGAGTTTACTAGGCGATCGGTTCCAATGTTCTTTCGCTCTTTTGATTTAACTACAATCTTTCAGTTTTTTTTAAATTAAATTTTTCATTTCTGTAATGCAGGGTTTAAATTAATCGTTAGGTTCTGTAGAAACAATTTGGAAACGGGGGGAGTAAGTGTTATCCTTGTTATTAGCAAGCTAGACGCGTTGATAAGTTTTTTTCTCGATTTCTCGAGCGTGACTTGGCTATTACCAAATATCTGCTAACGAAAAAAAATTGCATCGTTTAAACTACAGAGAGAGAACCGAGTTGATTGATAGTATTTTCCTCTTCCTTTTTTTTCCTCTTCTGTGTTAGACTACTCCGAGATTTTATATGTTCGGTCGAGGTATTCTAGTATTTTTCACTTGGTACTTAAATATTAGCGGTTTCCGGATTGGCCAATTTCTTGTTGAAAGTTTAACGTGCGTGTTCCGGCCGGGGCCGGGACGGTGGAATTCCGTCGGACAAACGAAGCGTAAATTTATAAATCACTGTTGAAAAAAAAAGAAACAAAGTATAATTCGTTTATTAACGGGAACGAAGGAACTTAGGCTGCACGTTGGGAATCACCAGCTCGATCCTCGTGGTAATTGATCGAACATTCGGGGATGGTTGATGTTCCGCGTTTGATGAAAGAAACAAAAGTACTACACACTCGCGACCTCCTCGGTCGGTGTGTGTGCGCGTCAAATTATTTATTATTAATTATTGTCGATTAATATTTTTTTTTTTCGTTCGAGACGCGCGAAACATTGTGTGATATTTAGTATAATATTAAAAACGTAAAATAAAGCAGTGAGAATTTTGTCTTAGAGTGAATGATGATCGAGATGTTTAAATTTGATATTGTGAAATATTTCATTGGAACAAAATTAAATACTATTTATACAATGCCGATTGACCGATTTATTTTTACCGACCCATAGCCGAGTTCTGCCTTATCGTTTGAGTACGAGGTAATTCGAGAAAAGAATGGATTGATGCTGGTAATTTTCTCCGCGCACGTTTATCTCTCCACTCAGCGGTACAGTGTTTTATATTAAAATTGTAAAATTAAATACTATTGATACAAATGCCAGTTGTACAGTTTATTTTTACCAACCCGTCGAAGAGTTCTGCCTTATCATTTGAGTACGTGGTAATTCGAGAAAAATATCGATTCCTACCGGTATGGATGCTGGAAATTTTATCCGCGAACACTTACCTCCCACTCAACTGTACAGTGTTCTATGTTACCGACCGACGTCCTTTACGCACGTGCTAAAGAAAATCCAATTTATCGACGATCGTTCTGAAGCCTCGAATAGGTACCTGCATCTGAAAGAACGTTAATGAGCGTGCAAGTGATGTAAAATACCGCCGCGGGTAAAAAAACTGTACTGAATTTCTTCTTGAAACGGGCGGCAAAAAATACAATTTTCTTTTGAGCCGGCGGTCTGCGGTATCTCAAAACGGTATTCAATGTCCAGTTTTTGTTACCAACTGGGCGTGGGTCAGATGGGCTGTACCACATCACCTTAAGTCAACGATTAAGGGGAAGTGAAATGTCGCGGTCGGAAATGAAAACCGTAAGGAATGTTTCTCAAGGGTGTACATTTTTTTGAGGAAAAAGAAAATTCGAGCCGGATGCGCACGGTAATTTCGCATGCGGACCGAATTCATTTTTTCTCAAAAAAATGTGCACCATTGAATAAAGTCAATTTGAAAATTGCAACTACAGTACACGACCGCGTTTCTCCCAACCGCATAATTCCGAACGACCGCGTATTTCCGAAAATGACGACCGCGTAAGTCCAATTCGGCCCCTTCTCAAGGTCCGTTACCTGCTTGATGGGGAAAGAAACGACTCCTTCCCTTTTGCTACCAGCGAATGAAATCGTCGCTGCTGTAATTCCGACAATTTTTGCGTATGAAAAGGGACGATGGGTAGGTACTTGGGCAGGTAGTGGGGTATCGGAAATACGCGGTCGTGCCTAATTGGATTGGCTCCGGGGAACGGAGAAACGCGGTCGTGTACTGTACCTCTCTCGCACGCACAGCAGTGTCACTTCCCCTTAAGTCAACGATTAGTGGCATGTGAAACCCCTTTCGTCCCGCCTAACCCGGTCCCAGTCGGTATAAAAAAACGGTAATAAACTTTATGCCACAAAAACCCCCATTTTCACACCTTGTGAAATAAAATTTTGTTCGATACTCGAGCGAAAAACGTTTTCTGAACTCGTGTGATTGCAACACTCGTCTTCGGCTCGTGCTGCAAACTCACAATCATCAGAATAGTATATTTCGATACTAGAGGCCAAAACGAGCAGTGCGCAAGAAGCGAGATGGCCTCGTGTGTCGAACCATATTTTTCTTTACGAAGGCAATGCAAAATCCAAGTTGTGCACCATTTGCAGGCATGCCCAATGGCGCATGCCTGTGGCGCCTCGGTTGCCTCGATGTTACCATAGCAACCGCTTGGTAACGTAGTACCGTTTGCGACGCTAGATGGCACTAGTAGTAAAACCAGTGCGCAAAATATTTTGCGCACTGGTGAAGGCACTTTGCGCACCGGTGAAAGTATTTTGCGCATCGCATTTGCGTATCGTGCGGGAATCAGCCATTTTGCATGCCTGTGAATGGTGCGCAAACGAGGATTTTGCATGCATGAGTAAAGAAAAAAGTTTTTTCGTACTCGTATCGAAATGTACTATTTTTCACCGACACTCGCATCTACGGTGAAAAGAAAAGTGTCATCGAAAGCTGACATGTAATTCTTCTTCGATGATACTTTTCGTTTCTTAGATAATCATATTGGCTTTCGCGACAATCTCTAATATTCGACTTTCTTCATTACTCGAACGTTTCAACAAAAATTCAAGTGAGCGCCATAGCGTTTATGACTCCTATTGCAGTCCTGCTAAATTTAAAGTATAAGCATATTTATTATATAAAGTCGATTCTACGAAAGCGACTAGTTCCGTCGTTAAAATTGGAGGGTCCATCAGCGCCTTAAATCTCTTGCAGAATCTTAGCGGAATAACGGGCAACACGTCCGTTCGACGCGCCAGCAAGGCGCCGACTGATGCGCGCGAGTGCCGCTCGTGGCGTCGCGCACACGTGCTTCGCGCATCCCACCTCCGCGCGAGTGTGTCACCGGGTCTCGGGCATCGCAGCGTTGAACAAACAATGAGAAATGTGGTTTATCCATTAAGTCGCTAATGGACAGTGCTATCGATAGTGGGAACATTCGATCAATATCGACATCGTTCGTCCACCGGACATACCCAGCGTCCGGCAGCTGATTCGGTAAGTAATATTTAAAAAAACACACACATTTTCCCTACAGCGGACTTGCGCGCAGCAGTGGCGCCGCATTTCCTTCGACCATTAACCGAACTACAGTGTTTATTTCGTTGACACTTCGATACAACTCTGCAACGACTTTGATAGCTCGTCCCGTACGATGCAGAAGTATAAACTGGTATAAACGAGCCGGGTTTATGCACTGAGCGTGCGATAACCGTGTCTCTCTCGAGCATTGTCCTTTTATATGCCTAGAAAACTTACGCTTGGCAAGCCAAGAGGAACAGCACGGAGAGTTTCTGCGTCGTGAGCATCTGCATGTATCGCCCCCTTGGTCACGCATGCCGAGGTACGATCATAATACACTGGATAATACGTATAGTACGATAATGCGAGCTCTCTTCGTTGTGGAAAGTTTAGTTTCGAAGAGATTCAACGAAGCCACGATATTTGGCCTGATAAATTCGCGAACGTAGAATCGCCGGTTGAGAAAACAAAGGAACGTGGACTGCTTCGTAGAACGGGACAATAAATCATATTCAATTTGTCAAATTTGAAGGGAAAACACGAGTTTTTCTTCAATTGCTACCTTCGCAATTGGCGTTATGGATCCAACGAAAAAAAGATTGCGATCGGAAACTACTACCTCTCGGACGTTATACGACAGAAAAAACATTTCCGTATGAAAACGTATAGATTGATTCGTCCGTGCGCGTGTGTGTTAGTGTTTCTGGACAGCACTGAAATTACAATGGGACAGGATTTCATCGATTGAGCTTAGTTTCCGCGTTCGTTATGCCCGCGGGAATCATCTGCATGCCGGACAGTCCGTTCGGTTTCCAGGTAGCAAAAAGACATCTGGTATGAAAAAAAGTTATCCAAATGGGTTACATATGTCCGTCCGGATGGTAACTATAAGCCATGCTACGTCCAAAAGTTTACTTTTTGGATGGGTAGTAACTTTCGGACACGGTCCAGATGAATATATAGAATACATTAAGATTATTTTTTCATAACTAAGATTTTTGGGCTATCTGCGCACTGTTTGGTATTCGCTATGCGCGTGACGTACGCAGAGCTTCCGGCTGAGCGGGTATTATCGTGTACGTACACTGCATCAGCGCCGCCTACTGGCCGACTCAGTCCCATCTTGCACACCCAGCTCTTTGATGGTCTTCAGCGGTCCTTGAAGTTCTGGATCCGTCCTTGAATTTTGTCTAACCTTGAAAAAGTCCTGGAACTGTCCTTCAATTTCACCTAATGTCCTTAAAATTCACCTAGTGCCCTTGAATTTCACCTAGTATCCTTGAATTTCACCTAATGTCCTTGAATTTCACCTAGTGCCCTTGAATTTCACCTAATGTTCTTGAATTTTACCTAATGTCCTTGGATTTCACCTAATATTCTTGAGTTTCACCCAATATTCTTGAGTTTCACATAATATTCTTGAGTTTCACATAATATTCCTAAGTTTCACATAATATTCCTAAGTTTCACCCAATATTCTTGAGTTTCACCCAATAATCTTGAGTTTCACCCAATATTCTTGAGTTTCACCCAATATTCTTGAGTTTCACCTAACGTCCTTCCCTAGCGGAACTGGTTCAACCACGGATTCGGGGTTGCATCGTAGCCGCAGTCGCACTAGGGTTGCCTAGACATGCATCCACGAGTTGCAATGACTATGACGAGACTCCGGGTATACTGAAATGAGACTGATCGCTTTGTTCAAACTTTTAACCTTTAAGCAACTCTGTTTTGATGGACTCGAGTAATCCCCATGCAACTAAAAATCAAATAAATAGACTATACAACGATGGTTGCAAAGGTTACAGAAAAACGACGCCAAAATAAAGGTTATCTACGAGTCTATAGCAAGTTACAATTTTGAACATTGTGCATTAGTCTATTGAAATCTGCCGATGGTCATCTCAGTTCCGTTAGGGTTCAGTTTTAGATATTTTCCTTGAATTACACCTAATTTCCCTGAGTTTGACCTAATGTCCTTGAATTTCACCTGATATCCTTAAACCGTTTATTTCTCCGCAAATTTTAACTTGTTTCAGAATATATAGTACTAGCGACCATCCTAAAAATATACGTATATACATTCGTGCACAGTGAGACGTTTTTTTTCCTGGACCTATTTCAACCTAAACGAAAAAGGTTATCGAACATATTTGCATATTTGCATATTTGCATATTTGCATCTTTTATATAAATATCCCAACGCGACCTGAAAATGTCCTGGAAATTGTTCTCGAATGCCCTTGAAGCTTCTACGGACTTTTTACTGGACACCATGGGTCTTCGCATGTCTACTTGTGTAGGTCGTGCGCATAGCGAATACGACGTTCGAGGACCCGACGGAGCGACTTCCGGTTCGCTCGCGTCCCGTAATCGGCTGCGCGTCGAACTTCGAATCGAAACTAAATTAAAAAAAAGAAAATTGCAGAAACGTCTACACTATATTACCGATGATTTAATCCTTTAATATTCTCAATTCCTTTGCGTTAGAGTTTCCACCGTCTGAGCTGAAAATTTCGCAGGGTTCAGCCGTCGCAGTTTCCTGCCTACGGACTCGCGGCACAGTTCGAGCTCGGGGAGCGGTAGCGGCAGCGGCTCACTGAATCTACGAAATGCTCGACGAGTAGAAAATGCACTTTTAATTGCACGTCAAAGTCAAAGTCGAAGCCGCCGTCGGCGGCGCGGCTGGATGTGGCTGCCTGTGAACTACCGAACGCCCTGGCGCACCGGCGCTCTCTCGATTACGGTCCCGGCAGTGTAGCTGCCCGCCAGCCGGTAGAACACTCGCGCGCGCGCGTCTCTCCCGTCCCGTGTTAATACCACGGACTCGAGTCTTTCACGCTTTCTCTGTTTCGCTTTGCGCCACCGGGGCTAACGGGTCGCTTCCGTTATTTATGGAATATATATTTTTTTTTATTTCCCTCCATTTACATTACGTCGCGCATACGTACGCTTGCGTACAGTTTATTTACAAACACCCACACGAAAGAGAGTGTGCGTGTGTGCGTGCGTGCGCGTGCGCACACGCCTGTTTCACACGCGTACGAGCGGTACGCGCAACCGCGCACGGGTGCGTAAAGCACGGCAAACGTCAAACGCAACGTTTTCTACGGAGGTGGTTGAAAAGGGTTCCGGGCGAGCGTTCGGAGAAGGGGTCGACGTTACGGACTGTTTCTCAAAGAGGGTTTTCCGCGCGCGCGGTCGGAGGTAATTCAGGCGACTTAACGCCCACGCCGGTGCAAAGTGGTTTGACCCCCTCGTGTGCCTCCTTCTGTATCCTTGTTCGGCGTTGCAGAAGCCGGCGTGTCACGTGTAAAGCCACAGCGTCGCAGCAGCCATCGTGCCTCCCCTCCGCCGGCCGTCTTTCTCTCGCACGGGAGGTGAGCGAGATATTTTCCAACCGAAGCGTACGCAGCGCCATGGGATTACCGCGTTCGTATTACCAACTACCACGCTTCTTTAGTTTTCTCTTAGCGCACGTAGCCGAGAGGCTTTACGGCTCGCACAAAAAGGCCCTCCGCCTCGCGCGGATCTTCTCGTACACGAGGCACGAGGTATACGGTACGTGTATTTCGAATTTCGTTAGTTACTCCCGGTAAGGCTTATGGTTAATCACGTTGATGGCTTGTCGCCTACCTCCCTCGGCCTCAATGGGATGTATCTTAATGATGTTGCGGCGACGACGCTCTTGTGAAGCCGCGTGTGCTGCCCGTAACGCACGGGCATGGGGAAACTGGCGCAAAAGAGAATCCCCCTTTCCTCCCTCTCTCGCCAACGCCCGCTGCTTCGTACTTATTTCTCACCGCGTCTCTTTGATACACAGTTTTCGGAGAAAATTTGATTAACGCGGTCGTCGGCCTTTATTACAAAAAGATTCCCGGATTTATATTAAGACCAGCGCGGAATTCCTACCGGCTGGGGCGAATTACGGTGGTCTTTGAAGTTTTTCGACGATATAGTGGAAATAAATGAAGCGCTGTATTTTGTTGTTATTGGAATGGATGTAAGGATTTTTGTCAGGAAGAATTTAAGGCGGTAGCGTGAGTTTAGGTAGTTTCAGTTTTTGTCTTAGGGCGACTGGAGCGCTTCACCCCATCTTTACGTGTTTTGCTGGGTCTAAGATCTTATTATAAGGATTATATATTAGATTATGTAATTTATTTTTTGTTTTATTTAATTGAATTTCTCTGTGTATGAATATGTGAAATATTTCACTTGTTCATATACATCGTAACAGTGCTCAATAAATTATGATGGGATAAACGAAGCGCGATATGTTGTTGTTATCGGTATGGAAATAATGAGGGTTGTCAGGAAGAATTTAAGGCGGTAGTGTGAATTTAGGTAGTTTAAGTTTTTGTCTTAAGGAGGTTGGAACGCTTCACACCATCTTTATGTGCTTTGCTGGATTTAAGATCTTATTTATTATTAAGATGATGTATTATTATGTAATTTATTTTTTGTTTTATTTAATTGAATTTCTTTGTGTATGAATATGTGAAATTTGTCACATACTCATATACATCATACGGTTGCTCAATAAATGTTTCTCTCTCTCGACAGTCAAGTGAGTGCTACTTTTTTAAAGTCGTTTATACCAACTTTTATGCATGTATTGATTGTATTTCGCGCATCTTCCTCGAGATCATAGATGTCGTACCCCTCACTTCCCACAGTGTCGCCACAAATTTTGAAGCTAGAGAAAAAATTTTCCTATACGACGGGGTCCCTCGTACGTGATGCCCGTTACGTCCGCCATACCCGACTCGCGTTCATCTTGAATCTTCATTCTTTCGCTTTGTGCACGTGTCGTCACATCTAATTTGCCCAAGTGGATGAATAATTTCGCGATTATGGGTAAAAAAGGAAAGAGGAAGAATTCTTATGATGAAGAGGATAACGAGAATCAGATAAGAAGAAAGATTCAGCGTTTGGAGAAAGAATTGGACCGGAAAAAGAAAAGTCGTCGTAAGTAGAGGGTCGTAACCTCACTTTTTGGCTAACGAAGGGTACCTACGCAGCGCTGTAAATACTTAGGGTTGTTTTTTGATTAATCTAAGATGACTATAGAATTACCACAAGACAAGGTTCAACGAGCCGTCGAATTACTGCGTAAATTTAGTAGACTCACCCGTTGTACGATACGGGAATTTGCAGTCTTTGTCGGTACCTTAGTTTCTCGATGTCCAGCTATGAAGTACGGGATTATTCACGTTTGAGAGGGAAAGGACTTTGGCACTCGAAGCCAACGGCAATAATTTTGATGCAACAATGTACCTGCAAAAGGGTCTGGCTGAAGACTTTGCATGGTGGGAGAAGAATATTGTCTGTGCGAGCGCGCCAATTAGTGAACCAGTTTTCGAACTAGAAATTTTTTCTGACGCTTCGCGCACCGGTTGGGGCGTTTTTTGTAAAAACCGAAAAAATCACGGGTTTTGGAACGATGAAGATTTGGCGCTACATATAAACGAACTAGAGTTAAAAGCGGCCTTTTTCGGTTTAAAATGTTTCGCAAGTGATATTAGGCACAGTAACGTTTTATCACGCATAGACAACACGACTGCGATTGCGTATATAAACCGAATGAGAGACAGTCAATACGAGAGGCTTAGCTCCCTGGCCAAAGAGATTTGGCAGTGGTGTGAGCGGAGAGGAATTTGGATATCAGCGACGTATATCCGATCTTCTGAAAATGTCGAGGCCGATCGGGAATCCCGGAAGTTGCAGTCCGAAACAGAATTTGAGCTCTCGTAGGAGGCATTTAAAAGAATAGTCGAATCCTTCGGCCAACCGGAAATTGATTTATTCGCATCGCGGGCTAATACAAAATGCAGAATTTATGTCCCGTGGCGTAGAGACCCCGAATCCGTCGCAATCGATGCTTTCACGCTCGAGTGGAGGCGATGGTTTTTCTATGCTTTTCCACCTTTCTCTGTTATTTTAAGAATGCTGAGGAAAATCGAGAGTGGAAATTCGTGCGGGATAGTAGCTGTGCCGTTCTGGGAAGCTCAGCCGTGGTTTCCCTTGTTTTTAGCCTTGCTTAATGCCGAACCAATTATTTTCAAACCGGATATTAATTTAATTCATTCCTCCTGCAGGGAGGCACATCCTTTGTGGCGTCGCCTTACGCTGGTTGCCGCCAGGTTATCCGGGAGGCGTTTGTCAGGAGAGAGATTCCGGTGGAAGCAGTGGACATAGCAGTAGCATCTTTATCAAAATCATCGTTACGACAGTATGATTGTGGCTTAAAAAGATGGTGGCTCTTTTGTTCTACCAGAAAACTCGATCCGTTTAACGGATCTGTCAACAATGTTTTACTTTTTCTCTCTGAAGAATTTAAAAAAGGAGCCTCTTATAGTCCGCTAAATTGCTACAGGTCCGCGATTGCGCTAATGGTTGGGCCTGAGTTGGGAAAGATGGATGGAGTCCAACGGTTTTTTAAGGGCGTAGCAACGTTGAGACCCGCGGCACCCAGATACGAGTCGACTTGGAATCCGAAAATTGTGTTACGATATTTATCGACGCTTTTTCCGAACGAAGAGATTAGTTTGGGAAATTTAACTTTGAAGCTAGTGACTTTGTTGGCACTATCTACGCGTCATCGAATGCAGAGTCTGTCTTTAGTCGATACGCGAAATATTTACCAAGCGACGGAAAATGTATTGGGAATAAAAATTCCCGAGAAGATAAAAACTTCAGGACCAAAGAAAAAACAACCGGTCCTAAGATTACCGTTCTTCGATCAGGATAAACCGATCTGTGTGGCCTCAGCCTTGCTAACTTACTTAAAAAAGACCGAAGACTTGCGGGGTTCAGAGGTTAAACTGTTTATTTCGTTTAAAAAACCCTATAAAGGGGTAGGAACACAGACTTTAAGTCGGTAGATTAAGGCATATTTTTTTATTTATCATATTTTTTTTTCGCTGTGGCTACCCGTCCGGATACCGTATGAATAAATGTATATTATTCGTCCGGATAGTGCCCGAATTTCGCCTCTTAATACCAGTTGGAAATTGAAGGTTATGGTTGCATCCGGACGAGTATTAATCGTCCGGATACAAAAGTAAAACATGAATAAAAAATCCGGACGACTAATATACAAATAATCGTCCGGATATAAAAGTTGATATCATAGAATTGCATATCCAGACGACTAATATACAATTATTAATCGTCCGGATATAAAAATAAAACTCATGAATAAAAAACCCGGAAGAAACAATTAAAAAAAAAAAAAAGAAAAAAAAGAGTATAAACACACGCGTACTAAAAACACGTATAACCCATGAATAAAAATGGATAAATATCCGGACGACTAATATACAATTAATCGTCCTGCTATAAAAGTTGAAATCATAGAATAAGATATCCGGACGACTAATATACAATTAATCGTCCGGATATAAAAGTTGTAATCATGCATAAAATATCCGGACGACTAATATACAATTAATCGTCCGGATATAAAAGTTGAAATCATAGAATAAGATATCCGGACGACTAATATACAATTAATCGTCCGGATATAAAAGTTGTAATCATAGAATCGCATATCCGGACGACTAATATACAATTAATCGTCCGGATATAAAAGTTGAAATCATAGAATAAGATATCCGGGCGACTAATATACAATTGATCGTCCGGATATTTAAACAACTAAAAGTTAAGAATACATCGGGTAAAATAAATCTATACGTTAAGTTTTAAAGTTCATTATTTCGTATACCCAGTCGTTTTCTCGGTGTAATAAAATGAAAGTTGTAATCATAGAATCACATATCCGGACGACTAATATACAATTAATCGTCCGGATATTTAAACAACTACAAGTTAAGAATACATCGGGTAAAATAAATCTATACGTTAAGTTTTAAAGTTCATTATTTCATATACCCAGTCGTTTTCTCGGTGTAATAAACTGAAAGTTAGATTCTTATATATGAAGGTAGTAGGTACCGAGCCACTTGCGAGAAATGTCTTGGGCCATCTAGCCATCTAGCGGCGGCCACCGCGACGTTCAGGCCATTTGCATTCTATGTATCCGGATGAATACTATACAGTAAATCTACTATACAAAAAATTGATATAAAACGGCTTATCATAAACATATCTGCCGTTGCTATCTTTAAACGACTACATCTATGATCTCGAGGAAGAGGCGTGAAATACAATTAATGATTAAACGAACTTACCAAGTGAAGTTCAATCATGATTGTATGAAGCGCCTCTTCCGAAGAGATCAGTCCCTCCCGCCCTGTCATCTCTGATAAAAGACCCGTATGTTATGAGTTACGGCAGTGTCTTTGAAGAATGAAGATTCAAGATGGACGCGCGTCGGGTATGGCGGACGTAACGGGCATCACCAACGAGGGACCGCGTCGTATAGGGAAATTTTTTTTCTAGCTTTAAAATTTGTGGCGACACTGTGGAAAGTGGGGGGTACTACATCTATGATCTCTTCGGAAGAGGCGCTTCATACAATCATGATTGAACTTCACTTGGTAAGTTCGTTTTATCATTAATTATAGTGGATGATTATTTGCATTGCAGCAAATGTCCTTAACGTAGAAAAAGATTAATTGCAATGGATTTGCAAAAACGTGAACTGGTTTGCGCTAATTTTCGAAAAGGTACAAATTCGTTCAATTTTTTCAAAGAATAATCCGTAATTTTTTCTCGATTTCAATTTATTACGGTTCATTGTCTTCTCCAAAAGATGTTCTAAGAACTCACCGTCCAGATATTTTATACTATTTTCCATTAAAAAATTACAGCCGCTTCGTAACGAAGGAATTTCGATGATGGATAAACTGATGGATAAGGCTGTCATTCTTAAACGGAAAATACTATCGAATATCTTGACGGTGAATCCGTAGAGCATCTTTCAAGGAAGATAATCAGCCAAAATACATCAAAATCGAGAATAAATTACGGATTATTCAGTGAAAAAACTGAACGAATACGTTTCTCAAAAATTAGCACAAGCCATTTAACAGTGCCAGTTTCTGACACTTCTACGCAGCTCTCTCACTTTAAGGTGATGTGAAATAACGCCACCGGTAAAAAAAACTGTACTGCATGCCGTTTTGAGACCGCAAACCGCCAAGAAAAGAGAAAATTGTCTCTCCCTAGGGAATCGACAGACGCAGGGAAAGACAATTTTCGTTTTCCTCGGCGGTCCGCGACCTCAAAACGGCATGCAGTACAGTTTTTGTTACCAACTGGGCGCGGGGTAGGTGGGCGGGGGGTTATACTAGATCACCTTAAGCGTGTAAAATCGTAGGAATAAACAAGGAGGACCAAGAGTCGCAGTTTGTATCACTCATTTGACCAGCGTTAAGCACTCGAACCTCCACAACACCGTCCATCCTTCCCCAAACTCGACTGCGATGCTGTTATGTATTGGCCGGCGCGGGTCTGTCCCTGTGGCCGGGCAGCATTCGCCGTTTGTGGATGCTGCTAAATTGAGAAGACGAAGAAGAAGAAGAAGAAGACTGCGATGCTGGACAAACGATTAACCCCAACACGATATTCCGTCCGCGGGCTTTAGCTCGAAAGCCGTTGGCTGAAATGAAAAAGATCGTGAGCTGTTGATAGCGGCTCGCCGCCATGCACGCCCGTCAGCCTTGGTCGCTTCACTTCCGGTTTTCCTCGTGCGTCGGCCACCTGCGATGAATGGACATCGCGCGCGCTGTCCGACTTCTCGTCAACCGCCATTTCGCGCGACAGTTCTATGGCCGGCTCGCGCACGCCAGTGATCGTTCAATGTAAAGCGCAGCAAGTGAATTTAGGCGCAGGTGTTTCGTGCCAAAGGGGCGTCCGCGTTTGGACGCCGCGAGGCGCGTATAATCCGATCGGTCCCGCGGCGTGGAGACGAGCGAGAATTCCTCGCCCGAATCGTGCTAAACTCATCAGCGCCGGGAACTGCCAAACGTGTTAAAGCGACGAACGAGCGACGGGGTAATCCGTGTAGAACGGGGCTCGAAACGAAGAAATTAAAACGGGCCGACGGTGTGCGCGCGCGAGAGGGAGTGGATGTGGAAATGGAGGTCGAGCGCGGTGTGTTGATCGGGTCAGCGATCGTGGACCGTCCCGCTTTCGACAGGGCGATACAGTAGCGGTCGCGTGTGCGTAGCGGGGATGATAGGGGGCGCGAGAGGGCGGAGGTGGCGGTCTGCTGTGGCGGCGAACGGACGCGAGGGACTACGGAGAGTGAACGGTGGCGTTACCGCTCGCAGTTAGGTTCGGGCATTGCTTCGCGGTAGTAGTGTGTCGATGCGCCGCGTCAGACGTGTCGACGTTCGTACGTACTAAAAACGAACGCGTACACACACACAGAGAAACACACGTGCGATATCGTTATTGTTGTTTAACCCCGCGACAGAAACGTTTGGAGCTGGAGTGAATTGTTTCGCGAACAACGAATTTCGGTTTTAATGGACGGAAGGAAATTTTTGTCGTGGAATTAAATTGTTTAAAAAAAACTAAACCGTTGAAAGGAGAGGATTTAATATCGATATCGGGTGGAGAAACTACTGCCGAAATAAAAAGCTCAAGACATCGAAGCGATCAGCGACTGAACGTCCGGGCATTCGATCGAGCGCGCTTCGAAAACCGGCGAGCGCTGATTGGCGAACCGGTCAACGTTTAAAAATTACAAACGGCTCGATCGGTTTTTTTTGTTCTTTTAAGTTGTTGTTGTTTTTTTTTTTCAAAGTTGGTCGGTTGTTTCGTTAGAAATATACGAATATGGCCAAGTTCGTGAGTGTCAGTGATTCAGTGAGTGAGGCTCCCACGATAACGAAGAAGCTGGGATTTCGGCTGGAGAGATCTGCGTGCCTGCTTATCTGCTGCTGGTTGCTGATTGGTCAAGTTCAAGGTTAGCAAAGATTCGCGACGCCTGTAGGGCGCTGTCTGGTCCACAGATGCGCATGTTTTTTCTCACAGCCTACAGTTATGCTAGTTTCATCCATATATATATATATATGTGTGTGTTTATGCATTTGTGTCCATCGATTATTTTCGGGAAATACACCAAATTACGTTCTCAGTCACCACTGTTGTCTGTAATGTACTTGTAATACGCCATGTAAAAGCAGCAAACTGTTGAAATAAAGTAAATTAAATTCTCAAATATATATATAAAATTAAATTATACATATGTATATATGTATATATATGTTGCCAATGTCATTTTCGACTGCATTTATCCCGTCGAGGCTTCCGGTCTGCAAGCATTTTTTATGCGATTACTTAAGGTAGTTCTGTCGCTTAGCATTCATTTCGCATAAGTTCGAGAAAAATGAGATAAAATTGCAAATACTTCTCGATGGTACAAAAATCTGAAAAAATGTATGCATAGTAAAGGTACTGAAAAGATTAATTTCGCATAATAATAATTCCAGAATGTTATTAACAAATTGATGAAACAAAAAATTGGTTAATAAATTTCCCAAACGAAGCGCAAATTCATAAATCGTAAAAAAGAATATGTAGAAAAAGAAACAAAGTATAATTCGTTCATTAGCAGGAACGAAGGAACTTATGCTTTACATTGCGATACCAGCTCGATTCCTGTGTAGATCCATCAAACATTCGGGGATGGTTGATGTTCCGCACTTGATGAAAAAGGCAAAAGTACTGCACACTCGCGATGTGCTTAGTCGGTGCATTTGCGCGTCAAGATATTTATGATTAATTGTACTTTTTCACATCGTAAAGTTTACCATCTTTATCCATATATATATTTTTTTTTGTTTATACATATATATAGATATGTGCGTGTGTGTGGGTGTGTAAATATCCATACCAATGTCGTTTTGCATTGCCAGAAGGTTTCTGATTCGGTAACTTGAAAGATTTATCTCGCCGAGGCTTTCAGTCTGCATGAATTTTTTATGCGATGAGAGGAAGGCGTCTCCGTCGAGGGTGCAGTGTCGAAGCTGCCGCCGCTTCAAGCGAGAGTGGGCTTCTCCGGCGAGTTTCTCACAGACAAAAGTTTCGGGTCACATTTGACACGGGTATCCAATGAATTTTTATTAGATTCCTCGCAGTACATTCTTTCACCCGCTGTGCGCCTCCGGAGACCCGAGAAGAGCCCTCCCGGTATTTCGACGCAGCGTCCGCGAGAGAAGAAAAAATAAAAAAGTGACCTTGAATTAAAAATCCATTCATGAGTAATTCTTCATCTCTCAATTTCACCTCGCCGAGCACTTCGTCGGAGAAATTAATTCTCATTCCGAATTTCAATTTTTTACTCGACTCTTCGTCCAAACTAAATTTATTTCCGCACCGAAGGCTCCTTCAAAATCTCCCCCCCCCCCCCCCCCCCACTACGACCCTCCCTCCGGATAACCGGAGGTTCATTTCGAGGCTTCACACGTGCCGCGTGAATAATTCCGAGGTTAATCCCGCTCTCGCAACTCGAATAGATTTGTTCTCCGATTTTTATTACCCGGTCTCGGAGGTGCTTTCTTCGTCTCGGAAGTTCTTTTAGAAATCGATTCGAAACTCCGCGGGAGTTTCGAGGCATCCCTCGAGAGAGAGGGCCGTACGCTTTCCGGGGGAGCGTTAAATATATCAAACTCGCTCCTCCCCGCCCGTTAAAATTCTCCGCTCACTGCCGCTGTATATATATGTATATACCTCTTTGGTGGCTCTCCGAGAGGGCACCCTGCGTTACGCCGATTCATTATATCTTCGACTTTAATTCACGCTTAAATTATCCTGGCTTTTTTATTATCCACCGTGCATCTACTGCGTCCGGACTAACTTTCGTCCTGTAACTACCTATAATATACATATATTTTGTTTATATGTATATGTATATAAGGAAGAGCGGGGCAAACCGCAATTTGCCAATTATTTTTGGGCGAGAGAGTGGGGCAGAACGGGGTAGAAAATCCGGGTGCATCGATGGGGCAAAATGGAGCATCCAAAAATTATTGGATAATTGCCTTTTGCCCTAGTGTCTTATTTTGCCCTGTTCTCCGCCCCCCCCCCCCACCCCCCTCCCCCCGGCTCGTATTCTGCGTTACGCCGATTCATTATATCTTCGACTTTAATTCCCGCTTAAATTATTCCAGCTTTTTGATTATCCATCGTGCATCTACGGCCTCCGAACTGACGTTCGTGCTCTAACTGCCTATAATACATATATATGTGTACCTATATATATCGTTCACCGTTTGAGATTATAAATTCAATTAAGTCAACTGATTATTCCGCCGAGCGATTTCGGCCCAGAGTTTGTGGGAGAGACTCGACAGCTGATATTTCCCCCTCCTATCCCCTTCCCCCCACCCCTCCCTCTGGCCTCTCCCCGGTAAACCTTAATTAGCCAGCGATAGATCGTCGGATATTTCAGATATGCTAAACCGCGACGAATACCACATCGGTGTCTAATGCAGAGACCGTCAGTTTCACCGATATATTCCGAGTCCGAGCCCCGTTCGACGCATACGCAAATATCTGACGCGCCTATATACCCTGTGTACCGTATAGTTTCCATGCCGGCGCGCGGAGCGTACACACGTGGCTGGGGAGCACAAATTGTTCGTGTCCGGTGTATGCGTACTAAATAAAACGTGTTTTATCAGGCCCGCCGCGTCGCGTATACATTCGTCAGCTCGTTTCGTCGCGTTTTTTCTTTTTTTTCACCTTTTTTTTTTCTCGTCCCTTTTCTCGCTCATCACCGCTAGCGCGGGTTTTTTTTTCGGGTCTCCATTGTTTAATTTTTCGCAACAACGGGCTAGGCTGAAAAAAAAACAAAATAAAACATGAGCTAAATAGCGTCGGGTGAATTTTATTTTTTGAATTTTTTTTATTCTTTTTTTTAGTAGCGGAGAATTATTTATTTTTATTTTTTTTTCTTCCGTTATCTGCCTCCTTTCCCGTCGGCGAATCTACGCGCGCTCCAGTTAACTTTCCGCATGTGAATTTTGCGCCGGGGCGTGACGTCACGATTTCCACGAATATTGCGTGTACAAAGCGCGCTCGAGCGGGCTCGGGCCGAGAGAGCTTCTGCCGCTGCATGCGCCGCTACGGTGATAGTTTATTTTCGAGCGTGAAGCAGACTCGAGTATCGGGAGCACGCGGCTAGTTTTATACACACAAACTTTGCTGAGAGGGGAGAGGGGGGCAGGTTTAGTCGTTGGAGGATCGGGCGTCGTTTTGCAAATGGACGGGTATCGTGCTATCTTCTAGCGGGTATAATTATGCGCCGTCACAATAGGCTACGGTATTTGAGGTTAGGTTTCGCTCGAACTTGCTCGAAGGCCTATCGACGGAAAGGTCTCTAGTTTCCGGCCCGGATCGTTGTAGGATCGATTTTCGAAACGACAATCGCGATTCTTGTCGGAAATATCGCACTCCTCGAACGGAGGCGTCGTCCGCACGGTTACGTGACACTCGACGGGTCCTATTATCGTTGTGTGTGTATATTTACATTAATATATCATTAAAATTATATATACGAGTGAATTATTATTAATCATTTTTTATTATTATAATAAATTATATATATCTATGTATACTTGTATATCTATGTATATCTATGTATACTTTGTACTTCATTACTTTAGATTAAGAAAAATCTGCACCCTAGTGTAACTTCCTGTACAGTTATGGTACTTAGGGGATTTATCCCAGTATCAATAAAACTTCTATCTATCTAACAATCTATAAGTACCGAACATAAATATCTGCAGTACATCTGTACGCAATAATTTTACTATTGTACACGCACACACACTTCCGGTACGCGGGTTTAAAAAATTTTATACGTTTGGCTAATTTTGTCAATTTTGGGAAACGCGAAAAAAGACGTAACACACGGTATAATTAAGGGGCGGGAAGGGAGGGGGGTCAAAACGGATCTTCGTTCTCCGTACGACTTGAGACTTTATTTAGAATGTCGAAACATTTGCAAAAACGGTCCGTTTGAAAATGGACAGGTATCGCGTTACCTTGCATCGGGCTTAGTTATGCGTCATCACAGTAGGCTACGGTATTTGAAATTATGTTTCGCTCGGACTTGCTCGAAGGCCTATCGACGGAACGAGTCTCTCGTTTCCGGCCTGAATCGTTGTTGGATCGATTTTCGAAACAACAATCGCGATTGTTGTCGGGAACAGCGCGCTCCTTGGGCGGAGGCGCCGTCTGCACGGTCACGTGTCACTCGACGGATCCCATTACCGTTGTGAATACCGGTGATAAATGTTCGCGTTATATCTCTATCGCAATAATTTTAATATCGTACTCGAACAAAAAATAATTTTTTTTTGTTCGAGTCTCTATTTTTATAGAGTTCATACGGCGTCAAAGTAGAAAGAAAAACAGTTTATAGAAGAGGGAATCCGAGTGCTGCGGAATTATGTAACAGAAGCGGACCTCGTTATTTGAAGGCGTTATATAAATATACAAGATGACCCACTTTTGGCCAAAAGCCGGCAAAGTTATTCTTTTCGTATACTTTTTATTATTTGTTTTTTTTCCTCCAAGATGCTCTCTCAATACAAAATTCACTTTGAATCATTAAACGAAAGTAATAACTCAGTGCAATCTCATCCGCTAACAAAAGCTTCGAGTATTTTATAGAACGACATATTCTTTGAAAAGTTGAATGAAAAGCAAAAAGAATCCAAACAAGAAAAAAGATCTCATTTTCCTCAGCTTTAGAGACGAAAGCTCCTTGACATATTAATCGTCCGCTTGAGGCGAGCAGGTAATATGAATGCCAACCCTCCTGTGTATATGTCTTTGCGATGAATGAGTGAGTGTCTACAGCTTTCAGGAGCCGTTCCGTGCACCATATTTTTCAAGGATAACCTCGACTCTATTCCACGACCTAAGAAACAAAACAAAACCTTCTCTCGTTCACACGACGAATTAATAATTATATATAATAATTATTATATATAATAAAGTTAATAAGTTTTCGTGACCCCTATATTTTTTTGCATTTTCGTGTACCGTCCGACTGGGGAACAACGAATATGAGTGCCAGACCGTTGCCAAATGTACCAATCCGAAAATATTTGCCCTCAAAGTTGGAAAAAAAATTTGGTTTTTCGTCTCTCCAGACAAATTGCTCGCGATATATGTCAATTTTGGCACTCGTGTGTGTGCGAGTACACGCGAGCCCACTATTGGATGCATTTTTTTCCCGCATGTGCTCCAAAATTTTGTTTTTTCGCCATTTATGTGTTTTTTTTCAACTTCGGCGACACCCTGTATTTCGTGATTCCGAGCGAAATACGGGTCAAATCTGGCAATTTTTTGCACTCTCGAGTTGCGTCCGGCTGGAGAACGACGAATATGAGCGCTGAACCGCTGCCGAATGTCTTAATTCGAAAATATTCGCTCTCGAAGCTGAAAAAATGTCCGGCGACATTTTACTTTTTGGCGTGTCAGGGCGAATTACTCGCGAAATATGTCCATGTGTTCACGCGTGTGTATGCGACTACACACGAGCACCCTATTAGATGTATTTTTTTATCTCGTATGCTGCAAAAAATTTTTTTTTCCCTTAATTATGTGTTTTTTCCAACTTCGGCGACACCCTGTATTGGCAATTTGCAATTACAAATTCGCAATTACAAATCTGGCAATTTTTTGCACTCTCGAGTTGCGTCCGCGAAGGGAACGACGAATATGGGCTCTGAAGCGATGCCGAATGTTTTAATTCGAAAATATTCGCTCTCGAAGCTGAAAAAATTTCCGGTGACATTTTACTTTTTGGCGTCTCAAGGCGAATTACGCGTGAAATATGTCCGCGTTTTCACGCGTGTCTATGCGACTACACACGAGCAACCTATTGGATGTATTTTTTGACCTTAATATGCATCGAAAATTGAATAATTACGGTTTTTATGTGTATTTTTAAACTTTGTATTTTTTTTGTGTCCCATCTGTACGAGATTTTGGCACACCCCACTTCCCCAGGATTGTTGATGATTGCCACGTTATAATAAATTTTTAGTCCAGGTATAAATATATATTTTTAAAAATTAATTTCACATTGCCTTCCCCTCTTTTTTTAAAGCGGGAGCCGAAATTTATCGACAAATTAATGTGTTTATTCGATTTATTTAATTTACAAAAATAAAGGCAATTTCGTTGTTTGTTCGCTCATAAAGCACGATTTGTTTTTATGTCAAAGCGTGTTGTCGAGATAAAAAGAGGAAGCAATGGGAAATTTTTAACTTCCACTTAAAAAAAATAATTTTTTAATAACGTCCAATAAAAAAAAAATTGATTCAACAATTAATTTGATGTGATGTTGACACCCGGCAACCGCATTACAAGTTGTAATCGAAAAACGATAGATATAATGTATATCTCGAGGACAATACTTCGGACCGTTTCAAATTCACGCGGAGCAGTATATTCATCGTTTAAGGATGCATCACACATACATTCCCAATCAAAAGTTTAATTCGATCAAAATTTTAGTAATTCCCGACATGCCAAAAATCTGAAAAATAATCGGCCATACTATGTCAAGACTTTTGATTTGGCATAATAATAATAATGCCAAAAGTTATTAACAAATGATTAGAAAAATAAATTGTTTAAAAAAATTTGACAACTTTCGATTTTTTAATTTTAAATGAATTCCTTGATTTTTTAGAATTTATATGAATGTTTTCAGAATTTTCTAACATTTCAATTTTTGTTTTTTTTTTATTTTTTATTTTTGACAAATCGATGTAGAGTCACGAATTTCGGACATTATGTTTCCGTATCTCGATTATACAGTACACACAAAAAGTTTCGAGGCCATTGCGCCAACCATTCGGTAGTTATGGCCTTAAAAAAATTTCAAAAATGTTAGAAATAAAAAAAAAATTCACGTGGTTTCTAGAAAATTAATGAATTCATTTAAAAAGCGAAAAAAAGGTTTACTGATTATTTTTTGAATGATTTTTTTTAGCAATTTGTTAATAACTTTTTGACATTATTATTAAGCAAAATAATTAATGTTGTTGGCACTATTAATACAGTTGATTTTTTTTTTTAGAATTTTATACCATTAGGAAGTGATCAAATGTTCATTGAATCTCACTTTTGGCTGAAAATGTACGTGTGAAGCATCCTTAACCAGTTCTTATTCGTTTATTCTGCAGATCTTTCCGTGTTTTTGATTCTCTTCTCTCTTTTGCGAAGCAAAACTTATTGTTCAATAAGCTTTGCTTTCAATATCTCGTACGAAGTAGGGCATGTCCTGTTGCGTAAAAATAATTTCTTTTCCGGTGGATATACATTCGGCGAACATGCATGTAAAAAATACCAGGATAGTGTAGTTAGGTCGTGATTAATACTTGGATGTACCATGGGCAGTTACATCCGAGGATAGTTAATATAAATATTTGGTCGAATCAATAAAAGAAGTAACATAAATGTTCCGAGTGGACATATGTAGGAGACGGAGGACATTCCGATGGAGATATAAACGTCTCCATTTGTTTCCTCAGTATGGAGGATTTAGATGGAACCAATAATTAAATTAAATTAAACTAAAGTAACCTAGCGTTCGGGCGCAAAGCGCCCGATCGCTAATAATAATAATAATAATAATAATAATAATAATAATAATAATAATAATAATAATAATAATAATAATAATAATAATAATAATAATAATAATAATAATAATAATAATAATAATAATAATAATAATAATAATAACAACTCCGGTATGCCGCGAAAGCGACCGGTGGAAGCTTCATCGGCCCTCGGCTGACCAAGAAAGCCGTCGAGTAGTCGTCGAGAGCTTGTTCTATTTTTAGCGAGAAATACTCTTCCGTTCCCTCGCTGTTTCGAGCCGTCCCAGTGGACGCGTCTACACACCGGTGCACACAGAAGGGTACGTAGTTACGAGCATTAGTAGTAAATTTTCACGGTGTCCGTGAATAGAACGGAAAACTTCTAAGACAGAAATAACGAAGGCGTCTCGGGGCAGGCTCGCGAACGCGTTTCTCGCCGGTCGCGCAGTGGCTCGGAGCAATCCGAGTTTTCCGATGTCTTTGCGCGTTAAGTTCGAGGAGGAATCGGGGAACGCACGTACAATCTTATTACTCTCTGTCATCGCGCCAGCATTATATATCTTTCCGACGAGCCTTCGCGTCTCCGCCGCTCTCTGTACTCGGCGAAGTACGAAGATAAGCACGTACGTTACGATGGGTTACGTGATTCTCAGGGCCGAGAAAGAGAAACAGAGAAATGTAGAATAATAATTATTCATGGACTGGGACGACGAGCCGGGAGGTAGAGCTGCGCGGAGGGCGTTTAAAATTTTGGCCGCGCGGCGGCAGCACCGGCGCCGCACGGTCGACCGTGGCCGGACGAAAATAACGAACGAAACGGCGTGCAGAAAAAAAGCGAAACAAACGAACTACTGAAAGAGGCAGACAGCATGCATTTTTTTCGAGACCGTAGTTACTTTGTTCCCAAATTATTATTTCGGCACGTTGTTGGGCTTTTTTTTATTTCGCGCGCTGTTTTATCGGCGATGCGGCACGAGAATAACGCTTTAACCGAGAGATCTCGAGCGAGCTGCGATCGCGGACCATCGTTGAGGGTCGTTTCGCTCGGTTCTCCGAATAGCAGCGGCGAGTTTCGCCTTCGGGTCTCTCTGTGCGGCTCTGGCGCGGAGAGAATCCGTCGAGAGCTTGTGTATCTCCCGGACGGCAAAGACGTTGATCAATGGCAAAGTCCGGCCATTCAATCAGGCAGACGAGGTGCCGAGAGTTTCTCGCGACTACCGAAGCGGTCTAAACAAGCTTCGTGCGCGCTTCGCTCGCCCGGTCTCCGTCGCGGTACAAATTGTATATGTAATACAAACACGTACGGAAAATCACACACGCTGAATGGTGCAGCCGGAGTCGGTTTTGGGAATCCCCTCTGCCCCCTCCCGCCCCTCCCCACGCCAAACAGAACGCCAACATTCCGTTAATTAAATTATCGCTTGTGAAACGGATTTAATTATCAATACCGGTGTCTAGCTGGGTTGTATAATATATCGGGCGTATTATTCGGGAGGCTGCAATACGATACCGGCCGAGTAATTGATTTCGCCAACGGAAGCGCCCCGTGGATGGGGCACGCTACCGACAACAGTTAGCTTGGCGCAGACGCAATAAAATACCTTGCTCAAGAATGACCGGACAATCATTGTCATTGCATGACAATGATCATTGTCATTGTCATTGTCATGAAAATTTGTCCGAAAATAATGTCGATTTTTCCGATTAAAAAAAAATGTCACAAGATTTTTATACAAAAATATATATATTTATGTATAGTATATATATAGTAGCAGTCCGTTTATTCGAGGTAGTGTGGGGAGAGCGTAGATCGGATAAGTGAAATCTCGGACAAGGTGGATACCATACACAATTCAAACTTGCTACTACTATAAACTACTATAATATATTTACACTGAAAAAAAAATTCGTATGAAATTTAATGTACTGTTCTGGACGTCTTTAGGCAAAAACTGGTATATTAAATTGAATGTACAATTGTGATGATAAATTCATATTCAGTATCTTAAAAACATTAGAAGTACTTTATTTTTAATGATTTACTTTAATTTCTATGAAAAAGTCATTAATTTTTTTTGCATAAAAACATTCGTCCGGTACATTAAATTTACAATTTTTTTTACAGTGTACACTAGGACCTCGACTTCATTCACAGCGGCGGGGCGGCTCCCGCTCACACTCACGCTCACGAAAATCGAGGCTCCGCATGCTTCGCCTATACTAACTGTCGAGCATGGGAAATAGCTTGCGTTGATCGATATTCGCTCCGTGGTGGGGACTGTTACGGAAACCGAGGGCGCACAAATCGGGGTCCTAGTGTACTTCCGCGCCTGGACTTTGCTGCTTTATCCGTTTTATCCGAGTTTTTCGTATTCTCCGAGCCGCGGTTAACGCGGAGGGCTCGGATAACGCCGAGGCTCGGTTGATAGAGGGTCGGATAAGCGAGCTTCTACTGTATATATATTTATTTTTTCCGTATCGAAACGCTCGGAAGGGTCGGGGTCAGAATGTTTGTATTCCGACCTGACCTTCCCGGACCCAGTCCGTTTTGTAATTTTATCGCAGCTTTGAG
Source organism: Ichneumon xanthorius (assembly GCA_917499995.1). Lineage (NCBI taxonomy): Eukaryota > Metazoa > Arthropoda > Insecta > Hymenoptera > Ichneumonidae > Ichneumon > Ichneumon xanthorius. The sequence goes on along the minus strand of OU824200.1, from coordinate 23,570,045 downwards.
CTTCTCGGTCCACCGTTCAAGTTGGCTCATTCATGCGGACCATCCCCTGTATGTTTCGTGTCACACGAGCGGTGTGGACGATGCTCCGGCTATATATTTCGCTTCTATTTCACGAATCATTTGCGAGAGAACACGATGTAGGTCGCGCTCGGGAAGAGGGAGGCGGGCGCTCCTAGTGTACGATCTGCACACACACCTACACACACACGCACACACGCACACACACACACACACACACACACACACACACACACACACACACACACACACACACACACACACACACACACACACACACACACACACACACGTATGGGTCATTCCACGCCAAATCAGCAGCCCGTGTCCCTCGCCCCCGTCGATTTTGTTAATTTTGCTTCCTCATAGAGGAAGCTTTGTGTTCGTAAAAAAAAAAATTGAGATTTTAATGTCAGAATTCTTAAAATAGTCTAAAACGTCGAGAAATATGATTTTTAGCTACCGTCCGGATGTATGTGTGTGTGTATGTGACAGAGTTGCATCGTTTAAAATGACTATAACTCGGAAATGGCTTGAGACAGCGAGTTGAAATTAGGTACACTAGTAGAGCGATCACGTCGCTTCGTTCAGTGCTATTTTCGTGAACATTGAGGCCCAACTGGAGATTTTATGCGATTTTCAATTTTTTGGCAATTCTCTGTGGTAGCTCTAACTTGCGTAAATTTGGAGCAATCGTCCTAAAACTGCAAATAAATATACTACTTTGATCAAAGACCTTTGGTATTGAATTTGGTCAAAATCCATCGAAGTGGTAAGATTATATGGGATTTTGAGTTTTTTTGAGTTTTTTGAAGAATGACTAAAAATGGTCTAATTTGAGTAAACTTGTTGGTATCGATCTTAAATTTGAAACGGGAATGGACTAATACTGTACAATGTTTGGTATTAAATTTGGCGAAAATTAATCTAATCGTTTAAGTTTCATAAGATTTTGAAATTTTTTGTTTTTTGGCAAAGTTGTACTTTTTGTCTGACACGAGTTTCAGACAAATTAATTCGAGAATTAACAAATTTGACTGTTGTAAAAAACCAGTAAAAAATCCCAAGACTCTTATGGGTCGGCAACAACATCGTAGTAGAAAATTAATAAAATTGACAGGGGTGAGTGACATGGGCTTGCTGATTTAACGGGGAATGCCCCATATATATGTATATATATATACATATACAGGGGCGAGGGAGTGAGGAGAACATGACCATTAGCAATGATAAAATATAATAGACGTTAGCGCAGTCCCCCTCTCCGACCCTCCCCCTCCCCCTCCTCCGGTTGATGGCGCAGACCTTGCCCTGCATATTGTCATTAGTCCGCACCTCCATTGTATCCGATTACATAGGAAGAATTTATACGCGCACGAACTCTCACACTCGTCCCCCTCCCCTCCTCTCCCGCGCCCCGCTAAATAGCGCGCCGTTAATATATCCCATATTCAACAATTCACGGCGAATATATATCAATTAGCCAATTCCAGAGTCACTTTTCACGACAAACAAGGACGAAACGGCTTTTATTATTTCGTTCGATAATTTTAAATGAAAATTGTTAATTAATCGTCTACCGAACGATTCGCCTCCAATTAAAATTATTTCGTTTTATGAATGAGACCGTCGACGTTTGTTAATTGGAAACCGATGTACGAATTACAGGAAATACAGACTCGATGAAAATTAATTGATAATATTGATTGCAATTAATTTTCGACGGTAAATATTTTTGAGTGGGAATGAAATGCAAGCAATCATCGCACTCGACTTTGTACTCCCGTTTCGTTTGCACCGGATTTTCGGCCTTCGCTTTTAATTTTATTTAATATATTTTTTTTTCTTTTCTCTTGGCTTGAAACAAAAAAGTTAGAATTTCTCCGTGCGCAATCCCGGTAACACGTTTACGGTCGGAGGGATTTCTAGCTTCGTCGCGATATCGTCGATACGGCATTACGTCGGGGAGGGGAGGGGAAAGGGTGGGGATTAAAGTTGTGCGGGGTGTTAACCGGCCGTCCCATTTACTATATAGCGAGCACTCTTAAGCCTCATGTATATCCCACGATGGAAACACGTGTCGAACAAAACGAATGACCGAGCACGAAAAATAAAAATAAATAAAAAAGAGGGCAACGCTCGTTGGCTTTCGGTCGATTCAGTGTGTGAGCAGTAATTCGGAATTATCCGCTCGGAGCTGCAGCGTAGAAGGGGCGTCCGAGAGATTCTCACCTCGTTTCGACCTCTACTGAGTTTCTTACCGGCGATCCTCGTCGTTCCGGGAATTTTAGCTCTGTTCGCCCGAGCGAAAAGTGAGCTCTTATTTGTTCCTTATTTTTTTTTTCAAGATGACAAGTTGAGTTTCTTTCTCTTTATTCTAAAAATCTACTGCGAACAGCGAACATAAAATCAACCACCTTATCCTCAAATGCATTCAGAAAGAAAAAAAATGTATATCTTATATATATTTTGGAAAATTGTGAATTTGGATGTCGGTTTGGATGTTTGTCTCCCCCTTCCTCCTTCTTCCTCAGCAGAGCCCCCCTTTCAGAGAAGCTGACGCCCCCCCCCCCCCGCTTTTGATCTACATGCACTACATGCCCCCGAAATTCCATTCTATAAGCATATAAAATGGATTTCCACATTCTATGAACCATACGATCCGGCATAACCGCTATTATATATGCACATGTATACAAAACTGTGTAAATTATGCCTTGCCAAAGAAATATACGTCTACTATTGTAAAAAAAAACAAAAAACAATGCTTCGATTTAGATTTTTTAAATGCTCGTGTATTTTATATACACATGTTTTTACCGATAAAAATAAAATAACATGGAAGAAAAGGATACACTGTCGTGTGCGGGGTTAAAGGGTGGGGAAGCCGAGAAGTGTCTTCCCGTAGCTATTTCAATTTTATAGCGGTTACGAAGACATTTTTTTGAAGCCCACCCGAGGGTGCCACTCGACCCAGGGACCGAAACCTCAAAAGACGTAAACAGCGGACTGTCAATCTGTGCATCCTGTACTCTTTCATTTTATTATTTTTTTCTTCGACACGTGCCAAAAATCCACTCCTGGGTGTCGTATATCCGGATCGGTGTCACTTTGCCAGATATTAATCTTTTGGCCCTTATGGCATCTCCGCCGGAAGAAAGGTCTTCCGAGCGCAGATGGTCTTCTTCTTCTTCTTCTTAGCGATTCATCCGAGAGTTCAGCGCCACACTGAAGGATAACCGGATTGACCACAGGTAAAACCGCGCTGGCCATTCTTACAACATGGAGTATATTTTTGTAGCTGGTTAATGCTACTGTTTTCTGATTTTTGTTTTTTATTAGAGTTTTTGTTCACGAGTCTCTTCTCTCGATTATGTTCGTTGAGGCTGCAAAGCCCACTACTAGTATGTAAGAAACGCGCGCACAGATGGCGCCGTCTTCCAGGCGAACGTTCGTAACGCCCGAAATTATTCAGTCGAAACTAATTAATTGGAAGAAGATGAGGACTCGACTGTTTCTCAGTTTTTTGGATGGGCTCAACATTAACCACGAAAGACATCTGCAGAAATTTCCGGAGAAAAATTCTACAGATGTGAAATACTACTGATTGTGAATCGCTCTCCAATTCGACTCGGCCACGCTCACCCCGAGTGCACATGGTCGGCTTCTTCTTCTATGTATATCAAACATTTAAAGTAGCACACTTAAGTGTCCGATTGTAGTTACAAGGCACTAAACGGCGCCGATCATGGCTATAGTTTTGCAGGTTATGCGTGATTCGCTAGACCACTTATATATTGTACAGTATTCTTCTCTCTTACGCTAGAGTATTCTGGATAAAAACTCGACCACGTGAGCGAAAGCTTATCATAGATGGCGGCCTCTTCCAGGCGATCGTTCGAAACGGACGAGTTTTTTAATCAATTAGATAGATAGAAAGATAGAACTTTATTTGGTACTTGGATAAATCCCCTAAGTACCATTGCAATACAGGCGGTAATCGTTGAGTGTAGATTAAGTCTAAAACTAAAAAAACAAGAATAATACAGAATAAGCAGAACAATTAATAAGCAGTACAGAACAGGCAGAACAAGCAATTCAGCATAATAGTTTATATATATAAATAAATTAGCCGCAACCAATTAATTAATTGAAGAAGAAGAAGACTTTGAGTGGACATACGGTTTTAAATGGAATCCGCACCACCGTAAGTAGTAATAAACAGCCGAATAAAAATCCTCAGCTGCCGTCGGGGATCGAATCCGGACTTGCTACTTGTGAGTCGCACGAGCGCAGATGGTCAAAGCACGGATCGGAAATACCACAGCGCCATGAATACCCGTGTGTATCCCTCGCGCGCCCTCTCGCGGGCTTGTACTATAAATTCAATGTGTGAGAACTCGGTCGCGGGGACGCGACCTACCGAAACTCTGAATATTCTATAACTGTCGGATATATTTATATATATTTTTTTTTATTATTTTATATTATACGTACATATGGCCAATAAAACATGAGCCGATGTATGCGAAGGAGTTTTATGGGTTGTGACGAGAGAAACAGTGACATTTTCGCCATATGGTGTTACGTTATATACGTAGCGACGGTATTGCAGGAAACAAAACTCTCGTAGCTCTCTGCGGTTTCTCCTTCCATATATACGTGTATATATATAGATATATAGACATATACGTATATGTATATGCGATCCTTTCTCTCCATACCACCTTCGTATTCTCACGCTCATCTTTCGCCCCTTCCCATTCCATTCTTCTTCGAGTGACTCGAACGAGAAAATCCACGAGCCCGAGTAAAATTGACTATTCAAAAAGAAAAAAGTTCTTTTTTAAGTGGATAAAAAAAACTGCAGCTCTTCAATTTTTTTTATTTGCAATGTTAACTGCACTACATCATGAATCCGTTTTAATTATTTTTATAAATACGAGAGATTCAAACCAACTTTTTTCGCCATGCAGGATTTTTCGTACGATATGTTTTATTTCATTACTCGTAACATTTTATCTAGACGCGTTTTTCGTCACAGCTTTTTTTCTCAACATGAATATTCGGGTAAAAAACAAAGTTAAAAAAATCTATAGCTCTTAGGTTTTTTTTACAAATCAACTCGACATCTCGTGATTCCGTTTTAATTATTTTTATAAACACGATGTATTCAAGACAACTTTTCGAACCTCCCAGGATTTTCCGTACTATATTTTTAATTTCATTACTCGTAAAATTTTATCTAAACGCGTTTTTCAATCGACCTTTTTTATCAACATGGATTTCTTTCTCTTAAAATAAAAAGATAAACTATAGCTCTTCAAATAACAAAAATATCAACTCAATCCGTATTAATTACTTTCATAAATGAAGATTCAACCCTCGCAGGATTTTCCGTACGATATTTTTTATTTAATTACGCGTAACATTTTATCCGAAAATTTTTCTCTTTCGAGCTTTTCACAATTTTTTCTCAGCATGGATTCTTTTAGGTGAAAAAATCAAAATCGAGCCATTTCAGAACCATTCCGATCGCAGAAGCATAGAAAAAACAACATTATCGCGACGGCGTTCGTCGGTAGTTCCTGTTAGAAGTGCACGGACAGTTCCACGGTGGCACGCGCGATTATCTTTTCCCCGGAACCGGAAGTACCCTCGGCTGCTCACCCACCTGGTGTTTCGTTCGTTTCGCTCGTCCGTTCGTTCGAGACTCGGCGCGGCGCATCTAGACTCTTTTCCGAGCGGAGCGTATAGACGAGCCCCCATGCTTTTCAACGTTATGGGTACGGTACATATACACAGATATATATATATATATATATATACGCAACGCGCAGCGAGCCACTGCGACCAGCCAACCGTGTTCGCCAGACAGGGTACGCCGTACTGGTTGTTACTACGCTCTCTATCCTAGACTCGTACACACAATCCACTATTAGCAAAGCCGCGATACTCGAGCAGATAACAAATATGAGGGCATAAAAAAAACGAAAGGGCGTTTTTTAAATTCTGCTTTCTAATTTTTATTGCGATTAGCGTACGACGAATAGATTCACATTTTGGCACGCAGCGAGGCACGTTCGATGCCGTACTTGTCAATACACTGTTAAAAAAGCGTGCAAAGTGATTTGCACAATTACTTCCTCATGTTTTAGGTTTTTGCACATAACTTCCTCTATGATAAATTCCGTTGTTCCATTTTGGCTTCCTCATGAAGGAAGCATAAATAAAAAACAATCTTCACAAAAAATAAAAAAAATAAAAGAACATTATGAGAAAGCGATATTAAAATTTCAATTTCCAACTTTTACGAGGAAGTGATATGAACATTTTTACTTTCATTCAACTATTTTTAAGGAAATTTTTTTATCTATTCTTCAGCGCCTATTACAGCACTATTATTCATCTTACTCTTTGCGTGATATTTGATTCGAAAAATCGTGTCAGGAGTTAAAAAAATGTCCAAAAACTGCAAATTTTCAAAATCCCATAAACTTTAAACGGTTTGATCAATTTTGGCCAAATTTAATACAAAACATTGTAGAGTATTAGTCCATTCCCATGACAAATTTAATCTCGATACCACCATGTTTACTCAAATTAGACAGTTTTTAATAATTTTTCAAAAAAATTAAAATTCCATAAAATCCGATCCCTTTGGTAGATTTCGGCCAAATTCAATACCAAAGGTCTTTGTTCATAGTATTGTATTTATATGCAATTTTAGAACGATAGCTCAATATTTAGAGTTACCACAGACATTTTTTTAAAATTTCGAATTCGCGTAAAATCTCGAAACGGGCCGAAATCTTCATGAAAATTACACCGAAGGAGGGGACGTGTCACGTCCCTTCCTTCACCACTCTACCAGTGTACAAAATTTCAACACGCTATCTTAAGCTGTTTCTGAGTTAAAGTCGTTCGGTATAGTCGATCGCACACACACACACACATACATACATCCGGATGCCAGCTAAAAATCACATTTTTTCCCGCCTACACTAAAAAGTCCACATTCCATGCCTGTAACGGGGGCGGAAAGTTGTCGATTCTTGACCAGCGGGCCAAAAAGAAACGCAGCGGGACGAAAAGTATCGTAGCGGGCCGAAAAGTAACGCAGCGGGCCGAAAAGTAGCTACAGCGGGCCGAAAAGTAGTCCCAGCGGGCCGAAAAGTAACTACTGCGGCGGAAAACTTTCCATCCCCATTGCAGGCATAGAAATGTGGCCATTTTTTAGCATAGTCGGGCAAAAAATATCGTATGCCACTCGGGAGGAAGTGCCTTTTCACCTCGTGCGAATATCTACCCTCGCTTCGCTCAGGCATCAAACTTCGAACTCGGTGACAAGACGCACTTTTCTCCCTTGTGGCATAATATAGTATTTTCGACGTTTTCGACCATTTCTAGTACGCTGACATTAAAATCTCGAAAAAAAAATTCACGAAAACAATTTCTTGCTTCCTCTATGAGGAAGCAAAATAGTACATTACGATACTAGTGCGATAAAACTTTTTCTGGCGAGTGTGAGTTTGCAGCACGAGCCGAAGGCGAGTGTTGTAATCACACGAGTTCAGAAAACGTTTTATGCACGAGTATCGTACGAAATTTTATTTCACAAGGTGTGAAAATGAGGTTTTATGCACGCAAAGCGTGCAAAGCCGCATTTTACGCACCGCGTGAAATAAAATTATAAATTTAATGCACCGGACAGAAAGTTTTTATGCAAAAACTACTACATTCAATTTAGTGTACAATTGTGATGAAAAGTTAATGAACTTTCGCAGAGAAATTAAAGTAAATTATTGGATTTGACGTTCTTTTGTCCGAATATTAAAGTCAATTATTAAAAGTAAAGTATGTCTAAAGTTTTTTTACATTAATTTTTCATTACAATTGCATATTAAATTTAATATACCAGTTTATGCATAAAAACTTCCAGTACCAGTACGTTAAATTTCATAGGAATTTGTTTCACAGTGCACGCACTCTATCCTGGACTCGTGCACACGGCCCACTATTAGAACAGCCGCGATACTAGAACAGATTACAAATATATGGGCGTAAAAATAAAAAGAAAAAAAACATTGGAAAATTTTGCGTTCTAATTTTTATTCCGATTACCGTAAGACGAATAGATTCACATTTTGGCACACATCGAAAAATACTCTTTGGGTGCTTATAAAAAAAATTCCGACACCACCGGTCGATTCGATTTATTACTGCAAGTTTGCCGGCGTCAACTAGCTGGAGTCTCCTCTATTTCATTTTATTCTGCCCTATGTTGCGGGTAAAAGAAAAAAATTAAAATAAATATCAGAAGTTCAATAATTTTGCATCTTTGGTCGGGAGCGATTTTTATTTTAACCATAAAAAAAAGAAATAAACCAGCAGTTATTAAAAAAGGGGTTTTAGGGGTTCGTACAATGACAATAATTCGGAATTTTCCGTGCCGCCGTTGAGAATATATTACACGCCGCTTGGCATTAAATTTTAGTCCAGGCTCAAGACCAAATTCGTGGCTTTGGCATGGCATTACCCGACTCTACCGGTGGTGAACCGGAGGCGAATCGGAGGCACCGAGATATAGCCCCGAATACAGAAGGCAGTCTTGGAGATATGTATTATTTTACATCTGCGCGCTCGGGGGCTATTATCGTACGTAACGAAGCGAGGAGGCACGGGCCGTGCAGGATGTGCCCCGGCGAGCTCATCCACTGAAATATATTATCATACACCCATGGTATATGGCACGGCGTGTATATATTTAAGGTATTTCGGATACGCGCCCGGGCGCCCTCCGTGCCGCAGACACGCATCGACGACACATGTTCCCAGGTACGAATGCGACATCCCTTTTCGCTACATCAATTATATAAAAAATAACATAAAATAAATGTCGCTTTTTTTCAACGATTTTTCATTTTTTTTTCCACGAATATGTTCTCGGTGTTGGTCACCAGTAGTTTCCACACCCCCCCCCCCCCCTCGTCCCAAGCACTGATTTTTAAACGACCCGTTAAGTACAGGGCAGGTTTTATTTCGACTCGAAGGCAAATAGTTGCACTCTGTCACGGTTACAGTTTCACACACATATATATATATATATATATATATATCTTCGAAATACCTTCGAAATATTTACATACAACTAAGGGTTTAAGGGGGATCTTATAATACGAGCTGGAGCGCCTACAGGCAAAGCAAAACTCAAATGTTCAATTTCGATATAAAGTTACATTCCATTCGATGGGGGCTTGTATATATATATATATATATATATATATATCTATATATTTTTTTTTATTAATGTTCCGTTCCAGGTATACCCCTTAGGGGTTTTTACTTTAGCTCCCCCCTAGCCTAACCGTGAACCTATTCTAACACTTTCCTACCCGCACTTCGCTAACCTGCTCTAATTCCGTGCGTCCGCAGCCGATTTACTTCCCCCTAACTGTACCGCATTCGCCGAGGACACAGGGAAACTGCGGGAAACCCATGTCGGTACAGCTGGCGATATTCTACTGATCCTCCGGTATTTCTGCACTTGAGTAAAGTGCAGAAACACTTAAGTTTCAGAAGAAAGCGCCTCCCGCTCACCGGTCGATGCGCCAGCTAGCGCACGGCTAAGCGGTCACCCATCCAAGCACTGACCGCGAACGATTGTGCTTGACTTGGGAGACCACCGGAGCCGTGCGCCAACCGCGCATCCACCGCTGTCGGTGACTTGTATACACACACACACACACACACACACACACACACACACACACACACACACACGCACACACGCACACACGCACACACGCACACACGCACGCACGCACGCACGCACGCACGCACGCACGCACGCACGCACGCACGCACGCACGCACGCACGCACGCACGCACGCACGCACGCACGCACGCACGCACGCACGCACGCACGCACGCACGCACGCACGCACGCACGCACGCACGCACGCACGCACGCACGCACGCACGCACGCACGCACGCACGCACGCACGCACGCACGCACGCACGCACGCACGCACGCACGCACGCACGCACGCACGCACGCACGCACGCACGCACGCACGCACGCACGCACGCACGCACGCACGCACGCACGCACGCACGCACGCACGCACGCACGCACGCACGCACGCACGCACGCACGCACGCACGCACGCACGCACGCACGCACGCACGCACGCACGCACGCACGCACGCACGCACGCACACACGCACACACGCACACACGCACACACGCACACACGCACACACGCACACACACAATACCTTTGAAAGATTTTTTTTTATGTTTAAATGTTATATTAATATTTGTGATATATAAAAATGTCTATGTTTGATAACAAGATATGTTACATGACATATAACAAATGTTTGGGTATATAACAAAAAATATTGTTAGCTTCAATTAGCGATTTTGTTAATGGTGTCGACGTTGAATCCAGCGCCTTACACGGGATCCGTGTAACACGCTGACGCGCGCGCATCTGCCCTCTGATTCCTTATACGCAATATTTACAAAAAAAATAATATTAATAAAATATAAATATATTGATATTTTATTTTTAAAAACACCTTTTAGTATTATTTTTAAACAACATAAAAATGATGCCGAAAATGTTCGAGTATACTAAAAAAAAAAAGTGTTAGTTTTAATTAGCGATTTTGTTAAGGGTCTCGTCGCCGGTTGCAGCGCCTTACTCGGGACCCGAGTAACATGCTGACGCGCGCGCGCGCCTCTGCCCTCCGGGTCCTTATATGCTCGGTCTAATTTCATCGTCACTAGATGCTCTTACAATGCTCGCTAACGAAGAGCCTGCTCGCTTGCTCTCCCGAGGTCGAACCTGTACCGTCTCATCAGCGACATACAAACTGATAGAAATCCAATCGATAGACACTCGTGAACCGCCCAACCTCTTCCGGCAGTGTGTTGTGCTGTAAATATACTTACTGCACACGCGCCAAAGTGTGCCGGCAGCGGGCACGAGTTGACTGCACGTACACGCCTCAAATAACATCGAACATAAGCGATCGACCTGATTAAATATTCTTGGCCCGAAGCGTTGGATACACGTACGTGTATACAACCCGAAGTGTCGCCTCGAGATGATACCGTACACTGCTTCGTACGCAAAGTGGAAATCAATGTTACGAGGCGAGCGCGGAAGGTAGGCTGGGTGAGGAGCATCCGTATGCCATTTGAGCTCTCTTGCATATTCCCTTCCCCCTTCTGTTGTTACACTGTTACGCTGCATGGCGCTCGGGGAATACCTAACGAGATGTACCATGCCGGTAATATTGCAGTCTCGCTTTCGACTCGGTGCGCGTTTTGAAATTTGCTTTGACTACGCGCCGTATTAAATTACCGGAAATGGATGCGACACGGAAAAATTGCTTCTCGCACGATACGGTCGTTGTGAACATTTTCACCTCGGTCGACCTTAGTTAGCGTGAATTTGTATGAAATTCTCGTTTAGTAGGAGAACGAATTCAGAGGCGAATTTTTGGGAAAATGTTGTATCTTGAGAAAACGTTGAATTACGATAAAACTTTAAGTTTCGTTCCCTCACCGAAGCGGCCTTGTATACGTGATTTGTTTTTTTCTTTCGAAATCCTCATTTTTTGTTTTCCTTCGCGCGGAAACCAAAAAAACGAAAGAAACAAAAATAAATAACAATAGCAAAAATTTGATTGTCGTTAATTTTTTTTCGCGACGATTACCACAGACCGTGAAGTACGGTGTGGCTTTCCCGGACTTGTTGATCGACTCGCGTGGGGCGAAAAGCCACGTACGATAATACGAGTTACAAATTGCCTCCCGTGTGTCATGTACAAATGGGATACGCTCCGTTGCGCACTTTCCTTGTTGGTTCAAATTTTCACCGACACAGCTTTGAATTTACCCCCGCAATTGCTTCGAGTCCGAGTTTCACAATTTTCCTCATACATGCAAACCACAATACTTCCATAGTAAGTATGATACACTATATTCGCCATGCGTTACTCATTCGTGCATTATTATCGTCGGCTACAACTTCCGCCCAACTAACCGCAATCCTCCAAGTCTGCACAATGAAAGTGGCCTTTCCTCACGGACTCTCGAACATTTTATATTAAATAAATATATTGAAACGTTTCGATATTCCGTGGGAGCGGAATATCGAACTCACGATTTTTTAGATCGTCTTCTTCCGAATGGAAGGTAAAGAGTTCGGTACTGGACCGGCTGGATAAGGTGTGGAGGAAGGGATTCCCGCATATGCTTCGGGGTAGAGGGAGGCAGCTGGATTGCTGGCCCCCTTGATAACGCACTGAGTGCGTTATCAGACCGCTCTCCCACATATGCGAGAGAGAACAAGGAAAGAGGAGTTCTTCGGTCTTGCAATTCGGGGACTATGGAGTCGACCCGACGTTCAAGGCCGAATACTCTCACTCTGTGAGCCTACTCTGCTCAGAGACACGTATGCCGAAACATACGTGCTTACGCAGTCTACAAACTAATACAACGAGGCCCCATTCTGGGGTTACCTCGAGGAGGTAGTGGTCAATTCTTTTAGGGATGGGAAAGGACCTAGAGGAGAGGACAGGCAGAGCCTTTATGGCCAGCCCGGGGCAGTCTCGCTTGCGAGAAGCGGACGCCAGCCGGCCATCTAGCGGCAAAGTGCCAGACTCTGCCAGGGGGGGGGGTCTGTCCCGTTACAATATATATGATTAATATCATAATTACATTTATATAATAATTAAAAATAATAATAATAATAGAATTACAGTAGAACCCCGATTAACCGGGGTCGGATTAACCGGGAAGCTGATTAACCGTGCGTCTTAGGTTTTTTTTTTAATGCTCGGAGCAAACCAAAGTCCCTGAGTACTTCCAAAAAAAGAGTAGCTTACGTACTATTCATGAAAAAAAATTATCCAAAGCTTTACATTCTAGTTCACACTATTGAACAATTAAGTGCAAGTTGTATCAAATGTCATTGTAACTAGTCAAAATAAAGTTATCTTGTTAGCCATTATTGACTTATATACTTTCGCTGTCTAATTTGGATTAACCGGGCCTTCGATTAGCCTTCGAGCATCCCGGTTAATCGGGGTTCTACTGTATTATAAAACTGAATAAATATATATATACATATATATATATATATATATATATATATATATATATATATATATATATATATATATATATATATATATAATTACTCGAAGAAGCAAATCCGTCTCGTCGTCAGCGCCGATGACCCATTATAACGATGCGAGCAATAAGACGGTAAAAAGCAGGCTTGGAGGAGGGTGCTCGCTTATCGCCCCGGCGTAAGCGATAGCGAGAGGAAAAGGGAACGAGGGAGAGGCAACGAGAGAAAACCGGGGAGAGATCAAGTTTTAATTAGTTCTATACTATTTCAAGAGGAGAGGACGCTAAGTACTTCTGGATGAAGTTTCATTCGCGTTATCATCACCGTCAAGCGTGAGCCCACACCGGCTTCCGATCCTGACTTCCCATACACTCACCGGCATTCTACCGCCTCTTTCTCACTCCCCCGGCTCTATCAGTTCCTCTGTCTGCCTCGAGTAGAAATTTATACGAAGCCAGTCTTGCACGGGTACAGCTGAGTCTGCTAGTTACCAGCGAGAACTCGCGCGGCTCGATTAATTTACTAATTGTTTCGATTTGCCGGGAGTTCGGTAATAGTTGGGCCTCATAGTTTACAGAAATTTGTGTACGGGGTGTCGGGCACGATAGAGCTTGTGGGAAGGGTAAATAACTCGAACTTTGACGTGAAAAAAAACGAAAAAAAACAAAGGGTTACAAGGGTACATTTGTTATTTTTTTTAAACGCAAAAATAATTTGTTTCAAAAAACACACTCTTCCACATATCTTCATACATTTTTCCGCAGAACACAAAATGGAAAGTACTTTTCCCTAAACTGACGCGGAAAACCGCTATGTAATGAAAACAAAAAATTTTGAAATTAATTTCCATCAATGTCGAACTTTCTCGATTCTCATTATCCCAGTAAATAAAAACAATAAATTGTTCATTTGCAATATTTTAAAACGTAAAAACTAACATTTTCAAAAAACATACTCTTCCACACATCTTCATATATTTTTCCGTCGAGCACAAATGGAAAAGCAATCTTCCGCAACCTCACACTGAAAAATCGTTATACGAAAAAACCACAATTTCATATTTCATTCTCATCGCTTCCGAACTTTCTCATTAACAGCCTGCAGCTTCATCTCGATTCTCATTACGCCCCAAAAAAGAAAAAGAAGTATTTTCCTTGATTAAAAAAAACCTCTAAAAATCGACCGTCATTAATCCCCCCTACGCTCGATTAGATCCTAATATAAATGCATACAAAGTGGGTTGCGTTACACCGTTAGGGATCCCCGACTATACAGCGAGTGAAATTTACTCTGTTCATTACGAAAACTCGGCGCGTGCTGAGTGGATCTCCCCCCCCCCCCTCCCCCCCTCTCAACTCAGGCGCGCAGCATCCAGAGTCCTCTATTCCGCGTCGCGGACGATCTACTTTACGACTCATACGTGACTCCTCCAGCGGTTGTATATCCCGGCAAGGTGGACGAGCCGGGAGTCCTGAAAGGGCTGGCCCGGAAACGGTCTGCTTCGGGAACTCTGCGAAGTGGCTAAAGGAAGAGCGTGAGCGCCGACGAGTGCGCGTTAAGCCAGAGATACACATAGCTGATATATATATATATACACACACACAAGCATCCGGGCGAATGAAGTGAGTGTGAAAAAAGGTCGAAATGAAGGTATAAGGATCGTCCGAGTGGATAAAGTCGATGAATCAACGAGAAATTAGATTTCTCGACGGGGAGCGAATGAGCGGAAGGGGGAAGGAAAGAGCCTCGGGTAGAGTTCGTGCCTCATCGAGAAAGCGCCGGACCCCGAACGTGCTCGTAGCTTGGCCAGGCCGTCCAGAGATGGCTCGCGCGGCGCTTGGAAGACTAACGATAATAAAACGTCGTTGCGCTAGCGCCGGGACTTCTTCTCTCGCCTCAGGTACAGTTCGGGGTCACATTGTCTTTATATATCACTCGCCGGTATTCGAGACGGGCGAGCCAGTGAAACTATTACCTTATACCAGCTCCGGTCGGTAGCGCGGGGAGGTGGGGGGGGGGGGGGGGGGGAAGCGGACTGGGACCGAGTCTGTTCCTCCCGCCGTTGTCCTTCGCCGGGCGCTCACTTCGTTCGTACTCTGGAATGTAATCACACTGGATACGTCGCAATGAAAGGGCGGAGGAGAGAAAGGTGAGTGTTTCACGGAACGAGCGCGGAGAGAGATATTCAACCCACTCCGATAACGAATAAGTATTAGCTTGCGGAATCCTGAAATTCAGTTCCAGCTCGGGGAGCAGCGCTAGCGGCTCGGATAACCTTCGAGGCCCCCCACTCCTCCCTGGCCGGCCCCGACAGTCAATTACTACCGTAATATCGTCGATCCCGAAAAGAGTCTCGTTCGCTAGCTCGCGACTCGAGAGGTTAAAGACATTATACGAAAGTGGGGTAGGGATGAGGAAAAATAGAGAGGAGGTTAGGTCGACAAGCCAACGTAAGAAGAACGGGAATAAAGAGAGCAGTGAATTGAAGCCTCGAGCAGAGAAGGGTAAAGAGAGATGTTTAAAAAAAATAAAAGGAAAAATTGTGGAGGAAGTGAAGGGAATGGAGGAGGGGGATGAAAGTCGTTCGGAATAAAATTAGGATCGAAGGAAAGGAGAATAAGAGCGGCAGATATCTGACGGATATTGGAAAGCTATAGCTATAGCTGTGCGTACGGCACACGTATATATATATAACGGGTGTGTATGTGTGTGTATATATATATGTATATATAAAAGCAAGATTCGAG
Organism: Ichneumon xanthorius; assembly: GCA_917499995.1. NCBI lineage: Eukaryota > Metazoa > Arthropoda > Insecta > Hymenoptera > Ichneumonidae > Ichneumon > Ichneumon xanthorius. The sequence goes on along the minus strand of OU824200.1, from coordinate 23,554,125 downwards.
TGAGTGTGCGCTTTGGGTTAAACGGAAGAGAGCCGGCAGCGAGATTCTTTGTCGAATTATCGAAATGCGAGCGGGGCAGGTTGAGAGGTCGAACAGTATTGAGAAAGGGGATAGAATGGTTCACGGGAACGTTAATAGGAACGATTGGGGTAAAGAGAGGTGAAGGGGGCGGAGGGTTTGAAGTGGCAATGGTAATGCCATTGATCCGTTGGAATGCTACTTTGTCGACGAACTGTTTCTGACCCAACGCTTTCCACGATTATCCTGCAACCGTTGCAGATCGCACGAATCTGGGGAATTTATTTTTACTGCGATGCGGCTCCCCGCCAATAGTCGTGGACGTAACGATTTTTGAGGTTACGCGAAAGATTCCCTCCATCCCTGACGGATTTTGTCGATAATAAAAAGTGTAATATATTTTTATGTTGAAGGTTTACACGATATCCTGGGAAATTCGCTACGCGAGCAATGCAGTAATTAAGATAAAAATGGGATCTTCAATTTCAATTTTTTTTTAATTCTGAGAAATGAGGGAAGTAAGTAAATAAGGGCTGAAGGACTGGTCGATGGCCTGTCGGCATCTTTAATGTATAAAGAATCAAGCACGAAACCTTCATTTTATGCACGACCCAAAGGTATCGCGCCCATTACACTTACTCTCCAATTTACAATCCTTTCACACTACACAAATTCCTGAATATTTCTAGACCACTAATAAACGTTTTTATGCATTGGCTGCCTCGTAAATGACGTTATACGCCGAAATGGTCGGTAAAGGGAGCATGGTCGGGAATAGGGACATTTACCTTATTTACTGGATCCTTCGCTCAGTGTACTTTCTGTTGAAACATCCACCGAGCGAACGACTAAAAGTTGTGCTTGGAAAAATCTTGCTCTCACCCTTTTGTCTGTCTTGACATATCACACATGCAGTAAATGTGTGGTATGTCAAGGCAAATAAATAAATAGATATATTGACATGTAAATAAATAGATTATACATTTTGTTACCGACAGAGGTAACTCACATCGGCGTAAGCAGTGTTCATGTGAAATTTGTTACCGACAGTGGTAACTCACATCGGCATAAGCAGTGTTCATGTGAAATTTGTTATCGACAGTGGTAACTCACATCGGCAGCTCGCACCGAACCTGGGGAATTTTTTGTTACTATGATGTTGCTCTGCCAATAATCCTGCACGGAAAGATTATTGAGGTCACGGGAAAGATTCCTTCCATCCCACACGGACTTTGATGGTAATAAAAATTGTAATACATATTTATTTTAACAGTTTACCCGATATCTTGAGGTACCCTAGATGAACAGTACAGTAAATAAAAATATATACATCGTCTTCGGTTTTCATTTAAAAAATTGTGAAAAATTACGGAAATAAAAAATAAACGATTACAGATTTTATTACCGACGGCCCAATAGAGAAAATGTTCTATCGAGAGCACTATTAAAATCCACATTGAGAAATTTTACTGTAAATAAACATCACACAATTTATGAAAAAAATTCTAAAAAATTACGGAAATAAATAAATAAATAAATTACAGATTTCATTACCGAAAGTGGTAACTCACCTTGCCACAACGGTTGACGCGTCGATTTTGAAAATTCCTATCGAGAGGTCTCTTGAACTCAACTATTGAGAAATTTCACCGTACACGTGTAAATAAAGATCGCACAATTTATCGTTGGCCGGCTACACACAATATACGACTCTTTGTGCGGAACGGGCAGCCTAATGGCTGAATTCACGCGAACGCCCGTTCGATCAGTGACGCCCGTGACGTAACGTCAGAAAATACGACTTATATCTACCTCGCGCTATAACTTACATCTTATATTTTGTTCTGCACAACGAGAGTTACATTTTTTTTCTTTACGCTGTTCTTTTTCCAACACAGCCTAGGCTGAGGATATTTATACACGCGGACAATGGAACGTGTTTTTTTTGTGCTCCGGGTCTGTTTGTTCTTTTTGTCCTTGCCGGAGCAACTCGCACCTCGAGAGCGTCGTCGGACACAGTGAAAAGTAAAGCGACGCAACGAAGCGTGTATTCTTGCTAAGCCTTCCCCCCCTAGAGGCGTATTTTTACAAAGTCATGCAGCACGTGACCACTTGTCACGTCTTATTAAGTGACACACGAGACTCGATGGTTATCGTCCACCGACCCTCCCTTTAACCACCTTGCTTTTACCTTTTCTTTTTTCTCCTTTCTTACACCGGAGGAAGTTTTCTGGCCACACGAGACGCGATTTAACATGACGTGTTACTCCACCGCGCTGAAATTTCAGCGACTATTTAAAGCCAATTATATTGTGTTTTTTAATCCTTAAGGCGATATTAAACCCCTTCCTTGATACCGAAGCTTACCTCGATCGGTAATAAAAACTGCAATTATATTTTTTACTGTAAAGACAGTCTGGAATTGGAAGAAAATTCTTCTATGAAGCTGATATCGATTTACCTTCATGTGAGAATTTACTTTCGACCCGCATATCATCAGTGCCATGTAAAAAAATTAATTACAGGTTTTATTTCCGAGCTAATAATTGTCGGCGCGTCGACGGAACAAAAATCTGTTTTACCGAAATGGAATATCCAAGGAGACCTTAATTAACCCTTTGAAGCATACATTTTTTTTTCAAGTAGTATGAAGTTTCAAATACATGGGCTGGTTATTAACGCATTTTTCCTGATTTCAAAGCCGTTTATGAGCTGCGATACGTCGTGCTTCAAAGGGTTAATAATTACATACACGTAAATAATTAAATACACGTGAAGAGACATAACATTTTTTAACCGTTGAAAAAAATATACATGTATAAAAAAATTATCGAAAGACCGTCGACGTCAGAATGAAATTTTATCTATGAAGCGCCGCAAATTTACAGCGAGGGGAAATACGTCTTTTTACTCTTCTCAAAGGGATCGAAGAGATAAAAAAAATGGGTTTTTAATAATGTCTCTCATGAGCTGGAACTGTTACGCGGAAAAATGTAATAGTTCGGAAAACTCTCAGCACGACTCTGCAAGGGGTTTAAAAAAAAATTGAAAAAATGAGAGCACGTCATGATTATCACATTGATGGGCGAAAAATATTCCGGAGCTTTCCGGTAGTTTTTTAAATCTTATACATATATATATAGCACACCGAAATTTTATCTATGAAGGGCTAACATTTTCCACTCGAGGTAATACGTCTTTTTTTTACTGTTCTCGACTGGATCGAGGAGATAAAAAAAATGGGTTTTTAATAATGTCTCTCATGAGCTGGAACTGTTACGCGGAAAAATATAATAGTTCGGAAGTCTTTCAGCACGACTCTGCAGGGGATTTAAAAAAGAATTGAAAAAATGAGTGCACGTCATTATTCTCACACTGATAGGCGAAAAATATTCCGGAGCTTTTCTGTCGTCGTCGCATGTACTTTCATACTTTTTTTTTATCTTATAGATATGCACATATATATATAAAAACTCGTGGGTATAATAACAGCGACACCGGGAGCTCTGACAGTGGCAAGAATCGTAACACGTTCCTCCTTCTCGACTCGCGTCTCGTTACGAGGTAATATTCGCGTGACGGCGAGTCCCTCGAGGCAGCGACGACGGCGGAGGCAAGCGCGCGGCAAAATATCACGGCGGCACAGTTGGGGGAGGGCGGGGAGCACCTGTCAAGAACGTGTGCGAGAGAGTGCGATCCTTGTACAAGTATTATAATAAGCGTTCCGGCGTCAATATTCGACGGATTTTTTTCTACGCAGAAAAGAAATGCCCTTATAGAAAAAATAACAATTAAAAATTAAAAGGCAAGACAATTTTAACGAAATTTTCTAAAATCACATTTTTCTTGTTATTTTTTTTATTTCTCGAGTGTAGAAGTATTACAATGGGCGTTCCATCATCCACTTGACGAGAGATTATTCGACGAAAAATTACATATAAAGTTGAAAAAATATAAACGTAAGACTAATATTACGCGATTTTGTAAAATCGAATTGTTATTATTACTTTTTAATTTCTCGGGTGTGCGAGTATTGTAATAAGCTGTCCGGCGTCACTCCACTTCACGAGCATATTCAACGATTTTTTTTTTCATACAACATCCGTTCAATCCTTCTAAAAATTAAAAGAAAGAGTAGACAAAAAAATGTAACCCACCGAAAATATTACGAAATTTTGTAAAATAGAATTTTTATTATTTATTTTTGTACTTCTCGTGGGTACCAAGTGGTTCATGAAATTTTATCAATGAACTATTCTAACAACCGTTCCGTCGTCACTAAATTTCACGAATTTGTTTTGTTCACTTACAAAAAATCGAATCGTTATTGTTTCCAAAACATAAAAAAATGAAAACAAAATTGTTTACGAAATGTATAAAAATCAAATTTTGATTAACATTTTTGTTTCGGTTGTTCGGAGTGGTCAATGAAATTTTATCTATTTCGTAACTCGTGTAAGTCCCGGATTCGACTCGCGTACAATCTATTCCAACAAGATGCACGATATCCGACGGACCGGAAGTGGCAAAAAAAAAAAACGAAGAGCTTCGGTAGCGCTTGCACGTTCCAATAACTGCTGCTGTCGATCGGGAAGCCCTTCCCAAAGGGGAAGAGGAGTTGCCACGAGCTATTTCGTCCAGATGCCAACGACAGTGGGTAGAGAGGAGCGTGGACGAAGAGAAATAGAGGAAGGAAAGGAAGCTGACTCTTCGGGAACAATAAGAACCTCTCGAGAAATACGTGACCGTATACCGGAGGATCCCCGCGTTGCGAATTCGTGGGAGGAAGCAGAACCGTGCCGGTGGCCGCGCGACGAGGTGTCGAGGATCTTTCCGGAAATAATCGAGTCGACGAAACCGAAGCCTATTACCTCGGAACACCTTTTCCAAAAAATGTTTTATTCACACAACCTCGACCAGATATCAGAGCCATCGTCGGAGCCTTCACTGAGTATGAAAAAAAGAAATAAAATTATTTAGGGCAAAAGTGACGAATATTTCCCTTCCCGATTGGCACGTAAATCAATCGTATATGGACCGGAACATATTCGCGCTCTTTGCCCTAAATCATATTTTTACTCTGGCTGAAGGACCCAGGTCGATGACCCTTTGTCGAAGTGTAAAATTAGCATTAGGTACAATATTTAGTATAAGAAGACAACTGCAAATATTAACGTTGGCAATAAATCTCTTTTACTACTACTTATATATTTTTTTAATAACAGTTCATTGAGGAACCCGAGTTACCTCTGAACGCCTTTTCCAAAAAATGTTTTATTCAAACAACCTCGACCGGATATCAGAATCATCTCCGCCGGAGACGAAGTTTAAAAAAATAAAATTCACCCCTTTTACACTATACGAAAAAAATAAAATTACAGTCCACTGAGAAACCGGACGTCAGATAAAATAAAATCATCGCTCTAATGCATTGAATTTTCGTTAATATAGATTCAGATAAAACGCCGATCGAAGCAAAAAAACAAAGAAATAATAAGAATAAAAAATGAAATAAATTGGAGTTAACGAAGAATCGGGTCTTATCAATAACGAAATGATTGCTTCGACGCGCTGAATTGTCTTTAACATCGATTCGAAACAAACGAGCTAAAAAATAAAAAAGATAATAAAAATAAAAAATCTAATAAATTAGACTTAACGAATAAACCGGAAGTTGAATAACGAAATTATTGCTTCGACGCGCCGAATTGTCTTTAACGTCGATTCGAAACAAACGATGCAAAAAAAAAGAACCATTTCGACCACCTTAATTAATGCCTCTCTAGAGTAATAATTTTTTTGTCCCTCAGACCGTCCGACAAGCAACGGATAGCGGTCACTGTCCTCGCGAAATGTCCCCGCGATTTGATCTATCTCTCTCTCGATCCGCGCGCGTTTGCACGACGATACATCAGAAGACCGCATGCTAATAAGAGCCGCGCTCGTGCGTTCGCATTATGCGTGCCTCTGTGTGTACGTTGTAAATTCAGCGACACGCGACATACGCCAAAGTTATTTACAACTCGTAGACCGATGCACATATACGGGCATCGCACGATAAGGCGTTTCCACGCGAGCCACCGTTTTTATATCGTGATAATAAACATAATTTTTATATTTTTCCAAAGGGCTTTGCACCACTTCGCACCGGGTAGGCGGGGGGGTTAGGGAATGGGGTCGAACACGCTGAAAAATCCCAACGTCGTTGTGTTTATTTTGATTATTTTTTGTTATTCGCCTATGAGATGCTGCACGAATAACCGATCGAGCACGAGACGGCGGTTGTGTTTCAGGCTCGTGCAATACATACCGTGCGATGCACCTGCACCTCCCCAGATGCTATCGAGCGAACTAATGCCCGATTCACCGGGAACAAAATCTTGTGTATGTATTTCGGAGAGTTGTTTGCTCGTCCGGCACGCATTTCCGCCCCGACTGGCGATGTTAATTTACCGGTAATGGTACCGGTCACTTTAACGGTCATTTTTCAAATACATTACGCTCTGGTCGTTGAAACCCTCAATTTTAGATATTTCATACAAGATATTAAGCTGGTAAAGAAAAAAATTTAAAATAGATAATATCAATAATAGATCATTTCTTAAGGGATTGCTGAGATGTTGAAAAATAGTACTTTGCAATACTAATACGGAAAAGCGGTCTTTCGACAAAGGTTGTGAAGTTGGCCGCTCGAGAGAAGACGAGTGCTGCCTACTTCCCAACCGCCGTCGGGAGATCTCTTTTTCGTACAAGTATCGCATACTACTTTTTGTGACAAGTGCACGAAAATTCCCGCTTTTCGTGCCTGTGAAGTGCGTTCGGAAAAATAACTACAGTGCCAGATAAGTGTGCGCGAAAAGTAACTAGAGTGTTAAAAAAAGTGTGCTCAAAAATAGCTAGAGTGTGAAAAAAGTGTGCGAAAAGGAACTAGCTTGTCAAAAAAGTGTGCGGGAAACAAACTAGCGTATAATATTAGTATCTACAGCATTTTTCGCGCATCCTCTGCTAGAAATCGCCACTTTCGCCACACTTTATAGATATGAAAAGCGGGACTTTTCGTGCACATGTTACAAAAAGGTGGTTTGTGAAGATAAGGGATATCAGAGACGATTATGTATATGGAATATGACGGACAATTGTGGTCGAAATACTTGGAAAAGGTTATATGTTTTTATATTATTTTCTAGGGTTTTTGGAATGGTTTTATTATAAGAGCTGGGTTATGTAAAAAGCCGACAGGGTATACATAGAAATAAAACAACTACTACTACTACTACGACATTAACGGATTGCTCTTTTTACAGATAAAAAGAAAATAGAACATTTCAATAGCTATATCACTCAGTATGCAATCACATGTGTCCTCCTTTGGCTTTGGAACAAATATAATATAATATAAATAATATAGTATTGTATCTGGAAAGAAATGAGAAAATACATACATATATTTTAAACGTTCTAACTCGTGTCCTCGGAGAGTATGAATAAATCAGTGCGCTGAAAGTCAATTTTACATATTTCATATGAAATATTAAGCTCGTAAAAAGTGGATCAAGATGTTGAAAGTTACATAATATAATATTGTGTCTGGAAAGAGATGAGAAAAAAAAATTGTTTAAGCTATAGATATATAGTTTGAAGTTTTATCTTGTGTCCTCGGAGAGTACGGATAATCAGTGCGATGATGGGGGCGGACGAGAGGGGAGGAGGGGGGGGGGCGAGACTCCGGCTGGTCAGATGGGACCGCGGAAGAAAGAGTGGTATCCTCTTCGTAAACGTCTGGATGAGAATCTTTGGAGAGATCAAGCGGCTGGAGGGGTCTTCGTAATCGAGTTTTAATCATTAGTAGCGACCGCGTTGGGAATTTGGGATTTGCCGCATTGCTGCCCCTCCTCAATGCGGCTTGTATATACGTATATATAGTGACGGAAATAGATGAGAGGAGTTGCGAGGAAAACTCCGTTGTGAGGTCGACAGAAAAAACACTATATACTAAACTATATATATATATATATGGAGGATGAAGAAAAATGAGAAAGGGACGGAGAGAAAGATCTCGGACAATTTATCGATAAGCAACGTAACCCGAGTGCACAGAGGAGTGCTTCCTGCTCCGCTACGTGTACGTAGCGGTCGCTGCGCTGCATACAGTCGCGATTCTCTAAACGAGGTAAAAAAGGAAGTAAAATCTTTGTTAAAATTTTAATCAAATTTTTATTTCTCGAATATATATATATATATTTTTATAGTCGATTATCGATGTTGGGTACGACTTTTGGCCAAAATGGCAATTGGATTCTGCTTCGGTACGAGAAAATACATGGAAATAGGTGAACGAAAAAAAGATTTTGAACAGTTCAATTTTTTCCCCAAAAATTGCAAGGGTTGCATTGCTATTCTCTAAACTAGGTCGAAACGGAATTAACACATTTGTAAACATTTTTATTTCGCGAATATCATTAGACATTTTTAAAATTAATACTCGATTATCGATGTCGGGCTCGACTGTCGTCCAAAATGGCTATCGGATTCTTTTTCGTAATTTTTTAAATTAACACTCGATTATCGATGTCGGGCTCGACTATCGGCCAAAATGGCTATCGGATTCTTTTACGTAACATTTTTTGAAAGTAAAATTCGCTTGCGGGCTGCCAAAGAAAAAAAAATTGTTTCAATTCACCTTTAAATTCTTACCATTTCATACGGGATTGACACGACAACATATTACCTTGACAGTATTGCCGATCTTGTCTCACTATCATATGGAATCGACAGTAGAATCGACAGTAGAATCGACAGTAGAATCGACAGTAGAATCGACAGTAGAATCGACAGTAGAATCGACAGTAGAATCGACAGTAGAATCGACAGTAGAATCGACAGTAGAATCGACAGTAGAATCGACAGTAGAATCGACAGTAGAATCGACAGTAGAATCGACAGTAGAATCGACAGTAGAATCGACAGTAGAATCGACAGTAGAATCGACAGTAGAATCGACAGTAGAATCGACAGTAGAATCGACAGTAGAATCGACAGTAGAATCGACAGTAGAATCGACAGTAGAATCGACAGTAGAATCGACAGTAGAATCGACAGTAGAATCGAAAGTAGAATTTTTCTTTGGCAGCCCGCAAGCGATATTTTTTCAGTCTTTCAGGCACGATGTAAAAAAAAAATAATCAAAAGATTGTTTTCACATTGGGACATGGTTACTATTCGAAGCCTCCTACTGTATCCGACCGGTAACATCGAGAGGACAAAGTCGCGAGAACGAGAAAGAGCGCAGTGCATCTATACATACGGATGTATAGCAGGAAAGTGGCCGGCGAGCGCGGGGCGTTCGGATGGGCAGCGGGGCAACTCAATTACAGTTCTCTTCGCGAAGTGCAAGCAGCGGTGGTAGCGAAAGAGGGCGAGCAGCGGGCGCAGCGAGAACTACGGGGAGCGTGAACACGGCCGGGCGATGCTTTATGGAACAACGAGGGCGGAGTCTTCTCGAACAGATGAAGACGTAGGTGGTTGCGGCGGCAACTATGTAATCACAGCTTTCGCGTTCATGCGGCGGGAAGGGCGAGAGGAGCGTCGACGGGACGCAGTTAACTTCGGCAGGGCGGGGCGAGGAAAGGAGAGTTGGGGGGGGGGGGGAGGTTTCTGCACCTGGAACCGGCTAGCGTTCCGACCTCCGGAATCTACCTTGCGCTGTTAATGGTATCTTGTATACCGTGCAGTTATAGCCAAGCGAACGGTTTATGCAGGGGAGGAAACACAGAAGCGTCCTGTGGAAAGCTGAAGCACGCCTGACGATCGTGTTCGACCTCCTGTTCTGGTCGACCAGAAAGTACGGATTTTATTCGACCGTAGTCGGTCACACGAGCCCGGGCGTGGACGCAAGCACAATCAGGATAATAAAACAGCCGTGATAGGAGGACCATCGTTGTAGTGTTGTTTTTGTTTGATTGTATTGGTTGGGGGAGTTGTTTGATTGTATTGGTTGGGTATTGGGGGGGGGGGGGGGGGGGTTGCGCACCTTTTCGCTCCGCGTGCGAAAAACCGTATTTTCACACCTTGTGAAATAAAATTTTGTCGGATACTCGTGCGAAAAACGTTTTCTGAACTCGTGTGATTGATGATGATCGTGTGTGATGAACACTCGCCTTCGGCTCGTGCTGCAAAGTCACACTCGTCACAAGAAGGTTTTCCATCACTCGAAAATGGCCACTTTTCCGCCCGCTTTGCGTGCGTAAAACCGCCATTTTCGCACCTTGTGATGAAAAATTTCGTATATCCCTCGTGCGGAACACTTTTTCTAACTCGTGTGATTACAACTCGTGCAAACTCACACTCGTTAGAAAAACGTTTTTCGCCCTCGTGGAGTAATGTACTATTTCGCACTCGTATCGAAAGGTACTATTTTGTAACACGAGCACGAAAAGTCCCGCTTGTCGTGCCTGTAAAGTGTGGCGAAAGAGGCGCTTTCTACCAGAGGACGCGCGAAAAATACTGCCGATACTATTTTACTCGCTAGTTTCTTTTTCGCACACTTTTTTAACACTCTACACTGAAAGAAATATATTGTACTGGATAGCAGACAGATAATACCCAGTAGCATATTTTATATTTCGTATAGGGATAGGACTAATTATTGTAAAGGGAAGTATCTATTTATAGTAGTGATAATATATTATCCAATACTATCTACAGATAATAACAATCCCAACAATCTCGTATTCAACGATTGAATATCTTCGTATACTATCGGCTGTACGTAATTTTCTAATATCAGAGATACTAAGAAAGCTTGCAATCTATTATTGTACCATTGAATATCTTCATATTCTATCCGCTATACGTGATCTTCTAATATCACAGATACTAAGAAAGCTTACAATCTATTAACCTATTAATCTATTAATCTATTAATCTATTAAAAATATAATAACTATCAGTTAAAAGTGACCCTGCGGAACTATATATACATTTCCTTTGATATTTTCGACAATTATTTGAGGGCTGAATTCTATCAGGTCAGTTTGCTGAAAAATATCTCCTTCGTTCCCTTCGCTATCAATATATCCTCAACCTTGCCAAACGTGGTCAGTTCGTCTTGCACACCGATAAAAAGTGTATAGTGCCGCTTATAAAGGGTGTTATACGCTTTCACCCAATCCGACGTAGACATTTTTTTTCCTGGATGCTTTATATCTAATTGCTGAGTAATACGCTTCGGTAAATCATCCCTCAAATTTTTCCACACACACACACACAGAAACAATAAAACATGAACCGTTGTGCGCCACGCGAGTCCGTGCCGTTGTGCGCCACAGCAGCGACTGACAAACACTGGACGAACTCCCGATTCCCCCCGAAACTCACGACAGATTTTTCAATATCTGGATACTAACGGCGACAATACATTATACTAGTCGGTTCAATATGGTTACTTAGCCGAAGACCCCTTATTGTCTTGCGATTAAGGATGCTTCACACGTACATTCCCAAAGTGAGATTCAGTGAGAATTTGAACACTTCCTAATGGTATAAAAATCTGATAAAAATCAACTGTATTAAAGGTGTCAATAACATTAATTTTGCATAATAATAATATCAAAAAGTTATTAAGAAATTGCTTAAAAAAATTGTTCAACTAATAATCAATAATCCTTTTTTTCTCTGTTCAAATGAATTAATTGATTTTTTAGAAGCCGCATGCATTTTTTCGGAATTTTCTTACATTTTTTAATATTCCGTTTCTGAAATGTTTGTAAGGCTATAACTACGGAACTGTTGGTGCAATCGCCTCGAAATTTTTTGTGTGTACTGTAGAATCGTGATACGAAAACATATCAGAAATTCGTGTGCCGACATCGATTTTTCAAATTTTCGAATAAAAAAAAATTGAAATGTACGAAAATTCTGAAAAAATTAATATGAATTTTAAAAAATCCAGGAATTCATTTAAGGTGAGACAATAATTGTGTTTGTCTGATTTTTTATTTAAAAATTAATTTTTTTATCATTTGTTAATAACTTTTTGGCATTATTATTATGTAAAATCAAAAGTCTGGACATCATTAATACGGCTGATTTTTTTCAGACTTTTGGTATATCACGAAGTAGTGAAATTTTTATCAAATTAAACTTTTGGTTGGGAATGTATGTGTGATACATGCTCAAGTTCGGTAATCCCGCTTAATACATTTTTATATTGCAATTGCGACTGTGATAAGAAATACTATCTGAATATTAATAATGAAACAATGCTTTATATCGAAATTAATATCTATAACACTTCAGATCATTGGCATTGCCATCTACAGGTTCTACATAATAGCTACTATTAGTCACTACGTGGATTGTTTCGGCTAATATCTGTGCATGTAGTTATTAGTATTCAGTTAGTAATATTGTCCTGAAAGTAGTTTACAATGCGATGTTTGTATTCGAGAATATCTGCGATTGTAGTGACTATTCTCTATATAGTAAGCATTAGTAACTCATCTCTACAATAACTGAATAGCGCCGGGAACAATATCAGAGTGCAATTATACGAATGCTCGTTGTACACAGTAATATCCACATAGTAACCATTGCAATAAATATTTGCACTATCTTAGATATTACGAATCTTACAATCTATTTTTCCCAGTGTAGTTACTTTCGCACACACTTATCTGGCACTGTAGGTATTTTCCCGCACGCACTTTACAGGCACGAAAGGCGGGAATTTTCGTGCACTTATCACAAAAAGTAGCATGCGATACTCGTACGAAAAAGCGGTCTCCCGACGGCTGTTGAGAAGTAGGCAGCACTCGCCTCCTCTCGAGCTCCAAACGTCACTCGGCTTCGCCTCGTGCCGTTGTAGCTCTCGATCCGGCTCGTGCAGCCAACTTCACAACCTTCGTCAAAAGACCGCTTTTCCGTACTAGTATCGCAAAGCACTATAATGATACGGGAAATGAAAGGACAGTTTCGTATATTCAAACTCGAAGAAACGAGTTTGTCACTTGTTTAACAAAATTATTTTTACGAATATTCGTATTACGATTATACAAAATTATTTTTTAATGTGTAAGAAAGGACCTCGTTAAGGTACTGGTGCACGTTGGTCCAATATTTGCCATGTAAGAAAATAGTAATAATAATAATAACAAATTATTTGTAAAATATCGACTGCGCTAAGTCTATAAGGTAAATATTTCTACTCGTTCAAGATTTTTCTTACAAATTTTTATTTATGTTTTTTTTATGTACTTCACAACTAACATTTTATCTGATCGGGCTCAGTTGACCTACCCAGGGCATGGATGCGGGCACAAACAACCTAATAAAAAAAACTCTGATACGATGTCGTAGGTAAATACGCCTAAGGGTGGACCGGTCAAGGTAATAGCGCCAATATTAGGCAAATAAAAAAAGAGAATGAAAAATATCTATAAATAGACATCGTAAATATTTCCACTCATTCAAGTTTTTTATTTATTTTTTTTCAAGACTTCACTTGGCAACTAAGATATTAGGGTTTCCCCTCGGGTCGCCTTTACACGCCCACGTTAACGCGCCCACCGTTACACCGGCCGCGCAGCGCGCTCCCCTCACTTCCAGCTCGCTCGCTACTCGCGCTAAAACAATGTATAGCCGAGTTATAGATAGCCCACCGGGTATTACTATGTAGTACAGTTATAGAGGCAGAGCGCGCCAGCCACCAGAGCCGGCTGGCAGTAGTAAGAGTAACGCGCTTTTCACATGCCACCCAGTGAATTGTAGCTATGACGCCTCGCGACCCTTATAATTTCAACCGTTAACCAAGCGAGAGCCGAGATCTATATAGTATAGGCGGGTATCCGCTGCCGCCTTCGCCGACCCCCGTTGCTCGGCTCGCGCTGCCGGCTGCTCTTTCCGCACGTTTCCAGCAGCCGGGAGGTGAACACGGCTACCGGCGAGCACAGCCTGCCGTTCGTCTACTCCGCGTGCGAGAAACACGCCCAACTACCCGCTCTTTCGCGGCTAATATAACCGGTACGATATGTATTAGCTTACACACACATACATTCATGCATATATATATAGTATGGCGAGTTGTATGTGAGCTGAGGGGGTTTGGGGTTTGAGGTACGATTCTCGTGTACCTCCGAAGCTATTGCCAACACGAAATCCTTAAACGTCGACTAAATCGTGTAACACCTTGTGCGAATCTCGCTTGACCCCCCAACCTCCTCCCCATTCCCTGCGTCTCTGTACCAACCGTGACATTTATTTTCTAGACCGATACCCGCCCAACGTGTTTGTTACTCGATTTAACAGACCGACGTGGTGGCGCGTATGAAAAAGAAGTGCCGAAATTTGCGTATACTGTTTAATAAAAAATCGTATGAAATTTTATCTACTGGTACTGGAAATTTGTATGCATAAAACTCGTATATTAAATTTCATGTACAATTGTGATGAAAAATTAAAGTACAGTATATTAAAAACTTTAGACATACTTTATTATTATTATTATTGGGTATTATTTATTATTATATTATATTATATTTATTATTACATTAGTATTATTTATTATTATATTGGGTGTGATTACACCGATCCCCTAAGGGTTACGGGCTCCTTCACTTTCTCTCTTTCCTCCTTCCTTATCCGTTGTCACCGGTTCGATTCTTGGGTCCGGAGGTCCGTCGCGCCCCGTCAGGTGTTAGTATTCGCGGACATACGGGTATAGTCATAGTTCGTACGTCCTGTCTCCGGAGCTACGTCCTCGTCCGTTTTCCTTTCACCTACGGGACTTCAGTTTCGTGAATCGAACGCGCGACACGTTTCAGTCTTTCGGTTTCCCATACCGAGGCGCAGGACCTTTCTGCTGGACGTACTATTATAGTGGGTTCCGAACCACTTTTTCGCAGAAAAGACACCACAGAAAATGCTTGGTACTTGCCGAGAATCGACCCGGGCCTACTGCGTGTGAGTCGCGCTCCGATCCAGTCGGCCATGCTCACCCCATTATTATTATTATTATTATTATTATTATTATTATTATTATTATTATTATTATTGTTATTATTATTATTATTATTATTATTATTATTATTATTATTATTATTATTATTATTATTATTATTATTATTATTATTATTATTATTATTAAGCACTCGTTTGCCTAGTTTCCGCGCAGGAGCTACCTTAACGAGCCAAGAGGATTGTGATACGTATTCCCAAATTTCACGAAAAAAATAATTTCACAAATAACCAAAGAATTAAATCCCCGAATGAAATCGCAAAAATGTCCACAGATTTATAATAGCGCGGAGATGTTCTCGGATACCGTTATTTTTTCGCTTCGGAACTCTTTCTCGATTCTTCTTTTTCCATTTTGTTTTTCGTTCCAAAGTTTTATTTAACGTTTCGAGTGAAAAATAAATATCGAAATGGACAGTGGGGGAGAGCCGACTCGAATCGTGATTTTTCTCACGGGTGCGGGAAACTCGAGTTCGCATCCTCGACTTCCGGGCCGAATTGGATAGCGCGAGATCCGCACGGCGTCGGCTCACCGGATGTAAGCTATCTATAGCGAAAGTGTCGGTACTATAGGACGCCCAGTGTACCGAGATAGTCGGGGGCTGTACAGGGGCGGAGGAACGGCAAACTACCCTCTGGGAGTTTGTTCGGAATTAGTTCGCGATGGGGTTAAGATATCATGGAGGAAAACTCGTTTCGTTGCCTCCCCCGCTCCTCCTCGGGCCGAGAGATCTTTCTCGCTACTGTTGCTCTCCCGCCGGTCTGGTGCGCTTCGCCGAGCCGAGAAAAGTTCCGCGCTGCTCCTCGCAGCAACACACCGAGCGGACGATAGCTCTCGATGAGTTTAAAAAAAAAATGTATATATATATATATATACATTTTATAAGAATAGAAAGAAACAAAAAAAATGACCCTTGGAATTTTTATGGATAGGAATATCGAGGAGAGAAGCTTTTCTCTCGGATGCATGGCAGAGGAGAAATTAAATTCCTATGCAACGATCCGAAAATATTGCGTTTCCGGCGTGCGGTTCACCCTGGAATCGAGCCCGCGTACAGTAATTCGGGACCGTGCGGCTAATCTTTGTGTTCAAGGTAGTTTTCTGGAGTCTGAAAGAGCCATCTTCAGAGAGACGGAGTTCAATTTTCTTACCAACCTGAGAAATAATTTATTTTTTTTTACTATTTACGATTGCGAGTTTTAACTCAAGTTCGAACTTAAGTTGGGACTTAAGTCGGAAAACGATGTTCCAACTTGACTTAGAACTTGGGTTAAAATTTAGCTTAACTTGACTCAAAATTTGCATTAGAACTTGGAACTCCGCATTGGGTCCCGAGGAAACTAATATTCGACCCAAAAGTACCATTACTTTCAACTTCTTAAAAACGTTAATATACTGAGAAAAAATAAATAAACAATGACATGCTAATCGGCACGGTTTACGCTTTTCTCTTTTCGGGCGCTCGACTATATTTTCACGGAGACTCGCCAATCGCCAATGAGCCGTTTTCACCGGGACCGAAGTTTATAATTCCACAGTGACGGGCTTAAACTCAGCCGGCATTACTCTCGTCGTATAATAGTTCGCAGGATCCGCCGTATACATATTGCATACGATTTGGGCCCTCCGGGGGATTATCCCAATAAATCGTCGTGCAGAGACGGCCTCGCCAATTATAGAATATCAATTATTGAAAGTGGCGTTTATACAGTGTTATACCGGTAGCGGCGATGATAGCTCCCAGCCGAACGGAGTTCGCCATTGGAAAATCGCGAATCGGTCGAGCTGATAAAATTGAGATAGAATTCAACGGGGTAAAAGCGAGGAACAAGCTCGGCCGAGCTATGACGATGGTCGAGATAAATTACATTTTTTTATCCTATTTTTTCCCTTTTTTTTTTGCTATCCCTATCCGGCTCATTATGGAAGGTCGAGAAGTCGAGAGAAGAAAGCGGGGCCGGGGAGCGAAGGGGGGAGAGTACACCGCGAAGTGCCGACTACGTTACCAGATACACTACCAAAAAAAAAGTAAAAAAAAAAAAATTGAAAAAAAATCGTACAGTAGTATCGCCCTCATGAATATTCACCGAAAAATTTTAAACCGCTATACATGAACCTCTCCGGGTGCGGCGGTGAGCCGCTACTTTTTAATTCCGTTATTTCCACGTGGCTTCTCGCGGAAATTGCCATTGGTAAAAAAAAGCGTTTAAAGAGTATATATTCCCTCGTTTGGCCTGGTAGAACGAAAGACAGGGGGGGGGGAGCAGCGGGAGAGGGGGGAGGCCGGGGACGATCGGGCAGCGCGAGGGTGAACGAAATGCCGGGTGATCGATTTTCGATGTTGCGGAAAATTGAAGTTTATTTTTTATTTTTTTATTTATTTTTTCTCCCCGTTCGAGGCTTTCTCTGCCGATTCTCCGTGTCACTGTACAAACTTCGAAAACCGTAGTAGTCCGGCGAGGTCGAATCAGTTAAGAGCACGCTTTTGCGGCTAGCGATGACGAGGAAAAAAGAGGGGACGGGATCGGTTCAGGGGATCGAGGCGGATGATCTGGCGAGCGGCCGGAGCAGGCCCGCATCGCTCCGTTCAGCCCCGAGCACTTAATCGTACGCCAACTTTTTTTTTACATTATCATTTATTTGTTTATTTTATTTAATTTTTGTTTTCGCAAATTTTATCCCCATTAGCTTTCGCGCGATCGGGCAACTCGTATCAATTGCGCGTGTAATTAACTGTGTTGCGCCACGGCGAACGAAAAAATATAGTGGCTATAAAAATATAAGTGGAAAAATATTTAAAATATAAATATAGTGGAAAAAATATATAGACAATAAATTCCACCGGAGTACATATAAGGCATACATAGTCGACGAGATGATCTTCTTTGTTATTCATTATTAGTTTTTACTTATTCAATGTTATTTTTCTGTTCTCAAATTTATTCCCCACTGGCTTTCGCGATCGGACAACTCGTAAAATTAATTGCGCGTATAATTAACTGTGTTGCGCATTAATCCGCGAGGGGTGAAACAAAAAAAAAATTATATCTACATATAGCAACATTACATTCCACCGGAGTATGCATAGTCGACGAGATGATATTATTTCCCAGTATTATAATTTTTTTAAAATATAATTTATTTTATTTTATTTTCTAAAATTTACTTCCCATTATCTTTCGCTCGATCGATTAACTCGTAAAATTAATTGTCCGTATAATTAATTGTGTTGCGCATAAAAGCGCCAGGGCTGAAAACACATATATACATATATATACATACCTATAGCACCATTAAATTCCACCGGACTATATATAAGTCATGAATACTCGACAAGATGATCTTTTTCCCATTATTATTTTAAAAAATGTTAACATCATTTATTTTATTTTATTTTCTAAAATTTATTTGCCATTAGCTTTCGCTCGATCGAGCAGCTCGTAAAATTACTTGCGTCTACAATTATCCCAGAACCATTTTACAATGAAAAAAAATACGAAATTATTCTCATCAACTGGTCTACGTTCACGAGTTCAGGATATCGATAATAAAAAAAATCGTAATACTATTTTTTCTCCCTCCACATGGAGCATCCAGATTTTTCTATTTTTATTTTTACCTCGGTAGCGTCGCCTCCGGCCACATTTTTTTCCTTTTTTTTTAAATCTAACAACACTCGTTTACCTCGAATAAAAATCGAAGTGAACCAATTTGCAAATAACTCCGGGTATGAGTGCGCCGGGGGTGTGAAAACCGGTGCGGGCGCGAAAAGCATACGTACCAAAGCCCCGACGAGAGCGGTCGGACGTTGTTCGCGCCCCTGGTCGCTTATCACAGGCCCGAAATCACCCACCCCTATAACTCTCTCCCGGCGGCGCGCGTTTATTGTTCAACTTCCCGCCCTATACGCGAGTACCGGCCTTTGCTATATAGTTTTAGCCGCGTCGCGCACACGTCGAGTGTTCGCCGAGGTGTCGGCCCTGATTAACTTGGTCGCATGCAAATTGTTCTCGCCAAGCGCAAACCCTACACCCTCGACCCCCCCCCCCCCCTTACCCCCACCCCAGCAATTCCTTTTCACTGTTCGCCGTGTACGTCGCGCTCTGTTTCTCATCAGCCCCGTCTCGCTTCCCTCCGACTCGCGCTCCACCGCACCCCCTTATCCTTTTCGGGGCCCGGATAAAGCCTCGACTCTGCACAAACAGCTCACTCATTCATTCATTCCGTTCTCTCAGAGCATTCCCATCTCCCGCGGGACGAAACTCGCCGTCGCAATTAAGCCCTGGATTATATGTATGAGGAAAAAAATATAAAAAAAAGAAAGATCATCTCGTCGACTATGTATGACTTATATATAGTCCGGTGGAATTTAATGTGGGTATTTTTATTTATATATATATATATATTATCAGTTAATTATAGGCGCAAGTCATTTAACGAGCTGCTCGATCGAGCGAAAGCTAATCGGAAATAGATTTTAGAAAGTAAAATAAAATAAATTATATTAAAATTTTTAAAAATAATAATGGGAAAAAGATCATCTCGTTGAGTATGTATGCCTTATATATAATCCGGTGAACTTTAATGTGGGTATTTTCCTTTTTTTTGTTTTTTTTTCACCCCTGGCAGATTTGGAAGCCATGCAGTTAATAATAATCGTAGCTGAGCAAAGTAACGAGAAATACTGAAAAATACAAAGTAGGAAATATTATGAGTACTTTAGGTATTTGGTACTTGTTGTTATTTAAGTATTTGTCGAGTATTTTTCGGAATTCGGTTCATAGCGTTATGCGTTACCCTGGGCTTTAAACGAACAAAAAAGTTGAAAATTGAAATTTTCGTATAATTTTCTTAGTATGAATTGTTTCTCGAATAACAATAATAGGAGCTGAGCAAAGTACCAAAAAGTACTTCGAGTACAATGTAGGAAATATTATGAGTACTTTAAGTATAAATTACTTTTTGTTCTCTAAGTATTTGTCGAGTATTCTTTGCAATTACGTTCGTAGCGTTGAGCGTTATTTAAAACAAAAAATATGAAAAATGAAATTTTTATATCGCTTCATCGTAAAAGTTGAAAATTGAAATTTTCGTATGGCTTCCTCACAAAAGTCGAAAATTGAAATTTTCACATCGCTTTCTCATAATATTCCGTCATTCACAAAGCTTCTTCAATGAGAAAGCATTCTCTGTATTTTTGGCTTCCTTGACATTTAAAAAAATGTGATTTTTCGATGTTTCGGCACATCCTGAACACGTTTTCATTGAAATCACGAAATATTTCTTTTCGCCAAAACAAAGTTTCCTCTATGAGGTTTCTTGATTGTAAAAAATCACTATTTGAAGTTTTCGTAATTCTTCGTTTTGAGGCGATTTTTAGTCTATTCTTAACTTTTTTATACATAAAGAAACATTCTCGTCAAAATGATCCTTATTGAAAAGTTCAGACTAATAATCATATATTAATAGAAACAGGATATCATGCTCATCGAGTATTATCCGTAATGCAAGCTTGCGCTCAAAAAGGACTTGTATTTGGTACTTGAAATCGTAAAATAGTACTTGAAGAACCAAACAAGTATGTGATACTTCAACTCCTGCGCAGCTCCGACAATAACAATAATATAATAATTATATCTTGGGATTAAAGGGGTGAATATGGCACGGTCGGAGTATCATTGATTTACGTGGTGGTCCACATTGCCCCCAATCTGCCCTATACAAATTCGTTATTGAAACTGAAACCTATAATGAAAATAAACCTTCCAGTTTTACAAAGCCATGAGCTGCTTGATTCAATGGTTAAGCAACCCGAAGCCATTGCAACAGCCCCATTGTGTTCCCCTGTAATTAAGCTATTATCGAAGGGCTGATGGTCAATTGTGGTACGTTAATACGAAACGGGGGCAGCATGCACGTGAATATTACGCTCATTGAATACGTTCGCGTACCATTGTAGTAATTTATACGAGGGGGGGAGGCGGGACTTGCCGGTCCCGCCTCCCCCCCTCGTATAAATTATGCTGTACAATCTCCGCATACCTGCATCCTTGTATTTTACATATTTCATAACGCGCGGGAGAGAGAGGATGCGGCGCAAGACCGCACACGGGATAAAACGGGGTAAAATTTGAGATCATTTTACCCCGCTGTCCCCTCGCCTTCCCATGCATTTTTTAAAAATATTTATCGATGCTCCATTTTGCCCCGTGCCTGAAGTTCAAAGCTTCCTCAGACTCGGAAAGTTTGCGTACATTTTTTGTCAGATTTTTTTCGTTGCCCATTTTGCCCCATGTATGTAGTTTGCATTGTCCCATTTTGCCCCGCAGTCGCGTCATGTTGCAGAATAACCATTTTGCCCCGAGTTTTTCGAATATTTTATTTATAATGAATTTTTCTATAAATGTTGTGATGGTCCGTTTTGCCCCGTTTCCACAGCGTACAGAATACCCATCTTGCCCCGAGTTTTCCGAGTATTTTATTTTTAATTCATTTTTCGGGATATTTTTTTTATGTTCCATTTTGCCCCGTTTCCGCAACGTACAGAATATCGATTTTGTCCCGCGTTTTCCGAGTATTTGGTTATTAATGTATTTTTCGGAACATTTTGCGATGTTCCATTTTGCCCCGTTTCCACAGCGTACAGCCCACCCATTATGCCCCGCGCCTCGATTGCGCCCCGGTCTCCCCTGCAACACAACGGCCACGCCTCATCTGTCCGGCATCCACCCACCGTTCTCTCGCTATCTCGTGCAACAGTAACCCTCCGGTTCGGCGGCACAGCTTGCGAATGCACCTGCATGCATTCATGTAGCTAATACTAATGTCCCCGTGCTCCACCGCCCGGATAACCCCGTGGATAATCGGCTGTCAGGTATGTGGATGAAAACGAGAGAATACGTAATGCTGGACCGGTACAGGCGGGCAGTAGCTCGTACCATCCACGGGCAGCAGAGCAGAGGGATGGGAGAAATGGTACAACACTGCGCCATCATAGGGTCCAGCCAATTTCGTGACCGGTATCTATGAGCGCCGGCCGACCGGGTTCGACGAGCCTGATGAGGAGAGAAAAAAAATATATAAAAAAAGTAGCGCGTTGTGAGGGGAGACGTCTCGCGACTGTAGCGAAGATTATCAATGAATAATTACGATTAATTAATTATTATTAATTATCACTATTTATTGTTAATTACTGCTATTATTGTTTATGAACAATATTAGTTATTGTTGCAGTATTAATTATTTCATCCTTTTTGAAGTTACTTTTTTATTAACCGTTTTTTTATCGTTCATAATTTTTGTTTTTTTTTGTAAGATTTTTTTTTAGACGTTTTCATTTTTACTTGTACTTTTTTTCATTCACACATTTTTCACAGTCGGGAGTTTTTTTTTTTATTTTAATTTTTTTTATTATTTTAACTCCGAAACTTCCGTGTTCGAATACATGATATATGAGCGAGGGTGCATAGGACACGCATTTGCGAGAGATGTAATTACGACGAGCGCACCTGCAGTACTGTCGACGTTCTACCTCCAACTTTCGCCGTTAAAACGTCGAGAGCCGGTCATTGTTTTATTCATATATCGGGGATAAAAGGGCGCGCCGGTAGTTGTTATTGCATCGCTATTTTCGCTTACTTATTAATCCTCGATTTTTCATTTGTTACAGAATCGAGGCAGCTCGTAATAAAGAGCATAAAAGTACCGTCCCTGGTCAGAGAAGGCGAATCCGACTACGTCATACTGGACTGCGACTACGACCTCGGTAATTCGTCGGCGGACGGGCTCGTCGTTAAATGGACCAACAACGACGTTCTCGAATACAAGTGGCACACCGGTCATCAGCCCCAAGCCGTACCCGAAGCGAGCCACATCGAAGTCGGCTACAAAGCCAGCGACGATCCCGTCAAGATGTATCGAGCTATGAAAATTATAAATCCAAATATATCGCTCACCGGTAACTACAAATGCGACGTTTTCAACTACATCGAAGAGGACATCGCGAATGCCTCCATGATTGTCTATTGTGAGTTTATATCGGCGTTATTTCGTTCTGGATCTTCGTCGAAGAAATCATCACTTCCGGAATTATAGGGATTTTTATCTTTCATTTATTTTTAGTGTATTTACTGTTAATTCTAAGCGAAGATTCAAATTTAACGACAGATATTTTCAGACATTCGAGAAGGACAGCTTGTCGTGCATGTTATTATTCCGACAGGCAATCTCCGCGTGAGATAAGCCGTGTAAGAAAAAAAAGTGCGACGTTAGTGTATTTTTACGCGCCAATCCTAAATCGGCCAGCCGTTTTGCGTAAAAGTCCAACATGACGTTAACGTTGAAAAAATGTTAATTGAAATATTCATATCGCTTCCTCATAAAAGTTGAAAATTGAAATTTTTTCAACTGTAATAAGAATCACTTTCTTATTACAGTTGAAAATTGAAATTTTCTTGTCGCCTTCTCATAATGTTCCATTATTCGCAAAGATTCTTCTACAAGATTGCATGTTCTGTATTTGCGAATGAAGCGATATTATGAGAACGCGATTTGGAAATATCAATTTTAACGTTTTTTCAACGTCAACGTTATGCTTGATTTTTAGGCAAAGTGGCTGTCCGATTCGATTCAGCGCGAAAAAATACATGAAAAAAATGCCAACGTCGCGTTTGTCTTTTGGTAATTAAAAGCTGTCGAAATTGTCGTCGGATCTGTGCTCGGCGCGAAAAATACATGGAATTATTCGTTCGGATTTTTGTTGTTGAAATTTCGATTTTTACTCAACAAATTCACATTATACCGTTTCATTTAGCTTTTTCATCACCTTGTATATTTCGTGCCGTACGAAAAATGAGCTCGAATTATATTTTGATGCTTCGTTTTTGAGATAATGGAGTGCAAACGATTTAATTCTGGCATACTTGGTAGCGTCTGGGTCATTATATTCGCTCAAGAAACTTCGTTTTTTATAGGATTTGGCGTCCTTAAAAAAAGCTTGATATATATATATACACACATATATATTTGCGGACTTTTCTTTCCCACTCGTTCCATCGCCGAACCGTAAGAACAGTCATTTATCCCTCCGCGAAATAGAAGTCAGTAAAACTAAGAACGAAAAAAGAATATATATATATATATATAAAATAAAAACAGTGATAAAGTATAGTGTTATACGAGCCACTAGCCGGTGTATGTACGACGTCACGAAGTTTATGGAAGCTTTCAGAATGCGTTCTCGGTAATGCAGTCGAGAGACTATTTCACGCGACGCGACGAGATACATGTACCTGTATATATATATGTATATATTAATACATACATATAGATACAATGTATATACTTACAGGAGAGACAATGGTGTATTACTTTACGTGTTACGGGGATCCGCTACGGAAGAAAAACTTTTCACCATATTTTCTCGCTATAACTTTCGCACCAGAAACAAATGAAATACGAGTCTCGATGATTTGCACGACGATAGTTAAATTTATAATCGCTGCCGCTCGTGATGAGTTACGGAGAAAGCGAGCGACGTTAAAACTCTCGTTTATGGCGATAATAAAAATAAAAGAAAAAAAAAAAAAACTATCAGACCAGAGGGAAACTGTATGCTTTGCTTTCGTTTATATTGGATCGGATTTTTTATACGGTAGATAAACGAGCCGCGCGGCGAATGACCATTGTATGATTTAAAATTTATTTATTTTTACACTTTTATTTTCCAGCGACCGAGGAAAAATTCGACCTGATCTACAGCAAGCGAAGCTTCGACGGGGAGGATGGCGTGGAAGTTTTTTGTTCGGCCGAAGGACTATATCCTCATCCTGTCATGGACATCTCCATTAAGTAAGCTTTCGTTTCTGCAGTGTCATTACAGTGCATGCATAGATAGGTGAACACCGGCCCGACATTGGAGCGAACATAATAGACGCGTCTGCTTTTATTTTCGTCCCCATTATGGGTTATTTTTTTTTCTTTTTTTTTCCGTTCGTCACGCGACTCGACTGCAATGGAGGCATGACAAGCTTGAACTGTTGGCGTAGTCGGAGAGAGGGCTCGGAAAAAAGCACTTTGAAATATTGTAATAGGAGCGACCTAATTTTTTTTCTTTTCTATCTTTTTTTATTTCAGCAATTCCTCGATGAACGAGACATCACAGTTCAACATAACGACGAGGGAGGACGGCAAGTACGATATAATGACGAGAGTATCGCTGAAGGACGACGACTTAACGAATCCTCCCGCTCTCATCAAGTGCACTCTCGGAATACCCAAGGTCGATTATCACATACCTCAGGAACTCGTTTACTACCCAGGTCGGTGGACATTTTTATATAAAATTTTTTATTTATTTATTTATTTATTTATTTATTTATTTATTTATTTATTTATTTATTTATTTATTTACTTATTTATTTATTATTCAATTTACTTATTGATTTACGACTCGTCTACTCGTAACTCGAGCGATACACGTACGTAACGATATGATACACGAACTTCGACGTTAAGTCAATATCTCGGCGCCCTCCCCGTTTACCGCGCGCGGCTCGTATCATCGGTAAGTGTGCACAAGAAATTAATTAGTCTAGGCAAATCGAATGTACACGTGTTCCCCGATTAGTTTACGGGAGCGAGACGGCGAGGTCTCGCCGTCTGGGTACGGGCGAGAGAAAATAGATATTGCGAATAAACGAGAAACTCCCAGCGACATCGGATATGTCAATGGTAAGTGTGAGAGCATGTGTTACAGCGTCGATGTTCATCGGAATCGATATGCGCCCCCTTTGGGAAACAAATTGCGCTTCGATGATACTGCATGATCAGTAATAATCGTTCGTTTGATCAAATTTTATGTATCGACATTTCCTTTAATTAATCATCGGACACTTATCGAGCCGCGAACGGGGAGGATTCTTCCAATTATTTTGTATCTATAACGATGTCAATTCTCTCTCGGAGCCAGAAGCTTTTTTTGTCGTTACAGATTAATCGCATAAATCTTCGAAGATCTTTGTATATCGTTGTACATTTTTGCAGATCCTTGCAAATTTTTGAAGATTTTTGTAAATCATTATAGATGTGTGAAGATTTTTGGAACTCATTATCGATCTTTGAAGATTTTTGTTGATCATTACAGATCTTTGAAGATATTTGGAGATCTTTGAAGATATTTGGAGATCTTTGAAGATATTTGGAGATCTTTGAAGATCTTTGGAGATCTTTGAAGATCTTTGGAGATCTTTGAAGATCTTTGGAGATCTTTGAAGATCTTTGGAGATCTTTGAAGATCTTCGGAGATCTTCGAAGATCTTTGAACATCTTTCAAGATCTTCACAGATATTTGAAGATTTTTTTGTAGATCTTTATAGATATTTGAAGATCTTTTTCGATCTTTAAAGATCTTGGGAGGAACATTAAAAACAATTTCTCAACGTTTTCATACGTAAACAACAGGAAGTTTCGAGAGGGTCAATAGATCCTCGTTACTGTCAGAGGCAACTGCCAACGAGAGGCCCTTTGAGCGATTCAAGGCTTCGTACTGTTTCGTACGACTGTACATGCCGCCGTGACATAGGTTCACCGTTACTCTAATATTTAAAGTTGGTGGCGGTTCACCGTTAACTCGCCGCATAGCAAATCCGACGCGTGGTCCAAATCCGTTTAACTACCCCAGCCCCCTCCCCCCCGAGCGGAGTTCCTCGTTACTCTCAGGGGCCGTCGCTTGTGTTGTACAGGCTAGAGACTGCTGTAGTATACCTACGTGTACTTAACGTATTTACGTTCGTTGATGCGACCAGTGCTCTCTACCTCTCGACGAATCTCTGTTTGTATTAACGTCCAATTAACTACCAAACTGGGTTATTGTTGTTGTTACCCGTCCCCCTCCCCCTTCAAAGTATAATGTTTTGACGTCGAAACCATTAGTTGTTCAGCGTTTCATATTGTATTCAATAACGACCTAATTAATTTATCAGTATAATTACTTTTGAATCCGCTATGAGCCTAAAATATCGTTAATGGCGAACGTTACAGTCAGGCAAGCTGTTCTGGCTTAAGGGGAGGGTTCGACGTTTTTTTGGCAATACAATTTTTTTTGCCCAAAATCGATTTTTCTTTTATATTAAATTCAATAACGACCTAATTACTTTACTGGTATAATTACTTGCTAATCTGGTATGAACATAAAATATCGTTACTGGCAAACTTTACAGTCGGCTAAGCTTTTCTAGCTTTAGGGGAGGGTCCGTCGAGTAGTAGTAGTAAAAGAGATTTATTGCCAGTGCTTAACAATTTTTGTACAAGTGTTTCCTTATATTAGTTTTATTCCTATGTTGATAATACACTTTGGCAAAGGGCCATCGACCTGAGTCCTTCAGCCCAATGGTCCGTCGATTTCAGGCAAATAATTATTTTTTTTTGCACGGAATTGATTTTTGTTTCATTTTATCTTCAATAACGACCTAATAACTTTACCGGTAAAAGATCGTTACTGACGAACGGTACAGTAAGCCAAGCTATTATAGTTTAATGGGAGAGTCGGCAAATTTCAGGGAAAAAAATTGAAAGATAATTGTTTTTCACACTAATAAATTAATATTGCTGAGAAAACTTAATATTACACATTTTTTGCCTCAAATAACTGAACAAGAATATTAAAACAGAAGCTTGCATCTCGTAAATGTACATTTAATTTGAACTAATCTGAAGTTTGATCGAAGTCGGTGTAATGTCTGTAATAATTCGAATCTCGTGTTTCAATGTTAAATAATTTTGACGTATAACGCAGAAAGCTACATCCCATTATCGTGCGGTAAATCGTCCCGGCTTTGATGCAATATAAGCGCATTACCAACTCCAATATACTAAGACGAACTCTCGCCGCCTCCGGAGTATGAGAATGGATGGAGAGCAGCCTGAGAGGGTTTCTGGTTTTCCCCAACCTCTGTAAAAATCGGGAATGCAATTAATTTAGTAACTGAGCAGTAATAATAGCCGAGCAACAATAACAACGATATTAGACAATTATATCGTGCTCCGCTGTGTGAATTACTATCGCTGATTGATCGCTGGCTTTTTTAATTTTTTTTTTTTTTTTTTTTTTTTTTTTTTTTGCAAAGACTTGACGCTTAGTTTTGATGGACGCGGTATGTGGTGTTTGTTGTGCAGGAACGCCAACAACAACTCCGTCCTCCACGACCAACCTGCCGAGAACAATGGGGAGCCAGGCGCTTGACAGCACAGAACCAGACACTGGCAATGGTGGTGGTAAGAGAGAGCATAAGTTCGCAACCCTTAACAAAATCATCATCAGCATGTTTGGTGATTTAACCATTTTATTTATGTATTTGTTTTTATTGAAAAGAAAATATACCCGCCTTTCTCCACTTCCTTCGCATTATGGCGGGTTGAAATTTGCACAAGACTCTGGATAATTGGAATGGGCAAAGATTTTTTTATTGCATTTTTTTCAACACACTTGACTCCACTGTATGGAGTAAAAAGTCTTTTACTCGGCAAACATGATGACTAAGACTTAACTCCACTATGAGGTGAAAAAAAAACTGTACAGTCAAAAAGCACATCTTGTGAAAAAAAGATTATAAAAACAATAATAAATTGTGGATTTTTTTTTGTTTCGAAGCTGTTTTTGAATGTAAAAATTTAAGTAGTTTAAAAACGTATCTGTTACGTCGAACGACCACCAGTGACACTGCTGACGCACCCATTTTCATTCACTTTCTAATGGTATAAAAATCCGAAAAAAATCAACTGTATTACAGGTGCGAAGATAATTGATTTTGCATAATAATAATAATAATAATATCAAGAATTTATTATCAAATTGGTAAAAAAAAATAAATTGTTCGACAAGTAATCACTTTTAAACCTTTTTTACTTTTGAAATGAAGTGATTAATTTTTTTAGACCCGCATGCATTTTTTCAGCATTTTTTTAATTCAATTTTTCACTCTTGACATTTTTTTAAGGCCATAAGTACGGAACTGTTGGCTCAATCGCTTCGAAACATTTTGTGTGTGCTGTGGAATTGTGATACAGAAACATATTCGAAATTCGTGATGCTACATCGACTTTTAAAATTTTCGATAGAAAAACAAAATTTGAAATGTAAAAAAAATCATATGCATTCTAAAAAATTTAGGAATTTATTTAAAATAAGAAAATAAAAGGTTTTCCGATTTCCTTTAAACCATTTATGCTCTAAATAGTTTGTTAATAACTTTTTGCCATTATTATTATGCAAAATGAAATGAAAGTTCTTGACATGATCGCGGCAGTTTTTTTGTTTGTATTTTTGGAATATCGTGAGCTACTAAAATTTCGATCAAATTAAATTTTTGGTTGGGACTTTATGTCTGATGCATCTTTAAATCTCAATATCGAATTCACCGAAGACTTAACGCAAATGCATTTTTTCCCAAATTACTAAAACGGCTTCGTCTCGTTATTCAATAGTGCTTGAGCACAGTTCCTAAAATTGCACCATTGACAAGCATGCTAACTTAATTCACGACCTTCTCCGTATTCGTACGATCGATTCGGCGTGTAAATTATTAATCGCATGGCAAAACGAGAGGTTCGGTGAGCGCTGAATATAAAATATAGCGTGCACGTGCAAGACGAGGGAGAAGAGTTGATTACTCTTCCAGAGTCGGGAGATAAACTAATCATAACATATTAAATTTTTGTACGTCGTGACATCTTTGCGCGCGTGTCAATCTTCTCACTGAGCACACGTCGAATCTCGGGCTGAATAATTCATTTGAAAAAGAAGAACGAATTAAATCGTCATATTTTAGAGACTTCGCTCAGCCGTTTAACCCTTTAATGCGAGCTGCTTGCTGCTTCGACGAAAGAGCTGTTTTTTTAAATCTGATTCGACTGTAATAAAAAAGATGAAAATTGAAATTATAGGGATTTTTGTCTTTCATTTATTTTTAGTGTATTTAATGTTAATTCTAAGCGAAGATTCAAATTTAACGACAGATATTTTCGGACTTTCGAGAAGGACAGCTTGTCGTGCATGTTATTATTCCGACGGGCAATTTCCGCGTGAGATAAGCCGATAAGATTTGGCTTCCTCATAGAGAAAGCTTCACGAATAAAGGAACATTATGAGAAAGCGATATGCAAATTTCAATTTTCAACTTATGAGAAAGCGATATAATAATTTCAATTTTCAACTTTTATGAGGAAGCGATATGCAAACTTCAATTTTCAACTTTTTTCAACGTCAACGTCTTGTTAGACTTTTATGCAAAACGGCTGACCGATTCAGGTTTAGCGAGTAAAAAAATACTCCATCGTCACGCGTCACTTTGTCGGATCTTCGCTTGGCGCGAAAAAATACATGGAAGTGAGCGCTCGTGAATTTTTTTCTGTGCACTTTCAATTTTTACTCAAGAAATGCAAGTTATACCTCTTTATCTAGCTTTTTCAACTCTGTCATATCCATCGTCTTGTGTATGCCTTGCTGTAGATCATAATAGGCACCTGGGTTTTTCCGCGATGCCATTGGAAAGCAAAGAAATCGATATTTAAAAATACCGATTTCAGTAATGAACAAAAACTCGACGCTTGTCGAGTGTGAGTAGAAAGATCGGCGCAATATAGCAGCGAACAATATTTGCCGCGAAACTGGAGTAAAATAGAAAAACAAAAGGCAGACAATCGGGCCGCATTTTATAAATGTGTTTTTAAAAAAATATCTGATTCTAATTTTTAAAAAGAATACTCGACTTACTTACTTTAAAATTGTTTGCAATTAAATTTTTTAAATTTCATATTGAGATCGTATTCGAGACTTATTTTTCCGATGCATCGCTGTTCGTGAAATTTTTCCAGATTTTTTAAAATTGAAAATGAAGATGTTATTTTTGAACATTGTTTATTTTTTCACCGACTTCGAATGTACGTCGAGTATGAAAGGGTCAATTAACGATTATTCCAGTTGAGAAGAAAACTCGACGTTTATCGAGTTTGTGTAGAAACAGGAGAGATAAAATCGAAAAACAAAAGGCAGACAATCGGGCCGCATTTTATAAATGTGTTTTTAAAAAAATATCTGATTCTAATTTTTAAAAAGAATACTCGACTTACTTACTTTAAAATTGTTTGCAATTAAATTTTTTTAATTTCATATTGAGATCGTATTCGAGACTTATTTTTCCGATGCATCGCTGTTCGTGAAATTTGTCCAGATTTTTTAAAATTGAAAATGAAGATGTTATTTTTGAAGATTGTTTATTTTTTCACCGACTTCGAATGTACGTCGAGTATGAAAGGGTCAATTAACGATTATTCCAGTTGAGAAGAAAACTCGACGTTTATCGAGTTTGTGTAGAAACAGGAGAGATAAAATCGAAAAACAAAAAAGTCAGACAATCTGCCCGCATACCGACGTTGATATGCGGGCGATTTTCTATTGAATAATTACGTCGGTTCTTCGGTTTGAATATCGACCACGGCGTCATACGGTCGAAATGACCTATGAAATATTGAATCGAGATATTGAGAGAGCGCACAGTCTGCCCAGATAATTTGCCGTTTATCGGCATCGTTCCTTCTGGCCGGAGCGCACTCAATCGCAGAATTTTATTATCGATAATTCAACAGTTATTTAATTTAAGAAGTAGCGTCAACCACTGTCCAATAACGGAACGACATGGTCTGGAAATTATAGAAGAAGCATTCCACTGATGAATTTATCATTCACCCTCGAGACGTTTGCTAATGAATAATTTTTTAAATCACTATGGTGTTTATATGGACCACCAGTCAGAAAAATTGATCCCGAAAAAAGAATTAAAAATCGTCCCAAATAAGAAATAAAACAAAAATATCCAAACTAATTTTCAGGTCGATTATTAAAAAGGCTATATATACGTATATATACAGACACTGCCAGAATTGCATCGATGACAATACGACGTTAATTTCGTTCGATAAATAAAGTTGACTCCCGTCCAATAACCGAACGACATCATCTAGAAATTATAGAAGAAGCATTCCACTAATGCATTTTATCATAGGCCCGCGAATTTTACGAATCACTCTGGTGTCAATACACTGAGAAAAAAAATTGTTGGATTAACCAAGGGGCGTTCACCTGCGTTCAAATTCGTTATTTAGTTGGTACAATAACATTTTTTGTTTAAGTGGAAATATTTCGAATCGACTGACGCCAATAATCGTTCAACAAAAGAATTATTTAGTTGTACTAACGAAATAACAGCTTTGAACGTAGGTGACCGCGAATTTGGTTAATCCAACAATTTTTTTGCTTCCTCATAGAGGAAGCTATGTTTTCGTGAAAAAAAAAATGTTCGAGATTTTAATGTCAGCGTACTAGAAATGGTCGAAAACGTCGAGAAAAGTGATTTTTAGCTGGCGTCCGGATGTATGTGTGTGTGTGTGTATGTGTGTGTGTATGTGTGTGACAGCGTGCATCGCTTAGAACGACTATAACTCGGAAACGGCTTGGGATAGCGGGTTCAAATTTTGTACACTAGTAGAGTAGTCACGTCTCCTCCTTCGATATAATTTTCATGAAGATTGCGACCCGTTTCGGAATTTTACGGGAATTCGACATTTTTGAAAAAAGTCTGTGGTAGCTCTAACTTTCGTAAATTTTGAGCTATCGTCCTAAAAATGCATATAAGTACAATACTATGAACAAAGACCTTTGGTATTGAATTTGGCCAAAATCTACCGAAGGGATCAGATTTTATGGAATTTTGATTTTTTTGAAAAATTACTAAAAATCGTCTAATTCGAGTAAACATGGAGGTATCGAGCTTAAATTTGCCACAGGAATGGACTGACACTGTACAATGTTTCGTATTAAATTTGGCAAAAATTGATCTAACCGTTTGAATTTTATGGGATTTTGAAAATTTTGAATTATTCAATTTTTTTTTGTCAGAAGTTTCTGAATCAAACATCGCGCAAAGAGTAGAATGAGTTATAGTTTCGTAATCAGCGCTGAAGATTAGATTAAAAATTGCCTTAAAACTTTTTTTTGTGTTTTAATTATAGCTTCCTCTATGAGGAAGCCAAAATGGCACGACGGAATTATCATAGAGGAAGTTATGAGGAAAACCGTAAAACATGAGGAAGTAATTGTGCAAATCACTTTGCACGCTTTTTCTCACTGTATCGTCAACCCAGTACGAACAATTATCAGAACCCGAAAAAAAGTATTAAAAATCATCCCAAATGAGAAACCAAAAATATCCACAATTGTTTTTAGGTTCCTTCTTATAAACGCTATATATATATATATATGTGTATACACACGCTGGAATTTCGTCGGCGACAATACGACATTAATTTTGTTCGATAAATAAAGTTGACTCTCGTCCAATAAAGGTGCTAATAGCGTGCAGAGAAGCGGCAGAGGAAAATAGACAATCTCGGCGAGAGGTCACGAAATATCCCACAAACGTGCTATATCGCGTATCCGGTATGTCCTCGGTGCGGTGTGCGGTTTTATCGCAATCTTGGTCGCCTATCGAAAGATTCGCCTCTCGCCTCGGCTCGCCAAGTCATCGGTTGCCAAGTATCGTGTGAGCAGCCTCCCGCCTCCAGCCTTAATGCCAAGTATTCAGTAATGCTGGCAAAGGAGAAACCACTTACCGTTTCTCGTTTCTACCCCGAATCTTCTATCCAACTGCACCGATATCGCACGTTCTACAAAATCGTTTCAGACGGAGATGCAGCCCATAGACTATAATTACGTAGTCTAAATAGCTTCGGCTCTCTCTACACGGCCCTTTTGCAATTTTCCTCGAGACAGTAATATAAAAATAAAAAGATATCGGAGAACGGGACAAAACGGCCCAGTGTCCTCCATTCAAGATGCTTTCTCTTATCTCCTGGGAATAAATGGGTAAAAATAGTCCGTTTTGCCCCGCCCTACCCTACAATGTACGTAACTTTCTAACGCCAGAAGGTTTCTCCACACGGCCCTTTTGCAACTTTCCTCGAAACACGTAATATAAAAGTAAAGATATATCGGAGAACGGGGCAAAATGGCCCTCAGTGTCCTCCATTCGAGATGTTTTTTCTTGTCTCCTCGAAATAAATGGATATAAATGGTCCGTTTTGGCACGCCCTACCCTACAATGTACGTAATTCTCTAAGGCCAGAAGAGTTCTCCACACGGCCCTTTTGCCATTTTCCTCGAGACACGCAATATAAAAATAAAAATATATCGAAGAACGGGGCAAACAGGCCCAGTGTCCTCCATTCAAGATGCTTTCTCTTATCTCCTGGGAATAAATGGGTAAAAATGGTACGTTTTTCCCCGTCCTTCCCTACAATGGGTCTAATTCTCTAACGCCAGAAGGCTTGTATGCAGTTTGAATGGCGTTGTGGCATCGAGCCATCGATACATAGCACAGCGTAGCAAAATGGACTGTATTTTAGAAATTTTTAGAAAAATCTCATCTCGAATGAAGATTTCCGATCCATTTTGCACCTCACTTCCCCGTACGATATACATAATGAATAAAATAATGGAAAAGAAAAAATATGAAGGACAATCCGATAAGTTGCCGATACGTTGGAGTGCGGCGTAAAATGGCCCAACAATAAAAAAATCTCATCGAAATCTTTCGAATGAATATTACCGGTCCATTTCGCCCCCTCACATCCCGGTACGGTATCCACGTGCATCCGTTGAATAAAATAATGGGAAACGAAAACCAAAAAAAAAAAAAGAAAGAAAGTGAAAGGCAATCCGATAAGTTGCCCTCCGGAAAGACAGAAACAAAGTGAGCTCCGGATGGGATGATGTAATTCCTGTTATTGATAGGAGAATCGATATGACACGAGAATTTCATTTTCCCCACCGTTCCACTCCCGGGCAACCGTCCTATTAAATTCCAAACATTTGTTTCTTCCCCACTCCCTATTTTTTTTCGTCCTCTCTTATCAACCGCACGGATTCCAGTTTAGTGGATTTTCGGAACTGATTGTCCCGCCGTCTTTCTTTCTCTTTATCGGTAGAGAAAGGCGCAGAGAATTGGAAAAGGGGGAGCTTAACTTTCCAGTCCATTTGGAGGCACGTGCGGTTCGTAATAGGTTCAGCCCTCGGTGAGGCGAGAGGGATGGAAGCCTTTTTCACCGGCACGGCGAACGGTGGGTTTGGTCGAGGGTGTTTCACGGAAATGTCGCTCCGGCTTGTGGCGAGAACGATCCAAGAGGAGGTCGCAGGGAGGGACGCGGAGAGCTGGAAAGCTCGCGAGAGAAACTGTGCGGCTATTACTGCTCGGGCCTATCTTTCCTTCCCTCCTATATACGACGCTGTAAGGTTTTCGAAATGAACAAACGGAAATTCCTTGCGGCTCCGGTATTATACGAGGCAACCGTAGATTGTTCGCCACCACCTTTTCCGAGTCCCCGTTCCATCGCTAGAGCGGAGTCTCCACCGTACGTACACAGGCTCGATATACATATGTATAAGAGACGTACAAACACATAATATAATGTACCAAGGTACATACCGCGAAGGACAAGGTGAAAGCCGGTGGCTCGGGCAGTAACAGTATCTCATTGTTAGGAACGACTTCTGTAGATTCTCGGTCGCTAATACAACGACGTCGTCGTAGGCGGGCGGTTGGTTCGGAGGGGAGGTTGATTTCTGCACCAAGCCTCGCCGAGTAGTTTAGCGAGTGTAACTGGATGAGGGAATGGCCAGCTTGGAGGAGGAAGAAGAACAGGAAGAGGAAGAGGAAGAGGAAGAGGAAGAGGAAGAGGAAGAGGAAGAGGAAGAGGAAGAGGAAGAGGAAGAGGAAGAGGAAGAGGAAGAGGAAGAGGAAGAGGAAGAGGAAGAGGAAGAGGAAGAGGAAGAGGAAGAGGAAGAGGAAGAGGAAGAGGAAGAGGAAGAGGAAGAGGAAGAGGAAGAGGAAGAGGAAGAGGAAGAGGAAGAGGAAGAGGAAGAGGAAGAGGAAGAGGAAGAGGAAGAGGAAGAGGAAGAGGAAGAGGAAGAGGAAGAGGAAGAGGAAGAGGAAGAGGAAGAGGAAGAGGAAGAGGAAGAGGAAGAGGAAGAGGAAGAGGAAGAGGAAGAGGAAGAGGAAGAGGAAGAGGAAGAGGAAGAGGAAGAGGAAGAGGAAGAGGAAGAGGAAGAGGAAGAGGAAGAGGAAGAGGAAGAGGAAGAGGAAGAGGAAGAGGAAGAGGAAGAGGAAGAGGAAGAGGAAGAGGAAGAGGAAGAGGAAGAGGAAGAGGAAGAGGAAGAGGAAGAGGAAGAGGAAGAGGAAGAGGAAGAGGAAGAGGAAGAGGAAGAGGAAGAGGAAGAGGAAGAGGAAGAGGAAGAGGAAGAGGAAGAGGAAGAGGAAGAGGAAGAGGAAGAGGAAGAGGAAGAGGAAGAGGAAGAGGAAGAGGAAGAGGAAGAGGAAGAGGAAGAGGAAGAGGAAGAGGAAGAGGAAGAGGAAGAGGAAGAGGAAGAGGAAGAGGAAGAGGAAGAGGAAGAGGAAGAGGAAGAGGAAGAGGAAGAGGAAGAGGAAGAGGAAGAGGAAGAGGAAGAGGAAGAGGAAGAGGAAGAGGAAGAGGAAGAGGAAGAGGAAGAGGAAGAGGAAGAGGAAGAGGAAGAGGTGGTGGGAAGAGGTGGTGGGAAGAAAGGAAAAGCAGAAGCAGAAGCGTCAGGTGGTGGTCTGGCGCGTGTCTTCGGGAGTGGTGTGACTCGCTGTCGCCGGACGCCGAACGTAGATGGCGCTCTCACTCGCCGGGCGGACGGCGAAGGTTCGCCGGTTCAAAAGCCCCCGCGAGGATTTCCCATAAAGTAATTAAGGAAATGCGCCGGAGTGAGGGAGGAGGAAGAAGTGGAGAATGAAGAAAAGAACAAAAATTATAGAAAGGAAGAAGAAGAAGAAGCGAATGAAAAGAAAAGAGTCGGGACTGGCTCGGTTGAGAATGAGCACAGGCGTCGCCCGATGTCCCTCCCTTTCGGGTCTCTCGCACTTTTGCACTTTTAAAAGTGAAGTCACGTTTCTCGTCTCGTATTGAAAGATCCTTCGGGCACGTCCCTCTCCTACTACTACCCCCCCCCCCCCCCCCCCCCCCTCTGTCGCAAGCGACAGAAATATTGAAGAGCGCGGATAGAATTTCATTGAGGTAACGAGAACAAAGAGGGGGAGTGAGAGAGACGGACGGGAAATAAACAAATGAGGAAGGATAATGAAGGAAACGTGACGGAATAGAGGGGAAAAAAATTAACCGCCGAGTCGGGGAAGATTGAGCATCTGCTTCCTGGGGAGTAACAAATAAATCGTCCGGAAAATAGTCTGTCGATTTACGTACGATTATAGCGACGGTAAACTAAAATAGTAAAACAGTAAAATGCTTTAGTGTTTTTATAGTAATAT
The DNA here is from genome assembly GCA_917499995.1 of Ichneumon xanthorius. Taxonomy (NCBI): domain Eukaryota; kingdom Metazoa; phylum Arthropoda; class Insecta; order Hymenoptera; family Ichneumonidae; genus Ichneumon; species Ichneumon xanthorius. The sequence goes on along the minus strand of OU824200.1, from coordinate 23,516,703 downwards.
ACTTGGGGTCGAATTTTAAGATATTAGTTCGAACTTGAGATTGAACTTAATATCAAAGTTTGTCGCGAAGTTCATTGGAAAGTTAAACCTTTCTTACGTTCGAACTTAAGACCAAACCTTAGTTTGAAGCTGATTTCGTGCTTGAATTTGATCTTGAGTTCGAACTTAAGATCGAATTTGAGTTCATACTTAAGTTCGAACTTAAGCATGAACTCAAGATTAAATGTAAGTTCAAACTTAAGTCCGAACTTAAGATAGATCTTAAGCACGCGATGAAGTTCGAGCTAAACTTCGATCTTAAGTTCGATCTCAAGAGCGAAGTTCAAACTACCGTCTTAAGATTCGACCCTTAATACTTAAGTATTTAAATAAAAATATAATACACCGAAGATGGACAACGCGACGGCAGAGTTAAAAGAGAACCACCGAAGGACTTCCGTCGAATCAAAGTGGTTTTTTTCAACGCCTACCGCGGTCGCGCGAAACTCGATCCAATTTACTTTAACGATTAATCCACGTGGAATTAAGCATGTATATCGTGCAGGGCTTGAAGGACGGCGGGGGGGAGGAGGTGGATTGGTCGGGGCTTCATATTCTTGGCTTCGTCAAGAGAATATTAGCGCAGGCGGCTTAAAGTGAACAGGTAGCACCAATACCAACGCCGAACTATAGGCGTAGGTACGGAGGGTATTAAGGAGTCGGGGTATGGTGAAGTCCTGGTTCCCGGTTTCAGCCACAGGAGTGTAATATACCGGCGTCTCAGCGAACAGCCAGAACGAGCAGGATGTAATGTGTGTGTGTGTGTGTGTGTGTGTGTGTGTGTGTGTGTGTGTGTGTGTGTGTGTGTGTGTGTGTGTGTGTGTGTGTGTGTGTGTGTGTGTGTGTGTGTGTGTGTGTGTGTGTGTGTGTGTGTGTGTGTGTGTGTGTGTGTGTGTGTGTGTGTGTGTGTGTGTGTGTGTGTGTGTGTGTGTGTGTGTGTGTGTGTGTGTGTGTGTGTGTGTGTGTGTGTGTGTGTGTGTGTGTGTGTGTGTGTGTGTGTGTGTGTGTGTGTGTGTGTGTGTGTGTGTGTGTGTGTGTGTGTGTGTGTGTGTGTGTGTGTGTGTGTGTGTGTGTGTGTGTGTGTGTGTGTGTGTGTGTGTGTGTGTGTGTGTGTGTGTGTGTGTGTGTGTGTGTGTGTGTGTGTGTGTGTGTGTGTGTGTGTGTGTGTGTGTGTGTGTGTGTGTGTGTGTGTGTGTGTGTGTGTGTGTGTGTGTGTGTGTGTGTGTGTTGGCGCGAGAGAGTCTCCAGCAACCGGTGCGATGAGGATGGAGCGAAAGTGTGAGAAGCGCCTGGAAACCCGCAGCCAGCATCGCGCACAAGTTGCTCGAACCGTCGAGGCCCGGACGTTGGTATAATGTAAGGCCGTATTAACACGTGCCACGAACTTTGGTTATTTATCGGTCTAGCCCGGTAATGCTAATATCTGGGTGATGATAAGCTCGGAGCAATATATATATATATATATATATATATATATATATATATATATATATATAGCATAAAGTTCAAAAGCCACTTTGAAAAGTGACTGGCGCGCGAACCGTAAAAATCGATCTCAATTACCAAAAAATTTCATTTCCAAATTTACTAGACCGTTCGAACCTGGAGTAAAGCAGGTGGCGACATTATAGGTGATTAAAATTTCAATGAATTGATCACGTTGGATATGTCGATAAGTGATGGTTCAAGGTTCTCAGAGAGAAGTGTCAGTTTCCGAGCATATATAGCATCATATTCCTTCACGTGCTGCGGCTTTGGAACGGACTACTTTGGGAATCCTCTTCTTCGTGGTTTCACTGTAGGGATTCTATCTTTACGTTTCGACCCCGGTCGGATCCCACGTCAGAACGGTGTTTATTCTTTCTGCGGTGACATTATTTATAGATACGTCAATCTTATTCGTTTTTAAACGAACTTTAAAGTATAATCTAAGTACTACCTATAAGTTAGAAATACATCGATATGTATCTATAAATAATGTCATCACAGAAACGATAAACGTCGCTCCGAAGAGAGCCCGACAAGGCTCAGAACGTAAAGATTGAATCCCTTCAACGAAACCATGAAAAAGAGGATTCCCAAAGAAGTGGAAGCGGAAGATTGCAGCACGTACGGGAAAGGTTATCTTATCGGTCACAGCCTTCAATAACTACAGAATACAATCCAAAAGACACCTTGATAAGTGATTAGCTCCATACCTCCCAAAAGTCTATCCCAATTACCAAAATGTTCATGTCCAACCAACACCGTTCGAATCCAAAGTAAAATATGTGGTTACATGATCGACGATTAAAGTTTCAGTGAATCGCTGATCGTGTTGGATACGTCGATGGTTCAAGGTTCTCTGAGAGATGTGCCAGATTCCGAGCATATATAACATAATTTTCCTTTGCGTGCTCCGGCTTTAGAACGGTCTACATTGGGAATTCTCTTCTTCGTGGATTCACTGAAGGGATTCAATCTTTACGTTTGGACCCTGCTCGGGTCCCTCCTCAGAACGATGTTTATTCATTCTTCGATGACATTAGTTATAGATAAATATCAATCTTATTCGTTCTTAAGCCTACTTTAAAATAATCTAAGTACCATAGGTTAGAAATAGATCGATATGTATCTATAAATAATGTCATCACAGAAAGGATAAACATCGCTCCGAAGAGAGCCCCGACCAAGCTCAGAACGTAAAGATTGAATCCCTTCAAGGAAACCCTGAAAAAAAGGATTCCCAAAGTGGATTCCCAAGGAAGTGGAAGGTGTAAGGGAAAGGTTATCTCATCGGTCACAGCCTTCAACAACTATATATAGCACACAGTCCAAAAGAGCTCAGAACGTAAAGATTGAATCCCTTCAAGGAAACCCTGAAAAAAAGGATTCCCAAAGTGGATTCCCAAGGAAGTGGAAGGTGTAAGGGAAAGGTTATCTCATCGGTCACAGCCTTCAACAACTATATATAGCACACAGTCCAAAAGCCACCTTAATAACTGACTAGCTCGAAACCTTCCAAAAAGCGATCCCAATTACCAAAATGTCCATGTCCAAACATCACCGTTTGATCGCGGAGTAAAACATGTGGTTACATTATCGACGATTAAAATTTCAATATATTGCTGATCGAGTTGGATACGTCGTTCTCCGAGAGATGGGTAATTTTCCTAGCACGACAGCTTGTCCATAAACTCGTCGACTCTCCTCCTTACTTATTTACTTTTTTCTCCCAGCCGTTTTCGATCTAAGTACCGTAGGTTAGAAATAGATCGATATGTATCTATAAATAATGTCATCGCAGAAAGGATAAACATCGCTGCGAAGAGAGCCCCGACCAAGCTCAGAACGTAAAGATTGAATCCCTTCAAGGAAACCCTGAAAAAAAGGATCCCCAAAGTGGATTCCCAAGAAAGTGGAAGGCGTAAGGAAAAGGTTATCTCATCGGTTACAGCCTTCAACAACTATATATAGCACACAGTCCAAAAGCCACCTTAATAAGCGACTAGCTCAAAACCTCCCAAAAATCGATCTCATTTACCAAAATGTCCATGTCCAAACATCAACTTTTGATCGCGGAGTAAAACATGTGGTTACATTATCGACGATTAAAATTTCAATATATTGTTGAACGAGTTGGATACGTCGGTGGTTCAAAGTTCTCCGAGAGATGGGTAATTTTACGAGTACGACAGCTTGTCCATAAACTCGTCGACTCTCCTCCTTACTTATTTACTTTTTTCTCCCAGCCGTTTTCGAGTTCCAGTCCGTCTACGAGCGACTCGCCGCGCGAATCCCCGGGGTCACGTCAATCTTCATCTATCGATACGGAAGTTACAGCAGAGACAAGCAGAAGCGAGAGCTATATGTGTGTTTATAAATTATGTACCGGAGATACTTTGTCGGATCGCGGACGCCTCTGGTACCGAGTTTATTAAAGGCTCCAAGGATCGATATTCGGAGGGATAATGGACTGGCGAACATGACATCGCGGCTTATCGCTCCGGACGCTGATACAGCGCAGCGTCACTTTCAAGGATCGCACACAGAGATCGTTTCTTATCGCGGAGTGGAGTTTTACCCTATCCGCTAATTACGACGTTCGACGGATGCATAGATGGATGGACGGATGGATAGATGGATGAAGAGAATAGCAGTGTCGCTCTCGGTTACCGGCAACGCATCTCCACGCAGTCGAGAAACCGATACTCTCGGAGACAGGCTATGATGAAACATCATGTGAGACAGGAATACAAAGGTGTGTGTGCGTACATGTAGGTTCGTTATCTCGCGAGTACACCAGCAAAATGTTGCACTATAAAGCTACGTTATGATATTGCAAAGTCAATATTATCTACTTTGATGCTGATAGCGCTGCTGCTGGTTACGTGGTCCGTACCCGCTCATTAATGTAGAACTTACCAAGGCTCGGGTAAAAAATGCTTCTACTTGAGATGTATTGAGCGGAATGGGCGATAGCGACTCCTTCGCGAGATCATATTCTTGATGGTGCTTCGCTTCAGAGTGAACAGTGCGAACAATTTGGATTGTAATTTTTTTTTGTTGTAAAAAATGTCGATTTTAAAATAAGGTTGTGAGATTGCAAAATCGATATTGTCTACTTCGATGCTGATATTCGGTGCTGCTGCTGGTTATGTGGTCCGCCCTCGCTCCTAGCGTAGAACTTACCAAGGCTCGGGGTAAAAAATACTTCTACTTGCGATGTATTGCGCGAGATGGGCGATAGTAACATAGATTTACAGTAAAAATAATTTTTACTGGTACTTCCGATTGAAGAGTGCAAACAATTTGGCTCATAAGTTTTTGTAGAAAAAAATGTCTTTAAAATTAGATTGCGAGATTACAAAGTCGATATTGTCTACTTCGATGCTGATAGTACTGCTGCTGGTTACGTGGTCCGCTCTCGTTCCTTAATGTAGAACTTATCAAGGCTCGGGGTAAAAACTGCTTCTACTTGAGATGTATTGAGCGGGATGGGCGATAGTAAGATAGATTTACAGTAAAAATCATAAAAATGATTTTTACTGTAAATCATTTTTACTGGTACTTCCGAGTGAAGAGTGCGAACAATTTGGCTCGTAAGTTTTTGTAGAAAAAAATGTCTTTAAAATTAGATTGTGAGATTACAAAGTCGATATTGTCTACTTCGATGCTGATAGTGCTGCTGCTGGTTATGTGGTCCGCTCTTGCTCCTTAATGTAGAACTTATCAAGGCTCGGGGTTAAAACTGCTTCTACTTGAGATGTATTGGGCGGGGTGGGTGATAGCGACTCCTTCGCGAGATCATATTCTTTATGGTGCTTTGCTCAATCTTTTTCGTTTTCTTTACAGTGAAAAATAGTATATTACGATACTATGTAAGTTTATTGAATGTTACAAATAGTCAGAATAATTTTCAACGAATATAGGGACTGTCAAACATGCAGAAATAAATAATTTTAGGAGAATGAATCGTGATTTAATTTGTTTTCAAATTTCGGAGCCTATACTTCCACGTCTTATTGCTCGACTCTCACAAACAATGGTATTCGTGAGTCTTGATGTGCATAGTTATTCGGTGAGTCGAGAAATATTCACTTGGATATCAATAGATATTACTAGTCAGAAATTATAACGGGTGTTAAACCAAATGTATCGATGTATCAACTACCCGAGCAGAAATTGCCGTCGGCCTGACGTCAGGTCCCTATCAGGCACTGCCTAACGCTTCATCAGGTCCTGATAAGGCACCTTATCAGTCTCTGATTAGGAATGTAACGCAATTGCCCTTTAAGGTCCTGATCAGGCTGCCTGATCACGGCCTAATCAAGGTGCCTGATTGCCACCTGAGAAAAATATAATAAATACTTTTTATTTATTAGCGTTATTTTATTATATATTTACTTGTGAACCTTTTTATATATATTTATTGTGAAATAAAAAATAAATATTCAACAAACAATCAAGGAATCTTTTTTATTAAATCGATTGAATTATTTAAATTATTTATTTACTTATTAACTTATTACATTATCCAAAATTCGTTGCAAGATGCAGTAAAAAAAATTTCCAACGTAAGAAATTTCTATTCAAAATTCACATCAACTGTAAAAAATGTACGAATTTATTTGAAATTAGAAAAAAAAGGTTAACTAATTCTTTTCTAAAAGTTTATTTTCAAATACCTTAGAATAATTTTTTGAAATTTTCATTATGCAAAATCAATGTTCTCCCGGCATGCAATATACAGGCTTGCATGATTTACCTGCTAAGGCCCTGATCGGGGTACTATCAGGCTAGCCTCGTCAAAAGCGAAGGATATCCAGTCAGGTGTCCCCTACCTGTACGTTATCCGGCCCTGATCAGGCCGGCATCAGGCTCGCCTCATCTGAAGTGAGGATTATTTAGTCATGCTTCACGATCTGCACCTTATCAGGCCCTCAACAGGCTCGCCTGATCAGGCACGCTCTGGCTGTACCTTAACAGGGCCTGATAGGGTATCAGGCAGCCTGATCCCAATTTCTGCTCGGGTAACTCCCACTCACACTCATCCCGTTTTCATAAAAATTACAGTTCTCCTCACGCTTTTTGTTCCACACATATGTAGGGATTTTTCTATTCCATTGAATATCGTTTTTTGTTTTAATATGCGCCTCAAAAGGTAGCGAGCGTTACAAGGGAGGGAGGGATTTTCTGTTGCCAGGGCAACGAAAAAAGAGAGCAGTTTGTTGAGTGAGAAACGACGAGAGTCAGGAGCGAAATGTGCGAATGACTGGTCGACGAAAGTTTGCCTTTTTGTATTTCATTAAATAAATCTTGTGTTCTTGTTACACCGGTTTTCTCAATGTCCCATCACATCAGGAAATAACATCTACATCCTACACATATATAAATAAGATCACAAAATAATTACACAAAAAAGGTACGCAGCTCAATAATTGAAGGTACGCTGGTTCTCGAATGCATAATTTCGACTCTGGGACTTGCAGATCGTGAAGAAAAGGTTCAATTTCCACCGGAATAAAATTAATCTGCCGGCCGCGCCGGCGCTTCGCTATTTCCTTGGATTCCGTTTGCGTTGTGTCCACCCGACTTCTCCAGAGCGAAAGGGAAAGGACAAGGCTTTTCTCAGCCGCGAGGACTACCGACATTTTTCTGGGCCTTTGCATTTACTTGGGATATGATTTATGCAAACGCGTACATCATCGATACCGAGAGCTAGCGCCAGATATTTTAATCTCTTATCTCACAACTAGTGCGATAAAACTGTTTCTGCGGTGTGAGTTTGCAGTACGATCCGAACTGCAAGTGTTGCAATCACACGGGTTAAGAAAACGTTTTTTGCACGAGTATTGTATAAAATTTTATTTCACAAGGCGTGACATTTTTTCGAAAATAGCCACGCGAATCGTGCGCAAAACCACCCTTCCACCGCGTGACTCAAATCATTTTCTATCCAAATAAATTTCGACTTAGAATAACGTTGTGATATTGCGAAGTCGATATTGTCTGCTTTGCTGCTGCTGGTTAGGCGTTCCGCTCTCGCTTCTTAATGTACAAGTTATCAACGCTCGGAGTAAAAAATGTTTCTTCTCTACTCCTCCGGGAGATTATGTTCTCGATGGTGCTTTGCTCAATTTTTATTTCATTTTTTTACCGTGAAAAAATCTTTACCTAGACTTCCGAGTAAAAAGCGTAACGAACAAGCTCCAAGATCGCAATCTCCTCTGGGGAGGGATAAAAAAAATATTCGATTAAAATAATGTTCTGATATTACAAAGTCAATACTATCTACTTCAATGCTGATAGTGCTCTTGCCGGTTATGTGGTTCGTTCTCGCTTTTTAATGTACAATTTACCAACGCTGAAAGATGTTTCTACTTGAGGTATATTGGGTGGGAGAGGAGATAACTTCTTCTCCGCGAAACGATATTCTTGATGGTGCTTTGCTCAATTTTTACTTCATTTTCTTACTGCGAAAAAATCTTTACCGTGACTTTCGAGCGAAAAGCGTTTCGAAAGGGGAGGGACTCTGTATCAATCGGAGCCTGCACAGTAAAATAGGTACCAACATTTCATGTCCACAATTCTTTTCATGTTAATTTTACAAAAAAATCTTGTCGATTATACAACAATGTCTGTCAATTTTACAAATATTTTTTGGGTAATTAACAACAAAATACTTGTGAGCGTTTGTGTACAAAAAAGGTTTGTTAAATGTACAAATCTTTTTTACTGTATGTGTGATGTTTTCACGTACTATTTTTACTAAGCACATACATTTCAGCTCGTAATTTTTCTGTTACTAAAAAAATCTCGACTGTAAAATAACATTGTGATAACAAGTTGTGATATCTTTCAAAAAATTGTCGACATTATAAAAGTTTTTTTTTCAAACGGTTTGTCCATTGTCAGGAAAAACCTGGAAAGCCCGCCAATAGCAGAAATTCTTAAAGTGGGTCGGTTAAATCAGGGATTTTATTGTTTATCAGCTTCAAATCAAATGCTCTCACGTACTACTTTTACTGAGTACTGTGACGCGGTATTTTTTGGACGCGTCACAGATCCGCGTAAACTTCGATATTGGCGAGCACGCGGATTATTCCTAATATGAGAACCTTCTTGCCTTTAATAACATCAAAATCATCGCCCTGAGCGCCCCGATTTCGGGGAAGTCGCAGCTTAGCGATGCCAGCGTCCGCATCCATGTCTGGTATCTGCGGACCGGCGTCAGTTCTGCATTCTATAGGCGAAAAGTCGCGTGAGATTTCGGATGATGCGTCAGCGTCGCTGTCGTTTGAATATCAATTTCGCATGGGCGATAGTTCGCAATAATCGTAGGACGTCGCCAGGTACCGAGATCGCCGAAAATATTGGTAAGGAGAAGGGAGAGCGAGACCGTGAGACCAATTAGTTGAAAATACTCGAGGTCTCTCGTCACAGTGGTGATAGCGTAAAGACGCGTGCTCGCTGGCTAATAATGGGATTAAGATCGGAAGGATGAAGGAAGGACGCGTCGGTTCGCGTGTAACATCTCGGCGCCGATAAAACTCGTGCGGTAAGGCTTCGCCTCTTGGTTACCCTCGGACTCACGTATAACATCTCTTTGCGCTCTGAAAAACTACGACCTTGCACGTGGCTCGGAAGCTGTGCTGTCTACCATCCCGGACGAATTATCGCGCCGAATCTCGCAATTATCCTTGTGTTTCTCCTTAATCCTCCCGCGAGAGGAAGCGTGGCTGGGTATTGGACTGACTCGCGTTGCCGTCGAGATAGATCGTTCGATCCGCGATGGAATTCGGGTTTGAGACCTCCGTATTAGTTTTATCGCTGTGTGTGACGGTGTAGGTAAATGTCCCTATTCCCGACCATGCTCCCTTTACCGACCATTTCGGTGTATAACGTCATTTACGAGGCAGCCAATGCATAAAAAGGTTTATTAGTGGTCTAGAAATATTCACGAATTTGTGTAGTGTGAAAGGATTGTAAATTGCAGAGTAAGTGTAATAATTAGTGCATAATATTATCGCTTTTCTTACCGCACGTCACGACTCGAACGGTTTCTTAGAAGTAATGTTAAGGATTGTCGATCGCGTAAATAGTAAATATTTCGGTAAAAATCCGTTATTAACGAATAATTCGAGCGTTAAACGGTTTGTTGTAGTTCGGTTTACATATTCCGAAAAAAAATAGTCGGATAAACTTTTTTTTTTTTAATTCGCCGGTCGGGATTGGGCACAGACAAATTCTTGCCTGTCCCCATTACCGTACATGTGAACGTCAGTTCATTTTCACATAACCAATAAAAATTTAATAAATTTTCTTTTGATAAAACGTTTAGGCTAAGTGTGTACAGAATGCTATAGATTTCATGTCCGAAGTCTGCATTTATATTTATTTTTTCTTTGCAACCTCGGTCATTCATGCTGTAAAAAAAGGTGGTCGGTAATGTGGGCCATGCCCGGTCGGAATTGGACACAGCTGCGGTCGGTAGATGGCACATGCCCTAGTGCGGCTTTATTACGCTTTATCTAGGAAAATACTTGACTAAATGGATTGAGTCTACGATTTTTGGAAAGTGTATGGTGAAAGCTATCGATTGATGTGAAAATCATCCTCGTGACAAAAATTAACTTTTGTCACGTTTGACAACGCCATTCTTTTCCCCGGTCGGCCTTATAGGGGTCGGGAATAGGGACATTTAGGGGAATAGGGGCTGTCTTGCGAGAGCATTGCGAACGCCAAAATTGAACGGGAAACGCGTTCGTATTGCTTTTATGACTCGGGATGGGATTTTATGTCGGTACCGACAGTGAGCGCGATCGGGTGCAGATTGGTGACAGAACGACACGCACGCCTCGTGGAAAATTATCCGTGCAGAATATCGGCACGTCGGCGTCGTAGCCGCGCACTCGAGGTGGTACAGTCGCGCATACAAATAAGACAGAAAAGGGAAGGGACCGATCCCGTTAATAAATTCTATCGTCATTTCTTTTTAATTAAGTGATTTTATTGTATTTTCTGGTGTCGTATTAACTTCGGTATTTTTCGTCTATTTCTTATGTATTGCGATTTTTTTCCCCCTTGACAATTCGATTTTATTATTTAATAAACGCGGGATTGGGTACAATATTTTGTTTATCGAAAGTTTAGTACTTCGACACGATGAATGGAGTAGCCGGGGAGAATGTAGTGAGGGATCTTTTTTTTCAATTGTTTAGAGTCACTTTCTCTCTTTGTTTTACGAATAAATGACATCTACTTTGTCGAATCACCATCCATGACGCTACAGTACACGACCCCGTTTCTCCGTTCCTCGGGAGCAAATCCAATTAGGCACGACCGCGTATTTCCGATACCCCACTACCTGCCCAAGTACCTGCCCACCGTCCCTTTTCATACACAAAAATTATTGGAATTACAGCAGCGACGATTTCATTCGCAGGTAGCAAAAGGGAAGGAGTCGTTTGTTTCCCCACCAAGCAGGTAACGGACCTTGAGAAGGGGCCGAATTGGACTTACGCGGTCGTCATTTTCGAAAATACGCGGTCGTTCGGAATTATGCGGTTGGGAAAAACGCGGTCGTGTACTGTATTAATTTCTATCTTCACGAATTCCGAACCGCCCTACGACCGATATACCCCCTGAGCAGCTTCGCCATCCATCCGTCTTTTGAAATAAATATCAATCTCCGATCGCGTCGAGTGCGAAACTCGGCTGGCGCCTCTAAATTAATTTATGTCACTCGGTGGGAAAATGGCGGTTTTTTCGCACGCTTCGCGTGCGAAAACCCCCATTTTCACACCTTGTGAAATAAAATTTTGTTCGATACTCGTGCGAATAACGTTTTCTGAACTCGTGTGATTGCAACACTCGCCTTCGGCTCGTGCTGCAAACTCACACTCGTCAGAAAAAGTTTTTTCGCACTCGTATCGAAATGTACTATTATTTATTTTAGAGGCGATCGAGGGACGGACTTTTCTGGCAATCACGGTACCGTTTGGGATTCGAATTTGTATTAGACGTTGCGGTGCCAAAAATTACGGTCACAGTACATACAATTCAGCTTGTAATTTTTTTGTTAAAGAAAAATCTCGACTGTAAAATAAGATTGTGATAACAAGTTGTGATCGAGTCCAAAAAAATGCCGACTTAAAAAACGTTTTTTTAAACAGTCTTTCCACCGTCAGGATAAACCTGGAATGCCCGCAAATGCCATGGAATCTCAAAGTGGGTCGTTTAAATCACTTCTTTATGAGATTCCGAGGCTTTTCCTCACGCTTCGCCACTTTAATTATCCAACGAGCCATGCCAAACGCCACAACTCCATCACCACCGTCATCATCAATATCATCACCATCAATGCGTAAACCCCATTGCCGACTTGGTACCGCATGCTCTGTGAGATTTTCGTGATACGCACAAATCCCTCAACAGTTTCGGGCGTTTTGATCCCTGCAGTGGAATTGGAATTAAGTCACCTAATTGGTTCGGAAGTCCCGCGAGCCGCAAACCTCTCGTGCATCCGGTGCACTCCCGCAGTTCATATGTTGCCGAAGAGTCCCTCACAGTGTGTAGCTTGTGTTTGTGCGGTGCCAGTTTTGGTGGACCGAGCATTGCGTATAGAAATCAGGAAATTTCTCCGAGCAGCTCTGCATCATTGCAGGGAATGGAGGAGGATACATGTGCATTATATTCGAGAGCTTGCAGAGATGGTTAGAGCCACGGAGGCGTGTCCTAATGCCTCCGATATGTCGGAGCACAGAGTTGCCTCGCGCATCGCCGGGCCTGAAGTAATGAAGAGAACGCTTGGCAATCCCGGGGCCAACGTGGCACATACGCAACCGCTTCTCTCTCTGCCTTTCAACCGAGCCCGCCCCATCTCCCGTTAAAACTTCGTCTATGTCCCTCGATCCTGGTGTGTACGCCGTGGCAATTATACTCCCGCGGTTTACAAGTTGCCAGCGCAAATTATAGCGCCCAACAGGCTGCATGTCGAGAGCCACGAGAAGGCAACTCCGAGCGGTATCTGCGCGTCCCACCGGGGGATGTTGGATAAAGGATCGAATACTCGTGTATCGGACTACCTGCGCGGTACCGACATTAGCGTCGCACTGGACCATCCCGCTGCGACTTAACCGAGAGCAATTATCATTCAAAACCGACTGTGTGTCCAAAGCTTTCGGGAACAGCTGTCGTCGTTAAAACCTTTCCTGGTTTGTACCGGGATTTTTCTAATGTGGATTTTTCTAATGTGGATTTTTCTAATGTCGATTTTTCTAATGTCGATTTTTCTAATGTCGATTTTTCTAATGTCGATTTTTCTAATGTCGATTTTTCTAATGTCGATTTTTCTAATGTCGATTTTTCTAATATCGATTTTTCTAATGTCGATTTTTCTAATGTCGATTTTTCTAATGTCGATTTTTCTAATGTCGATTTTTCTAATGTCGATTTTTCTAATGTCGATTTTTCTAATGTCGATTTTTCTAATGTCGATTTTTCTAATGTCGATTTTTCTAATGTCGATTTTTCTAATGTCGATTTTTCTAATGTCGATTTTTCTAATGTCGATTTTTCTAATGTCGATTTTTCTAATGTCGATTTTTCTAATGTCGATTTTTCTAATGTCGATTTTTCTAATGTCGATTTTTCTAATGTCGATTTTTCTAATGTCGATTTTTCTAATGTCGATTTTTCTAATGTCGATTTTTCTAATGTCGATTTTTCTAATGTCGATTTTTCTAATGTCGATTTTTCTAATGTCGATTTTTCTAATGTCGATTTTTCTAATGTCGATTTTTCTAATGTCGATTTTTCTAATGTCGATTTTTCTAATGTCGATTTTTCTAATGTCGATTTTTCTAATGTCGATTTTTCTAATGTCGATTTTTCTAATGTCGATTTTTCTAATGTCGATTTTTCTAATGTCGATTTTTCTAATGTCGATTTTTCTAATGTCGATTTTTCTAATGTCGATTTTTCTAATGTCGATTTTTCTAATGTCGATTTTTCTAATGTCGATTTTTCTAATGTCGATTTTTCTAATGTCGATTTTTCTAATGTCGATTTTTCTAATGTCGATTTTTCTAATGTCGATTTTTCTAATGTCGATTTTTCTAATGTCGATTTTTCTAATGTCGATTTTTCTAATGTCGATTTTTCTAATGTCGATTTTTCTAATGTCGATTTTTCTAATGTCGATTTTTCTAATGTCGATTTTTCTAATGTCGATTTTTCTAATGTCGATTTTTCTAATGTCGATTTTTCTAATGTCGATTTTTCTAATGTCGATTTTTCTAATGTCGATTTTTCTAATGTCGATTTTTCTAATGTCGATTTTTCTAATGTCGATTTTTCTAATGTCGATTTTTCTAATGTCGATTTTTCTAATGTCGATTTTTCTAATGTCGATTTTTCTAATGTCGATTTTTCTAATGTCGATTTTTCTAATGTCGATTTTTCTAATGTCGATTTTTCTAATGTCGATTTTTCTAATGTCGATTTTTCTAATGTCGATTTTTCTAATGTCGATTTTTCTAATGTCGATTTTTCTAATGTCGATTTTTCTAATGTCGATTTTTCTAATGTCGATTTTTCTAATGTCGATTTTTCTAATGTCGATTTTTCTAATGTCGATTTTTCTAATGTCGATTTTTCTAATGTCGATTTTTCTAATGTCGATTTTTCTAATGTCGATTTTTCTAATGTCGATTTTTCTAATGTCGATTTTTCTAATGTCGATTTTTCTAATGTCGATTTTTCTAATGTCGATTTTTCTAATGTCGATTTTTCTAATGTCGATTTTTCTAATGTCGATTTTTCTAATGTCGATTTTTCTAATGTCGATTTTTCTAATGTCGATTTTTCTAATGTCGATTTTTCTAATGTCGATTTTTCTAATGTCGATTTTTCTAATGTCGATTTTTCTAATGTCGATTTTTCTAATGTCGATTTTTCTAATGTCGATTTTTCTAATGTCGATTTTTCTAATGTCGATTTTTCTAATGTCGATTTTTCTAATGTCGATTTTTCTAACGTCGATTTTTCTAACGTCGATTTTTCTAACGTCGATTTTTCTAACGTCGATTTTTCTAACGTCGATTTTTCTAACGTCGATTTTTCTAACGTCGATTTTTCTAACGTCGATTTTTCTAACGTCGATTTTTCTAACGTCGATTTTTCTAACGTCGATTTTTCTAACGTCGATTTTTCTAACGTCGATTTTTCTAACGTCGATTTTTCTAACGTCGATTTTTCTAACGTCGATTTTTCTAACGTGGATTTTTCTAACGTGGATCTTTCTAACGTGGATCTTTCTAACGTGGATCTTTCTAACGTGGATTTTTCTACTGTGGATCTTTCTAGTGTGGATTTTTCCACCGTGGATTTTTCCACTGTTTCCACTGAGGATTTTTCCACTGGGATTTTTCCACTGAGGATTTTTCCATCGTGGATTTTTCCACCGTGATTTTTCTACTGAGAATTTTCCTACTGAGGATTTTTAATTTTTTTATTATGCTTGACACTCTTGCGAATGAAAATGTTTGGGTATTTTGACGAGGGAACGGTGTCTCGATTTACGGTAATTGATAAATCATTAATGAAATAGTCATGTAACGGATTAACTGCACTGAAAAAAAAAAATCGTATAAAATGTAATATACCAGACTGGAAGTTTTAATGCAAAAACTGTTATATCAAATTTCAGGTACAATTGTGATGAAAAAAATGACTGTTCAGTGTATCAAAAACATAGCAATTACTTTATATTTTCACCAATTTATTTGAATTTCGATGAAAAAGTATATTAATTTTTCATCACAAAAACTTTCACTCCGGTCTATTATATTTCCAATCTGTTTTTACCGCGCAAATTTGCCAATCGAATTTCAAACAGATAATTTTTCAGACCCTTTTTCGACCTCTCGACACGCTTTCCGAATCAGAATCTGCTCCCACCATAACGAGAAAGCAATCTGTCGATTTACAGAAACTAAATTTTAACTTTTCTTCTTAAAAGGTCCAGGTAAATGAATTTTTAATCACAATTCTACATTCAATTTATCGTACCAATTTTTGCACAAAAACTTCCACTCCGGTCTGTTAAATGTGCAATCTTTAGTTACCGCGCCAATGTGCGAATCGAATTTCAAAAAACATAACCCCCTTTTTCGACCTCTCAACACGTTTTCCGAATCAGAATCTACTCCCACAATAACGAGAGAGCAATCTCCCGATTTACAGAAATTACTTTTTAACTTTTCTTCTTAAAAGCTCCGCGTAAATTACACTATACCCATTAACGACTGTACACAACAGTGTACAAGCCCCTGGCGCAGCGGTAATGCACAGTAGCCATGGATAAGAGTGGCCGGCTGTTCCGGAGCTCTTTGAAAGATGGAACATCGCGCCGGCGGAAGGAGTAATTAGACTTTCTCCCTTAACTCCTTCCCAACCCTCTTTCTCTGCAGCTACAAGGGGTGACTGCATTAACAGCGATTACAAAAAAATAAAATAAAACAAGAAAAAAAACTATTTAAAACGCATTAAGCGTTTTCTTTCGCCTCCCTCACCGGCTCGTAGTTTAACGGTACACAGACCGCAGCCCCGGGTGGCTCGGAAGTTGGCACGTTCTCCGCGGAGCTTGATGCACACTCCCCCTCCCCCTCCCGACTCCTGGTTTTCACGTCTTCTATGTGCACAGTAAATTTTGCTGTTGCGCATATTTCTCCCCCCCCCCTCCCCCCGCTGGCCGGAGTTCATTGCTTTTCTTTTACGTTATTTCCGACCCTTCGTCTCTCCCCCGGCTCCTCATCTTCCACCACTCGTTCCGCCCTTTCCTCAGGGCAACGGCACCGCAGAGATCCGGTTAATTCATTTGCGCTCGCGGCCTCGTTCCGTTTTGCCCCAAAGGTTTTTATGTTCTCGGTCACGTGCACGATAAATACGGTTTTACCGTTTTCCAAGCGCTTTTACGCGTCTACTCGCGCTGGGTGGGGGGGGGGGGGGGCTGGGCCGGGGCGGTTGAGGGGGTTGAAAGGGATCGCAGGATATTGGTATAGGAAATAGGGCAAGGAGGAATGAAAATGGAAGAGCGATGTAGGGATAGGTTCGAATATAGGGAAACAGAAGATACTTGTACCACTCTATGGGGCCGAGGTTTTGCTCCCTTCTCGCTGATGGAGCCCCGCGCGTACATACTAGCCCGGGAGGGCGATAAATCAGTCCTGAAATCCACGTCGGACTTATGTACATACTATATATACGCATATATATCTACATATGTATCTATATGCACTATATATATATATACATATATATAGGGGAGAAGGGTCTGGGCCGCCGAAAGCATATACGGGCGGTTCGTGCCAGACGCTCGGAGAGACCTCGACGAGAGTCAAACCCGGGAATCCCTAGCACACCTATCGAACCCACTCTCACGTGAACTCATTGCGATTTATGTTAGCCTCGGAGAGGCCATTACTCCAGTTTCTCCTGTCAATTTTCGCGAGCTCGGGGCCCGAATGACCGGAGACCAAACACACGCATGCGCGCACACGCACCGATCGTATTAACTTCGTCTCTGCGTGCGCGCGTATGTGAGTGTACTGCGAATACTAAATTATAGAACCGGACGAGGAAGATTGAGAAAAAGGTTCTTTTGGAAAATTGGCTGTGCCGGAGATTCCGAGTCACGGGTCCAAACAACAGGTTGGAAAAAATAAGAGCAGTCGAGACGCTATGAGAAAAAGGACGGCAAACGTTCGCAACAAACGGCAACTCTTGTTAATAACAATTAACAAGAGTTGATTTGATGTACCAGTTTTTGCATAAAAAATGTAAATCCATTGCATTAAATACATTTACATTTTTTATGCAAAAACTGGTACATCAAATTTGATGTACAATTGTGACGAAAAATTATCGATCTTTTACAATGAAATTGAAAAGGATTTAAAGTACTTTTATAGTAATATTAAAGTAAATTAATAAAAGTAAAGTATTTCCAGAGTTTTTAATATACTGTACGTTAATTTTTCATCATAATTGTACACGAAATTTAATATGCCATTTTATGCATAAAAACCAGTACGTTAAATATAATATGAATTTTTTAGTAATTTCAGGCATGTAATTTTTTGCCATTGTGTTATTTTTTTCATCCGGACCATCTTGCCCCGCTATTCCCGTCATTTTACGAACTCTGCGGGACCCGAAGCACTGTACGTTACAAGTTGGAACAAGGAATATCTGCTGCGACTTCCTCCGTGCCCGATGAGCCGGGACGGTTTATTTCCCCTCATTCTTCCGTTCTCGTCCCTGCGTTCTTGATATTTCCTTTCCGGCCCGTCTATCAAGTCACAAAAAAACGGACGTGAGTCTTGCTGTTTCCGCTTCTCGAGTTCGCTCCGTTATCTTTTGAAAACGAGATTTCCAACTTTAGTATCAGACTCGCGTAGGTGAGGTCGTATTGCGCCGGAACGCGAGCGAGGTAAAACCGGGATTGGCCCGCGAGAATCGGTGATCCAGACGACTAGCGCCACCGACACTGCCGGACGTCAAAGCCTTCCGGCTTTTGCCATGCAAACGAAAAAAAAACAATCTCAAAACCGAAATCGCGGAAGTGCCAACTGGCCGACGAACCGGGTAGCTCTTTCTGGTTCCACTTGACCCTCCAGTCCCGTCCGCGAGGACCCTTTTTCACCGGTGAGTTTTATTTCCCCAGATCGAAATTATAGTCAGCCAAGGAAATCCCGTCCCTGAGTTCGCACGGCGCCTACTCCGATATTCTTTTTTTTTATATTCCCCTTTAAGGTAATCCTTGCGAATAGTGTTCACTTCGCATAAGTTTCAGAAAAAGGAGAGGGAATTGCAGACACTTCTGGATGGTATAAAAATCTGAAAAAATCAAGCATATTAAAGGGGCTGAAAAGATTAATTTTGTATAATAATCGTTCCAGAATGTCATTAACAAATTGACAAAAAATACAATTGTTCAACAAATCTCTCGGTAATCTAAATTTTTTAAAGGAAATGATTCGTTCACTCTTCTGAATACGTATGAATTTTTTTCGGTTTTTTTAATTCACTTTGAATTTTAATTTTATATGGCAAAAATGTGCAGAAAGTCACCAAATTCACGGTGAATTCAAAAATCCGAAAAAATTCATATGTATTCAGAAAAATTAACGAATAATTTTTATGTTAAAAAAGTTAGGTTTCCGGCAGATTTGTTGAACAATTTTATTTAGCATCAATTTGTTAATAATATTTTGAAATTATTATTATGCAAAATTAATCTTTTCAGAACCTTTCACATCCTTGATTTTTTTCAGATTTGTATACCATCGAGAAGGGTTTGCATGCCCTCTCAGTTCTCTGAAACTTATGCGAACTGAACGCTATTTGCAAGGACCATCTTAAGGCCTTAGCTTCTGTGAGTCACCTAACCAATACGCTCTTATCAATTTTTTCGACTTCAAATCACTCGTAAAGTTCACGGCTGCAGCGGTTGTTACGCCCCACACTGTGTCGCATTTGCACAAGAGCGCAGGAAAACTGCGGAAAACCTCCGATACGGTCCAAGACGGCCAACTGCGAGTCTTGATGTTCATATTCGATACTTCGACTACGAACACCAATTTTCAGAATCCAATGCGCTAGTTGGTGCACGGCAGGGCGGTCACCCATCTAAGTACTGACCGCTAACGATCCAACTTGACTCTGGAAACCACCGGACCCGGACACCAACCGCGTCCACTGCTCCGATATTCCGTCCGGTTAATGAAGACTCTCCCTCGGTACGCCCTCCATGTAACGCAAGGATCGAGCAGCCGCGGACTGCCTGGAATTCGACGGAGAATTAATGAAGCATCCCGGGAATCCCGTCACCGACGTAAGAGTCGCCCGGCGCAGGGCCGCGGGGAATCCCCGCTTTGTCACAGTCGACTCTCCGGCCCTTCCAGCGCGTCGCCTCTTGTTTTACGCGACTAAACTTAGCTAATTAGGTGCCAGCCGAAGAGCGCAACTCGACGCCTCCCGTCGACTGATGGGTTGGACGGTGTGTATGCACGCTGTACAAACAGGCTGGGTTTTGCGGGCACGCCGCGCTGTCCTGGAGGGGTTCTTTGCTTGCGAAACTTTTCGCGAACTCACCGGGGATTCCCCGAGACGCGGAGTGGATGCCAGAGCCATGTATCGCGCCGGTACGAACGGCGCGGTGCGGGAACGGTTACTGATGGTGTTTCGGTACGTTACGTACATATTCCCGGAAGCCGCGAGAATACTGTACGCGGAATAGCGATGAAGGGACGACGACGAAGAAGATGAACCGGCAGCGGTGGAATGAGGAACTGCGACGAAGCCGGTTGGGGGACAACTTGGGGCGCCGACAAAGCTTGCTACGTAGACTCGAGTCTTAATCGACTCGCGTCAACTGTTGGGACAAAGTTTCCGACGTTAATTTCGCTGGAATGAGGAAGGTTCTCCAGCTCGATCGTCACCGCGCTGCTCCGCCAGACAATTGTTTAGCGAACGGCTATGGCGCTTCGAGAATGCGATATTCGTGGGAATATTTACGCTGGGAGAGCGTGCGGCTCCATATGGCTCCTCGGCCTCGATCTACCGTGCGTCGTCGTTGTCTCGTCACTGTCCGTAAGAGCTGTTCCATTAAACCGTTTGGCATCGCGAATTGCTAACATCGTTATTTTCGACTTGATGGCTTTCGGTACTGTAATGAAGTTCTGGCGGGCCGATTCGAAGCTTTGACTTTTTGGGAATAGATGGGTTTATATTTTTTGTATACTTGGAAATGATTATCTACATATGGATGGACTATAACGGACCGACGGACCGACGGACCGACGGACCGACGGACCGACGGACCGACGGACCGACGGACCGACGGACCGACGGACCGACGGACCGACGGACCGACGGACCGACGGACCG
The DNA here is from genome assembly GCA_917499995.1 of Ichneumon xanthorius. NCBI lineage: Eukaryota > Metazoa > Arthropoda > Insecta > Hymenoptera > Ichneumonidae > Ichneumon > Ichneumon xanthorius. The sequence continues at coordinate 23,496,228 of OU824200.1, read as the reverse complement.
ACGGACCGACGGACCGACGGACCGACGGACCGACGGACCGACGGACCGACGGACCGACGGACCGACGGACCGACGGACCGACGGACCGACGTACCGACGTACCGACGTACCGACGTACCGACGTACCGACGTACCGACGTACCGACGTACCGACGTACCGACGTACCGACGTACCGACGTACCGACGTACCGACGTACCGACGTACCGACGTACCGACGTACCGACGTACCGACGTACCGGCGTACCGGCGTACCGGCGTACCGGCGTACCGGCGTACCGGCGTCCCGGCGTACCGGCGTACCGGCGTACCGGCGTACCGGCGTACCGGCGTACCGGCGTACCGGCGTACCGGCGTACCGGCGTACCGGCGTACCGGCGTACCGGCGTACCGGCGTACCGGCGTACCGACGTACCGACGTACCGACGTACCGACGTACCGACGTACCGACGTACCGACGTACCGACGTACCGACGTACCGACGTACCGACGTACCGACGTACCGACGTACCGACGTACCGACGTACCGACGTACCGACGTACCGACGTACCGACGTACCGACGTACCGACGTACCGACGTACCGACGTACCGACGTACCGACGTACCGACGTACCGACGTACCGACGTACCGACGTACCGACGTACCGACGTACCGACGTACCGACGTACCGACGTACCGACGTACCGACGTACCGACGTACCGACGTACCGACGTACCGACGTACCGACGTACCGACGTACCGACGTACCGACGTACCGACGTACCGACGTACCGACGTACCGACGTACCGACGTACCGACGTACCGACGTACCGACGTACCGACGTACCGACGTACCGACGTACCGACGTACCGACGTACCGACGTACCGACGTACCGACGTACCGACGTACCGACGTACCGACGTACCGACGTACCGACGTACCGACGTACCGACGTACCGACGTACCGACGTACCGACGTACCGACGTACCGACGTACCGACGTACCGACGTACCGACGTACCGACGTACCGACGTACCGACGTACCGACGTACCGACGTACCGACGTACCGACGTACCGACGTACCGACGTACCGACGTACCGACGTACCGACGTACCGACGTACCGACGTACCGACGTACCGACGTACCGACGTACCGACGTACCGACGTACCGACGTACCGACGTACCGACGTACCGACGTACCGACGTACCGACGTACCGACGTACCGACGTACCGACGTACCGACGTACCGACGTACCGACGTACCGACGTACCGACGTACCGACGTACCGACGTACCGACGTACCGACGTACCGACGTACCGACGTACCGACGTACCGACGTACCGACGTACCGACGTACCGACGTACCGACGTACCGACGTACCGACGTACCGACGTACCGACGTACCGACGTACCGACGTACCGACGTACCGACGTACCGACTTCAATCGGCCTTCCGGAAGTTCAATTCGGAACTTCAGGAACATTTGGTTCCTGAAATTTTCATTTTTATAGTATAAACTAAAACCATAGCGATCAAGAGGCAGTTCAAAAAATCCGATCGTCAATCGGAGACGGACCCATGAAATTGCCCGAGCTCTCCGAAGTATCGCTTGAGTCGAGGCCGCTCCGCTGCATACGCAACGCCACCGCGCGCATCTGTCCAAATCGCGATGTAGGCCGTGCGATGAATAATCGCGCGGTTCGTTAGGGGTTCGCCACATGTGTCCTGTCGCGAGCGTTAACGCCTGCCGCAGATACGAATCGTCCCGATACGCGACGGATCAATTAAATCCCCTTTATGTCCAAGCGTTTAAAGTCGCGGACGAAATTACTTTTGCTTCAGGCAACGCGAAGCATGTATCAACATTCTCCGTGATCCCCGACCAACCTCCGCAAACGAAGACGGATATAGCAATATCGGTTGCACGCTCTAAACTCCGTTATCCCTGTAATGGCCCATTAAAACTGCATCGAGAGGCGAATCGCCTCGGTTAAAATCGTCCGACAGCGCGGCAAGAGTCAACGCGAATAATTATAATTTTTTTTCCCCACCGTTCGGCCCGACGACGAAATTATCGACTGTCCCCGAAACGAATTTCAACCGCAAAGAAGATCCGCACGATTGTTCGTCGACTCTTCGCTAATAGATCATCGGCATGCAAACTGCGACGACCTCGCGAATTTTCGATAACGCCGCCGAGTCGAATTTACCATTTTGCATTCGCGGCTACCGAAATACACCACAACGAACGATTTACGTTTCATAGAATCGCTTTTCGGCGACGATAATCGTCCTATCAAACTCGTCGATGCGGTCACCAGCAAATTCCCTTTTAGTGACGCTCGCTCGGGCTCGATACGATTTTACACCCAAAGCTGACCGTGGATTACCTTCGTTTGTACTCAGCGCGCGACCGAGGCGGTAATGATCTCTTTTACCCCGCGTTCGTCATTGTATGCATTTGTCTCTATATTATATGTATGTATATTATATGTATTATATGTATCTATATGTATGGCTGTTTTATATGTACATATATATATATATTGAAACGTTTTGATATTCCGTGGGAGCGGAATATCGAACTCACGATTTTTTAGATCGTCTTCTTCCCAAATGGAAGGTAAAGAGTTCGGTACTGGGCCGGCTGGATAAGCTGTGAAGGAAGGGATTCTCGCATATGCTTCGGGGTAGAGGGAGGCAGCTGGATTGCTGGCCCCCTTGATAACGCACTCAGTGCATTATCAGACCGCTCCCCCACATATGACCCCAGAGAACAAGGAAAGAGGAGTTCTTCAGTCTTGCAATTCAGGGACTAAAAGTCAAGACGACGTTCAAGGCAGAATACTCTCCTCTGTGAGCCTACTATGCTCAGAGACACGTATGCCGAAGCATACGTGCTTACGCAGTCTATAAACTAATAGAACGAGGCCCCATTCTGGGGTTACCTCGAGGAGGTAATGGTCAATTCTTTTAAGGTTGGGAAAGGACGTAGAGGATAGGATGGGTAGAGCTTATATAGCGGCCAGGTACTGATTCGCTTCCGCGGACGTTCCGCCAGCTCGCCATCTCGCAGTCAACCGAGAGACTACCCGAGCACAAATTGCCGTCGGGCTGACGTCAGATCCCTATCAGGCACTGCCTAACGCTTCATCAGGTCCTGATAAGGCACCTTATCAGGCCCTGATTAGGAATGAAACGCAATTGCCCCTTAAGAGCATGTGAAACACCCCCCTCCCCGTCCATCCCGGGCTCAGTCGGTATCAAAAACTGTAATCAACTTTTCTCACTGCATCTCGCATATACGGTCAAAAGAAAAGTCTCATGGGAAGCCAAAATGATATCCGCTCCCGATGAGACTTTTCTTTTGACCGTATATGCCAGAATCCATGAGAAAAGTTGATTACAGTTTTTATTACCGACCGCGGTATTGCACATGCTCTTAAGGTCCTGATCAGGCTACCTGATCACGGCCTACACTGTAAAAAAAACGGTGTTAAATTCAACACCGCTTTAACACCGCCATGTGGTCCATATAGGTCCATTACTTTGGTGTTAAAAGCAGTGTTAAAATATGGTGTAAAACATGCGGTGTAAAATCAGTAGTACTTTCAGAACGTACATTCTAACACCGTAACGGTGTATAGTAACACCGAACCGTACTCCCAATTGAGTAAAAAGGGTTTAAGCTCTTGAAGCAGATGTAAAAGTTTTAATATAATGAATCGTAATTAATAATTGCCCAACAAAGTAATTACGTTGTACATCGTGATAATTATAAATAATAAAGAATATTCATTAAAAAAAGGTTACGATCACGAATATCTATGATGGCGAATGGCTTGAGATGGGATTCGAACTACCTACCTAGTGCTTATTCGTATCTACCTATGCCTACTACCTAACACGCTACCGACTACGCTATTGCTAACTTGTGAATGTCACTTATTCAAATTCTATTTAAGCTACTTCGGTTATTAATTAATACATTACTGTCATCCAGATGATTACACCGCATGATTATGTACTTCTATATTCTTTCATTGTACTATTAAAAAGAAACATCATCATTTTTTTGTCTTCAAATTAACAATTGGTATTTGAAAATTAATATTTGGAAGATTTTCAGTTCACCGTTAAAAAAATCCAAAATCCAAAATGGAAGACGCTGATCGATTAAAAATACGGTCTAGAGGTTGAAGACACCGTTCAGTGAGCATTTGACACCGTTAAATGCATATTTAACCACGACTTAAAGTCGTGGTTAAATGCACCACTTCTTAGAAATCTTATCAGGTAACACAGGCAATTGTGTTGATGTCTAAGAAAATAACACCATTAAGTGATATCATGATTCATCACACAATTTGGTGTTAGGATTTCTTACAGTACACCGCATTACCGGTTTACCACATGTCCGGTGTACTTTTCACTGCGAAATGGTGTTAATCTTAACACCGGTTTTTTTTACCACTCGCACCATCGCAGTTTACACCGCAGATTTCTTACAGTGTAATCAAGGTGCCTGATTGCCGCCTGAGAAAAATATAATAAACACTTTTTATTTATTAGCGTTATTTTATCGGACTTGTCAACCTTTCATATTTGTTCTTCGGATTAAATTAATTAATTACTACAATCTAAATCGCGGAAAAATTAATTTTTATTTAACTCATGGTCGGACTTGAACCAGCGACCTTGCCAATGGGGACTGCTTTAGCGGCGCCTTAACCAACTCGGCTATCCTCAACTTGAGAAACATAATGTCAAATTTGCTTTTAAGCTCCGGTAGAAGGATATACACGACTAAATCTACTTGTACAAAGTGCCTCACACGTGCATAGCCGGCGAAAAATAAAATTCAGTGAGAATTTTTAACACTTTCTAATGAGATAAAAAACGGAAAAATCAATCATATGTAAGATACTAGGAACATTGATTTTGTACCATAGTAATGTAAAAAAATTGCAATAAATAAAAAATAAATGTTCACCAAACAATCAAGGAATCTTTTTTATTAAATCGATTGAATTATTTAAATTATTTATTTACTTATTAACTTATTACATTATCCAAAATTCGTTGCAAGATTCAGTAAAAAAAAAAATTCCAACGTAAGAAAATTCTATTCAAAATTCACATGAACTGTAAAAAATGTACGAATTTATTTGAAATTAGAAAAAAAGGTTAACTAATTCTTTTCTAAAAGTTTATTTTTCAAATACCTTAGAATCATTTTTTGAAATTTTCATTATGCAAAGCAATGTTCTCCAGGCATGCAATATGCAGGCTTGCCTGATTCACCTGCTAAGGCCCTGATCGGGGTACTATCAGGCTAGCCTCATCAAAAGCGAAGGATATCCAGTCAGGTGTCCCCTACCTGTACGCTATCCGGCCCTGATCAGGCTCGCATCAGGTTGGCCTCATCTGAAGTGAGGATTATTTAGTCATGCTTCACGATCTGCACCTTATCAGGCACGCCCTGGCTGTACCTTAACAGGGCCTGATAGGGTATCAGGCAGCCTGATCTCAATTTCTGCTCGGGTACCGGTCAGGTACTAATTCGCTTGCGCGAACGTTCCGCCAAATCGCCAGCTCGCGGTCAAACGCGAGACTCTACCTGGGAGTAAGGGCGTCCCGTTACAATATATGTGTGCGTCTGCGGACATGCGGGATGTATGGTTAATGATGTTTACACATGCGAGTAATATTTCCAATTTATCATGCATGTATAATGCGGATTATTCGTGGTGTGGTCGGTAATACATATAGGTCGGGGTTGTTGTATTATTCCGCGGTGATTCGTCTACCGTGGCCAACATATCGGCTTTTAATCTTTTTTAAATAAATAATTCCGCTTATGGTATTCTGATAAGAGAGAGATTATTTCGGTGTAATAATTGATGGTTTTTATCGTCATACTCATAATATGTGAAAAGGAACATCATTATTCCGCAAATTGGAATCCTGTTATCATCACTGTGAAAAGACAATTGTAAATTTAATCCACCGGAATGGAAGTTTTTATGCACAGAAACTGGTACATTAAATCTAATGTACAATCGTGATGAAAAATTATTGGACTTTCACCCTGAAATTGAAGTAAATTAGTAAAAGTAAAGTATTTCTAAAGTTTTTAATGTACTGTACGTATATTGTATCACAATTGTACGTGAAACGTTTTATACTTGTTTGAGCATCCAAATTTCCCATACCGGTACTTTAAATTTCATACGATTTTTTTTACACACTGAAAAAAAAAATTGTTTGTATTAACCAAAAGTCACGGTGACATGCGTTCAAAGCTGTTATTTGTTTGGTACAAATAAAGCGTTGTTTTGTTAAACGATTATTTGCTTCAATATATTCAAAATTTGTTGATTCAAACAAACATATTTGTTGTGCCAACAAAATACACCTTTGAACGTATGTCACCGCGCATTTGCTTAATCCAACTATTTCTTTTTCTCAGTGTACATGTAAAGGCAAATTAAAAAACAATTTGGACCCCATTCTTTTGTTCGTGCGAACTGGCTCGCAGCAAATTTAATCCCGGTCACATTTTCACATACAAGTGTCGACTCTATCGAGAATTGTACGATTTTTGTCTTTTTTATATTCCATTCACTACCCTTGTTCTCTTAATTGCCCGGTAGCCAATAAGCTTTGAATCGTTAACTCCATACGTGACGATTCAGAGCACTCTCAAGTAAGCATGTGAACGATCCGAAATCGAATATCTCCTAAAAAAACAAGAAAAGAATATATCGTCAAGTGTCAGATACATGGATGTGCGTGTGTGAGCAGCAGAGGGATGGCAGTTAGTTGAGGACGAGAAGGATCTCGAAACAACGGAGTATCGTTCTTACGGACTCAAATATAAAAGGGAGTAGTCGAGACTCAGTCATCGTCGCGAAGGGTTGTATGTTGTAAATGACTAGGGAAAAATAAACGTTCCCATGATTTCATTTAATTATTCTTGAAACCTTATTCATCATATAATTGCTCCACAATAAAGTATTGTGTTTTCATCCTCAGAGAGATTTGACCGGCGACAAAGGATACCCGAGAGGTATCATCGATAAATGTACCACGCTACGTGTGAACGAAAATTTAAACTCTATAGAGTGTATATATATATGATCCAATTGTACCATTTACGACGACCTTTTTAGAAAAATATCAAATTATCGTAAAATCTCAATTTACATGAAAATTAGACCGTGGGAAGAGACGCGACGACTTTACTAGTGTACCAAATTTCAACCGGCTATCTTAAGCCATTTCCAAGTTATAGCTGTTTTAAACAATGCAAGTCTGTCATACACACACATACACACGCGCGCGCGCACAGGCACGCACGCACGCACGCACGCACGAGGAAGCAAAAAGCTTCGGAATGTGGAGTGAACGCAGTAATTATTTGTATGCCAAGGACGTATAATAGTACATTTTGATACTCGTGCGAAAAACTTTTCCGACGAGTGTGAATTTGCAGCACGAGCTGAAGGCGAGTATTGCAATCACACGTATTAAGAAAACATCTGTTCGAGTGTTGTACAAAAGTTTATTTCACGAGGTGTGAAAATGGGGGTTTCCGCACGCGAAGCGTGCGCAAAACCTCTATTTTCCCACCGAGTGAAATAAAAAAGATTATATTGCGTTTGTCCGCATGCATGGCATTTTTCCACACGCGATGCGAAAAAGTGCCTTTGTGCGCACACTTCATAAGAACGGTAAGCGGGATTTTACGTGCATGCCTAAGAAAAAAGTATTTTGTACTTAAAGGATCCAAAAAGTACTTAAAATAACACAAAAGTATTCGAGTCCTTAACATACGTATTTAAAATACTGCCCAGCTCTGTTAAAAAATAATCTCCTCGACGAGTTCTCATTGCTTTGACGGGGATCCTGAAGTGCAGTTCTATCATCGTGTTTCATAACGTTTTCTGTTGCCTCGAACATAGTTTCCGGTATTCCTTCTTCTATCGCCTCCGCCATTATGATTTGCTTAATACTTGTGAATCATTCGTTTATTGAACAATACTATTCGGATTTGTGTCATATGATGGGCGTATGGAGCGCAACTATTTCAAACTGATAGTACCCGAGCAGAAATTTAATCCGGTCAGAATCCGGCCCATACTTGGGGCGCCAGAAAATCAACTCCGGCCCGGATATGGCATATCGATATGGCCATGATCCGTGGTGTAACGCTCATGCAAATCCGGCCCTGATCCGGCATCAGGATCCGGTCCAAGTTCAGGCCCTGATATGGGCCTGACGTGGCCCGGATCACGCACCATTCCTCTTTTTGACAACAAAATTTACAAAAATATTACACTTACACTAAATTCAGCCGGGGGTTCAACGCTTTATTTCATTATACTTTATTATACCTTACTAATTGTCACATTTTTATATCTGAAACACATTAGTAATTTATTATCCAGTTTGGGGCTTGAACCCCGGTCATCTAAGTTTGTAGTCGGGAACCAACCCACTCGGCTATTCAGAACTTGCGAATAAAATTTTGGAACTTGTATATAACGTATGCTAGAAATGCTGAATATGTGGATCGTGATTTAAAGACATTACATTCAATTGTTATATCTCTGTTTTTATGTTTGTGAGGTATTGTACTTATTCAATCAATTCAGTTCAATCAATTACTTGGCTATTTCTAACGGTCAATTGTTTTGTTAGAAATGTTTTATTAAAATATGTTGACAAGTTGGGCCAATGAAGGAAAATGTTTCCTTTTGTCGCTACGATATAGTTACGGCCTTTTGACCTTATAATTCTTTATTGTCGGTAGGGTAACTATCGTCCTATAATTGGGCCCGGACCGTGAACAATAAATTAAATAAATAAGTAAATAATTTGTTGCTGATGTCGAGTGACAAGAAATTATATACTTTACGTTTCGGTGACTTTCGGAGTACTCTTTAAAATTAACTACTTTCTATCAACCGTTGGACTAATAGATGCTGTCATTTTAACCAAATCTAGAATCAGAATAGATTATTTCCAGATTTGCACCAGTCATATTTCTGCTAATATTACGTTATAAATGATAAATATACACGGGAACGGCTTCTTAGGTATGTATTAATTTATGTCTTATTCTTGTTGTTAAATTTGTGGGTTATCTTTGTTATAGATCGTGTGTAAGACATTATTTTGTTAATATATTTTGCAGACTATTTTACATCACAGAGGTCATGCGACAGTGAGAATGATTTATGAGTTGAAGACACTAGAAATTTTTATATGCATCGGACATTGGGAAGTGCTTAATAAACAATTATATAGCGGCATTTATAAAGATAGAAGCCTTATATACGAATAAGCGCCTGTTTGATATCGCCAATGTTGCCTGGCCTGGTAGTCTGATTGCATTTATACTCGCTATACGGCTCTAGCCAGTCAAAGTAGCAAATAAAAATAATTCAAAAAATGTATGACAATTATAAATGCCTGATCCTTTCCTGACTTGGCCCTGAACTGAAACAAAACAAGTTTTAGCGATCCGGCAAATGAAATGAATTTCATATCAGGGCCGGATCCGGCGATGTCCAAGATAACACATCCGAGTCCTTTACTGCAGCCGGTAATGGCCCGGTTCAAGGGTAAATCCGGCAAATCTGATGACGCTTGCCTTATTGGTACCTGAACTGGTGCTCATCAGGCAATAATGCGGCAGCCTCTTCAGGCTCGCCGGACTGTTGCCTGATGTACACCAGCGTGCCTTATTGCACCCGGAAACGGCCTAATTCCGGTAGATCTCCGGCAAACCTGATGTCGTCTGCCTTATTAGTACCTGAACTGGTGTACATCAGGTAATGGTCCGGCGCGCCTGAACAGGCCGCCGGATTCATACCTGATGTGGACCTGATGAAAGATATGGCAGCCGGAAAATTTTTCTGCTCGGGTAGTTCTTCTGACGTTGCCACCAGCGGCGCCCACAGTAAAGTAGGATAGAGAGATACGTTCGAAAGTGATGAAATTCACATTATTGTTTTAGTATGAAAAAAACGAAGCAAAACGTCGAAGTGTTACACAGGTGAAAACTTAACATCGGTGTGCCGCGGTTAAATTTTCGCGGTTTTGGCTGAACCGGAATCAACCTCAAATGAATACTTATAATTATTAGAATAATTCGTTTCCCTAATTCGAATATTTAGATTATAAAAATCATTCGTATATTCTTAATTATTCGAATATATTGAAGTATTCGAATTATTCAAATTTTCGGATATTCGCACATCCCTAAAAAATATATATATATAACCCCTCCAGTCTAATAACGCCTCTGCGTGCGCGTGTTATGGGGATTCTGTCTTTTCGGTCAGCTGATGCGCTCAGCCCGTCACGATCCTACATAGTTACGGAAAGTGAACGAGATGATCAAAATTACACCGATAAACTAAAATAAAGTAATCTAGGGATAGAACCCGATCGCTAATAATAATAATAATAAATAAATAAATAAAAGGTGCCATGAATAATTCAACAGAAAAGTGTACTTTCTAGCCTGACCGTTCAATGCATAATAAACGAGTCGGAGAGGGAGCCGGAAGCTCATTCATAACAAAGAGCGTAGGAAGGAATCGATGAAAATGTATAGATTATAATTTTTTATTTGTTTTTTATTTTAACGGAGGCTATTATTCGATCCGATCACTCGATCGGGGATAGATGAAAGGTCGACGAGGTTCCTGCGAACTTCCTCGAAGATTATTACGAAGGTATGGGCGAACTCGTTTTACCCTTCGACTTTTCTCCCGTCTCGAGAAATTGCTGTGGCCGCGAGAGCAAAGCCCTCGGTTTCTCACTTCGTTTCTGTCTCGGGGTTCGTTTATTTTTTTTTTATGTACTTTTTTTTATTCTCATCTAGACTCAGAAGGGACAAGCAACGACTCCATTCGGGAAAGAGACGAGGGCGTCGTCCGAATAAGCCCCTCAAACTTTCCCGACAAATGGGCCTCCGAGGGGGTCCAGTTGACTTTTCAAGGGGCCGCGAGAAATTTGCACGTCCCGTGTGTCAAGCAGCAATTGTACCTTGGTTACCGTTATTCTTCTCCCCCCCCCCCCCCAGAAAGTCGAGTATACTTTTGTATGCCGGTGGAGGGGGGGGGGGGGGTGGAGGAAGTTCGCCGAAGCGAGAAATGTTCAAGAGGTAAATTGCAAAACTCGTTGCTGGTTGCTGCAAGAAGAAAAAGAAATCGACCTCCACTTGTATTTTTCGCTGGACGATTCGGGCTGTAGGAAGCAGAGTAAAAAAAATTATTAATTGCTTCGAACGTCAATTAACGAGAATTTTTTTTTTTTACGTTCTCGACGAGAATTCGGGTGAAGAAACGGGTGCGGAGTCACGGTCGGTGTTTCCTGAAAGTGTCTGTTGAAATACCCAACGTCATCAAATATAGATTAAAGTGTCGACGATAATTTCGGAAAATCCCTTCGAGACGCGACGATTTTTTACGTTATTGTAAAAATGGTAAAAATTCTGATCTTATAAAAATGTATGTTCTTATCGAAAACTGCTTAAAAAAATTGTCCCATTCGCCCCAGGTGTTCCGTTTTGCCCCCCTCCGTCCATCTTGATCTCCCCCGCATGGTCATCGAATATCGCATTCCTCTCGTCCAAAATATTAAATCTCCACGACACAACGAGTTTTTAAGCATAGATTCGAAAATCGTCGATAATTCCCACAAATCCTTTCTTTTTTTATGATTTTTTATGTTCCTGTCAAAAAATTGTAAAAAATAATGGTTCGTTTTGGCCCCCCCTCCCCCCCCCCCCACCGGCCGGCGAGTATCGAATTCCACTGGTCCAAAATATGAAACGTCGATAAGAGAGTTCCTCGGGAAGTAAACCGGAAGTCCCCGAATCGGAAGCGACCGGGACTTTTATGCTCGAGTCTCCGGTGTCCTCGGAGCGTCTCCACTGCACAACGAGCTCGCTTCTCGGTAGCTAAGCTTCACCAACACGAGGGCCATAATGGCATATTACCCAGTGGGTAAGCTAAAATTCCCAAAATCCCGCTCCGGTAGGTCATAGTCTCCCCCCCGACTCTCTGTACCCGCCCGGAACTTCATATCTGTGTGGCCACAGTAGTACAGGCCAACGTACTGCCCGCCTTGCCACAGAGCTTATCCCACCCTCGTAACTTCTCCGCTCACATTTCTCGGAAGCTCGTGCGGCAGGCTTAAACCTTTCTCTATCTCTATATTTCTCTGTATCTCTGCTCTCCTCTGCCCCTTAACTCTCGCCGGCTCCGTTCCCCGTTAGCTCTTTGTACGAGCGATACACGCTCTCCATAATGCATAAAGTCGAGGAGGATGACGCTCGAAAACACGATAGTCGCAGGCTCTCCTTTACCCTTTATCCCTACCTCGTCCTCCTCGGCCAACGAAGCTTACCATTATTGTTCGGTATATTAGCATTAATATGTTATGCACAAAGAGCAAATATTTATCGACTATAATTACAAAGCCGTCGATGCGTCTCCGTGGGATGGGTATCTGTGCGATAGGACGCTCGGCCGTCTGTGCAACGCTGACTTTTACTACTTTGCCGGAACGATACGCTGACCCTCGCTACTTGATTGCGCTTCATACGCATGAGCGCCCACCTTCTATAATCGATAATATATTCTAACGTACACACACACACACATGCACACTCGCGGGGAGCTTGGAGGTAGATACAGAAGTGAGGGGGGTAAAATGGACCAGGGGGTGTGGGTTAAATGGACCACGCCAACCAACTATTAATGGAAGATAAAACGATTCTCGTCTCGGATAGGCTTGACACTAGATACAGAAGGAGGCCGGGGCGAAATGGAACATGGGGTAAAATGGACCACTTCCACGAATTTTTTGTGTAAGATAAAACGATTCTCGGATATGCTTGAGACTATAGAAGGAAGAAGGCCGGGGCAAAATGGACCACTTGCACTAACTCTCCGCGCGGAGACGAAACGAGTCTTGTCTCAGACACTGGTCCATTTTGCCCCTTCTCTCTCTACCCGTGAGAGTTAAGTTCGGTGCTCTCGATTATTCATCGCAGCTACCGGTTTTTTCAAGTTAATACAGCGTCAATACCGCTTATCGACGGAAGTACAAAAGGATTCGATCCTCCCGCGGGCTCTCCGGAGAGTTGCTCGATGGAGGCAAAAAAGAGAAATCGAGTTGTCGGAGTCTATGGAGAGAGATTGAATAAGGGTGCAGCATTATATATTACGCAGCGGTCTCTCAATGTGTGCGCGCCTTCTATATATACGTATGTATATATATATACATATATATCAGCAGCTTGCGTTACCACAGTGAGTATCTCGGCAGCTGACATTCAGTGACCCGTCGGAAACCGGAGACCGGGGTCGTTCTGGATCCCTTGCCCGGATCCCCCTTTTTCTTCCTCGATCCTCTCTTCCTACGTTTCCTCCGTCACTCGTCGAATTCCCAACGGTACTCACCCCTATCAATTGTTAACGGCGCATGAGTCTCCCATCGTTTCCCGTCTTACCAGCACACACACACACACACACACACACACACACACACACACACACACACACACACACACACACACACACACACACACACACACACACACACACACACACACACACACACACACACACACACACACACACACACACACACACACACACACACACACACACACACACACACACACACACACACACACACACACACACACACGCACGCACGCACCGGTACCTGAGGCTTCCTTAATCTATATCTTACGTGCACACTCTCGTAGTTGAAACTTCATCTCTATGATTAAACCCCTTTGGGTTGCCCCGACAGATCGATCGGGATCGATCAATAATTCCGTCTGGAGGACCGAAGAGAACAGATTTAATAATTCGTTACCTCGGGTCTGCCACGGATTGGTTGGAATGGGGCAAAATGGTCCCGCTGCGAACCGAGATCGGCCAATATGCTTCGTAGAAGAGTTTTCAGAAAAATTGATTGGGGCATCGGAGATCATGGGGTAAGATGGTCTCGTGCCGGTCTTCAGGGTTATAGGTATTCCATTTTGCCCCAAAGGTACATTTTTGCAGTGAGATTGCAGGTATCCCATTTTGCCTCAAAAAGCTCATTTTTACGGATGCTTCAAACAGTTACTACGAATTTCATTTTTGTTTTTTTTAGTAAACCATATATACATACATAGACATGTGCGATATCGTCGATATAATATGACTAAGCTGTGTGACTCGATTGCGGGAATAATACTCGAAACGCGGTCAGCTCTCGAACGTACGGGGCTCCGGCAAGGGATATTCGGTGTCGTTATTCCATGCGAGGATCCGAATCGTTTTCCCGTTTGCCCCCCGGCCATCAATTTAACACCATACGCCCGCTGTTAAATTTTATCTTCACCGCCGGCTCACCCACACACGCGCACACTCGTCCACATATTTGCCGAGTCGTGGACACACGTTGCCCGGTTTTTCGTTGCATTTTCGTTCGAGAGTCGGCAGTCGGAGTAACGCTTCATCCAGCCCTAAATCATCGACAGGGCGAGAGGAAGCAAACGATTTCGCCGTGGTCTCTCCGCCCGTTCACATACACACACATTGTTACGACTTTTGAACCCCACGAGTCGAAACTCCTCACGCCCCAGTTCCATGTACTTAATATTGAGCGCGCACTTTTTTTTATCCACTTACAGATTTATGCGTCTAAGATAAGTGCACCCGAAGCGAAGCCACGATCAATTAAACATTCCCGTTATTTCTGTTACAGGAAGCACCGCGTCGACCGCATCCACCGGTCTCATTTTCGTCAGTCTCCTCGTCGTCGGGACGATGCTCGGATAGTCTCTCGATCGGTAAGCAAGTATTCGCCCGATATATTCAACTTTACCCGAACAGCAAACCGATATCTGCCACTTCCGGTTTTATACACTTCTGGTTCCTTCGACCATAAAAATATAATCTAATATCGGACGATTTTTTATTAATCACCATTGCGCCATTTCTTTTATTTAGTTCCCGAGCAGAAATTGGGATCAGGCTGCCTGATACCCTATCAGGCCCTGTTAAGGTACAGCCAGGGCGTGCCTGATCAGGCGAACCTGATGAGGGCCTGATAAGGTGCAGATCGTGAAGCATGACTAAATAATCCTCACTTCAGTTGAGGCGAGCCTGAAGTGAGGATGTGCCAGCCTGATCAGGGCCGGATAACGTACAGGTAGGGGACACCTGACTGGATATCCTTCGCATTTGACGAGGCTAGTCTGATAGTACCCCGATCAGGGCCTTAGCAGGTGAATCAGGCAAGCCTGCATATTGCATGCCTGGAAAACATTGATTTTGAGAAGAGAACATTGATTTTGCATAATGAAAATTTCAAAAAATGATTCTAAGGTATTTGAAAAATAAACTTTTAGAAAAGAATTAGTTAACCTTTTTTTTAAATTTCAAATATGTTCGTACATTTTTTACAGTTGATGTGAATTTTGAATAGAATTTTCTTACGTTGGAAATTTTTTTTACTAAATCTTGCAACGAATTTTGGATAATATAATGAGTTAATAAGTAAATAAATAATTTAAATAATTCAATCGATTTAATAAAAAAGATTCCTTGATTGTTTGTTGAACATTTATTTTTTATTTATTGCAATTTTTTTACATTACTATTATACAAAATCAATGTTCCTAGCATCTTACATATGATTGATTTTTTCCGTTTTTTATCTCATTAGAAAGTGTTCAAAATTCTCACTGAATTTTATTTTTCGCCGGCTATGCACGTGTGAGGCACTTTGTACAAGTAGATTTAGTCGTGTATATCCTCCTACCGGGGCTTAAAAGCAAATTTGACATTATGTTTCTCAAGTTGAGGATAGCCGAGTTGGTTAAGGCGCCGCCAAAGCAGTCCCCATTGGCAAGGTCGCTGGTTCAAGTCCGACCATGAGTTAAATAAAAATTAATTTTTCCGCGATTTAGATTGTAGTAATTAGTTAATTTAATCCGAAGAATAAATATAAAAGGTTCACAAGTCCGATAAAATAACGCTAATAAATAAAAAGTATTTATTATATTTTTCTCAGGCGGCAATCAGGCACCTTGATTAGGCCGTGATCAGGCAGCCTGATCAGGACCTTAAAGGGCAATTGCGTTACATTCCTGATCAGGGCCTGATAAGGTGCCTTATCAGGACCTGATGAAGCGTTAGGCAGTGCCTGATAGGGACCTGATGTCAGCCGGACGGCAATTTCTGCTCGGGTTCCTCCGTAATTTGACAAAATGGTCCATTTTAACCCCCTCTTTTCCGCGATAAGATTCATGAAACAGTGAGGGGAAATAAATCTGCAACGTAATTGTAATAAACAAGGAAGCCATGTCCAAGTTTCATTGCGCCATTTTGTTTATTCAGCTTCTGCAAAATTTTGTAGAATGGTTCATTTTTACCCTTCTTCTCCGCGATAAGGCCATGACGTCGGAATTTGCTATATCGAGTTGAACTTCCGGTTCCTGTCGATAAGCCGCTCTTCGGACCTGCGAACTTCATATATATAAAAGAGACCATCGACCACAGCCAATAACTGCCGGTAGGCTGAAGACCATGCAGTCGAAGCCTCGTCGACTCATCACGTATCGTTCGCCGTAGAAAACGATTCAATCGAAGCAAAATACGTGGTAGATTCATGAAACAGTGAGGAAAAAAAATTGTGCGAAGTATTTGTACTAAATAAGGAAACCGTCTGCAAATTTCATTGCGCCTTTTTTTTCATTCAGCTCTTCCGAAATGCGCAAAATGGTCCATTTTGCCCCCTTTTTTCCGCGATAAGGCTATGAAGTCGGAATTTGCTATATCGGCTCGAACTTCCGGTTCCTGTCGATAAACCGCTCTTCGGACCTACAAACTTTATATATATAAAAAAAAGAACATCGACGACAGCCAATAACTGTCGGTAGGCTGAAGACCGTGCAGTCGAAGCCTCGTCGACTGCTCACGTATCGTTCGCGGTAGCAAACGATTCGATCGAAGCAATAATCCGTGCGCGCTCTCTCCCCTCGCGGCGAAGCGAGATCGCTTTTCCGATTGAACGTTCCCTCATCCGCCGCTCTCCTCCCCCTCCCCCCCCCCCCCCTCTGCACGGCGGTATAATACCCGGGTCGAGGACTCGATCAAAGGACAATCGGCCGCTTCTTTTTACCCCCCTCGCCCGACCATTCTCGTTTATATCTCTTTCGCCGTATGACGTGAAACGTAGCCGCAGCATATTCACAGTTGTTTCACCCCTTTATCGTTTTAATTAAACCCTCGCGAATGGCTCTCCATTGACCTTCTTCTCGGTTTCTCTCTGTTACACACAAATTTACCTCTCGTCGATTCACATATTTCACCGAATTTTCTTTTTTTTTTTCTGCCGACGGATGGTACAGAATTTGCGGTAGGGAGCCAGTCACCCCGTTCCCTTTGAGTCTCTCGCGTGATTTAGTGTAACGTCCTTTGGCGCTCGACTCTAAATGATCCGGACACGCGATGATACCCACCGAGACTTCGGGGAAACCCCGCCCGGGCCTCCAACAAAACCGACTGTTTAAATATTCAACGACTTTGTTTTATACTTTTTTTGCTACACTTTGGCGCTATGCGGAAACGTTCATCTCGGTTTTATTATTATTATTTTTTTTTAAGAATTTATGTCCCGTCAGCGATAAAGACGTCTCGAAGTCTATCGACACGTTAATTTTATCGCTGTCGGTATTTTTTTTTGTTGTAAATACCAAAGACTTTGTTTTATACTTTTTTTCTGCACCTAGACAGTAAGGCATAATGTAAGCACCGGCAAGACCAAAGTGTACAGTGTATATGTAAGACATTTGTTATATTCGAAAGCCACAAAAGGCAAGAAGGACTAAATAAATAATACAAATTTTTTAAAATACTTTTTTCCCCGACTGCGCTAAAATAATCACATTTCTTGCGTGCAATACGGGCGGCAAATGGCCTATTATTGACCGATGATCATTATTAACCTGTGCGCATGCGCAGTAAAATTTCATTACTCCCTAGGGAGTAATGGGGCTCATTACTCCCTCTGGAAGCTCTATTACTCTCCGGGCAGAAATGGTCATTGGCGAATATGACGATTTTGCGATGCAAGAAACGGTGTTATTTTAACGAAGTCGAAAAAAAAATATCGTATGGCACAAGGGAGGAAGTGCATTTTCACCTCGTGTGAATTTCTGCCCTCGCTTCGCTCGGGCATCAAACTTCACACTCAGTGAAAATACGCACTTTCCTCCCTTGTGACATAATATACTATTTTTGCTGCACTTTAGCGCTATGCGGGAACTTTGGTCTCGTCTTTTTTTTAGAATTTATATTGCTCGTGAGCAATAAAGACGTCTCGAAGTCTATCGACACGTTAATTTCATTACCGGCGTAATTTTTATTATTAATTTTTTTTTTGTAGATATCTATTCATCGTCGTGACGTCGCTCGCTCGAGGCCAACCATCGGCGATCCACGTACACTGGACGATCGATCGTTCACGAACGTCGGAAATTCATGCAACATATTATAGATACGAGTCTCGTCGATTGTTGAAGAGAATGAAGATAAGTCGTTTCTACTGGCCTACGGAGAGATATGGAACACTAAAAAATGTTGATTAACGTACTCGACTGTTGGGGGCGAATTGGCGGAAAAAAAATCAGAGAGAACATATCGAATAGTAAAAAAAAAAAAAATATGCGACTGAGTGAAATAGTATACGTGATGAGACAATATGCACGATAGGAAGAGTGAAGGGGGAAGAGGTGCAGCGAGGTGAAAAGAGTCTTTCCAGTAAGGCGAGATCTGACACTATTAGGAATAAAAAATAAAAAAAATACTATAAAAATATATTCGTTATTGGTGTGAATAGTTTCGTGTAAATTCTTTCGTCAAATTCAGAGGACCTAAAAAAACACATAGGAAAATAACTTTTCATGCTTATTTATTGAACTTCGTCGGTCGAGGGACGCAAAGAAAAAAAACGTAACACAATACCTGTCCAAAGATAAATAAAACAGGCATAAAAAATAAACAAAAAACTCACACACACGGGATGACTCGAGAAAGAAACAGGGTACCGAGAAATATTTTGCCAAAGAGAATTAGGTCGTGTATAAATTGGATTGTAAATTATAATTCTATCCCGCGAGAAGTCATCGTTCTTTTTTAGACTTTTTTTCGTTAATTTTTTTTTCTTCTGTGTGACGTCTGCGTACAATTATCGTCGCAGCTCGGTGAGGAAGCTGACGGAAAACGTTTTTAATTAACGACTCTGTATTAATAGCGTCGACTCTGTAACGCGATTTTCACCCGACTCGCTTCCACGCTTTTGTGTTGAGAAATCAATTTTATAACGAAGCTTTTTTTTAATTAGTCGAGTCGACATTATAAAGAAGAAGAGAAAGGAGCGCTGTTCGATGTGGCGCTGCTCGTAGATAAGCCAGTGGGGAGGCAATTATTATAACAATGTAAATAATAATATAAAAAAAGCGAGC